>VBSM01000361.1:48688400-48737007 GCA_008086735.1 Cheirogaleus medius
TGAACAGAAACTTTTCAAAAGAAGACAGACTAATGGCCAACAAACATATGAAAAGTGCTCAACATCTCTAATCATCAAAAAAATACAAATCAAAACCACAATGAGATACCACTTAACTCCACTGAGAATAGCTTTTATCAAAAAGTCCCAAAACAATAAACGTTGGCATAGATGCAAAGAAATAGGAACACTCATACACTGCTGGTGGGACTGCAAACTAGTACAACATCTGTGGAAAGTAATATGGAGATACCTCAAGGAGCTAAAAGTAGAACTACCATTTGATCCAGCAATCCCATTACAGGGCATCTACCCAAAGGAAAAAAAAAAAGACATTCTATAAAAAAGACATCTGCACTCAAATGTTTATAGCAGCACAATTCACAATTGCAAAGATGTGGAACCAACCCAAGTGCCCATCAATACATGAGTGGATTAATAAAATGTGGTATATGTATACCATGGAGTTCTAGTCAGCCACAAAAAACAATGGTGATCTAGTACCTCTTGCATTATCCTGGATGGAGCTGGAACCCATTCTACTAATTGAAGTATCATAAGAATGGAAAAACAAGCACCACATGTATTCACCATCAAATTGGTATTAACTGATCAACAGTTATGTACACATATAGTAGTAACATTCATGGGGTGTCAGGCAGGTGGGAAGTGGGAGGAGGGGATGGGTATTTTCAGACCTAATGGGTGCAGTGTGCACCACCTGGAGGATGGGCACACTTGAAGCTCTGACTCATGTGGGGAAAAGGCAATATATGTAACTTAAACATTTGTGCCCCCATAAGATGCTGAAATAAAATAAATAAATAAATGAATGAATTCCACAGTGAACATTTAGAAAAGATATTTTTACATATTGATTTTTTTGAAACTATGATCAGAGATAATAATGAATGTTAGTAGCTTCTTGACATCCAGCAATAAATTCCTTCATTCAGTATATAGAGACAAAAAAGGTCTTTCTTTCTTAAAAGAAATATAAGTTATATCATATGAGAATTACTTATTTCTCCAAACCACAGCAAAAGCACTGACACTGGGCAAGTGAAGGGATTTCTCTGCAGTCTGAAATGACTGTCTTAGCTGTAAATCTCCCACACACAATGCCTGGGGTCTTGCTTGCAGGGATGTAATGAAGTTACACTGCCTGAATGAAAATTTAAAAAACAAATTAGGGCAGGGGACCTTGCCAACTATCCATGATTTGTGACGGTGCTTATCAGTAGCCGCTATTGGGTGATTCATCGTGAGAACACCAAATCTCTTTGTCCCAGGCCACCATGTTTCACTCTAGTGTCAATATATCAGGGGAAATGAATGTCAAGCTGTAACAGTCATAGTTAGTGTCGGACATGTTTGTAACACACACAAAAAGAAATTTACAGCTGGGAAAAACTGGGACACATTTCCTTGTGACTTGCTTGATAATGTTCTTGCCTCTGCCTGATTCAGTAGCAGCAACACTCCTTTAAACGTGGCACCTGAGTGCTCTTAAGAATGTCTTCTATGTTGCTGTAGATATGAAATTTTTTGTGATAAAAATCAGGATATACAATCACCCTCTGGTATCTGTTTAAAGTTTCTCAAAATTCAAGTTTTATCCTTTAACAATATTGCATAGTAAGAACTCATGTACTAAAACATTAATAATTTGAACTTTGTGGAAACTCACACTAGGATTGATACTCTTTTCTATTATCTCCATGTAAAAACAGTATATTTTATGCAAGTTACATGTTCTATTAAAACTATAAATGTATTTTTGAGGATGTGTTTGATATGAGTTTTTGGAAATAAAAGCTATTGCTAGATACCCAAAGCAGTTTAGAGGTATTTTCATAAATTTACTGTTAAATTAAGATCATTCTTATCAGTATATGTAACTTTTTTACTAGCTTAGTTAAATTTAATTTATATAAAGCTAATTTTCCATTTCAACAAAAAGTATGAGTTATAAGACTGCAAATTTTAGCTACCTCCTCCTCTGTCCTACGCCAACTGTAGTTTGTACACACATGAGATTTTTGCACACTCATGGGTGCTAAAAGAGGAGATTGCAAGATTTAAAAACTAGAATTAGAAAAGTATTATAACCAGGTAAGAGAAAAAGTAAGAGTGGTATTCAAATAATAAAATCAATTTTAGTACCCAACAGAAGCCTCATGTGTAGTAGAAAAAGTGACCCTAACTACTCAGAAAACAAAGCAAATGCAATCCATAGGACAATTGACCCTTATTTTCAAAAGTGGCAAAACCTGTTCCTTGATCCTGCTCAGAAACAGCCTGCATATAACAGATACAACTCTGTGGTCTCCTAACTTATCTACCCGTGTAAATAACCTTCAGTGGCCTTTTCCAATGCAGTGGCAGAATTCCCTGGTTATTAACATCTGGAGAAATGACACAATTATTTGCTTACCTAAAATTGTGGCTAAAAAAGAGATCACCTTAGAAGACTTTTCCTTGAACCATTCCTGTGGCCCCATATATCTTTAAGAGTCTCTGTGAAAATTGCTACTCACATTTTATTAAGTTTGCATTCTATTTTATAAGTACGCAGGGAAATATATGTATTAATAGTAAATTTGGATGTGATTCCATTTTAAATATTAGCTCAGTCAATTATCATCAGGTTCAATTCTGGTTAAAAATTTATAATATTTATACGAACCATGCATTTTACACTATATTGAGTTGAAGACAGATGATGTATACATGGTCAAATAATGTCTATATAGATTTTCCTCTTTGTGCAGAAAGAACAAATTGAAAAGAAAAATTTAAACATTTAAAACAATTCCAGTAAGATGACAATCTATTACTAGCCACATTTGGCTCACAAATTTGTTTGCACTTTAATTTTTGTAGCAAAAATAAAGTTTCATAACCAATGAGTTAGAACCAACACAATTAATCTCCATGTAACTAAACTCACTTTTCTGCCTCCTTATTTCACTTGGATGTCACTGCCCACTCAGGAAAAATGTCATAGTGCTACCCTTGTTTTCCTGTCTCCTCAATCTCCAGACTCTCCCTCACATACTATAGCCAATGATTCCTTACTTTATATTTTTGTATTTTTACTCTACATTGCCACTCTTACTATTCTTATCTATATATAAAAACTTCACTTCTGAGGGACTGTAATAATCTCATATTTGTATTCACTGACTTCATTTCTTTACTCTGTCAGTCACTTTGTACAACTGCCTGTTTAAGTTGCATAAAATCTCATGCCATTAACAAGCTCAAGATTTTGGATGCTAGCTGTTGTGTTTTAAATGGCTTCGTCCCCTCCAAAATTCATGTATGGGAAATCTAATCACCACTGCAATAATGTTGAGAGTTGGGGCCTTTTAAGAGCCATCTAGGTTATGGGGGCTGCACCCTCATGAATGAATTAATGTCACTCTGAATAGGGTTTATGGGAGTGGGTTCACTTTCTTTCAGTATTCTTACATGTCAGGATACAGAGTTCCTCTCTTGCCCTTCCACATCCTACCCACTCTTTGAGAACACAGCAAAAAAGCTCTTACCAAATGCCAGCACCTTGATCTTGGACTTCTCAGTTTCCAGAACTGTGAGAGAATAAATATCTGTATTTTTTAAACTACCCAGTCTGTGGCATTAGAATGCAACACAATATGGATTAAGATAACACTTCACTGGATGAGTGTCCATGTTATGTCCAGAAATATTTTTGTCCTCTAATCATATCATTAGCTGCATTGCCTAATTTTTTATTTATAGTTATTTTTAATATTTTCTAATCTTTACTTTTATTATTTTTTTAACCCACTGAGGCAAAAGGGGGTTCGGGATGCTGGTCACATTCTATTTCTTAACCAGAGTTGTGGTTATATGGTTTCTTCTCACTTTACATTGAGCTGTACATAAAGATGTACATTTGTGATTGTGTACTTTTTTGTTCTAAATTATACTTTCATTAAAAAATTAGTTCACTTGAAAAGCAAACTAAACTGTTAGGAAATAGAAATGTTATATCAGCTACAGTTGATGAGAAGCTAGAATGTAGAGTGATATACAGGCAACCATCTTGTTCCACAAAGCAGGAAATTTCCTAATAATGCAACCAACTAAAAGAAACCAGAGTTGAAAAGTGTAGAGAACAAGGTAACATTAATATAAATCTACAGAATATGTTATTCAGTTAATTTTGGAGTACAAAGTACAGGGTTGTGTACTATAATAACAACACATGTAAAAATCTAACAGTAGCCAGGCATGGTTGTTCATGTCTTTAATTCCAGCACTTTGGGAGGCCAAGGTGAGAGGATTGTTTGAGGTCAGGAGTTCAAGACCAGCCTTAGCAACATAGCCAGACACTGTCTCTACAAAAAATAGAAAAATTAGCCAGGCATGGCAGTATGTGCCTATAGTCCCGGCTAATCAGGAGGCTGAGGCAGGAGGACTGCTTGAGTTCAGGAGTTTGAGGTTGCAATGAGCTATAATCATGTCACTACCATCATTCTTTGACAACAAAGTGAGACCCTGCCTTCAAAAAATAAAAATATAACACTATACGCTAAGCATTATTCTAAACATTTAATATGCATTTTCTTATTATAATACCATTTATTTGAATACTTTCTAATCATCAAGTCAAAAACCAATCCTTTTTTTTTCTGAATTGGCAGTGAATGTGTTTATGATTAGTTGAGTTTAATGATGATTAATGTTTTTCAGATATGCATGCTTTACCCTATCTAGTAAGCCCTATTATTCTCACTATTTCAAACACAAGATGCATATATACATATGCACACATATATATACACTCCACACACAGAGATATATTTCTATCTCCACTACTTAATAGCATGAACAGAAAAATAATTTATTGTTTATGAAAATATTCACTCTTTTGACATTCAGGCAGTTATATGTTGATTTCTACCACTTCTACAAACATTGATGCAAATGAAGTAAAGTCAATTTCTAACCAGGACAGTCCAATTACCTTATTTAGTTCATGGGAACAGACTCCCTACGAAGTGCTAGCCAGCCATCTCTCACCCATAGGCCCTTAGCAGAACACTTTACTAAGAGATCTTGTTTCAGTGGAACAAATTGATCTCAACTTATTTCCCAGAATGCAATTTAAATTGCATTTTATACTTCTAAATTGTGGTGTGTATATGTGTGTAGATGTATGTGTGTGTGCATGTGAGAGAGAGAGAGAGAAAAGAGAGGAATAGGGAATGTAGTATAGTTTTGTGTAAAAAAGGGCAAAAGGGCAGCATTATTATGATGACCTTTAGTATGGAGGACTATTAAACTTGACATATGTAACATATTTGTTTTTTTTAAGTAGGCAATAAATGAATCAGTAATGACTTTAACAATTATTGAATGTAATTTGGCAAGAAATTCACCAGGGATAAAAAGACCCCAAGAGAATTCTCTGAACTTAGAGTAGGCAAGGTAGAAACATTGACCTGCCATCACAGATTAAAAGGTTTTGTGTGATTCCATTAGCAATATAATTGGAGCAGAGGGAAAAGTGTAGAAGTATAAGTATGGATGGTTAACTTTTAGCTTTAGCTGACTTCAGTAAAAAAGAAAAGCCATTATTGCTGGATTGTAACTTAAAAGATATCATAGCTGTTGAAAAATACAAGTGCTTTCCATTGTATAGAAGAATTTCATAACAAAATATATGCATACATTGTCAATTTCTTTTCTATCACTGTTGTAGTAAAAAAAAAGATACCATATTTCTTAAGGGGTGAAATCGTTTTTTGATGAGATAGTCAACTCTGTTCTAAATTATTATTTTGTGTCTAATGCAAATAGGAAGAGCAGACCAAAAAAGTGCACTTAAAAATACTTACACTAGTCCGTGTCTTATTTTCTGAAAAGGAGAAAGAAAACTTCAAAATATAAAATCTAAGCAAAGAGAAAAGAAGGACAACTTTGATTTTTGACATGATGACAATTATTCTCTTCTTCTGGCTTCTTCTGTCAAAATCTACCCTAGAAATGGGTCAGAGGAAAGAGTGGTATCTACAGTTTATTGATGACATCAAAAGGTATGAGATCCAGTGAGATAGAGTTGTTTTTAAAAAATTGTGTGTTGTGGGTGACTGCAGCCTGAATGAAGTACTAATTAGGCTAGCCATATTTGTGAGAGAATGAAAAATAAGCAAAAAATTGATTGGTGCTTGTTACTCTTGTCCATATTTCACCCTGTGTACCACATCACCACCTAAGAATAGTCATTAGCTGTTCCTTTCTACTGAGATCAGTAGACATCAGGGTAACACAAAAACCTCTTGAGTGAGGAGATGAAGGACATAGGTGAGAAATGATTGATTTTCTGTTTTTTTCCCCCATGACTTTTCAGTTGATTTTCCTGACAATATTCTAATAACATTGCCTTCTTCCAATGCTGTGTCCTTAAGATTTTAAGGTGAAGTCCTAAAACTCATCTAATGGAAATGTTTGCACACACATGTAATTATCTATGGTTTGCTGGGGCTTGGAGCTATCTACCCTAGGGTTCACCCTCTATGGCCTCCTTAAACTCCTGAACTGCCACAGGCCAGGTGGTAGCCTTCAATCCCCTCTAATACTGATTATGAAACAGAGAAGCTGATAGGCCCAGGAAAATCAGAGTTCATCCACTAAAACACTTAAAGAGTTCCTTCAAAGGAAAAAAGACTGGGCAATATATGCCACTTGAAACAGAAATAATACAGCAGTCAGGCCAAAACTCTAAAAAATGAAAATAAGTTATGTTAGCAAATTAAAATATGAATGACAAACCCTTCAAAATGTGTACTAGTCCATTTTGTTTTGCTATAAAAGAAATACCTGAGGTTGGATAATTTATAAAGAAAAGAGGTTTATTTGGCTCACAATTCTGCAGACTATATAAAGAGTATGGTGCCAGCATCTGCTTCTGGTGAGGGATTCAGGGAGCTTCAAGTCAAGGAGGAAGGTGAAGGGCGAACAGGGGTGTTACATGGCAAGAGAAGGAGCAAAGAGAGGAAGGAGGCTCCTTAAAAACAACCAGCTCGCCCATGAACTAACAAAGTGAGAACTCATTCATTATCACAGGAAGGGCCATTGATGAGGAATCCACCATCATAACTGAAACACCACCAACCAGGCCCAACATTCAATACTTGGGATCAAATTTAAACATGAGACTTGGAGGGGCCAAACATACAAACCATATCAAAATATCAGGTGAAAATATTAGCTGTAAAAATATTTAAAAGACTAGCTAAATGGGGGCAGTAGATGGAATTCAGCTGAGGATCAATTTGTGGTTGGATGACCATATTAAGAAACTCTTCTAGAAGGACAAAATAAAATATAAAAAATAAATAAAATGTAAAATA
Organism: Cheirogaleus medius; assembly: GCA_008086735.1. Taxonomy (NCBI): domain Eukaryota; kingdom Metazoa; phylum Chordata; class Mammalia; order Primates; family Cheirogaleidae; genus Cheirogaleus; species Cheirogaleus medius. The sequence continues at coordinate 48,695,789 of VBSM01000361.1, forward strand.
TAAGAGATATGGAGATTAAATAGCTTTGTCTATATGGGGTCATATCTGGTTTCATACAAAGCATAGAATTATTTTTTCTAGATCTGAAAAAAATGATGTTAGTATTTTAATAGGGGCAGCATTGAATCTGTAGATCACTTTGGATAGTATAAACATTTTAACAATGTTGATTCTGCCAATCCATGAGCATGGTATGGTTTTCCATCTGTTTACATCCTTTGCTATTTCCTTCCTCAGTGTTTCATAGTTCTCCCTGTAGCATTCTTTCACTTCCTTAGTTAAATATATTCCTAGGTATTTTATTTCCCTTGTTGCTATTATGAAAGGTATTGAAGAAGATAGATTAATGGCCAATAAACATAGGAAAAAATGTTCAACATCTCTAATCATCAGGAAAATACAAATCAAAACCACTATAAGATATCAGTTAATTCCAGTAAGAATGACTTTTATCAAAAAGTCCCAGAACAACAAATGTTGGCATGGATGTGTAGAGATAGGCACACATACACTGCAGATGTGTCTGCAAACTAGTACAACTTCTATGGAAAGCAGTATGGAGATACCTCCAAAAACTAAAAGTAGAACTATCATTTGATCCAGCAATTCCAGTACTAGGTATTTACCCAAAGGAAAAAAAAAAGACATTCTATATAAAAGACACCTGCACTCAAATGTTTATAGCAGCACAATTCACAATTGCAATGATGTAGAACCAATCCAAGTGCCCATCAATCCATGAGTGGATTAATAAAATGTGGTGTACGTATACCAAGGAGTACTACTCAACCACAAAAAGCAATGGTGATCTAGTACCTTTTATATTATCTTGTATACAGCTGGAGCCCATTCAACTAAGTGAAGTATCACAAGAATGGCAAAACAAACACTAAATGTACTCACCACTAAATTGGGACTAATCAATGAACACTTATGTGCACAAATGGAAGCAACATTCATCAGGGATTGGCAGGTGGGAGGGGGAGGTAGGGATGGGTAAATTCACACATATTTGGTGAGGTGAGCATTGTCTGGAGGATGGGCATGCTTGTAGCTTTGACTTGATCAGTGTAAAGGCAATTTATGCAAGAAAAGCATTTGTACCCCTGTAATATTCTGAAATTAAAAAAAAATCTAAAAAAAGTTCCTTTTGCAACAATCTGGATGGAACTGGAGATTATCCTCTTAAGTGAGGTATAACAAGAATGGGAAAACAAACACCTTATGTACTCACTATTAAATTGGAGCTAACCAATCAGCACTCATGTGTACAGATGGAAGTAAAACTCAACAGAAATCAGACAGGTGGGAAGGGGAAGGAGAGGATGGGTGATATCATACCTAAGAGGTACAATGTACACTATCCAGGTGATGGACACACTTATAACGTTGACTCAGATAGTACAAAAGCAGTATTTGTAACCCCCATAATATTCTGAAATTCAAAAAAATAGGTGGGGGAATTTAAAGATCTCCACAGAGCTTTAATCCATTCTTAATTTGTCTGTAGTATCAAAATGGCATCTGGTTTCCCAAAGGATTCATTGACAGAAATTGTAAACCACCTATTATGTATGTTGTGTTGCTATTTTAATTATGAAGTTATACAAGAATTTGTACATTGTGAATTGCTGAGAATAAAAATCCTTCCAAGATTAAAAAACATCAGAAAGGAGAAATAGGCTTTAGTAATCAGCTGCAAAAAAATGGTGACTATAATAAATAATACTGTGTTGTATATTTCAAAGTTGTTAAAAGAATAGATTTTAAGTGTTTTAATCATAAAAAAATAAAGGCAGTGATGGATTATCTAATTCCACAATATAAAAATACATCAAATCATCACATTTTGCCCCACAAATACATAATATGTACAATTTAAAAACATTTAAATTAAGAAAATAAATAAAAATTAATGTCTTAAGTTTTAACAATCTAGTTTGTAATAATACTACCCTAATTCTCAAGGCATACAAAAAAATTTATTCTTATATAGGTCCATTCTTTGCCTATCCTTTGTAATGATTTTTTTCACATAAAGTACATCTTTATTTATTTTATGCCCATTTATGGCCATAAATGAAGATTTATAGTCATTGCTTTTGCAGTTGTCTTTTAAATCAAATAGGAGGAAATAAAGTGTTTCAAATAAAAACCACATTTATACTGTCTTTTATTCCTATCTAAATATTTACAACTACCTGTGATCTTCATTTCTTAATATGTATTTAAGTTATTGTCTCTTGTCACTCCATTTTGGCTGAAGGAGTCCCTTTAGCATATCTCAGTTTTTGGTTATCTGGAAATGTTTGATTCCTCTCTCATTTTTGAAGGATAGTTTTGCCGAATATGGAATTCTTATTTAACAGTTGTTTTCTTTCACCATTTTGAATCTGTCACCCTCCTGTCTTCAGGCTTCTATTGTTTCCAATAAAAAAGTCACTCTTAGTCTTAGTGAATGCCCCTTCTACTAAATGAGTGGCTTTTCTCTTGCTGCTCTCAAGATTCTTTCTTTTTACACTTCCTTTATGATGTATCTAGGTATAGGTCTCTTCGAGTTTATCCTACTTGAAATTTACTCTTCTTTTTGACTATTTTAATCTAAGTTAATTTAAATTTAATCTAAATTTAGACTAATTTAATCTATTTTAATTTTTTTCTTCAATCAGATCTGAGAAGTTTCCATCCCCGATTTCTTCAAATAATTTTATTCTGGCCTCTTCCCTGTCTCTTCGCTTTCTGGAATTCCCACTCTCTATCTTCTGCTATGTTTGATGGTGTCCCAACAATCTCCAAGGCTCTGTTGATTTTTTTCTTTATACTTTATTCCTTACTTTTCCCTACACCATAAAATCTCAATTGGCGTATCTTCAAGTTTGCTGATTCTTTCTTTTGGCAGCTCACATCAGCTATTCACACCCTCCAGTAAATTTTTCATTTCAGTTTTTATACTTTTTACCTCCAGTATTTCTATTTGGTTCTTTTTTTAAAATTTCTATATCTATAGATATATTCTTTCTTCCAGTTCTTCAAGCATATGTAAAATAATGATTTTACAGTATAGCTAGTTATTCCAGCATCTGTGCTTCCTCAGAAACAAAATCTATTGACTGATATTTTTCCTGTTTAAGCTACACTTTTTTTTCTTTTCATCTAGTACCTGTTTATGAAAACCTAGATGTTTTAAACAATAAAATATGGCAAAATATAGAAATAAGATTCTCCCTCTTCTTTTTTTGGTTTGTTATCTTTTGCTTGTTTAGTGACTTTTCTGAATTAAGTCACAATGAATTATTTGTTGAATGGCCACTAGAATCTCTGCTTGGTTAGCTGAGTGGTCAGTTGATCATTGGCCAGAGATTTCTTTAGTTACCTAGAACTAATAGACCTTCTAATGTCTGACAAGGGGCTTTGTGTGCATGCTGAAGCATGCCCCAAACACTGGGCCAGGCCATTAACATCACCTTAGCCTTTATACCCTGCTTGTGTAGAGCCTCAAATTTAGTCAGGGTTGAGGGTTTAGGGGCTCTTACATCTTTTCTGATAATACATATCATTCTGGGCATGTGTACAGTTCTAAACATATATATGGCCTTCTAAATTCCTTGAGTCACTTGGAACTTTTAAAGTCCTATATGAACAACTCATTCCCCGGCTTTTTTTTTTTTCTTTTTGTAAGCTTTTTGGTTAGCCTATTGTTTCCCCCAGCTATTATCTACTGCTTTAAGCAATTCAACAGTAGTTCAACAATTCAACAATTGCCTACGATTATTTTTTATAAAAGTAGCAGGGGAGAAGACTGCTTGAACTAGGCAAGCTCAGTCAGGTCCAATAAATACAACCATGAAAATTGGATCTTCCTGGGAACTATTAGATAGATGAAATTATAACATTCTTTGAGAATGAGGATTTGAAAGTACTCCAATCATATTCTTCTTCCTCCCATTTCTGCCAAATGACTGATTTTCTCTGTAATCATGGCTGTTGATTTTCAAGGCTACTGAAAAGCAGGGGAGGGGAGAATTAGAATAGGTCATGTTAAAATGCTATGAAGCTTATTTTTCTTAATGTGATGTAGCTTTTTTTTTTTGTAATTAAACACTCCTGGGACTGGTGAAAATCTTTGCTCAATTTCCAACTTCTAAAATGTTTATTTTGACCATTTTTGCCAGCATTCTCATTGCTTTTATGGTGGAGAAAATTTCCAAGAGACCTTATTCCATCCATCATGTTTACTCATGTTATTCTGGCAAAGTTATTTCTTAAGGAACAATACAATACATTTGAATTGATCCCACCTACATATTTGTTTGTGTAAAGTGAATTCTCGATTTGATTTTTAAAACCATAAATGAAAGCACCATAAAAACTATTATAAAATTTACAATGGTTAAAATCATTGGTCAGTCAATTCTCTTGTGGTGGATAAATACTATAAATTCACCAGAAAGATGTTTATCCCACAATTCTTAAGTTACAATTCAATCTAATTACATACTAATAAAAATAGTATTTCCATGTACTTTCTTCGCTTCTCAACAAACTTAATTATGATTTTTGAGGATGCAGACATAAATTCCTTTTAAAAAGCAACTCTAAATATAATATATTAAAAGACATCTTGAAGTAGCTAATAATATACCATTGATCAATCTGGCAGAATTATGTGGTAAACTACATAAAAATCTGTGATATTTTTCTTTAAATAATGTTAGAGGCAAGGTGTTTAGCTATATTCAAATTTAGGTCTCTCAGATTTATTGTAAAGCATAAGAGAAGTAAGAAGGTAAATAAACTCTGAATACCTAGATATAAATCAAAATGGGAAATACCACTTTTAGTGAGTAATAAAACATATTAAATAAGTTCATATGTATTCATAAATATTTATTTATAGAAATGTTATCTTTATTTTTTAAACTAAACCAGAAATCCATTAATAACTGATTTTGAAATGGCAAATAATACATGAAGATTTTTTCAAAGCTAAAGCAGATGTTTTTCTTTGATAGTGGAGAACATAAATCTGCAAAGATAAATAGGAAAAGTTGAGGATGGGAATGATGGCTTTGCAACTTTCTTACATTCTTTTTAGGCCTCTTTTTCATGTTTTATCTTGCAGACTCACTTGGAGAATAAAAATCCACCTTTAACCTAGCATCCTTTTACAAGCAATGGGAACCTAAAGTCTAAAGAACTTTTAAAGAACTGTCAAAACTTCGGGGTTAAAAGGCACTGTGTAACATTGCCCTGCTCTTTGTTTGTTTGTTTATTTGATGGTATTTAACTGAAAAGCATAGATAAAAGACTAGGACAAGGCCAGGCGCAGTGGCTCACGCCTGTAATCCTAGCACTCTGGGAGGCCAAGGTGGGCGGATCGCTCAAGGTCAGGAGTTCGAAACCAGAGCGAGACCCCATCTCTACTAAAAATAGAAATAAATTAATCAGCCACCTAAAAATATATAGAAAAAATTAGCCGGGCATTGTGGCGCATGCCTGTAGTCCCAGCTACTCAGGAGGCTGAGGCAGAAGGATCACTCAAGCCCAGGAGTTTGAGGTTGCTGTGAGCTAGGCTGACACCACGGCACTCTAGCCCAGGGAACAGAGTGAGACTCTGTCTCAAAAAAAAAAAAAAAAGACCAGGACAGGGCTCATATTTTACTAATCACCCTCTGCAGAAACCATTCTAACTGATGGTCAAACTAGCATAAAAGATTTTTGTAAACCAAATAAAATAAATTGATGAAAAGTAAATAGGCAGCATGGCAACATACCGGCATAGATGGACTCTTATTTAACTCTGTGAATGGAGTCTACTTAAGATTTCAAGATGCCCTTTCCTGTCTTCCAACCCTAAATCCACCAGCTATCTCTCAATGATAAACTTTTGACTTATTGATGCTTTTTCACTATGAACAGCTGGGTATGGTCATATGGTAATTCATCTTTGATAATGTGTAAAATATTTACCTTAGAAAAGAGGGGCCTAGATACATTCTAGGGAAATGGAAGGGAGCAGGCATAAAGAGAATATTAAGACAACATTTCCATACTTTCTGTTTTTAAAGCTGTGCCATACTTTCAGAAAATATATTGCCAGTTTCAAGAATGAAATTCAATCTATTGGTTAAAGTATTGAAAATGTGGATGAGGAAATACTTATCCTGGTAATTCTGCTAAGGCCTAAGAGATTTCATTTCTTTCACATCCCACACAGAAACCTGAAATTATTGATCAGTTGTCTAAAAATAAGTACCTCTTCAAATCTGCAATAGTTTTGCTTCTGGTACAGCAAGAAAAAATGATTATAGTTCCAATAACTTAAGTTCTCAAGTATCACTAGAATTTTTCCTTTTCCTTATGATGCTGATGGTATTATATACCTAGCCAGCAGGAAGTCTCAAATTTAAAATGTAAGCCAAAATAAAAGAAAATATTTTATGTGTGTCCAGGTGTGCTAGGGATGAGAATAGAAAAGTCATTGAATTGAGACTGTGTAGGATAGAGGGAATTTTTCATGGATTAGAAATCTCTTAGGAATTTAATACAGGGCTTAAAATTTTGAACAATTTCATCACTAAGGAGACCAATGCAAATGTCTATGGTCAGTTCCTTCACACACGTACACTTAAACATACACACATCTCTCAAAACAGATACAATCCTTATATGTTGTTCTGCTTTATAGGGTTTCAAAAGAAGGGAAGAAAGAAGGAAGGAAGGAAGGAAGGAAGGAAGGAAGGAAGGAAGGAAGGAAGAAAGGAAGGAAACTATGAAGTTCAGACCAGCGTATATTGAGCATGAAACTCTATATAAATGGCATGTCTGAAGGAAGACAGTGATCAACAAGAATAAGTTCACGAATATTTATTATGCTCGCTATAACAGCAATAAGAACTCATTTTAGCCACTGGTAAGGGTCTTCCACAGAGGTTTGACTTAGTCTGTGCTACAGCCATGGCCATTTCCAATATTAAAGGCAAATCATTTATCATTCAATAATACCAATTTTAACACCTCCATCTTTGTTAAATATATTCAAGGACTTTCTGTGTCTGTATTTGCTTAATTTTACTGCTGTTCCTATATTATTATTTGTTTAATTAGTGTGCTAACAATGTCAAGAATAAAATCAACTGGAGCTACTAGGAACAGATGGAAATTCTACATTTGGGTAATGAAACTATTTCTTAACATAGATGTCTACAAGAAGTTTTCTAGAATCATGAGATTCTAGAGAACATTTCATTTTTGAGTTTTATCAAAATGGTATTAGGTAAGTTTGTTTTTCTTATAAAATATTAACAAAATTCTTAAAATATTAATGTATTTCCTTTATTTTCTTATGTTGAATTCAATATATTTCTCATTTTAAAATTAATTCAGGAAGGTCCAGATTCTAATGTTTTATCCATATGCTATGGTTATAATATGGTGTTAACTAAAGTACAGGAACCTACTAAAGGGCCATAGATTATCTTCCATTGACAAATATTTCAATGTACACTATACCTCTGCAAGATAGGTACAAAATTAATCAAGCTTAATAACATTTATATATTAAGAAAAATAAACATTCAGACCAAAAATCTACCTTCAATTTCTCCAGTCCAACTTTCCCATTATGACAAAACATGCTAACACATTTTAATAAATGTTGCAAAGTCTAAATGGAATGGATGCCTATAGGAATATATATAAACCAGTAAGTAAATTTCTTATGCTCAAAAAATTAATTCTGGAAAGAGTAGAAACTTTGGTTTTTTTTATTTATTTATTTATAGTGTATGCATTCAGCCAGCCTAATGTCTCTTGAGTCATTCACATTTATTGAAAGAATTGATAAGTGGGGTGGATTTCTGTATATCCTGTTGAGTAGAACTCTCTTGCTTTGTTTTATCTCTTGAGCCATTATGGTATATGGACTCTGTGCTTTGGCTTTGGGGTGATTTTACACCAGTGGGTGACTATTGTGCTGATCCATGTATAATGTAGTTCTGAATACTTCCTGCAGGGAATATATGATCTTGACACATTTCCTCAGTGTTTTCTTGTCTCAGAAAGTCTTTATTTTTCCTTCATATAAGAAACTTAGTTTTGCAGTTTACAAAATTCTAGGCTGCCCATTATTCTGTTTGAGAAGACTGAGAATAGGCCCCAATCCCTTCTGGTTTGTAAGGTCTCAGTCGAGAAATCTGCAGTTAGTCTGATGGGTTTTCCTTTATAACTTACCTGTTGGTTTCAACTTAGGGCTTATAGGAGTGCCTCTTTCTTGTTTACTTTGGCCAGTCCAATGACTATATGCCATGGTCATTGCCTCTTCACAATGAACCTCCCAGGAGGCCTTTGAGCTTCTTATACCTGGATATCTAGATTTCTAGCAAGGTCAGGGAAATTTTCCTCAATTATTCCCTCAAATACTGTGTTTCCCCCAAAATAAGACCTATCCATAAAATAAGCCCTAGCAGGATTTCTAAGCATTTGCACAATATAAGCCCTACCCCGAAAATAAGACCTAGTGATGGGCATGGATATGCAGTGTATTGCACAACCCATGAATTTCGAAGCGGAGCAGTAAAGAAGACGAGCAGCCCTTCTCATTTGCCCCGTCATGACAGCCACTATCCCAGAGGTGACCGGAAAGGTGCGGGCAGCCCCACCAACAAGGTCGGCTCCCGCTGTCAGGTCCCGGCCATCATGTGCGTGCTTCAAGCTGAGGCTTTGAGGGTAAAGTCTCCTCAGTGAAGTGAGGAGGGGGATGCTCTGCTTTAGGCATTGTGTGTCCCCAGGGGGAAAAAGGAAAACTGTGGCTGCCATTTTACTCATTTTCTTTGACTATATTTGAATAAATGTAGATTGTTGTACCGTACTTAAAAAAAATAACACATCCCTTGAAAATAAGCCCTAGGGTGTTTTCTTGAGGAAAAATAAATATCAGACCCCGTCTTATTTTCAGAGAAACATGGTATGTTTTCCAACTCTTGTGTGTTTTCTTCTTTGCCCTCAGGGATGCTTCTGATTCTTATATTAGGCCTCCTTACCTAATTCCATATTTCTTATAGGTTTTGTTCATTCTTCTTAGTTCTCAGTTCTTTCTCTCTGACTGAGTTGTGTAACTTATAGGTATTGTATTCAAGCTCTGCGATTCTTCTGCCTGGTATAGCCTATTCTTAAGGCTTTCCACTGTGTTTTGTATTTCCTTGAATAAATTTGTTATTTCCAGAAGTTCTGTTTTTTTGTTGTTGTTTAATAATTTGATTTTCTTAAACTTTTAATTCATTTCCTGCATTGTTTTGTGGTTTCTTTGTACTGGGTCTCTCTTTTTTTCTTTTATTTCATTGAGATTTGTTACAATCCATGTTCAAAATTCTTTAACTCTCATTTCAATCTTTTTGTATTGATTGGTATCCACTGATAAGGAGTTGTTGTTTTCTTTTTGGAGTGTCCTTTACTCTGATTTTTCATGTTTCTGGAGTTCTTTTGCTACTGATTGCTTCTTATCTGGCATCTTGGTTGAGACCTGGGCATGCTAGGCCTGGCTTACAGGCCTGTCTCTGGGTCCCCAAAGATCAATCCTTGAGCATGCCAGGGAAAGGAGTGCTAATGAGTTAAAAATTTAAAAAAACACAAAGAAATGGTAAACATATGAGATGATAGATATGCTAATTAGCCTGATTTGATCATTACACAATGTATGTATTGAAATATCATAGTATGTATTGAAATATCATATTATACTCCATAAATATGTACAATTATGTATCAATTAAAAATAAAAATTAAAAATTAAAAAATAAATTTAAAAATTTAAAAATTTTGATTGGCATGTCAAGGTCTGTGAAAATTAGTCCTTTCCATTCATAAACATTTATTATTTTTGATAATCTATATACATCCATATGTTTGGTTTAAAAATTAGCTTTGAAAATACCTATTCCATTATTTCAGTCTGCAGTTAATTTCCTTACTAATTGTAATATCCTTCTTTAAACAGGAAAATATCTTATTTAAGTAAGTATTTATTTGGCATTCATTTTGAAGACAGCACTTTTCTTAGTATGACCATCAAAATATATTTTTAAATAAAAAAGAAAACATTTCTCTCTTTTCTTTCAAGTTAAAGAGTGGAAGATCTGTAAGAAAATGTTTTTCATCCTGTCTTTTCTGCCAAAGCTGAAAAATGAGTTACTGGAAATATACACATAAATAAATTATGTATAGTTTTTGTTTGCTTTGTTTATACACAGAATTTCCCGGATCTTCCTCTATATTTCTGAATTATTGTGTATGGCATTCTGCCTTGAAATGATAGTTCTATTCATAGCCTGCATCTTTCTTTTTTCAAAATGGCAAGAAGAAAATTTCAGTGGATAAGAACTGGAAATAAAATAAATTTTAAATTAATATAAGATAAAACAAATTGAATGAAATAAAAGCTTCTTTTTAATATTTTTCAATTTACTCCAGCCTCCTGGAGGAGGAGGATCCTGGTTTTGTACTTTTTTTCTGTCTTTTTTTTTTTCTTCCTCAGCATATAACACAGTTCCTGGCACATCATGAAGGCTCAATAAATATTTGGTCAATGAATGAATGTGTGCATGAAAAAAACTATCACACATGAAATTAACTATGATCCAAGTGATTTCTTGTATGTACTATTAACCATTCTTGCTTTAATTTTTATGGAAAAGTGACTACTGGAAATCTTTTTAGAAATTTCACCCAGAATGACTCACATCTGATCCAAATTAGAAGAACAATCAATTTGGCGCCATCATAAGAGCTCTCAGATGTTAAAGGTGACAAAACGGGCAGAACTCCTCCTAACAGATTATGAATACCATGTGTGACAGAATTAAGTGGGAAAATGTTCATAGAAATGCTGAAGTGGAAGGCATGTCATGCCCATGTGGCTTGGCTGCAGGATACAATGCATTCACTGACTTGATGGCAAAGTTGGGTGGCATATCACATATGGCATATGGCAGGCTTCTGCTTCAGCAAATGCATACCACATGCCAAAATGTGGTGTATTTTCTACTGATTACTGTGTTTTTATTCTTTTTCAAGTGTTCAAAATTAATATTAAAGGTTTTTAGCAACTCCAAAGAAAATCCAGTAAAATTTCAAACATATACTTTAACTCATTAAACAGTGAATTTCCATATTAATGATTTGCCCACCTAAAAAACTGCACAATGTATGCATTAATTCTATAAATATAAATCAAAAAAGATACAGAAAGGAAAAATTATCTCATAATTTAGTCAAAACAAAAAAACTCAATTTCAAAATTTCAAGTATGCATATGTATATTAGTATATATGCTTTCATATTCTACTTTATACTCATTTGCTAACTGATTCAACAAACCTTCATTGAGTGTACATGATAGTCACTGTAAATCCAGAGGTCAAGTTCTGTGTCCCTTCTTTCAAGGATCTTGTAGTTTAAATAGAGAAACAGAAGAGCAAAAAGAAAATTAAATTAGAGCGTGATGAGTACAATAAGAATCAAAAAATGAGGGAGAAGTATGTATGAGAAAGGTAAAATATAAATTAGTTAGGATGAATATCAGCATAGATTATTCCTGTGATTGGTCTCTTTTATGAAATTATGAATTAACTATTTAAGAAGGGGAAAGAAGAATATTACAAACAAAAGAAAGAGTTTTGCAAAACCAAAGAAAATATGTTAATATGTTAAACTTGTGGATACTGCAAGTACTTAGTATTGATGGAGCATAGTATATAGCTCCTGCAGCAATAATCTAGAAGATGGGCCAGAACCTCACTGTATGTTATGTTAAGATTAGATTTTACACTGAAGGGGAAACAAAACCACAAAAGGGTTTTAAGTAGAGTGTGATGATCAGATCTACCTATTGAAGCCATTAATCTACAGGAGTCTCAAGAATGGGGAGAATGATAAGAAGATGATATTAATTGAAGGCAGCCACATTAGTCCAAATAGCAGGAAAAAGGACCTTATTAAATTATCATCAATGGAGGTGGAAAGGAGAGGGCTGCTCTTATAGCTATGTTGATGACAGAACTGGCAGGACTCAGTAGCTGATTGGAAGGTTTTGTGCAATGGATGGAAGCAGTTTATGATTACTCCAAAATGTGGTGCTTGGTGAAGTGGTTGATGTGGTAAAAAAGATGTGAGAAAGATATATTAAAGAGAAAAATAATATAATTTTGGACATTCTGAATTTGCCAGGTCCATGGATTTATCTAAGTGGAATTCTATAACATAGAGTTTAACTTGTGGACTTTATCTAAAGAAAGGCTTACATTGGAGATAGGTAGTTTGTTCTTGAATAGAATGCATAGGCTCCCATTATTGGGTAAAATGTTTTACATTTTGCCATTGGATCACCACTTTGGATTGTATACAAAGGGAAATATATTTGTTTCGTCAAAATTTTGTTTAGAATTTTGCACTTATTTTTTAGTAAGATTAGTTTCTCCTTTAGTGGTGATATTATCTTTGTCTAATGTTATTATTAAATTTATGTTTGCCTTATGAAGAGTGAGAGATCATTCTTCCTTTTTCTCTATCTGCAAGGATTGTGTTAGAATTCGATTATTTATTCTTTGAATATTTTCATCTGAGTCAGGTGTTTTCTTTGTGGTAAGATGTTCAACACATCCTATTTCTCTAATGATGTTAGGACTACTACTATATCATGTTGTCCATATTAATATAGCACATTGTTTTAAAATGAATATATCTACTTCATCTAAGTTCTCTGATATATTAATATGCAATTATTCACAATATTTTTATCATTTTGATCTCTGAAACATCTGTAGTTAAGTCCTTCATGTCATTCATTTCAATTACGTCAACAATATAATTCATAAGCCAAGCCAAGATACTTTTGAGAATAAAAGGGGATGCTGTTTCTTACACCATGACAACAGGTATAATCTTGGAGTGTCCCAGCAAGCTGCAACATATGGCCTCCATGTGAATACCTAGTTTACTTCATATTCTTATGATTTGTCAGGGATATTTCTTTTAATTTATGCCTCCTTGTGGTTGTGTCATGCAAAATATGTTTTAATAAAAAATAAAATTAGACATATCTTTTAAAATTAAACAATACAATGACAGGATGCTGCTATCCATATTTTATAGATGGCAAGGGCTAATCCTGATTGCTTAATAGGATTACATGAAACTACTATGGGATAATGAACAAGTGAAATCTACTATATTATAATTGATGAGAAATGAATAGCTAGCATTCATTGAGTATTCACTATGCATAGAATTCATGAAATTCTTGTTAAAACCTATGTGCCCAATATCAGTCATGCTTGGAAAATGAAAAATCTGAGGTTTACTTAATTCAAAGTTGTACACAGCTAAGGAGTGATAAAATGTTATCCAACCTGGGTCTGTGAATTTTCCCATCTCTTAGTTACTATTCAGTGCACTGAGATTGTCTAATAAATTTTTTTCAAAATATAATTAGCTGTGAACCTTATTTTTTAATAAAATCTGGCTTTGGTTTTCTTATACGCATAAGTGAAATATTTATTTACCAAAAAATTGTAAATATCTATTCCATACTAATATAGCCAAGTGCCTAGGAATTGTTGAATTAATGCCTGAGAATTTTCAATCTCTTAATTACTCAAGCTAGAGCTCCAAATGAACTACATTTTGAATTCAGCAAACTGACTAAGACTGTTGTTATTTCTAAAGATACAATGTTGAAAAAAAGAGCCACCATTCCTGCTTTCAAGGAGCTTTAATTCTAATGGGAGAGCAGAAAATTAATAAGCAAAAATATAATAAAGTTTAAGATAATTAGTTATAGGAATAAAAATGAAGTATCATGAAAGCATAAGCTGGATGTGATAATTGATCGGAACCAACTGAAGCAACAGAAAAGTCCTGTGAAATTTTGTGAGCAGCATCTTAGGATAAGAGTGGGCAAAATCCTCCCCGCCAGGTGGAAAATAGACCAGTTTGGCAGCAAGGTCAATGAGAAAGAAGAGTGGTAGGGACAAACATAGAAATTGAGGTATTATATCCCACTGGGAATTAAATGGTATATGTTTTCAGTCTCGTTTCTTACTGGGAACTATGCATAATATACTCCCCACTATCTCCAACCACACATTTTTCTCAACACTCATGACATCCTTGATATTTTGGCTACTCTGGAAGTTGTCAGTAAATGGACTAATGTCGGGGATAAAGTGAAGATGTATGTTTGCAAAACATACTTGGTAGTAAAAGTCTGTAAATTATCCTCTTGGGTATAAAAGCTGAAGGGAGATTAGGTGTTGCAGGGTAGGAGAGGTACCCCACCCCAAACTGAGGGTCTGTGATGATTCTGTGGGGTGTCAGCTTCACAAACTTAAACCACCCTATCAAGAATTTCTTTTCTTATAGGTATCTAGATTGGGGCAGGGAGGATTCAAAAGATATTCTCTTGGAAATGTCTAAAGAAGGAAAGAAAGTAGCACTCATAGAGTGTGTATACACACGTGCACCTTTTTATAATAATTCAATCAAATATAGATCTAGGTTCTTCTGTGAAAGTATTATTTAAGATGACATTAAACCTCCTAATCTGTTTTAAATCAACTGATTTTAGACTATCTTGGGTAGACCTGACTTAGTAGCCCTTTAAAAGAGGGCATGAGGCTTCCCTGAAGAGAAAAAGAGTGAACAATAAGCTTTGGCCCCTGCTCATGGGGTTCCAATTTGTTTGGTATCTTTGTTAACTAATAGCCTACCTTGTGAATTTCAAACTTGTTTAGCCAACTCACACAATTGAATAAGCCAATTCATCACAATAATTTGTACATCTCCTATGGGTTCTTTTCCTCTGGGTGGACTCTGATAGATATAGGGAACGCCCATCAGAAGTACTTAGTAGGAGATTCTCCAGAAAACACATGGAAATATTTTTGGGTCAGGCTTAAAGATTTGTGGGACCCAGAGAGCCTAAGACCAGATCACAGTTGCACTAGGACCTGCTCTTTTTACCTCTTCTTCCTTCACTCAGTTTAAACTTGATGAGGTCAAAATTTTGACGGGAGCTTTCTTGACGGGAGCTTTCTTGACGGGAGGAGCTTTCTTCATTGCTTGTAATTTGTTTCATTTTAAACAGCAAAGTCAAAATGTGACCACATCCAAAAATCCAGATATGTGATGTATTAGTTTTGAATGGCTACTGTCACAGATTAGTACATAGCTTGTGACTTAAAACAACACAAATTTATTATTTTATAGTCCTCTAGATTGGAAGTACAACACAGCTCTTCCTGAGCTAAAATCAGCAGAGCTGTATTAGCAGAGCTGTATTCCTTTCTGGAGGCTGTAGAAGAGAATCTATTTTCTGCCTATCAAGGCTGAAGCCTTCCTTAACTCAGGGCTGGCCCCCTTCCTTAATTGTCAAAGCCACAATGGTGGATGGAGTCTTTCTCAGGTGACATCACTCTGACTTCTGTCTCCTTCCGATTTTAAAGCTCCTTGTGAATACATTAAATAATTCTGGATAATCTCCTTATTTTAATAGCTTCTGGTTGGCAATCTTAATTCTATTTGCAACCTTAATTTCATATATAGCATAATATAGTCACTGGTTCTAGGGACTAGACTTTTGACAACTTGGGGAGTTGTAGTGGGCTGCCTTCCATATTTGAGCTCTATGCTTATTTGGATCCAGAATAACTATACATTTCTGTATTTCTTTTTGTCCCTTGATAAAATATAACTTTACTGAGACAAATGAATTCCCATTGACAGGAAATCACTCCAGTAATTAAATTACAGAGATGGGAAATACTTGAATGTGTCAACTGACTGGCAATTGGATCTATGTGCAAAGATAGAATTTCTCTGTTTGTTGCTATATATCTTAGCATAAATTGTCATTTTCATCTGGCAATTCACTTTTACACATGAAAGACATTATCATTAAGGGTACAGTTTACTATAAATATAATTTTCTCTATAGATCTTAGTTGTATCCTGTGAGCATTTATGAACATGTGTTTTCCAATATATTGCTAAAAGGTAGCTTTTAATGTGAACAGAATAATAGGCAGTTGGTCTTACGTTCAAAGCCATTTCAAAAAAGCATTTGCTTAAAAATGTTAAAAATGGAGGTCATTATACAAAATTGACTCCAAATGACTTCTTAGTCAAAAAGAGATAATTAGGTGCTTCCCTGAAGAAAGTGGTATATTAGGAAATTAATCCCCGTGGAATTGACAACCTTTCTGAATTTCAGTGATTTTTAGTACTCATGTTTGATTATACAATATGGAAACCTCCAAATATATCAGCAAACCCACAGGCCCTACTGACAGCTGCTTGAATAGCCAAGTAGAGAAAGAAAAAAAATTAAAAAAACAATAAAGCCCATTCTTGACTTTATCATCAGGATTTCAAGGAAGTTTTGAAAGCTTGAGAACTTTCTTGCACATTTCAGCAGTACCAGTCAAAAAGTATGATTAAAAAGGACGTGACTTGAAGTAGGACGGGTAGAGATGAAGAGGGATATGAGGACAGGTAGTACATTAGTGCCAACATGCAATGTTAGTTCGGTAAAGAGAAGGATCAATTAGTTTAAAAGGTTTGAAACCATTTGGGCATAGTTTTAAAAACAAAAGAAAAATCATCCTGCAGGAATGCAGTTCACTGTTAAGAGAAGATGAGAAATGAACAGTGAATTTCATCAGTTTTGTAGGCAACATTCCTCCTTCATACAGTACTATCCATTATTAATGAGCACTATTTCTGAGTGTGAAAGAATTGTTTGAAAAACATTAACATAGTCTATTGGATGTGATTGACATTGTCATTCCTTACATTTTGCTGTTAGCAAGTGGCATCCCTGTAGACATATGTGCATCTGGACATTACTAATAGTCTCCTTGTTATGCACTCTGGGCAGCTGTGATATGGAAATTTTCAGCATTGTATTTTATGGTTTATTTTTCAGCTTTTACATTGTATTCTGCTGCAAGATGCATAAGTCAAGCCTTTTTGTATGCAATGATCAATCAGAAAAATTATCTCTTTTCTATTCTGTCTTTTCTCCAAATTTTAAAAGGAATTTATTCAAATTCTGGAGATACGCAATGATCGTCTGCTAGCCAGGCAGTTATTTAGATCCATGTCTATTCATGGTACTTCCTTTTTACCCTTCAGTTTTCAAAGCTGATTACATTTTTAATTGTCCTGCTGCAGTAAAGAACTGTAGCTACTGTCTACCTGCTGTTCAGTAACACCATGGCACTGACTAACCCGCCCACATAATACTTTTTAATCAACAAAATTAAAGGTAACAAAGTCAAGGATTACAGGAGTAATGAATCCCCAGAAAAAAGAAATTAAGCATTGCATCCTCTTGACTTTTAAATATGTACGTAACTAAGCTGCTTTTTTTCTCTCAGCTGCCCTGCTTTTCCCTCCTCACAGCCCATATGCACGCCCACGCAGAGATCTGTGTTCCTAAGTGCTGCTGACTTATTTCATCTGAGCCTACTACCAGTCAATCTGCTTCTCTAGACATTAGTAGCCTATCAGTGAAGTGGAGTGGGGACTGAAACATCTTCAGTCAGCTAATGCTAACAGTCATTAATATATGGAGGTGCAACCTAATTGCCCCAATTCTCTTTTTTGATCTACTGCCAGTTCTGCCAAAGGACTCAAGTATCCTAAAAATTAATCTTAACAGGGCTCCCTAAAGTGTGGTTTGTCTCTTGGGATGTCAACAAATGTAATACTAAAAAATGAAGAGAAGTTGTTCCATGATGAAGGTAGCATGGGAATTCTCTGTTTCAGTACTTTATAGTGCCACAGAGCCAGATGGGCTCAAATAAGGCTGACATGTAACACGATATCTTGAGAAAGGGATTATAATTATATGGTTTTCTTAAAGTGATATTACTTTAGCATATTTTCACCTTATAGACTATATAGAGTTATCAGTATTTTATGAAACACATTTTGAGCTATTCTGATTTAATTGCTTCTTGCTAGTAAGAATACTATTATACTAATAGGACTTACTCTATAGAGAAAAAGCTTTTTACTTTCTATTCTTCCCATACACCATGTAGTAAGATGATTAAAAGCAAGCATGGTAGTTTTACTTCCTAGAGTCAAATACAAACTACACTAATTCCTAGCTGTATAATTTTGGGAAGTCTTTGCCTTTTCTTTGTCTCAATTTTCTCTACAGTAAAATAAAGAAAAATAATAGAACCTTACACATTAAGTAATATGCATAAAGTGGTAGGTATAATAAATTTTACTCTTCCAAAATCTATGCACATGAAACACATGATTGCTCTTATATCAGGATGGCACAATATGGTTATGGTATATGGTACAGACTGATTTATCCATGATGTTTTGGATATTGGAGAACTTTCCAGTAATCCTTGTTGTCATGAGTCCCAAAATTAGCCATCAAATATCATACATTCTGTTTTTTTAGGAATTGAGTAGGTTAGTTTATGAATTATGTATCCCAATGAAATAGTGCAGCAGGGCTACATACTACATCAGTTAGTATATTTTCATTTCAGTCTCCCAAAGTAATACTCATCTTCCTCTATTGTTACTGAAGCCATGGCTTATTCTATCTAATAATATTAGAAATTTCAAGAAAAAATCAAACAATTCCATGAAAAAGTGGGTAAAGGACATGAACAGAAACTATTCTAAAAAAGATAGACTAATGTCCAAGAAACATATGAAAAAATGCTCAACATCTCTAATCATCAAGGAAATGAAATCAAAATCACAATGAGATATCACTTCAATCCAGTGAGAACAGATTTTATCAAAAAGTCTCAAAACAACAAATGTTGTTGTGGATGTGGAGACACAGGAACACTCATACACTGTTAGTGGGACTGCAGACTAGTACAACCTCTATGGAAAGTAGTATGAAGATACCTCAAAGAACTGAAAGTAGAACCACCATTTGATCCAACAATCCTACTACTGGTTATCTACCCAAAGGAAAAAGAGACATTCTATAAAAAAGACACTTGCACTCTAATGTTTATAGCAGCACAATTCACAATTGCAAAGAAAGATGTAGAAAAAACCCAAGAGCCCATCAATACATGAGTGGATTAATAAACTGCAGTATATGTATATCATGGAATACTACTCAGCCATAAAAAATGATGAACTACCTCTTGTATTATCCCAGATGGAACTGGGACATATTCTTCTAAGTGAAGCATCACAAGAATGGAAAAATGAACACAACATGTACTTATCATTAAATTAGTACTAATTAATCAATACTAATGTGCACATATGGGAGTAACACTCATAGGGTATTGGGCAGGTGGGAGGGGGTGGAGGGGATGGGTAAAACCTCACTTAACAGATGTGGTGCACACAGTCTGGATGGGCACACCTGTAGGGCAGTTCAAAGGCAATTGATGTAATCAAATTGATGTACCTGTGTAATATTCTGAAATAAAAAAATTAAAAAAAGAAAAGAAATTTCAAGTCTATCAAGAACAGAAGGTTCTTTATGCAGAAGGTTCTTTAAAACCTATTCAAATCATATCATGGTGACATCAATTCATTTTGTTTATTCAACATACTTTTATTTCTGGAAACAAGCAATTTTAGAAAAAACCTTATTTTTATTGCATACCATGTGCTATTTGTATTTTTTTCTTTTTCACTTTTCTTTATTTCAACTATTAAGGGGGTACAAATGGTTTTAGTGACATGTATAACTTTTGTAATGCTTGAATCATGTCTATATATGTGCCCATCACACAAATAGTGTCCATTGTACCCGTTAGGTAGATTTTTGCCCTTCCCTTCCTTCCCCCTGACTTGATTTCCACTGAGTTTTACTTCCCTCTGTGCACATGTGTGCTCATCGGTTAGTTTCAACATAATAGCAAGTACATATGATGTTTGTTGTTCCATTCTTGAGACATTTCACTTAGGATAATGGTCTCCAGTTCCATCCAAATTGTTGCAAAGGCATTAAGTCATTCTTTTTTATGGCTGTGTAGTACTCCATGGTATACACATACAACATTTTATTACTCCACTAACAAGTTAATGGGCACTTGTGTTGATTCCACATCTTTGCAGTTGTGAACTATGTTGCAATAAACACTAGAATGCATTTGATAAAATGACTTCTCTTCCATCAAGTAAATACCCAGTAGTGGGATTGCTGGATCAAATGGTAGGTCGACTTTTAGTTCTTTGAGGAATCTTCATACTGTTTTGCATAGAGGTTGTACTAATTTGCAGTCCCACCAACAGTGGACAAGCATTCCTTTCTATCTGCATCCATGTCAGTATGTATTGTTTTTAGATTTTTTTAATAAAAGCCATTTGAACAGGGGTAAGGTGATATCTCATTGTGTTTTTAATTTGCATTTCCCTAATGAATAGTGATGGTTGAGCATTTTTTCATATGTTTATTGCCCATTTGTCTATCTTCTTTTGAAAAGCTTTCGATCATGTTTTTTGCCCACTTTTTAACAGGGTTGTTTGGGTTTTTTTTCTCTTGCTGATATGTTTGAGTTCTTTGTAGATTCTGGATGTTATCCCTTTATTGGATATACAGTTTGTGAATATTTTATCCCATTCTGGAGATTGTCTACTTGCTCTGTTGATTTTTTTCATAGCTTGCAGATGCCTTTTGATTTAATCAAGTCCCATTCATTTATTTTTGTTGGTCATGTAATTGCCTTTGGGATCTTCCTCATAAATTCTTTACCTAGGAAAATATCCAGAAGAGTTTTTCCTACATTTTCTTCCAGAATTATTATGGCTTCATGCCTTACATTTAAGTCTTTTATTCCTTTTGTATTAATTTTTGTGAATGGTGAGAGATATAGATCCTGTTTCATTCCTCTGCATGTGGCTATCTAATTTTCCCAGAACCATTTATTGAATGCATATTGTTGTCTCTTTGTCAAAGATCATTTGACTGTATGTGGATGCTTTTTTTCTTGGGTTCTCTGTTCTGTTGCCTTGATCTCTGTCTCTATTTTTGTGCCAATACCATGCTTTTTGGTTACTCTGGCCTTTTAGTATAGTTTGAAGCCTGGTAATGTGATGTCTCCAGATTTGTAGTTCTTTTTGCTTAAGATTGCTTTGGCTATTCAGGCTCTTCTGATTCCAAACAAAGTGTAGTTTTATTTTTTCTAGATCTGTGAAACATGACATTGGTATTGTGATGGGGTTTGCATTGAATCTGTAAACCACGTTGGGTAGTATAGAAATTTTAACAACGTGGATTCCACCAATCCATGAGCATGACACATTTTTCCATTTTTTTGTATCATCTGTGATTTCTTTCCTTAGTGTTTTGTAGTTCTCTTTGTAGAGATCTTTCACCTCCTTGGTTAAGTATATTCCTAGGTATTTTATTTTCTTTTTAGCTATTGTGAATGGTATTGAGTCTTTGATTTTACTCTCAGCTTGACTGTTATTAGTGTATAGAAATGCTACCGATTTGTGTACATTGATTTTGTAACCTGAGTGTTTGATGAATTTATTTATCAATTTCAGGAGCCGTTGGTGTTATGCTTCGAATGTGTCGTCTACAAAATTCAGATGTTGCCAATACTATGGTACTAAGAGGTGAGGCATTTAGTAGGGTTTCTCATGAGGGTTTCTCCCTTGCAAATGGGATTAAAACTCTTATAAAAGGGCTTTGGGTAGCATTTGGCTCACTTGCACTATCACCCTCTGTCATGTGAGAATGCAGCAAGAAGGCCCTTACCAGACCAAATGCTGGTGCCTTGACCTTGGACTGTGAAAAATAAATTTCTTCTCTTTATAAATTACCCAGTCTCAGTTCTTTTGTCACACCATCACAAATGGACTAAGACATCTGTCATCTATCAATCACTTTTGTAGTAAAAATCAGAAAACCAATATATAAATATATAATTTACCAAGAGGATTTTGGAGAGCAATGATTAATAAAAATAAAATTAAATGGACAGTGTGATAGAGAATGACAAAGTTATGAAGAACTTCATGTTGGGAAGTCAGGTGTGGCACTTCTGTGAAAGGAAGCATCACTTGATCTGGAATATGGGTGAAAAGACAGAGCCAAGCATGCAAACAGGTATTATTGAGAATGAAGGTGCAAAAGCAGGAATGTACCTGGTGTCTAAGGGAAGGAGTGAAAACCATTGAGCTTGGACCATAACAAGATAAGGCAAGAGACCTGAAAAATGAGCTTAGAAAGAAATGATCAGATTTCTGTTTAAAATTATCTCTGAGACCATACCACAGGTCTGGGCAAAGATTTTTTAGGGAAGTAAGTCCTCAAAAGCATAAGTAACAAAAGCAAAAATAGACAAATGGGATTACATCAAGCTATAGTTTCAAAGTTTCTGTCCAGCAAAGGAAACAATCAACAGAGTGAATAACAGCCTAGAGAATGGGATAAAACATTTGTAAACTATAAATCCAACAAAATATTAATAACTAGAACATATAAGGAACTCAAACAACTCAAAAGCAAAACAAATGAACAAACACAAAACAATGGGCAAAGGATCTAAGTAGATATTTCTCAAAAGAAGACATACAAATGGCCAGAAGAAATATGAAAAAATGTTCAATATCACTAATCATCAGAGAAATGTAAATTAAAGCCACAATGAGATGTCATCTCACCCCAGTTAAAATGGTTATTATCAAAAACCAATAAATAATATATGCTGGCAAAAATGCAGATAAAGGAGAATGCTCATACATTGCTAGTGGGAATGTAAATTAGGACAGCCACCATGGAAACCAGTATGGAGGTTCCTCAAATTATTAAAAATAGAACTACCATATGATCCAACAATTGAAATCGGAGTCATGTAACCAAAAGAAAATAAATTAGTATATCAAAAGATATCTGCACTTTCATATTTATTGAGACACTATTTATAATAGCCAAAATATGGAATCAACCTAAGTGCCCATAAACAGATGAATGGGTAAAGAAAATGTAGTACATATACACTATGGAATATTATTAAGCCATAAAAATAATGAAATCCTATCATTTGAAGCAACATAGAAGAAACAAGAAGACATTATATTAAGTTAAATAAGCCAGACACTGAAATAGTAACACTGCAATGTTCTCACTCATGTGAGGGAGCAAAAAAAGCTGATCTCATAGAGGTAAGAGTAGAATGGTTGCTACCAAATGCTGGGAAAGCTAGGGTAGGAGGAATGAAGAGACGTACAAAAATATAGTTAGATAGGAATAAGTTTTAGTGCTTGATACCAGAATAGGGTGACTAAAGTTAACAATAATTTATTGTACATTTCCAACTTACAAAAAGAAGGATTTAGCATGTTACCAACACAAAGAAAAGAAATAAATGTTTGAGGTGATGGATTCCCAATTACTCTAATTTAATCACTATATATTACATGCATGTATCAAAATTTGACATATACCCCAGAAATATGTTCACTGATGAATCAATAAAAAAACTAACCAAGTAACTAGCTACTTAAAAAGATCACTCTAGAGAACAGACTTTAAAGGGGTGTGGGGCAGAGCATGAAAAGCACTTTGCTTCGGCAGTTATAGCAGTGATATAGGTCAGTAGTGTGGGTTGTCCCAGGAAGAAAGCAGGGGAGAAACAAAGAAATATCATATGTACTATACATTTTGGAAATAGAATTGACAAGATTTGTGGAAGGATTGAATATGTGATGAAAGTGGAAGAGAGGAACCAGGGATAATGCCCCCAGGGTTTTGCTTGGGAAGCAGTTTAATTTCAGTACAATTCCCCGGCCTGGGTAAGACTTGAGGAGTGGTAGACATAAATTTGGCATTCTGCTTTGGTCACAGTAATTTCAGATGGTTACTTCTGAAGTGAATGGAGAAGTGAACATGGTATATACTTATATAATACAAGTTGGAGCTCAGTGAGGAGATCTGAGATAAAATTAAGAAGCATCAGGGAAATGCAAATCAAAAGCAAAATGAGATATCACCTTACCCCTGTTTTCATGGCTTTTATTAAAAAGTCTAAAAACAATACATGCTGGCATGGATGCAGAGAGAAAGGAACACTTAATACACTGTTGGTGGTACTGCAAATTAGAACAACCTCTATGGAAAACAATATGGAGATTCCTCAAAGAACTAAAAATCGACCTACCATTTGATCCAGCAATCCCACTACTGGGTATTTATCCATAAGAAAAGAAGTCATTTTATCAAAAAGACACCTGCACTCAAATGTTTATTGCAGCACAATTCACAAATACAAAGATGTGTAATCAACCCAAATGTCCATCAAATCATGAGTGGATTAACAAAATGTGGGAGATATATATATATATATATATATGTGTGTATATATATATATATATATACACACATATATATATGCTGTGGAATATTACTCAGCCACAAATAAGGATGACTTAATGCCTTTGCAACAATTTTGATGGAACAGGAGACCATTATCCTAAATGAAGTATCTAAAGAATGGAAAAACAAATGCCACATGTACTCTCTATTAATTCAGAACTAACTGATGAGCACACATGTGCATAGAGGGAAGTAAATCTCAAAGGAAATCAATCAGCGGGAGTGGGGTGAAGGGGTTGGACGAAAACCTACCTAAAGGGTACAGTGAACATTATCTGGCTGACAGGCACGCTTTTATCCCTGACTCAAGCATTACAAAAATGATCCATGCAACCAAAAACATCTGTACCCTGATAATATTTTGAAATAAAAATAAAGAACGTATCATACACTATTCTACTAAAAATCTATCGTAGGTCAGGCAGTGTCCTGGTTACATGTAAACGAAATGGTGAAAAAAATTATACATGTGGTAGGCAGAATTCTAAAATGGCCACCATGATGTCTGCACCCTGATGTATATACCCTAGATAATCCCCTCCTCTTAAGTATGGATGGTACCTGTGTATATGATGGATAGCACTCCCACAGTTAGGGTATGCTATGTAGCACAGTTTCCTCTTAAAAAAAGAAGATAATCCTGGATGAGCCTGACCTAATAAGTGGATCCCTTTAATGGGACTGGATCACTTCTGAAGCTAAGTAACATGTGAGTACTACCCGAGAGAGGCTGGAAGCTAACAAGCATCAAGCATGGAGAAAACTACATCTCTAGGACCCGAAGGTACCTCTAGGAGCTGAGAGCTGTCTCTGGGTTCTATCAGCAAGAAAATAGGGACCTCAGTCATGAAAACCATAAAGAAATGAATTTTGTCAACAACCTGAGAAAGCTTGTAAGTGGCCTTAATTGAGTGTCCAGAAAGGATGTATCCAGCTGACACCTGATTTCACCTGTGTAAGAACCAGCCATACTGCGCTGAAATCCTTACCCATGGCAACTGGGAGATAATACATTTGTGGGTTTTTTAAGCCACTACATTTGTGGTAATTTCTTACACTGCAGTAGAAAACTAATCCAATGTATTTTGTCTGTTTCATGGAGCCTGCATTTTGCTAGAAAAGAGGAAAGGGAGGTTGAGCAGATAAATACCATCAAATTTTCATTTCCAAAGAAAGCTTTATATCAGTTTGAAGATTGGCATTGAATGTTATGGGATGGGAGACTCTTATGTCAGAATAGATGATGAACTGTGTAGTTGGCTATTGAGGTCCAAGGGAGAGATTTGTGTGGTGGTTGTAGATATTGAGCAAAGAGGACAGATTTAAAAAAACATTATGAAAAAATACTGTAGAACCGTTAATAATAGACATGAAAGGGAGAAGATGGGCATCCACATTGGGCCAGCCCTGGTCCACAGTATTGGAGATTCCTTTACTTCTAAGTCACTCTGGGACATCAGCTCTTAGATATAATAATAGGGAAATAAGGAAAGAGATCATGCAGTATATTGCTCTCTTTTGTTTATGTAGTTGCATTATTCATGACACGTTCAAACTAAATATTGTCACTATTACTGTATATTTTTGTTCAATTTTATACAGTATACTATGTCTTAGGTATAAGAGTAACAGCCAAAGCACATCTGTGAGTAATTTAAATATACTACTATATTATTGCTAGAATGCAACAATGCTCAACTAGCTAAACGATCCATCCAACACAACATATAACACAATTGATACCAACTTTTAGAATCAACTTCCTCAATATTCATATCACAAATTATCAATCTTGAATCTGTGACTTGTTTAATTCGTTGATTCATTAGATTATGCATTCAAGCAATTAAAAAAACTACCTAAATTGTTTATGAACTTGCTTGTTTTATATGCGAGATTCGTTTTCTTGGTCTTCAAATGTAAAAGTGATTTTAATTGTCTAAAAATTCTGATATAACCTTGCCCCTCAAAGGTTTATATTATAAATATTACTTATTGTCTTCTGGCGTTTAGTGTGGCAGAGAAGCCTGAGATCAGGTTAGTTTTAGTTTCACTGCAGATAATGTGCTATTTTGTTTCTTCATTGCTATTTTATTTGACTTTTTGAAATGAGAGAAAAATATTATTTTCTCATCATTTACATTCCTTTGTTGTTTCCAAATAGTTGTTGTTGAGTTTACTATTTGTGTTGATTTTTCCCATGATATGGTACTTGTTCAATCTATATATTTGAGCCTTTCTCAGCTCTCATTTATCTTTTTCTTGTTCTTATTATAATAATTATTTAAGCTGATTTTTAATTCTTTCTTTTATTTCAATTCTATTCTTTGAGATATTGAATTCAGGATTTTTCATCGAAATTACTGACTTGGTTTTTTCTTAAAGCTAATTTTGCTCTTTATCAACCTTAAAAAAAAGTTTTAACATATTTTTAGTTTACTTAAATTATGTTTGTTTTACACATTTACTTTTGTATTCTTTCTGTTTTATTTTCATAACACCTGTTATATGTTCCAATTTCTCAGATGTAATTTTTTATATTATTCTTTTGACACCAAGGAATCTTTAAATATTTTTCTTCTGATTCTTGCAGGAAATTGGTTATGAGATCTGTTCATTCTTTAAATATCAAAACAATATTGCCTTCCACTTGATCTGGTGCATTGCTTTTTTTTAATTTTGGCACTCATAAATGAGGAAAATTGTTGTAACAAAAAGGAAGATGTCCCAGAGGAAGTGAGATTGTCAAGAAAAAGAGTTTCTTATGTTAAAGAAACTCTTAGAGATCATTCATGACACTGAAAATGCAAAAGATAAAATGTTGACCCAAACTTTTTAAAAGAAAGAAGTTTGACAAACGTTTTTGAAGATCACAAAAAATTAAAATTATTCCCATTGAGTATTAAGATTGCTTTGCAGTTTCAGCTTGTATGATCATTATTACAATCCTGTGCTACCACACAAAGTGAAGGCTTCCTGTGTGAAGTTTGTATAATCATATTTACAAAAAGTCTATATACTTTCATTTATATTCAATCAGTACATAAATTCTTGAGGATAGGGAAAACACTAATGAGAAGCAGAAAACAATACTTACTACTTTTAAATAAGAAAATAATTTCTCACTGAATTAGTGCTTGCCTATGACTTCCATATTTTTATAGCAAGTAAATAAAAATAATATTCTATTCATATGTTAATTTGTATGTGTTGGAGGAGAAGTGATGTTGTTTCTTTAGATGACAAAATCAGTTTCTTTCTTAAGGCTTAAAAACTGAAATGTAACAATTACAACCAACTTAATGAACTGCATTTATGACCAAGGTCATAAAACCATTATGACTTTTATTCCTAAAATTTTTCAGAGGTAGAAGCACAACACATGTTCCCACCTTTCCTGAGAGTAAAGGCAGAGGGGCGAGCGGGTGGGGGTAGGTAGATGACTGCTTAACCTCTCCTTCCTATCCATAGAGGAACAGAGACATACTCTTGCATTCAGTGAGGGTACACCTGAAAAAACGAAACTGAACTTTCCCCCAGCTTAATTTATGTTCAGAGCAACTGTCACTTTTTTGCTTCAGTCATTAGATCCCTATTTCCCCATCTTATGATATCAGGTGGGTGTTGTTTCTTTACTGGCAAAGAGGTGGCAGTTTTGAAAGAGATGTTTTACTATGTTGATTTATCAACACCATGTTAAAGGAGATACAGAATAAATATTCATGCTACCTAGCATGAATAGTCCAAAAGGGATATATTTATTTGCAATCACACAAGTGAGACTCATGGGATGGGAAGTTTTGCTCAGAGCCTTTATGTGAAAAGAGAAAACAGTACTTTTGTCTCTGGTACCAATAATTCAATATGATGTCTTTCCTTCAGGAGCAATTGCCATCCAGGAAATGTGCCTAAATAACAGAAACAACAAAGACTGTCATTTCTTTTATTATGCTATTCCTGGCCTGGCTAGATAAGAGCAGAAAGATAATTAAGTCAGTGATGAGTTGCAGGTGCAATGCCATTGCAGCTATTAAGAAATATACTGAGTATTACATGTATAGAGACATGGTGGCAGGCCTGTGAGGGGCATCACTTTAACTTCTTTTCAGGCTCTCTCTGTCCTCATTGATTAATATTCATCCTTCAGTACTGCAGTCCAGGAAATTAAATGCTAGCTAGCCAGCTAAACAGACAGACAGACATGTTTAATAGATGTATTTTTAGAGCCAAAATACTGTTTAAACTTAACCTACTTTTTATAGTAATTTATATTTTTCTAAAAATAATTTAGATGAACATGGTTATCTTTTAAGAATAAAAATGTCATCATAGGATGGTACAATCAATGCTGTCACATTACTATTATAAAATAACACATTTTTATAATCTACCTACTGATTACCACAGGAATCATGAACATCCAGTGGATATTTTCAATATTTTAAAATATTAATTATATTTTAACAAAAGTAGCATGTTTATGTTATAAAAAGTAGAAATGTAAAGGCCAAAAAAATGCAAATAAACTAATGACTACATAAGATAAAAAATTCATGTTGGGGCATTGTATTGATATGTATGATAAAATGTTTATATAAACAGGTGTGCTATCTTTAATAAAATCTATAGCCCTGCCTTTCCCACCTTGATTAATGTTATATGTATGAAGTTTGCAGTGTTCTAAAATTTGGAGAATGTAATGGATTGGGCCTTGCTTATTTTTTCCTTGTTTTTCTAACTATACACAAATAGGAAATATTTTAATCATTCTCCTCTTTTTCATGAATATTTTTAAAGCATATAATTTTAATGTAAAAGAGTTCAACAATTCCTCATTCTTTTTTCCCTGCCATAAAAACTGTCTCCTGTGTGTCAGGGACTATACTATGAAATTACATACATCTGTCATGACATAAAAAGGGTATTTGTAAGCAAATTTTATGCATGTATAAATACAAACATTTTAACAACATTAGATCATACTGCATATCTTATTTTGTAATCTATATTTTAACAATATAATGTGGATATTTTCCATACTATTAATGAATTATACTAGTAAGTTAAAGTGACTGTACAGAAGTAGTTAATCAAAGGAATCATCATTTTTGCCATCAATTTTTGGCCAATGACACAGAGATAGAGATATACCTATTTATGTAATTTGGATTATTTTAAATTATTTTAAAACATTCACGACTCTGGTAAACAAACCCAAGTAGATATCATCAGGAAAATTTCTGATTACTTCCTGCAAATAATTTTGCAGACGGTAACTATGCTTAAAGTCATAAAGATTTTAAGAGTAAATTCTTTTTTTTTTTTTACTTTTATTTCCAGTTAAAACAGAGTAATTCATGTGTGATTATAAGAATAGACAAAATACTTAAGCGTCTGGTCCCACACCTTGATTAACGGGACAAGGTTGGATATGGGAGGGAAAGTCAATAGGAGAGGTGAGTACACAGGATTCCAATGCAAGCATGTTCCAGATCACCATGCAGGGAGTTGGTGCTTGAATAGGCAGCAGTCTCTGCTGAGTTGAAGAGAGAGAGGTCAGAGCCTGGGTCTACTGTAATTTTCTGTATTGTAAATTTACTGTAATTTGGCTGGAATTTTCAGGAAGGATATTGAACTGGGGGTAGACTTTGTAGGTGAGTGAAAATAACCTCAGAAGCCTATGTAGGAAATCTCCCAAGTCCTTGGTCAAAAACAAGGCTCAGAATGTGTAGAGCAAGACACTGTCAAGTCTCATAAGAAAGGATTGCTGGGGAACAAATAGCTAGACAGAGACTCCAAAGATTATGCAGGGGTGGAAGTAGAGTGTGCCCGCTGAGAATGGCAGACATTCAGCTGAGACTCCAGAGAGGCTGTACCTTAGGAATGACCTAAAATTAGAGATAAAATCAAAATAAACTCATCACAAAGAAGAAAGAAAAAGGAAAAAGAAAAAAAAAAAACCTTCCAAACAAAACAAAAGCAAAATAAAACCTGACAGGTTCAAGAGAATGTTTCCCTAATATAATCATCTGCCAGCACAAAGCCCAGCATAATGGATTGTCCACAATTTTCAACATACTATTTAAAATGTACTAGAAATACAAAGAAGTGGGAAGAGATGTCAGTGAAAATGAAGGTGTAGGCGGTTCCAAACACCTTTCCCTCCACAGTATAAAACTGTATCTCAAAAGTGGCAACACTGTGGTTCAAAAAGATCTCAAATGGAGCTAGGAGCCATTCTGTTGAAAGACTTCTGCAGGTACTCAGGTAGCTGTACCTAGAACTTGCTGTGAACGTTCGAACTGGGCCAAACTGCGAAGAACACAGCATCCTGGGGCATTTTGCTGAATTTAGGCAATCGCTGCCCTTGCCCGTGCAGCCAATCACGTATGGACTCACGTACGGAACTATGCGCTAGCCAATCATGTTTTTTGACAAATCACTTATGTAATTTTCTTCTTCCTTTTTCCTTTAAAACCCTTCTCTCTCCTTCCTCTCTTTGGAACACTATGCAATTTCATATTGAGTATATGTCTCCTGAATTGCAATTCCTAAGAGCAGGAATAAAAGCCAATATCTTGCAGCTTCTTGCCTGATTTTATTTCAGTTTGGTTGACGATAGGAACTTTTAAAAATCAAGTGAAAACTGTCAGAACAAACTTTGTCAAAGCTCTGGAAAACAGTCAAAGGTTTTCAGCAACCAAGCAAATGCTGAATCAAGGGCAAGGCAACTTAAAAACAGTGGGAAAGCTCTGTGATGTTTTATTTGCCATTGTCCCACCCCCTTCCCAGCGCTGCAGCTCTTCTGAAGAGGGTAGGCCAAGTTCCCAGCATGAGACCCTGGTCCCTGGGGCTGGAGCAAGCAGAGCAGATATTAAGTACAAAGAATTATGTTTGTCTCTTCTAACCTGTCTGGTGCCTAAGCTGATGTAAGGTCTTGTCTTTGTTTTGCCTAACTAGGAATCTACTTAAGGTGAAAAAGCTACAGGCATTCCTCAAAATCATTGTAAAGTGAACAAGTAACCCACAGTATCTTGAGTCAAAAGATTAAAGTTTTCAAGACAAATGAAAGAGCACTAAAACCCTGTGAGGAAACGCTGGGGAGAGAATTTCTTTAGAAAATGAGGCCATTAAAGAGTTCCAGTGTTAATTGGGGGGTTTAGCAAGCCACATGCATGCCCAGGACAGAATGCTTACTCAGAAAATACTCAAGAAGACCCCACATTTTCACTTCTGGGTAATCTCTGGGCTCAGTGGGAACAGGAAGTGAGGGTGAAGGCGGGATTACAAATGGCCTGGCCAAGGGGAAAAGGAGAGCCTCAGCACAGAGCCAAGGGGCAAAGAACAGGAGAGGGACAGGGGTTTTGAGTTTTTTTCCTTTTCCCCATGCCTATCTTAAATATTTCACGACATGGTAGAAATAGATATATTATTTTACAAAATGACTTTTTTCATAGTGCACTTGACTATCTTTTATGAATTTTCATTTTTATTTTTTTTCTTTCTGAACTGTTTTTTTTATGACCCTTGTGTCAGGTTTCAGTCTGAAATGTCCGTTCTTGGCGTGCTCATGGCAGAAGAATGACCAGCCATGCCAAAGTTAGGCAATCACGAAAATAAGGTTTATTGAGGAAAGAAAGACAAGATTATAGGCAAGAGCAAGATATAGGTTTATAGAGCATGGTACATACACCATGGGTGACGACCAGACCCATTGTCGCAGCAGGGCAGGCAAAAGGAAGGGCAGAGAGAGAGATTGGCTATGTCTGCGTTTTATTTTATAGTGCCCAGATAGGGACCACCCTCCTAGTTCAGAGGTCAGCATGGAACCATTTTGATTGGATAGTTGGGAGCCACATGACCTAAGCCTTAACTATGCATATGGGTTCTAGGTCACTTTCCGGACTTTATGGTGCCCATGCTGCTTGGTCTGTGAGTTAGAGAGTCCTCTGCATTTTTTTGCAGCTGGCGCCCCAAGTTCTGATTGGCAGGTTCGTAGGGTATTTCCTCCTCCCCCAGGTTTGGAGAATTAGGGTTGGGCAGGACCAAGATGAGGGTAACAGCACCCACTTTTGTCCTTAGGAAACCTGACATCCCTCACTGTCTACCTAACATTTGCACCATAAACACCAACGATTTAATACTGTTTGAACATGCTCTTTATCATGCTCCTTATCAAAACTGCCAATGGCTAGCACTCTGGGAGGCCGAGGCGGGTGGATAGCTCAAGGTCAGGAGTTCGAAACCAGCCTGACCAAGAGCGAGACCCCGTCTCTAAAAAAAAAAAAAAAAAAAAAAAACTGCCAATGGGTTGAAAATTATGCTGTTTCGAATGAGTACTAGTTTTGAAAAATATGGAGTTTAAAACAACTGCTTAATTTGATTAAACTTGAAAATAATCATTATAAAAGAACGTTTTTTAGTAGAAGAAATTGTCTCATGTCAGAAGAGAAAAACAGCAAACAGTAAATTCCATGAGTTTGAAAACACTGCCTTTCTTCCTTTCAACTATTCTTTTGGCTTTCAGGGAAATTTTATTTGCAGGAGAATTTCAAGGGTAACTTCTTTAGGTAGATATTAATGATTTCAATTTAGGATTAAGAATTCTGGAAATGAGCGGGGGGAAAAGAAATGTACGTGAAGAAAAAGTATTCTGTCTTTTAAGGTGAAAGGGACTGTTACAAACAACGCTGTCTAAAGAAAGAATGAGAATGAATGCAAAGCCCTCATAACTACATCCACATTGCTGCCATATTAACATATTTCTAAAGAATATTCCATCCTTTAAAATAGAAAGTTAACCATATATAGCATACTTAGTAAAAATGAAATGCAAGACAAAACACTGACTTAATAGGAAATTAGGTCCAACTAGGAAAATGGATGATTAAAATTTTCTTTTAATCGTCTCTAGATATGATTAAACAACACTGAACCTAAATCATTGCATATCATTTGACAGCCTTCTGAGTTAAATGCAAATGTATGAGAACAAACAGGAAGCAACAGGAAAAAGGATGCACGTTGTTTAGTATATTAAATTTCCATAGCAGGTGTATGCAATGAGGACAATGGCAAAATCAGACATGATTGGCCTACTAAGAGAAAGATTCTGTTGCTGGAATTCACTTCCTGCAATGATAGGAAATGTAAAATTCTCTCATTGCAGCAAAGGAAGCATAGATTCTTCTGTCCACTAGGTTGTAATAGTGAGGGAATGGAATAGTCACATTTTCTGGCTCACTTATTCAAATTCACTATCGTTCATTTTGAATTACAGAGAGTAGGCTGATTTCAAATACTTTTGAATCTTACTTTCTCTGTCATCTTAATCGTGGATTCCTTATCAAATAAGTATATGAATTTTCATAAAAAGGTTATAAATAATTAAAGTATAGATAAATCTGAACAATCTATTAACTACTTGGCTATAATAACCCTATTTTTGGGTCCTTTATAAATATTTAGGTACACAAACAGCTTTTACTTTCCCTCTGCTCTTGCTTTGTCCTCTGCTCATCTTTCTTCTATTTAAGTAAAAATAATTTTGTGTTACTGGAACAGGGCTTTGAGAAAATCTGTGAATTCAAAAATAAAGACAGAGAACAAATACTAAAATTTTGGAGAACTATGGAAGCAGAGTCCAGAGCAAGACTCTCATGCTGTGTTAGACTGTCTACAGGTGGCTCCTTTTCCAAAAATATGATCTCCTTTCATTGCCTGGAAAATTGCCTTTTATTTTGTAGCCCCCCCTCTTATATTTTACAAGCAGAGAAAATTTTGAATTAAAAAGTCATTTTTGAATAAGCAAATTAATTCCCTAAAACCCCTAGGGGTCAAGAAACCATAATTGCATGTTTGCACACTTTAGTTAGATGAAATTGCTATATTCCTAATGCCTAAATAGCTCAGTTGAAATTACAGTTCACTGAAAATTTAAATATAAAGCAATTAAACAAATTTTTAAAGCTAGAATAGAAACGAATTCATCATATTTCTGAATGCATTAGTACTTTTAAACTTCATAGTAATTTTAGACATAATAAGTAAAAAATTGATTGTGTACATTAAGTGTAAAATAACCAGTGTGCCAGTGTATGTAATTAAATACAAATAACAAACTGGAAAATAGTAAGACAAATACGACCAAGTTTGATACCCTTTCATTTAAAGACATCATTCAAACTTACAAAAAAGTTAAAAACTTGATGGATAAAAAGACAATGAATGATAATTAGCCCAAAAGGAAAGTAAAAGCACCAAGTGAATATATTGAAACTATCAAAGTTTTAGAAGTAATTGTTGAAACATTGATTGAAATATTATGAAATATTAATTTCACCATCAAATTAATGTTTATAGGAATAAGAATACCCAAAGCTTTTGAGAGGTTTTGTTTTGTTTTGTTTTGTTTTTGTGGTCATATAGGATACAGTGCCGTGGCACCATCATAGCTCACTGCAGCCTTGATCTCCTGCGATCTCAAGTGATCCTCCCGCCTCAGCCTCTAGATTAGCTGAGACTACAGGCATGTGCACCATGCTCAGCTAATTTTTTAAGAAATGTTTTTGGTAGGCATGGGTCTCATCATGCTACCCAGGTTGACCTGGACCCCTGACACCAGGCCATCTTCCTCCTTTGGCCTCCCAAACTGTTGGGATTACAGGTGTGAGCCACTTTGTCTAGCCATTTGAGAGTTTTAGACATGACACTATACCATGGAGGGATGGTAAGAATAGAAACATCTGTCAACATTGTGAAAGCAGTTTAATAATATGTTTCAAGATATTTTCATTTCTGTGTCTTTTTACCCAGTTATTCTACTTGCTGGTGTCTGTACTAAGATCATAACCAAAACATGAAGAATATATCCATTACAATAAATGGTAAAATACTGGAAGTAATTAAGTATCTAGCTATAAGGAAATATTGAATTATAACATATAAATAAATGAATTATAATGTAATCATTTAAATTATGTCCAGCCCTCATTTCTAGGAAGAAGAAATGTTTAGGTTATAATGTGAAATGATAATAGCAAGGTATTAAAATGTATGGGGTATATATAGAAAAATAATGGAATGAAATCCTGAAATATTAGCCATAGTAATCTTAATATAGGAGAATTTTTATGCTTTAAAAAATTCTCCTTCATACTTTTCAGTATTTTCAAAATTTTCTTTATGAGCATGTGTTAGTTTTATATCACATATTAAAATTATTTAAAAGAGTGTAAAACAGAGTAATTGCTTAATTTTTGGTTAAAACACTCTCAGTGCATGCATTAACTCATGCATTCAATAGACAAATATTGTAAGTATTTACTATGTGCCTGCCACTCCTCTACACCTTGAAGTTGATATTGTAAGCAGGATACAATAAGTCATTCCTTTATATAGCTTGTATTCTAGTATGATGAAAAAATAAATATCATAGTTTTTTTTGGAGCCAAGAATGGAAAACAGGAATGGATAAAAAAAGCAAATGAGAAATGAGAAAATGGAGACATGAATTTAACTTTAACACTTTTTAAAGAGAGAAGCAGAGATTCTTCGGGTTAGTTTAAGACCTTTATGGATTTAAATATTTTTGTTGTTTTTACATCAGCAATGGTGGAAGTGTTTCAATGGAGTGGGAGAAGTGGATACTGTAGAAAAAAAATTCCAGAGATTATAGAGGATGAAATCCAGAGCACAAATTAAGGAATTAAAATTTGCTGCAAGAAGACAAACTTCTTTCATTGGAATAGTTAGAATGACAAAAAATACAGGTATAAATAGTACAGAATTTATAGATGTAATCTTGAGAAAATGAGAAAATTGGATCAATTACTTCTAGTTTTTTCAATGACATGATTTAATGACATGAGCTGAGCATATCAAGGCAGGTATTTGGGTGAAAGAATGAATTAATATGGGAAGTTTGAAGGAGTGAAAAGTTATGAAATCATTTAGTTGCCTAGGAAAGTAGAAAGTGGATTTACCAGGGAAATGTATGGCTTTCCTCAAGCAAAGTTTAACTGCTCTTGTTTAGAGGCAGATAATTATGTCCAAGATCAATGGGATTTGGCCAAACAATGGAATGGTTTTCCATCCAACACTTATATTAGTAGCAATCTTCATAAATAGGAGGGTTGTTTACTAAGCAAATACTTAATATGTGCTTGTCCAAAGAAGCACCTAAGGACAGGGAAAAGAGAGTAGATGATACAGTTGATCCTCTGCAGTTCTTTCTTCAAATAAATTGTGCCTTTTTAACAATTGTAAAGATAATGTGGGTTGTTAAAGATATATTGGAAAGACATTAGCAGAAGCAAAGGTAGTGTAAGACCAGAATAAAAGCACTAGAGGTCTTCTGAAAGTAGTGCCTTTCTAAGTGTCTGCTTTTCCCCAATTTTCGCTTTATAGGATTTCTTCACAAGTCTTGCATGATAGCAATTTTCTCTACTTTATGCTAGGCAGTGTTTAGGATAGAAACATAGATGAGATATTACTTCCTTTCTCACAGAGTTCACAAAAGAAAGAGAGGGGCATATAAGTACTTATCGTACTGACATTGTAGGATAACTGTCCAAATGCATGTAGAACAAAATGTATCGAAATGGAGGAATAATTGAATCCACCTCATAGCAGTAGAGAAGATTATATTAATTTTAGTGCTTCTAAGTTTTCTTGTTTCAAAATTATTGGCTTCATATTTTTTTATGGTTTTGAATTCAGCCATGACTTTTATTTTTATTATTTTTTTGTTTTTGTTTTTTAATTTTTTTATTTCAGCATATTACAGGGGTACAAATGTTTAGGTTACATATATTGCCTTTGCCCCACCCGTGTCAGAGCTTCAAGCCTGTCCATGCCCCAGACAGTGCACACCACACCCATTAGGTATGTTTATACCTATCCCTTCACCTCCCTCCCAACTACCTGACACCTGATGAATATTACTACTATATGTGCACTTAAGTGTTGATCAGT
This sequence comes from Cheirogaleus medius, assembly GCA_008086735.1. Lineage (NCBI taxonomy): Eukaryota > Metazoa > Chordata > Mammalia > Primates > Cheirogaleidae > Cheirogaleus > Cheirogaleus medius. Next base: position 48,733,152 of record VBSM01000361.1, read on the forward strand.
TAATACCAATTTGATGGTGAGTACATGTGGTGCTTTTTTTCTCCATTCTTGTGATACTTCACTTAGTAGAATTGGCTCCAGCTCTATCCAGTATAATACAAGAGGTGCTAGATCACAAATGTGTTTTGTAGCTGAGTAGAACTCCATGGTATACATATACCACATTTTCATAATATTTTCTTAATAAGAAGCCAAACATGGCAGAAAGAAAATACCATATGGAATGCATTCCTGTATCTTAATTGTCAATCAAGATTGTGGTAAAGAAGTAACTACTTTATCAGAATGAAGAAAATGAGTCATGGAACTTAATGAATAATAAAAAAAAAAAACTTTTGATTAAATTATTTGTTAGATATTCGGGGTTTTGTACTTCAATTTGGGTTAATAACCTTTCGCAGACACACCTATCTCTCATTCAATCTCTGACTTCCTGATTGATTTTATGGAATGCTTAATCAAAAATTTCACCTTCTCTTTTCTGTGTCAGTCTTTTCCCGTGTTGCCATATCCCTGTCTGCCAGAAGGGGATGGGTCTCATTGAGTACCAAGAATTGTGCATCCAGAGCCTCTGCAACTTTAAAACAAGCAAACTTAAAATTACTGTCCTGCTCAGCCATCCCATGGAAGACAGATTCAAAATACCTGTAATAAAAAGAGAAGGAAAAAATCACCTTTTGGCCACCTTTAGTGATTTAGAAGCATGTTAATATGTGACCTACACAGATTTGCCGAGTTTTTTTCCCTTTGGAAAATGCACTATCCTTAATTGCAACATCACTCACTGTAGTGTTGCAGCACTTGTCCAATGCCAAGATGAGGTTTAGAAATGTTCCTACAACCTGTGCACTATTCAAGATGCTTTTCTTTGAGTTTCAACTCATCCATCCATTCATTCATTCAATATGTTAAAAACAATTGCTCGTGATCTAAAGATATGTACTCAGTCACTGCAAAGTATGATTTATTCGAATTGTTTCAGTTCAGACTGACAAGAAGAAAAGGACAGAAGAGTCTAATCAGAGGAAATACCATAAAAAACAAGCAAGTAAACAAACAAACAACAATAAACAACTAGAAAAATGTGACATATAAAAGAATACCTTGTATGTGGGTACTCCTAGTGTTTCTATAGACCTGAGTGGTCTATGTAAGGGGAAAAAGGCCTGATAATCAATGACATTTTGGGAAGGCGTAAGAAGCTACTGAATGAAATTGAAATGGAAAAAGTGGCCATATTTGTATTTTAAAGACATAACTGTGGAGGAACTGTAGAATATAGATTGGAGTAGAGGAAAGAAGGATAGAAGCAGAGTTGGGTGGTTGAGTTTTGCAATAGTCCCATGAGATATTATGAACATATGAACTATAGCACTATCAGTAGTGTGAAGAAGAGAAGGGGTATGGAGGACCAATAGGACTCGATAACAATTGCAAATGGTGGTGGAGATGAGGTATCAAGAGTGTCTCAGGCAATTGAGTGGGTAGTGATGTCTTTCACCAAGACACATAAAAAGTTATCAACTATTTTGCTTTTTGAGTCTTTTATAAAAATACTGTGATTATTAGATGAGAAACCAGCTTAAGCACTTATTTTGTACCTTACATATAATTGGTTTGGCAGATATTAAGAGTAGAACCTTGCACTCGGCCCAGAGCAGGCATCAACTTAAAGATTTTGCCTAGGGCCAGCCCTGGGTACAAATAACTTGTGTAATTTCCATAATAGGATTTTAATGGATAACACTCCCCAGATTTTTTTTCTTTCAGAAGAATTTCAATATCTCATGTAATACTCATATACAAGTGTTAACGGCATGTATTGGGAGAACAGCCTAAGGCTGTTTTTAAACATGCAGTATCAGGGGTGATTGCAATATCATTTCTCTCATAACTTGGCCAGACACAGCTCCTCTATGTAGGGTTGCACAGCTGTTATGTAGCAAGCCAGAGCTGACCTATTTGAAAAGAAAAAAACAGTGAGGAAACATCCTGTGACTATTTCTAACAGAGAGACTATTAGTGGCAGTCTAAATATATTTTTAACCCACAAACTAAAAGATTTTAAAGCAATTCAGTTTAGATACTATTTGCAAGGTAAGGTGAAAGACCTATTATTTGTGTTTCTTAAGTAGAATAATCTTGACAAAATTCACAAGTTACATTTATAGAAATAAGAAGAGTAATACTCATTCATTAATACATGGATTTTCCACAGGATTTTATGGCTAAAAAATTGATATTTATGGATTTTATCCAAATCATATATATTTGTAGATAATATGAAAACACACAAAAAATGAATATATGGGTCTACTGCTGAATGATCAATGTGTTTTTTGTCAATAATGGCACATTTCACTAATTCAATTATCATTTGCCAAATTTCCACATGTAATGCAATTATATTTAAATACAATTCTAGTAGTCTTGCTTCTATTTGCTCTTGGGCATGATTGCATAGCTACTAATGATGATTCCTCATAAATGCCTGAAATCACATTTGATTTTAATAAATAATGTTAATAGTTTAATCTTTAGATACTGTAAGAGAGGAACCCTCTTTGAACCATAGACAGTGTGACAGAGTCATGTCCCATAGGCCAATTCAGCGAAACTAGAAAAATTCATGCTTAATTATGATAAAGATTACAAACAAGTTACATTACAAAATTATTTGATTTAAAGTTCTATTTTATTTTGAAAATTTCTGATCACCAATTATACACAAATATTTATATATTTTTGCCAGAAATACCAATTGACACAAGTTTGCATCAGTTTATAATAAATAAATTCTCAGATCTTACATTTACAAAAACACAGAAGAAAACAAACCAAATAATAGCATTCAATAGAAAGGAAAACTTAAGTAGTATTGAATTACAGAATTAATGAATATATCCAAATTTGGGGTTATATTAACATTTTACAAAAATATGTATTACTTGATCTTCCTAATAGAACCCCATAACTTTTGGGCCAATTATTGCTCACATAGCTACATAGTATCAAACTAAATTCTAACTGGAAATAGTACCTACTTTTGAAGTTTCTAAAACTAAACTTATTTAAAGTTTTCTATATTTCCTTTGATATTAAACCCTCATCAGTTTTCATTTGAAGAGATTAAGTGTAGAATCCTGAGTCCCCAAAACAACATAATTAGATTTTCAAGCACTGATTCAAACAAAATAAATTCTCATTTACCAAATAAAATGATGTGAATATTTCCCCTTTGTTTAAATACATTGAAAATTTTAATCGCAAATTATGGGGAAAATGAAGAGAATCATAGCATTCAGTATGCAATGTGTGAATATGTGTGTATTCAAATATGTGTGTGTTCATGCTTTAAAATTATGTAGGCAACTAGCACCAAAATTATGATAAACTATGGCTTTTGAATGAAATCATGTCATTTGCAATAACATGGATGGAACTAGAGAACAGTATGTTAAATGAGGTAAGCCAAGCACAGAAAACCAAATCTTGCATGTTCTCACTCATATTTGGGGACTAAATATTAAATATAATTGATCTGATGAAGAAAGAGAATAGAATGACAGTTATCAGAAGTTGGGAGGGAAGTGGGGTTGGGGAGATAAAGTGAGGATGGTTAATGAGTACAAAAATATAGTTAGATAGTTAGAATGAACAATATTCAATAACACAACAAAGTGACTATAATCAACAATAAGTTAGGAAAAGAGTGGAATTGGAATGTTTCTAATACAAAGAAATGATAAATGCCTAAGGTGATACCCCAGTTACCCTGATTTGATTAATTCACATTGCATATCTGTATCAAAACATCATATGTACCCTATAAAGATATACAACTATTATGTACCCA
>VBSM01000361.1:48741974-48805615 GCA_008086735.1 Cheirogaleus medius
GCACAATTCACAATTTCAAAGTTGTGGAAACAACCCAAGTGCCCATCAATTCATAAGTGGGCCAATGACTTTTCTTTCCTTGCAAAATATGTTATAAATATTGAAATTGCCAGATGACTGTTCTCTAAGTGAAGATGAGAGACAGAATTACAGGGTGTTTTATACTGTTGACAAATAAATAAATAAATTTAAAAAAGAAGTAATTTTCAGTACCAGAAGGATATAATGAAAGGTTAGTTTATTCACAAATGGATTCTAGCTAAGAATCTGGTAATCCTTTTCACACACAAATGAACTGGTCTTTGTTTACCAGAAGATACATTTTTCCATACTTTTTAAAAATTTTAAACTAGTCCACCAAATTATATTTTTTAAAGAACAATATTGAAAGTTATATAACCAAATAATAAATTATATCCATTATTAATAAATATTAATATATCAGTATACCCATATAAAAAAGTACTTCTACATAATGGATTTTTTGTTTATATTTGCAAGTTATCAGATACTTTTTTTTAATTAGTAAATGACCTTTTAAATATCAATGCTCTTACCCCTCCCATCATTTCTGCCAAGTGTGCATGTGTTGGAAAGGGAGCAGTGTGGACGCTGATATATATCTGCCTTATTTTTTGAGGTGTCTTTGTTCTCTGCATTGTTGAGTCTCTTCAACAGCTCACCTTCTAGATTTCACTAATTGCCAACATATTGTGAGCAGTGTTTATCCTCTGATTGTGACTGAAAGAAAGGCATAGCTAGGTTCAAAGATTCCCTTTAATAATCATTCTACGCTGCAATTTCCCTCAATTTTAGAGTGATAGAAATGTATACTTTTTCTGTTTTTCACTATGTAGGTTCCTCATCTCCAATTCTTATACAACTTAAGGATGTGACAAGCATTTGTATTTTAAAGGAATAAGAGATGGCATTGACTATGATGTAACGGACAACAATGCCATAAAATAAAGTATTGAAATTTAAAAATAAAACCCATCTGCCAACTGCCAGTACCAACAAAAAGAAATCACAACAAGGAGAACAGGAAAAACTCCTCAAAAGAGGAAAAAGAAATGTGGCAATTGAATTTGGGGGCTTGTGCTTTCATCCTCATTATATTTCTCTTTGGAGTGGGGTAGCTCTAGGCAAAGATTTAAATGTTGGCTTAAGCAGTATTTTTTTCCTGTGGAATGTCTCCAGGGAATCTCTGACTGAGATCCAAATTCAAGCCATTGTAATCTCCTAGCACAAGGCGACATATGGAGCGGCAGATTTGTGCAGGATGGTGTTGTGCAGATGTAGAATGGTGATGATGCTACACCGCGAAGCTGAAGATAGCATCTAGGGGTGTTCAAAACTATCAGTTTCACTCTCTAGTTTGAAAAAAGTAGAAAGAAATTCAATTTGAGAAAATGATTGTGCCCGGAGGAAAATAACTTAATATTGAAATACTTAATGTTCAAATGAAAACTGAAACTAAATTTGGCAAAAAGACCTGGATTGATAACAGAAATCAGACTTGGTATGTGTGTGAAATGAGACATGGCATCTGAAAATGTGACTTTTTGCAATATCTGGTCTCATTGATGTCTTCTTTAGATGCTTACCTGGGGTGGGAGGGAAATGTTGATTAATTAGAAAACAGAGAGAGAAAAATAAAAATTTTTTAAAAAAGAAACTAAACATGAAACAGAACTGACTTTTTGAAAAAATGTCTTTTCAAAACCTTAATGAGAATATAAATCTATATAATTAAGAATAATTAGAAGGATTTATATAAAAAGTAGGCCATTAGGTCAACATCGTAATAGTGAGACTGCATTTGATGATTTTATGAAACTCTAAAAGGAAAGTCTAAAATTTGCCATTTGAAACAATTTTTAGAATATTGTCTAGCTCCTTAAGTTACTTCACCAAAAATCAACTTGGCAAGAAAGGGAGAATTGGCACTGGGATGATTCACATAGCAAAAGACTGAGTATCTTTTCTTTCCAATGCCTTCATTCATTCATTCATTCAACAAATATTGTGTAAAAACCATGAACCAATTATCAATATAATAATAATGATCATTTTAATACTTTAAATGTCAAGGTTAAATATAAAGCCATCCACATTTTTTTATTTTGCTCCAAAATTAAACATTCAAAATACTATGCATTTCCCTTTGATAATGATAAATTGTAAACTATGAATTCAATTGATAATTTTATATTCAGTTGGTCAGAGAAATTCTTTTTGATTTTAACTTGTTTAATCTCAGTATGAGTTACTTCAGAATGCATTTAAATAATAATTCTGGCACAGAATTTGCCATAAATTTTATGTTAGCTATTATTGTTTAACTAAATACATTAAACACATATTATTTAAGGCAGAAATGCATAGAGTCTAAAGATGCCAAACACTTGGAAGCAAAAAAGTCATGTGGGGAATAAAAAGTAGTTCTGCTAAGAAAAAAAAAACCTATTAAAATAATAAATAGTAATTGTGTACATTTTTTGCCTTAAAGTGTAGCAAAATATGTATGTCAAGAAATCTTGTAACTTTTTTTTTAAATTATAAAACCAACATAAACAAACATATGCATTATATATTTGGATAATATTGTGACCCTTTATCTTTATGGAACTGTTTAAACCATCAAGTGATAAAATTTAAGTGAAAAGACATTATAAATTAAAATTTTATATGAATTAAGCGTAGCATTATTAGTAGAATTTAATTTTGTGTATATTTCTTCAGAAGCGATTTATTAAGGTAACTATACACTTCAATTATTTTGTTTACTTTTTTTTGCAAAAATATTCAGGATGTTTTTTGAATGAATCCCTTTTAATTATAACTCTGTCATAAATAAACAGGCTACAATATTGAAATTTTCCTCTTATTCATTATTGCACATACCTACCTAAATCTAATGCAATCATGTGCTAATCTCATTTTTAGGCATAGGGAATAAAGACGAGAATAAGGCAAAATTTTGTCCTAATGAAGCTTACATTTTAGTGAGGGAAATAAAACAGATAAATAAATGTCTACTGTAGTGTCAGGTATTGATAAATGTATGAGACCAAATAATGCAGGGTAAGGCATGAAGTATGACAGTTGGAAGAAAGGAAAAGGAAAAGATAAGGAGTTCTTGGGGAGGCTTGCTGAGAAAGTGAATTCTGAGCAGATACCAAAGTGAAGGATGATTGGAATAAAACAAATGAGGAAATGAGAAAAGGTAGGAGACAGTGATCATGGGCCAGGAAAGAGTCAGGTCATACACAGAGTTTGGGTTTTATTATAATTGTGATAGAAAGACACTGGCTTCTCTGGGCATAGGAGTGACAAGATATGACTTAAATCTTTAAATGCTCATTCTGTAACCTATTGTGGTTTGTTCAGCAAGAATTAACAGAAGCTTGGAGTAGGATCCCAGCTGTGGAATTGGGGAAAATAACCCAGGTGTAGGATACATACTAATGGTAAAGCAAAAGGAGCACACAAGTGCAACAGAAAGAGTAGAATTGGGATGACTCCCACTTTTATAGGCTGAGCAATTTGGTTAGCATTGGTGCCATTTGCTAATAAGAAAAATGCTAGAAAACCAGCAGGTGGGAAAAATACAGAATGTGTTCTTAATCTGGGTATGTTATATCTGAGATGATTATTAGCCTATTAAAATTACAGGTGCCGATGTTGGCAGGGCTGGAGATGTGCATTTGGAACTCTGGCAGACATATCTTCTCTGCCTGCCCCAATTTCAGCTGCAGCTGCTGTGGACAGTACCATGCAAGCTCAGACTCACCTATATCTTTATAAATTTTATCCAGGCAAGGACTTCTCTATTGCCACATTTATCCCAGCATGAAAATACAGCCAGAAAGAACAGGAAGTCTAGTGCCCCAAAAGATAAACTTCAACCAGTGGGGTGAGGGGATGGCTAGGGAGAAAATGCCCCAGCCTCCCATCTCTTCAGGCAGATAGTTCTAAAAACATTCTGATTATGTTTTTCTAGAGGTCCATAGCAACTGAGCTTTGCTGCCTGTGGTGTTTAATTTTATGTGTCAGCTTTGCTAGGCCACAGAACTCAGATGCTTGGTCAAACACTAGTCTAAACATTGCTGTGAAGGTATTTGTTAAGTGAAATTAACATTAAATCAGTAGATTTTGAGTAAAGCAGGTTATACTCTATAATGTGCTGGGTCTCATATAATAAATTGAAGGTTTTAGGTGAAAAAAGACAGAGGCCTCTAAGGAAGAGGAAAGTATACCTCCAGACTGCCTTGTGAGTTGAGCAGTAGCATCAACTCTTTCCTGGAGCTTCAGCCTGCTAACCTACCTCGTAGATTTCCGACTTGCCAGCCTCCACAATTGTGTGAGTCCATTCCTTAGAATAAATCTTTCTCTCTCTTTTTTTCATTCTTTCTCTCTCTCTCTGCCTCATTCTATCTCTCTCTGTTTCTGTCTCTCTTTCTGTGTCTGTCTCTCTCTCCATTCATACATTCTGTTTTTTCTTTTTCTTTGGAGAACGCTGACTAATACAGATTTTGGTACCAAGAGTGGTTCTTAAAGAAGAGAATCTTAAGAATAAGTTTTCTAAATTAGTTCTGGGGTTTCAGACATAGATTCTCTAATCTAATTAGATTTAAAAGCATTAATGATTCTACTTCCAGGAGTGAAGAAAGCATCGATAATCGATGGCATGATGTGGCAATAGAGATATGCAGAATATCACCATTACATACTTCTAATCAAATGCTTAAAAGAGGCAAGGTTATGGGTGACCGTATATATGATACCTTCAACATTTTTGTCAAACTAAATCTAGGACTTTAGTTTCACATGTGAAATAGGAATAGTAGTTTCTACCTAGGAGTGTTGTGAGGATTAAAGAAAAAATGAAATACCACTTTTGGAATATCTGGCACATAGTATGCTCTCACTAAATTGTTGTATTATCAAGGCTGTCATGGGTTTGTTATTGATTATAATTTTTTTCTTTATTGTTATCAATTAAACATTTATTAACAATTCATATGTTCCAAGCACTATTCAATCATGGGGATTCAGTTGTGACAAGCACCTATAACGTCCATCTACTCTTTCTCCTAGAGCTTACTTTCTGTGTTGGAGGAAAGAAGACTTCAATGAAACTTAAAAACACCGCATATAATTTAAAAGAAGGACAATATCAAAGGCATTTTTGGTGAAAGAAAATAATGGCCTGGGCTGGTTGGAGTGGAGGAAATCTATTTGGAAGCAATGGATAGGAAAAAGTAGAGTAGTGGCTGAATATTCACTAAAGCTAGAGGAATGAAATCCTGAGTTTATGACAATGAGTTAGTTCTTGAAAGAGATTTAAGTAAGTGATTACCTTGTTACCCAACATGACTTTATGAGATGCTGGGGTTATGTGACCATCTCTCAGCATATTGAAATGTGTATATATTCTGACTGATATAATTTCCAGTTCTCAGAATGAAGCCTCATGTTTCTTTGCTCCTTAAAATAGAAACTCATACAGCTAGAATTGTTGCTTAGTGTTGTAACTTATTTAAGAGTTTAGAATACCAGATTTCCCCTACATTTCGAAATAAGTAGTGATTTTATTCATCCATAATCACCTGCCATTCATCCCCCAAATTAAAAAAGACATGTAACTATTATCCAAACCTCTTTACCAAATCAATTTCTTCCTTTATTTATTTTTATAATAATTTTAAATGTTTCTAGCATTTAATACTAGGTTTGAATAATTATGAAACTGCACTATTTCAAATACTTTACATACTAATCATTAGAACATGTAGAATTCATTATATTTAAATATGAACATTTCATCGACTCAGTTTAACACAGAAAAATCTAATAATCTAATAGAAATGGACCAATAACACCATGTCTTTGAATGCTGAGTTTTTAGGTTGCTTCACTCAAGCCCCAAATTTTAATCTATTACTTTCAAGCCAAAATAAATAAATAAAAAGAAAGAGGAAAAGAAAGAATCATCATATAATCACTTAAATTAAGGATAAAGAAACCTAAAATTAAAATATACAGTTTAACCAAAGGGCATCTGAATGACATTGAATTCATATGACTGGAAAACACTCTCCATAGGAGTGGGGAAAGAAAGAAAAATAAAAGTAGGGGTGAGCGTTGGGTAATGGGACAGATCATTTTGCTGAACTTGAAGCAAAAGGGTAACTGATTATTGTGTCAAATATTTCTGATCTTTGTCACAAACTGTAATGTTAGAAACCAAAGCAATCTCCAGTGTCAGCCTTCATATGCACTTGACTTTCCAATCAGTACATTAGCATATTTTACATTTACTTGATAGAAACTTTTGCATTTCTTTTATCAAGGGACCTTTGCATTTTTTCAATAAGGCAGAAATTATTATGAAAATTGAATTCTACTACTCTCTTGTGAACTGGACTTTTTATTTGCATCAGAGAAAAATTTTTGAATACCAGGGAATATTGGGATCCTTATTTCTTCATTTCCATATTTTGTCCTAGGAAGTGCATCAGCCTACTTTTTTATTGCATTCTCATTTGAAATTTGTAACATCAAAGCAACAAATGTTCTCTTAGAGTTTAGTTTCTCTGCAATCCAGTGACTTTCCATCACCTCAGGCATTCAGAGAATACAGAGCAGAAGGCACCAGGAGCTGTAGTGTGGAGCTATTAAATACACTGTCAGGTATTTACATTTGAGTCACTGTGAGCAGCCCCAGTTGTGGCCTTCTTGATACTTCTAAGTAATAATGGGGAAAATTACCAGTATTGTTCTCAAACACCCAGCAAATTACTAAGCACTGCTCTCATTCATGTAAAGTTAATTGTCGAGTCTAGTGACTGACATTACTACAAGAAATTACCTTTTATTGCACATGCATTGAATATATGAATTACAAAATAAAAATTAAATCAATAAAATATATTAAATATAGTCAACCTATTTCAAAAAATAAAAATCAATTCTCTGGTAGTGAGTAGCAATGAAGCAGGATTGTTTGCAACAGTAATCTGGATATTAATGTTATAGCAATTGCTTTTTTAAAATAAATGCATTGTCAAAAATTTATAACAAGCCATGACTATTTGTTATTTTCAAAATTCAAAAAAGGAATGGTTTCAATATTTTTTATTCATAATGTAGCTGAAGTAAACAAAACACCAAAAAGATTGTCAATCTACTTTTAGCAAGAATTATGTTAGAAAATAAATACCAACCAGTTCTTTGGATGAACGTCTTCATAACGCTTTAAAGTACAAATCATAAAATCATGACATTTAACTGTATCATAAAAGAATCTGTTTACAAATCTGTATACATTAATAAATGTGATTTATTGTAAGTAAATGCATAATCTCAAACATACCACTCAATTATGAAGTAACAAATCCATAAGGACATATATTTTTATTCCAAGAAAGATATATTTTTATAATTAAGGAATATTATCCATAATACAGAAACTGCATTTTACTTTCAATGGCAAACACTTGTTTATAATTTAAAATACTCATGGCAACAAATATTAAAGCATTAAGTAAAAATATAATTTATTATCGAAATTAATCTAATTCAAAAAATATTGAGAATATATACTTACATAAATGTAATAGTATAATAGTTTAAAGAAATATTCTAATTGTAGCAAATTTTTCAGTATTTTCTTTTTTAATATTAACACATTCACAAAAGTTTAACATTAAAATTGAAAATATTGAAAAAAAGGCTCCAAACCATTTAAGAGAGATGTTAGAAATATTTTACAGAATAAATTATTCAAAACAATTATTAACAAAAATAACTCTTAATATCCCTATCATTGATTTTAATATTTTGACTAAGCCAAGTTATATGCATCCAATGTCATATCAGTCAAATAATTACTTTTCATTCGCACAATATATGTCAATTATTCAAAATTAGTAATAGAAAAACTGTGTTTCTATAGAAATTAAATTCCTTTCAGTGATATTTAGGCTAAATGATGTTTATATATAAACATACACAAATACACATGCACACACACATACATGCACATATACATTAACTTAACCAAAAACAGTATGCATGTGTATGTGTACATGTGAGCGTATTGCATTTATATCATCTTATCAATTTTGGTACATCAAAGACTGTCATGACCTAGAAAGATCCATAAATTAAATAAAGAATTTAAGGGTCATTTTCCCAAATCCTGCTAAAAATGGCAGCATATGCCACCCTAAAATATGCTACTTTAGTGTAAGGATTACTTTGAGCTAAAGGTATTTGTAAAACCGTAGGTACGAGAAGGAAATTCAAATCTACACCTTTCTTTTTGAAAACAGGAGATACAAAATCCCATGTGAAAGATGCTCTCCCTGTGCCAGGAGAAAAGAAATGTTTTTTGATAGGAAGTCATAGCTGAGAGAATTCTGTACAGACTGTTAAAATAATTCTCATATTCCTGTAGCTGCCTCACAGAGTTCAGTTACTTTTCTACAATTGTCTCTCTTTATTTAACCTAATGTAAAAGCATTTAAGTTTCACCACTTCTTTGAGTCTTCGTTTCCTTTTAAGAACTCTGTGTTATGTAAAATTTATATTAAATACATTTATTTGTATGCTTTTCTCCTGTTAATCTGTTTTATGCCAAATTAATTATCAGGCCCAACCAGAGACCCTTAGAGAGTAGAAGTAAAGTTTTGATTCTCCTACATCACAATGTATTTGTTGTGGTGAAAACTGCAAGAGAAAGAGGGTATTAAAACATTTGCCTCTACCCCAATGTCATTGTGTGGATGTACTTTAATCTGCTTATAGAACTCTCTACCATTCGCTTGTAACTCTCTCAAGAAATGTATTGCTATTTTTGTTCCACTTTCTTGAAGCACAACTTTAATTGTAATGGTTGACCCTCATGAGTATACTTTTTATTCCTAAAAAGACCTCTGTGTAAGTTCAATTTAACTCAATATTGTACACACACAAGTTTGCTGTAAGATTGCTGAACCATGCTATGCATGGTATGATTTTTTCAATCTCCTATGTGCTGTATTACAAATGTAATTACATAGGGAGATAAAAATGGCAAAGAAGTTTATTGTATCCAGGTATAGTAGGAATTGGAGAAGTCAAACAATCAGGGAATGCCTTCTTAAAGACAAATAATTCAAAATTACTAATTCAAAGTTATATACAAAGCCTTGAAAAGAGACCATACAAGCAGGGCCTCTGAAGCAAAATATTCAATAGCTTCAGAAAAAATCTACTTGTGATAGCATCTTATAGTCTACTCAGTAACCAAAAGAGTATTATCATTTCCCATATCCTTATGTGAGCTCTCTATAGCTGTTGTCTTTATAATGTATCACAATAACACTAACAACCAGAGATTACTCTTTACGTTCCTGCATCACCTGCCTGAATTGAATACATGCATCCAGGCCTGCACAGGGATGGAGTATTCATGTGCTTACAGTTATATTGATTAGCCATCCACTAGTGAGAAGTTTTTAGACACAACTTGTGTGCATTGAAAAATCTGGGACATTTGTATTACTCTAAGATATATCTGAACTGTGACCCAAAGAATAATTTATAGACATTGTTAGGTAGATGGTGAGGGATTCCGAGTCTCCTAGGGATGAAAGTGGGTGCTATTGCCCCCACTTTGGTCCTGCCCAACCCTAATTCTACATGCCTGGGGAAGGAGGGAATACTCTACGAATCTGCCAATGAGAGTTTGGAGCTCCAGCTGCAAAAGAATGCAGAGGACTCTAGTCCACAGGCCAAGCCACATGGGCACCATAAAGTCCGAAAAGTGGCCTAGAACCCACATTCGTAGTTAAGGCTCAGGTCATGTGACTCCCAATTGTCTAATCAAAGTGGTTCCACAGAGACCTCTGAACTACAAGGGAGGTCCCTATCCCAACACTATAAAATAGGATGCAGAATGTAGCCAAGCTCTCTCTCTCTTTGCCTGTCTTTTTGCCCACCCTGCTGCGACAATGGGTCTGGTCGTCATCCATGGCCTATGTTCCATGCTCTGTAAACTTATATCCTGTTCTTGCACTATAATCCTATCTTTCTTTCCTCAATAAACCTCATTTTCGTGCTTGCCTAACTGTGGCGTGTCTGGTCATTCTTCAGCCATGAGTGCACCAAAAACCCACGGTTTCAGACTGAAACCTAACAACATAATTAAGTTAGAATAGTAAGAACTATTTTTTCTTTTTTAATTTCCAAAAATTATGTCATAGTCTCTTCTCAGGCAAACAGTACTCTTTAAATTTCTCTTTATTTTCACCATGTTTCATATTTATTGTTCTAAGAAATTTGACTAAAGGCATAACCTCTTATTGTTCTTTCTCACTGATTTTTCAGGTCAAAAATGGAAATGATGATTTTTATTGTTTTTAAGGTAGTCAAATCTTCACACAATCATTCACCAAATGATTGTAAGGTTGAAATACATTATCTGAAACAAAGGCCTTCTAATACAAAAGAATAGGTCTATGGAATATATTTATTAAAGTTTGAATGCAGATTAAACTCTGCAAGGTTAAATCACAAGGTTAAGTGTCTAATTTTGCAGCTCTTTTATACCTGGTGGGTGCTAAGGCTTCCTAATGATAGGATTAAATATGGTTTCTAGCTACAAACAGTTGCTTGTCGTTCCCTGTAGGTTAGCCTCTATATTCTGTGCTTATCACAAACAGAGAGGAAATAACTTTCTGGGCCTTTTGTGAGTCTTTTTAAAAATGCGTAGACTTTAGGGAAATCATATTTTCTTGAAGGAAATGAGGCATGACCAATCACACAAAACGTGAGAAAATCCCTTGATAGATGACCTTTGCCACATGTAAAAGAAACTGTTCAGTGGCTGAGGTTTCATGGATTTCATGCATGGAAATCAGATTTTCTGGCCACCAGTGCTGCTCAGTAAATAAATAATCCATCATTGTGTCAAACAGTTGAAACATGGAGATACTGCCCTTGCTATCTGAATAGACATTTCGAGTTAGTAACTTATGTAAACTGTTTGCATGTCAGCAGTTGTGTGAGCAGTGTTCTAGTTTGCACTATGTAAAATAAAACCACTTAGCTTTGGTGATGTTAACCTAATAGTGAGAGCATTCATTTGATTCTGCCTACACCTATGAATTTTCTGGTGCGTGAAGGCATTAAGAGGAGAGTTCCCACATGGATTCTGTGGTGTGTCAGAGCATTGTGCTAAATCATCAGTAGGCAGTTCCAATGATAACGTAAAAAACACCTACATATCCTTTCCTTAAAGCCAGTTATAACAGCTTTCTTAAAATGTGTTGGCATGATTCTCCCCTATATTCTCTTTTAATATTTACATTTTAGTACATTTTTAGTGTTATTAGAATAAAGTTGTTTACAGTGATGCTCCTTGACATCTAATGATTGTATTTATCTTTATTAAGTCTCACGTACCCGAGGCTATTTACTCCATTTATTTTAACTGCTTTAACTAGCTTTAGTTCCTATATTTTAATTCTATATTAATTTTAGTTTTAGAATTTATCCAGCCGTATCAGCAAAATGTCACACACACACGCACACACACACAATTAACTTAGCTCAGATCTGTTTCCACTAATGGACCACTTTAGGTTTCCACTTGGGTTCTGTTTCTCCTAAACAGGAAGGAAAATCCAAGTATTTTAACTATGTTTCTGGCATCAAAAGCATTTGTGTTGCTTTTCAACTAACTCCTACACTCACCTTTGATATTTAAACTACTTTCTTGCTAAAATGTCAATCCCCTCCAGCCACAACAAAAAAAGCTTCTCTTATCTTCTAGGTTTTGCAAATAGCAACTCACAATAGCCTTTTTTGCTCTTCCAGAATACATTGGACACTGTTTTGCTTTAGAGCACAAGAAGTGCTCATATCATTCTGTTTAGGTTGTCTAGCATTTTGAGAAAACTCTTATGAAATTAGTCTGCAAAGTAGGTATAAAATGAGATGTATTGAAAACCTCCTGGAAAGGGGGAAAATGGGAAAAAATTATAAACATTAGAGGTGAAACATCTGTTTTCATTACAAGTGACTTAGTCAAAAGTTTTTGTGATGTTTTACCAAAAATGATACACTATCATTGTGTCCAGATTTAATTTGATTTTGTAATAAATTTACTTTTGAAATATTTTCAGAGGTATATCATATTTGGTTTTAGTAAAAATAAAAATTTGATTTTTAACGGACTATGTTATGGTAGAGGTTGTTTTGTTCTTAATTAAACACCTGCTTAAACTGTATAGTCTTTAGATATTTTTGGTTTCAAGGCTGATTTACTAAAAAAGGACTCAGGGAATATGAGATTATTATTTAAAATTAATAGAAAAAATAAAATTGCCTTTTAACACTTTATAAGCAAGGAAAAAGAAGTAAAATATTTTAAAAAGTTTTTATCCATGTTCTTGCTTATATTCCAAAAAAATTAATCATATGATCCTTGTTTTCAGCTTTGTAAAGTAAAACAACAACCAAGAGGAACTCAAAATATTTTTAAAATTTCTAAGAAAAGCACCAGTTCAGGATAGCCATTCATCAATAACATTTGTTTTTGTATTAACATTAAAAAAAACTTCATGTGTTCATGATTCACCCTGTTTGAATTATGATCTATTTCTATCATTCATTTACCTCAGAAAAGGTTTATGTCCAGGACCCACAAATCAATTGACAATACTACAAGAGCTTGCCTCAGTGAACATCTATTACTACCAGGCTAATCCAGGCTGAATGTTCTACTTCAGCATAATCACCTGTTAATTTCTCTAAATTAAAACAATCTTACATATATTTATACTAAACTATGTCTCAGTAGATTTGAATGCCTTTTTTCCTGCGTTTTTATAGGATAAATATTCAAGTATTCAAAAATTAGAAAAATGAAAAGAAGAAGAAAAATGTAACCACTGTTAACAATATAGTCAAATGTGTTACACATATCCTTTTGGATGTTTTCAATGCTTATAATTGAAAATACAAAAGAAGAGAAGAAGAAATCAGTAACATTTATGCATACTATTCCATATCTTGTATTTTCCCATTTAATAATATATTGTGAATAGCTTACCATATCCACAAATATAAAAGTATGATGTAACTATATGAAACATTCAGGGTACAATTAACGAAAGAGGAGCCACTCTAAGGAATTGGAGGAGAAACAGATATAATATAGGGAATTACAGGTTTAAGCTACTCAAAGCACTGGCAGAGTGAAGATTAAGAAGGACACTTTCAATCTGGAAGTATAGGGACTGTAGAGAAGCTTTCCCCAATGACTGCAGCCATATTGTAGTATCAGAGGTGGAGATTCTGAAGGGGATGGCTAGAGCCACCTGAGTGCTGCTAAAGACCTTCAGTGCTGAGGGGTGGGAGTACTCGAACCTCACGTGGGGCCTCCAAACCTACAGGATGCTCGTGTACAACTGCCTCTAGAAAATCAGAGTTCTCCTCCTTTGCCTTCAGAATCTAACCTGGAGCAGTACTGGAAAAAAATGATGAGAAATATACTTTTGGTTTCTCCCCTGAGATGGTGGAAGGGGTAGAGATGTAGCTGAGCTGACGAAGGACAAAGGGGCTAAACATAGCCCCCACCACTTTAATGGCTTCATACTTTATTATATTGTAAAATTTTAAAACTTCATATATTTCTTTCCTTTTTTACTCCCTGCTGTCTCAACATCCTCACAGACAGGTTGTGAGCACCCTCCTCAAGTGACCAGGTGCACCAGTGTAATAAGGCTGGCCTCTGTCT
Organism: Cheirogaleus medius; assembly: GCA_008086735.1. Lineage (NCBI taxonomy): Eukaryota > Metazoa > Chordata > Mammalia > Primates > Cheirogaleidae > Cheirogaleus > Cheirogaleus medius. The sequence continues at coordinate 48,755,770 of VBSM01000361.1, forward strand.
CAAGTTCCCCTCTCTTCCCTCTACTGTTGGTGACCTAGTAAAATTCAAATCAACCAATGAAATCCCTTGGAACTTTTCCCTGTGTGCTTTACCTAACCTCTAAGAAAGATACCTGCCCACAAGTACTAGGTGTCTTTTGGCTCCTCACCTGCTTGGTTGAGCACAGTCCTTTGATATTCCTCCTGTGTGGCCCCCTAACTACTTGCAGTGATTCTTTATCTCTAGAACTTGTGTGTCTGATCAACTTTGTTTTCCTGAGCCTCTCCTGTGTCCCTTACCTGACTACTATCTAAAATACACACACACACACACAGAAATCATATCATAATGAATTTATGTAATTTTCTTAGTTAATGCCATTTTTGGAAATATTGTTTCTGATTTTTGCAAATTTTAAATATTGAAATGAATATGTATTCCTAAATGGCATATATATGTATGTATGAGTATGTGTGTGTATATATATATGTGTGTGTGTGTGTATACATATATATATTTATATATGTGCCAGCTGAGGATATTACTTAAAATATAGAAAAATAATATAGAGATAAAATATTTTATTTCAGAAAATAAAAATCAGAATTTTTAAAAGAAATTCATGATGAACTTTATTTTCAATTTGTATTTGGGGTCAAGAATGTGAATTTCCAAGTAATAGTCAAAATTCAGTGATTCATTCATTATTTCTTATATCCCTGTACCCAAAACTGGCTTAAAATTCATCTATTTCATGGAGAATATTATGAAAGGTACTCAAAGAAATGTACAAGCGTTTTAAGATGAAGTCGCTGTCATCCAGACACTTACAATCAAGTTGGTGAGATATGACATAGTTTGCTATTTAAAACACACACACACACACACACACACATACACACAAAAACTCAAGGTAGGATATGTGGCTAAATATATCAATTTTTTAAAATTGCCATTCTGATATTTCAGGTATGCAGATGTGCCTGAATCCAGGGGATGTAGCTGAGCACAATATCAGGCCACTATACAGATTTGATTAGCTATTAATTATACATTTTGATGGAAAATTGTCCCTATCTTATGGAAGAAAATACCCAGAGTAAAAAAATGTTTGATAAAACATTTCAAAAGGAAAATTTTCTTCTCTTGTTAAAAAAATAGAAACACAATTTTTCTAAAATATTTATTTATCATTTCTTGTATTCTTTTTTTTTTTTTTTTTTTTAGAGACGGGGTCTCGCTCTTGGTCAGGCTGGTTTCGAACTCCTGACCTTGAGCTATCCACCCGCCTCGGCCTCCCAGAGTGCTAGGATTACAGGCGTGAGCCACCGCGCCCGGCCCCATTTCTTGTATTCTTGGGTTCCTATTTTATTCTTTGTTAATAACCTTTAAGTTGCCTACCATTGAAAAATGCACATTGTAAAAATTACATGGAAAGAAGCTTAGTCTATGAGTAAAAAAATTCACCTTATACATTCTAAGTTAGAGAAGTAGACATTTGCTAAAGATGTTAAATGAGAGAAAGAGAGAATGTGAAAGAGAGAGAGAATGTATATTTGGCATTTTCATTTCAAATATCATTTTGATACATCCCTTACAGTTACAAATGTTAGTTTTATGCCAAAATTCACTTATACTTTTAGGAGTTTCCTGCTTTAAAAATACAGTTTTATTGCTATTGTTTCAAGCATTTTTTTTAAAAAAACAGCTCATTTTTGTTCTTTTGGTATAACAAAAAACACAGATATCTTCAGACTCTGACTATATAATCCTCAGCATGAGGAGCAATCCCTTCATTAAAAAATAAATAAATAAATAAGGAAGAGCCTGTATTCTGTACCCTGGAGAAATCCTGACTGTGGCTTGATACCCAAGAAGAAAAGCCTTTGAAATGAATCTAATGTCACGTTATTGAAAATGTAGCTGCACAGATTAACTTTTTTTTTTCATTCTGCAATGGCTTACAAAGCTTCAAATGCCCAGAAATCTCCTAAACCAGACCATTTAAGGAATCTAAATAAGCTTGCACGGTTTTAAGCTTTCCGACTTTGAATGGTAGCTTTGAAGTTTTGCCAGAACCTGACTGCAGAAGAGTTGCTTTTAAACTGAATTCATGACACTGGAATTAGTGTTGGAGGTTCACTATGTCTAATAATGATCTTGACCATGCTAACCATAGACAGCTATCACATATGGTACCTCTGAATAAATAACTCTCCAAAGATAAGATGTGTAACATCCTGGCTCCAATATTTATTTATTTTCCATCTTTACACATTGGAACTTTGGATAGTGTCCAGTTTAAAGAGCCAATTTTCTTAATGGCATATGGCATTTGTCCATGAATAAGAGAGCATAGAAAAGAGAAAGGAAAGAAGTTTATAAATTGTTGAATTATAAATGATCTGATATCATATTCCTTTTCCTTTTTTTACTTTTTTCCATTTTATTAGCTGAAAATCCTATAGCAAATTTCTGGGCAAATCTCCACTACCAAGTGTCTTTTTGCCAACTTCCAACCAAGAGCCATTCTACTTCCATAAACTTTTCTGGACCTTTACATAAACAAATTTCTCCTCATAGCATGGAGTTAATTAGAAAGCCTTTTTAATATAGAGGTATAAACTTTGTTTTAATTGAAAAGCTTATATTTTGCAACTTAAAAAAAAAATAAAAGTTTATCCTGTGAATCCCCCTCCCATCCTAAATTGGACTTTCCACACAAGGAAAAAAAATCTCAAATTCTATACTATTGGATGGCAAAGAGAGTCACATATGGGGAGATTTATTATTGCCCTCAGTTCCTCAGATTTTCCAAGAAAACATCAATGCTATTTTTAGTATATAGGTCTGGCATCTGTCACAAAATTAAGGGGTAAGAATGTTGTCCAATAAGGTTTATGATTTTGCCAACTAAATATTTGATTAGTAATTTTAATAAAAGGAGGAAGGTAGATAAGCACATACAATAAGCACACACAAATAAGTTTTATGAAACAAATGTGTTTGTACACAGAGAAAGAGATACATATCATATATCTCAAGTAACTATTTCAAATGCAAACTTGAAGGAACAAAATAAAGTTTAAAAATTCTTCTCAATGTGATGACTTTATTCAGCTATTATTTTATGAGATAGTCTTTTAAAATATGGCTCTAGGTAATTAAGCCTGTTTAGCATTTCAAATAATAATCTCAATCAATTATGGGTACATACAGTAAGTTTAAAATGTTTTTGTATTTGATCTGAAAACATAGGTAACAAAAAAAATGCCATTCATTGATTTTCTATGTAGATAATATCCAAGTAATCACATTTATGCATCTGTCAAAAAGAATAAAATTTATTTTTTTGTGTTTAGCATATAAACATATAAGTAAAACTCAAAGAAAATACATTACAATTCTTTCTAATCTCATTTACACATCCTCAATTGTTTAAGCAATTGTAGTGGACATTAGAGAACAATTACGGCAGGTATACTGATTTGCTATAATCTTCATTTTTATAAATTTTAAAATCCAGAATTAATAAATAATAAATCAACAAGCTGTTAAGAGTTTTATTATGAATTCATTCAAAAATGCTTTTTTTATTTATTTTTATTTTTTTCTCTCTCTCTTTTTTTTATTTCAGCATATTATGGGGGTACACATATTATTGTTATGTATATTGCCCATGCCCCCCTCCCCCCTCGAGGCAGAGCCTCAAGCATGACCATCCCCCAAAGGTTGCACATCTCACTCATTATGTTTGTATATATCCATCTCCTCCTCCCCTCTCCCACCTGCCTAACACCCGACAAATGTTATTCCTATATGTCCACTTAGGTGTTGATCCATTATGAAATAGTTCATAATGTTTGGGGTAAATGAAATTATACTATTCGTAAAAAATATAAAAATTACATTTAGAGAAATGGAACAACTGATAAATTACAAATTGATTTTGATCAATGATCAGTCGATATGAATATTTTGTGTCTGCAAATATGAAAATTCATACACAGACATACACAAACGTGCATATGCATATGAACACAAACATGCAAATGATCACACATATTTTCTCTTTTTTCTATGAATTTCTGGATTACAAGTTACCCTTCCTTCCTTCTTTCCTTCCTCCCCTCGTTTCTTCTTTTCCTTTTATGGAGAATATAGGATGATTTCAAATAATTATATTGTTTAGTGGTATGCCTAGTCTTGCCTTTTAACTGAGCACTTATGCTATCCTAGCTTTGGTTTTTGGTTTTTGTTGATATTTACATAAGAAAATGTCCTGTCTTTGAGAATGACATAGTCTGCTGGTTAGACAGATACAATACAATATAACAAGTGTCATAACAACAGTACATTGTGTTGAACATGGTGTAATCTATTGACTAATGATTGTGTCAATTTAATTGTTAAAAATTTACCCACCATACTTTTTCAGAAGCAGGTTTTAATTATTTGAGTTTTTCCAAATGAAACTTTCCAAAATAGCCCTCAAAATTAAAAAAAAAAAAAAAGACTCAGACTGTATATAAAAGGTATTGTTAAGGAAGTAAGAATCTAAGCTTACATAGGTTGCCATAGATACAGGGGTCCTCAAACTATGGCCCTCGGGCCACATGCGGCCTGCAGAAGACATTTATCCTGCCCGCCCGGTGTTTTTGCCGCAGCTGCTGGAATGTACGCCACACTCTCCAACGGTCTGAGGGACAGTGAACTGGCCCCCTGTTTAAAAAGTTTGAGGACCCCTGTGGCATAGAATGCTTCTGAAATGAAATAATAATTGAATTCAACTTTGGAGCTTGTGCAGGAGTTTTTCCGTTAAATTGGGTAGAAAAGACTTCACCATGCTGAGAAATAAGCATATATAAACACAGCATGTTGAAGAATAAGTAACCCAAATAACTAGTACTCAAGAATGAGGAGAGTATTGGGCAATTAGACTAGTCAAATAAGCAAAAAACAGACACAAAATAATTTGGATATATGATAATGATGAAGATGAGTTATTGAGAGACTTGTTCATATCACCATTTCTCAACATAAAACCTTGTAACTATCCACTTTTTAAAACCCTCACAGCATCAAAATGTTGTAAGAGATCTCTCCCTCTATAATTGAATTTTTCAGTAACAAAAGTAAAGTGTATTCTTGTGAAATATAAAAGTGAAAAGGATTCTATTCAAATTAATAATAAATATTGGTGGAGACTGTGATTTAATTTATGTTCCCCCTCACAGTGCTTAGCAGAATAACTTGCAAAAGCAAGCATTTATTAAATGATTTTTGAACTGAATCACATTTTATTTGATTAACTAAATCAGTTGTAATTTGTTTAGGCCTTTGTTTTCAATTTGAATGTTTCCTTTCTTGCTTCTATTTATAATTAAGAATTCTGTAACTCTGTAAAATAACTCAGTCTTTCAAGTTTTGAATTTATAAAATTCTTGCTTTACCTATTTCAAATTCTCTTTTGAGGATACTAAAAGATTTTGTAAAAGTGTAAACTTGTCTTTATAAATTAAAAATGTTTAATGTAATATAATTATTCTGGCTAGTAGCAAGTACTGAATGAATATTTTAATATATCAATGGAGATAAATCCTTTATGACTTGCTTTCATATTTTAACTCCTTACTGACAGGTGGCTATTACATTCTAAAATATCTTAACCAAGAAAGTATTAAGTTAATATTCACATTTTCCCTTTTATTCCAATTATTTTAAAATACATTGTTAGAAATTTCTGTTTATAGCAGTTTTAGACTAGTTTTTCTTAGATCAACCTTTCTGCTAAAAACAACTACAAAACTTGACAGAAAAAATATTTGTTTGACATCACTTAAAACTACCAAGGCAGTGATAACTTTATCCCAGAGAAGGAAAACCCAAAGAAGAGAGCTCAATATTTGGTGGTGCTTTTTCCTTCAAAGCATGTACTGATTCAAACACAGCTGAAAAGTTGTGCAAAGTTTATGAAGACTTACTTGGTAGATGTAACAAGAAAACTGGAATTTAGCATACGTCTTAGAGGAGGGGCTCTGGTTAAAAAAAAATACCCAGATTTTTAGTAGCATCCCCAAAGAACTACACCACAGGAATAAACAATTGAGGTCCACCTTAATAACAGTTCAATTGGATTAAAGGAATTGCCCCCAGCCTATGGTCTGTTAAATGCAGAAGTAAATTCCCTCTGGAGGAAGATAACATCATTAAGATTCTATCTTCAATTTTTCATATATAATGTTCACCATTCATTGAAAAAAATAGCCATCCTATGAAAAAATGCAAGGGGTGTCTGGAAAGTAAGAGAAAACAAAATGGAAACAGACCCATAGGAGATCCACACTGAAATTATTAGATATAAATGAATATGTAATTTTGATTAATATGTTGAATAAAAAAGAGATGAGATGAGAATTGCAGTAAAGGTCTTAAAAACATAAAAACACCAGAACTAAAAAATGCATTAATAAAAATAAGATTTAAATGCATAAGGTCTTCCATTTCTGATCAAGATGGAATTAAAACAACCAATTTTCTTCCTCCCTGATGGTTTCCTGCTTGAAACAACAAAACTGGAGAATGTTCAAAAAACAATAGTTTTCAAGAAAGTGTACTTCAGGCTATGAAAGAAAGCTACAGCTACACAGGAGAATCAAATTAGGTGAAGACTACAACTGCCTCAGCTACAAACAAGAGAGCGTTTCCAGACCATAGTATGGGAAGGGGGTTCCCTGGCAACTCTAGGAGTTAAGAAGCTGTAGCTGAGAACAAGGTGGATGGAGTTTGCAGAGCAGACTACTAGAAAAGAGACTAATACTTTGGGAGAGAAATATGGAGAACTACAGAGGATCATCTTATTCAGCAGAGTATTGATCAGGACATGCATGTGAGAAACTACCCAAAGCCAACGAAAGACAATACACATTATAATTAACAGTGCCTAGAACTCACTCAGGGTTAGGAATATTGCTGGTTTCTACCAAGCAGATTGGAAAACCTCATAATTCTTAGGAGATTAGGTAGAGTGCAGTGCCCACATAAGTTTTGTCTCATTTTTGGAGAAAAATTAGCCCTAAAATAAGCACTGCTTTTGTGCTTCCCAACAGATACTAAAAACAATAGCTGAAATCATCATACTACTTCCAAATAACTTAACAGCATTTCAGAATAAAGCTCAAGATTTATAGAAATTTAAAAAATCATGCATTTAACAAGATAAAATTTATAGTCTGTAGCATCCAATGAATTATTACCAGGCATGAAAAGAATCAGGAAAATGCAAGTCATGAGGAAAATAAATGTAAAGTTATTGGAACTGACCCACGACTGACATAAATGTTAGAATTATCAGTCAAAGATATTGGAAGAGTTATAACTATATGTGTATCATGTTAAAAAAGATAATCACAGACATGGAAGATATAAAAAATATATCAAAATTCTAGCATGAAATCTATAATGGCTGTGATAAAAAATACAGGGCATAGAAGTTATGGGAGATTAGAAATTATAAAAGAATATATGAATGAACTTGAATTGAATTTGTTATAGCAATAAACAATCCGAAATGAAACACATAGAGAAAAAACGAGCTTAAAAAAGTGTTCAGAGCACCATTGACATGTAGACATTTTCAAGTGATTTAGCATAGTATAATTGACATGACTGAAGAAGAAGAGTGTGGGCAGAAAAAAACATTTTAAGAAATAATGTCTAAAACATTTTCAAATTTTACAAAAACTATAAACTTAAGGTCTAAAAATCTTTTTAAAACAGCCTCAAGCACAGAAAACACAAATAAAACTATGCCAAGGAACATCATAATCAAATTGCTCAAACCAGGAATGCAGGAAAAAAATCTCAAAGGCACCAGAGAAAAAGACATTTTATGTATAGAAAACACAGAAAAAATTGACAGCATATTTTCCATTAGAAAAATGGAAAAAAAACTGAAATAGTGCAAAAATACTTTTAAATCATTGAAAAAAGTAAACACAGAATTCTATACACAGTTTTAACTATATTTTAAAAGTGATGGCAAAATGAAGACTTTTTTGACATACAAAATCTGAAATAATTTATCTCCAGCAGACCCACACCATGACAAATGTTAAAGGAAATCCTTTAGGCAGGAAAAAAGTGATTTTAAATAGAGATGTGGATCTACACACACACATACACACACACACACACAAAATGGCACTAGAAATAGTAACCACACAGAAAATTTATACAGAATCTTTTCTTATTATTTAAATATTTTTTTAAAAAATTTATTTAAATAATATTAAGGCACTGTGGTATTTATAATATTAAATCACAACATATGGAAAACATAAAATACAGGCTGAGGGAGTTCTTATTCTATATATGAAATGTTATAATATCAATTATTAGTAGATTATGATCATTTATACATGTATACTATAAATCCTAAGACCATCACTAAAATAACAAAACAAAAGTTATAACTAATAAACCAAAGAAGGGGGATTTTAGAAAATAATCAAAAGAAAGCAGCAAAAGTGGAAAAAGAAAACAAAGACCACATAGATCAATGGAACAGAATACAGAACCCAAAAATAAAACCATATACCTACAACCAACTGGTCTTTGACAAAGCAGATATAAACATACATGGGGGAAAGGTTCCCTATTCAATAAATGTGCTAGGAAAATTGGTGAGTCACATGCAGAAGAATGAAATGGGACCCCTATCTGGGATGTGTTCTGGCTAGCACTCCCAGTACTATGTTGAATAGAAGTGGTGACAGTAGGACAGCGACAACCCTTGTCTTATTCCAGTTCTTAGTGGGAAGGCTTTCAACTTTTTACCATTCCGTATGGTATTGGCTGTGGGTTTGTCATATATGTCTTTTATGATGTTGAGATATGTTACTTCTATGTCTAGTTTGTTGAGGGACTTTTATCATGAAAGGGTGCTGAATTTTGGCAAATGCTTCTTCTGCATCTATTGAGATGATCATATGGTCTATTGGTACAAAAATAGAGACACAGACCAATGGAACAGAGCAGAGAATCCAGATAAAAAACCATCCACATACAGCCAACTGATCTTTGACAAAGCAGACAATAATACACACTAAGGAAAAGATGCCCTATTCAATAAATGGTGATGGGACAATTGGATAGCCTCATGCAGAAGAACGAAACAAAATCCATATCTCTGACCACTCACAAAAATTAGTTCAAGATGGATAAAAGATTTTAATGTAAGGCATGAAACCATAAGAATGCTAGAAGAAAATGTGAGAAAAACTCTTCTATATATCTGCCTAGGCAAAGAATTAATGAAGAAGACCCCGATGGCAATCACAGCAACAACAAAAATAAATAAATGGGACTTAATTAAATTAAAAGCTTCTACACAGTTAAGGAAATAATCAATCAAGCAAACAGACAATCTATAGAATGGGAGAAAATGTTCACAAGCTATACATCTTATAAAGGGCTAATAACCAGAACCTACAAAGAACTCAAGCAAATCATCAAGGAAAAACACAAATAATCCCATTAAAAAGTGGGCAAATGACATGAATAAAAGCTTTTCAAAAGAAGGTAGAGGTTGTACTAATTTGCATTTCCATCACCAGTATATAAGTGTTCCCTTTTCACCACATCCATGCCAATATCTATTTTTTTTTTTTTTACTTTTTAGTAATGGCCATGCTCACAAGGGTAAGGTGGTAGCTCACTGTGGTTTTCATTTGCATTTCCCTGATGATTAGTGATGCTGAGCATTTTTTGATATGTTTATTGGCCATTCCATTTGTCTACCTTCCAAATGCAACCTTCAAAAAGTGATTTCCTCAGAAAACAATGAGGCCATTTATCCATGGCAAAGAAACTGCTGGTCCTTCTGGCCTGTTATCCTGGCAGAATTTTTTTCATTGTACAAATCGAGGATGGATGAGAGGATGTGATCAGATCTAGGCCAAAAGATCAAGATTCCCATTCTTTTTACCAAATTGTCAGCAATATTTCAAATATAAATGCTTTTTAGATTGTTGAATTCATTTAGTTAATTTTCAGAGTCTTGAAATGCTTAGTTTTTTTCATCCTAGGTTTATAGTTACTTTTTGGGAAACAACCCACTTATGTTTCCTATAATCTCTTTTATGAACATAATACATAAAGAATGATCAGGCGTTCACAGGCATAAGGAGTAGGAGAACATATATGTTTATTTTAAAAACAGCCCTAAATCCTTAAAATTAAATAATGACCTTGCCATATTTTGGGTTTCTAGATGAAGTTTCTATACTCTAACTAACTTCCTATTTTTATATCTTTATAAATTCCAGACCAGAATACTTTTGTGTAAAATGTTTTTATTAAGAGATTCATTGTTTCTCTTAGCTTTCCTTTGTTAAGTTCCTAAATATTAAATCATTTTATATATTTATTAAACTTTTAGTAGGATTCTACAAAGTACTAGATGATGTTCCATGAAATTAAGAAACGACAGTGACCACGAGGGAGACCCTTGTATTCAGGGAAATCACAGACTGAGGAAAACTTTAAACCTATAAATACCCATTAAAATATTAGCCCATAGCACAGAAGATACACTGCTTGCCCTCCATAAAACTTTCAGTAGAAGATTTTTATTTCAGAAAGGGTATGCTGTTGCCTTTGCTACTGTCTCCCCAACATACTTTCAAGCAAGTAGCATTTGTTGGTCTCCTATGTGGGCAGACATGATCAAAAAAATCTGTAAGATTTTAGAAAGCTGCATCGATAAATTTTCTGGAAGCCAATCTCTATTCTCAAATTCATCGTTATTTCCCAGATGTTTTCAATCACTCCCACTCCCATCATGTCTTTGAACCTAGCCAGCACTATTAGTTTCTGAAATATTAATATAGTACTAAGAAAAATGAAAGTACACCTTTTTGGGACGAGAACATGTCCACCTTTCTGTGACTAAGAGTACCAAAAAAAAAAAAAATACAAGAACAAACAAACAAACAAAAAACCCCACAGAATATTTTCACTGCATCAAATAAATAATTGCTCTTTTGTTGTCATTTCCAAGAAAATAAATGTCAATGTGTGGTATTATAGTGATACACTGAAATTCCGTATACATTTACCAATGAAAGCAGCTCTATAAGGTATCATGATGATACAAAATGAAGAAACCAGGATTAGGCAACAGTTAACTGATATTAAAATGTCAAGCACAAGGTAAAAATAATCCTGTGATTGAAGATAGGAGTTTGTGGAATTCACGTTTTCATGAATTATACAAAGATGAACAACCACTCCACTAAAGATATTTTCTTTCATTTATTTGACTTGATACTGTTCTGTTGAATGAGATGAGGACAGAAAGGAAGGAATGCCAATATGTAGCTCCTGTATAGGTCAGAATAAATTAATTTATGCTATGATGACAAACTACTCCAAATTCTCAGTAGCTGAAACCGACAAAAGTTACTTCTTGCTTTTTCTGCAGGTTCAACACAAGGGAGTGATAAAATCTCTGCTGATCATAGTCACTGAAACTGATGGAAGCTCCATTTTAACTCTTGCTTCTACATCACCAAGGCATAGGGAGAGGACTGGGTAATTTGAGCATTGGTTAGCAGCCCTAATAATATCTCAGTTTTTCATACAACCTACAATTTAATAAAGGGAATTATACATCTACATTAATATCAATGCAAGAAGAGATATGATAAGAGCCTCTCACTATGTATCATTCTAAATCTTCTACATGCTATTAATGCATTTAATTCTCAAAGCAACACTGTAAGATAGGGAGTATTGTTATTACCTTGTTTTACATATATAAAATAAGGCACAAAGAAGTTAAGTGACTTATTCATAATTATTCATAAACTCTATTTATGCATGTATATATATATATATGTATAAATTTTTGATTGAGGCAAGATTTGAACCTAAGTGGTCTTGTTCTTACTCCTAAGCCTGGGCCCTTAAATACTGTAGGGTACAGAGTCCATTTGCCTTAGTACTTGATTTTCAGCCTTTGTTTTTAATTTACAAAACTTTCTTCATATAAAAGCTTGCTAAGATCCTTATTATAAAAACTGATCTAAGTGTAGCATCTTTGGTTAAAGTAAGGAAAAGAGGCTGGAGCCCTACCCCTTTGGGGCAGCATGTGTCTTCCAGCTACAGATTTAGAAGGCTGGCATTAACATCAATAAATGCTTGAAATTTGTTTACTTACTAAAAATATGATTACTTAATATGGCCTTTCACACTCTCATACCTTAGCTAAATTATCTAATTATAACAGTTGTTACTTTTACATTTAAAAAAAACAGAAAAATATGATATCCTGAGACATAAAATCTGAAATTGATGATATTGAGCTTTTGATTTCTAGAGCTTAATGTAAAAAAAAAACTTTTATTAACTACATGTATGCAAACAAATCCAGGATTAAGAAAGCTGTAAATGTAAGAAATGGACAACACCCTATAAAAATGATGAAAAACAGTATCCTACCAGCTAATTATTAGCTATCTGGGTAATCTTGTTTAAATCTATAAAAAGGCCAAAAGCACAGCTATCTGGCAGCCACCAACAGAGTTTGAATACCCTTTATACTCCATGAAATCTCTGCACTTGTCAAAAGTGTTTGTTCTTCCAATCTTAAATGAACTCCCCTTTATTCTTTCTTCATTAACCCTGAACTGAGAAAATATTGAGATTATATATTTTTTAGCTTCTCTACCACTAATTGCTTTCTCTAAGCTCATCTAGATACAATAAACAGAATAACACAATAAACACAAATCCAATGTTCAAGAGTTAGCTTCAGTAGTCACCACTAAATATTGTTTAAAAGAAATACATACTTGAAAACAAGCAATCTCAGTTTCAAGTCACCAACAATATAAATATTTAATATTTGGAATTCTAACTTACCTTTAAAATACAGTAATTAGGTAGTAACATGAATTGTGAGTACTAATTTAAATAAATAAATACAAAAATAAATAAGTAAATACATACAATAAATACATAGATTTTATACACAGCCCTTTCTTCCACACACAGAGTTACAATTTATTCACCAAATACTGTCATTTTTTATTGTTCCTATTTAATTAAATTCATCAAGATAGTAAAACACTTTGGCCTTGCCATATAAAACTTCTTCTACACCTCTGTAATTATAACTGGGCATCAGTATGCTTAAAAGAAGGTTAATATATTTCATTTCCTAGAAATGAAACTGTACTATTGTTAAGATGAATTGGTAAGTAGAAATCTGAAAAAGCATTTTGAGGTTTTTGCTATTGCTATTTAGATAGCAAAATTGATATTTCAAATGTAATCATTCTACATTAAGAAATTAAATCAGAAAACATAATTTTACTGGGGTAAAAGATACTAGTATAGCATAAGGTATTTCCTTTCAAGTGCCTTTATACTTATTTAAACTTTTTTTTTTTTTTTTGAGACTAAGTCTCTCTTTGTTGCCCCAGCTAGAGTGCTTTATCATAGCTCACTGGAACCTCAAATTCCTAGGCTCAAGGGCCCTCTTGCCTCAGCCTCCCAAGTAGCTGGGACTACAGGTATGCATCACCACACCTGGCTAATTTTTTCTATTTTTGCTAGAGACAGGGTCTCACTGTGGCTCAGGCTGGTCTGGAACTCCTGACTTCAAGCAATCCTCCCACCTGGGCCTCCCAGTGTGCTAAGATTATAGGCATGAGCCACTCCCACAAAAGTTAAAACATCTTCTAATTTTCAAAGAAAGTATCAATGATTAAGGGGATTTAAATAAACTTTTCTATGGTCATTGGAGAAGTTTTACATGAGACATATAACACAGTAAATGACCCTAAGAAAATCTCACTTTAGACTTTGTTGGTTTTTCAAGTCTTGTTTTGAACTTACTGCCTATGGGGCTTTTCTCTGAATTTTTCCCTACTTCGTGCTTCTATCTCAACCTCTAAGGCACTTAAAATTTCTCATCCCTTTTTCGTTCAGAATAGTTTGGTCTTCCATGGAAATCTGGGCACTGGATATTAAACTTATATTCCATTTAAGTTGGACAAAGGATTTCCCCAACAAAGTAATTATATTTGCTTAATCGGATTATTTAATTCTTAAGGACTCTATGTTCTCAGTGCCATGGTTATGAAATTTGACATTAAATTTATTTTTTAGATTCCACAAAGATCTCCATATATTTGTTCCTACAGTGTTATGGGAAATTTATATGAAACATTATAGACAATATTATTGTCATTGTCCCAATATGCTACAAGGTTTCATCACTGTCTTTGAGGACTCACTGGACAAATTAGAAATACTCTTGCTTTAAAAATTGTCTTTTCTGCCATCCTCATGGTCACAGATACTATAATGATAAATCCCATCCATCCTCAATACCTATCTCTCCAAATCTCAAAACAGTAACATCTGAACAAAACATAAAAGAAGTAAAATCACATGGAGACTGAGTATATTCTTAGAATTATATCTTTGTTGTAACTGAAAAGTTTACAATAGAATAGAAAAATTTATAATATTTCATGAACACATTCTTTTTCTCTTCATGAGTATTATTGTGTTTGATTTCTAGGGTTTAATCCCTGAATTAGAAAGGCATCCTAAATAAAAGCAGTTGAACTTGGCTTTGAGAAGTGTCACTATCCCTGTTAAGCAAACTAGACGTTTAACAAATTTTTCTAACTCCTCTCTGATTTATTATGTAACCTTGGAGTGTTTTAATATGACTTCAGTTTTTTTTCTGCAATCTGACCCTTCTTTTAGTTGCATTGTCCTATGTGTTTCCTGCTCTCTCAGAGGGAGGTGATCTAGATTAATGAGTTTGAACTCCACAGATTAATGCTCTATAAGAGCAATCATTTTTTCAATTGGTATTATTTCACTATTTCAATTTTCTGAAAACACTTGGGACCCATACTAACCTAGAGGGATGATAAACAATAAGATTAAACTAGAATAGTGAAGATGTAAATTTTCACACTACTTTCAGAAATATGAGTATCAATTTCTTTAGGATTAGATCAAAGATGAGCTGACTGATGCCAAGGCAGAAAGACAATTTATTCTTTAAAGGCTCTTTCAAAGTTCTTTCCCTAAGGCTTGCCCTCTAACTAAAAATCATGCCCATGAGATAAAGGAAGCACTGAGATACATTCCACCAAAGTGCAGAAAGTTTACCAATGTTTGATCAAAGAGAGTCAGACTAGTTTTTAACACAGCATTGATAATGCAAATTAGTGTAAAGGAGTGGTGTTATAATGAATGTAACAGTCTTCTATAAAATGAGAATTTGTTAAACTTGAATATGCACTCTAGAAATGTAGACAGAATGTTGTTAGAAAAGAAATCAACAAATTCAACAGTTAAAATACATGATGAAACTACCTTATATGGATTGAAAAATATTACATATTATTGAAGGTATATTAAATATTCTTTACAGTAATACAATACATGTATTATGGGAGAAAAAACTGAAAATGGAGAGTTTCTTCACCTACTTTTGAAAGCTTTAAGTGCTATAACCCTGTTATTCTAGAATGGTAACAATTATAATAATAATAATGATCTAAAGTAACAGGTAATATTTTACCAAATAATTGTAATCATTTGTATACAGTAACTTGTGAAGGGAAAATAAATTCATCTTTAGAGATATGCCATTAATAACAAGTAAAATTTGTCATATGCTTATTATAAGCATATACCAAGTACTCTATAAACATTGACTTTTTTCATCCTCGCTTGGCTAATATTACTAACACAAGAGTAGAAAAAAAAATCACACTGCTAGAGGCCTTTAAAGACAGCTTCTGATTCTTTATTGACCATTTACTGTGCTCTTAGGTTGTAAACATTATTCAAATCATTTCATAAACATGTATTTGTAACCTACCATATACTGTAGATTTCCAGGAATCCACAGCTAGGAGAAAAAGCAAAGCATAGCAAAATAAGTTTAAAAATATAATTTAATATTTAAGTAATTGTTAAATGGCAATAAAAGCGCTGTCAAGAGCAACTGTAGACTTAATTCTCCATTAATGATACAATGAATTCAATATTGTCCACAAAGTGAAGAGAGTTCATAATATATGTTTGAGAAGAAAAGAATTTACAGAAAAGATAAGTTTAAGAGAATGCACAACAGTTGAAAATAAATAGAATAGTGGAATGTTGTTATTGGTAAGAGAAGTTTCATATGATAATATGTAGTAACAATAAAAAAATTAATTTTTAATTTCTGTATGGCCCATCGGTTATTTTTGAACTGGTTAACAAAAACATAATGGCTAACATACCTTTAAAATGGTACTTTTGACTTGAAAAAGGTACAAAATGTCCAGTCTGAAAAAGCCACTGAGTTTACCTTGAGAAGTCAAGCTATGTAGTTCTTGCATAGGTATAAGAGAAAATAAATGGTGTAGAATAGGTTGTAATCTTTGGCTTCACATAGACAACAGAAAGAAAAAAAAATGCTTTGGTTCTAAGGTGTCTCATATAAAGATGTGATCTGTTAACAAAAATTCATAAATGTAAACTCACATGCAGGCATAGTGATCAAAAATTCCCATAAAACCCTACACACAAAAAAATGAAATTTAAAACAAGTTTTAATGCTCTTGTAGAATTAATTGTCAGTAAAATAGAGGCATTATCTCAACTCTCAAAATAATATGTGGAAAGATATAATGGAGGAAAGAGTTTTAAAAGAGAGTCATTATTTTGAATAATAAATAATGCATTGGACAACAGAATGTGGGAGTGTGATGTAACCTGATAATGTTAAAAATGTTAATACAATTCATTAAATATAATAATTTATTGAATATCTTCTCTTGCACATTGACATGCTAGACCCCAGCAACATATGGATGGATTGTGAAAGATCCCCTTCCCTGAATTAGTTTATAATTTGGTGAAGGAAATAGACATTAAAAAAGTCAAGTCAGATATTACCATTGTTCTAATAGTAATAATAATAGAAAATAATGAGATTTTAATTGATTTGGAGGTGACTTTTGAACTTTACCTCAAAGTTTAGAAAGGTGCCAAAAGGCAGAGAGCAGGAAGGAGGGAGGAAATAGCATGGGAACAAAAGTGAGGACTTGCAGGTCTGGAGAATGCACTCAACTTCAGAGAACACAGCTTTAGTTGTGCTTGTAAGGAGTGTACAGTGACACTGCTGAAAATATAATTTGGGAATAGAATGAATGTAAACATAAGAATATAGGGTAGTTGAAAAACATAATTATATAAGTGAAATTATTATCTCTTTATTTCAGGTAAATAACTCTAGAAACACTATGGAGAACAGTCTGTATTGGAGGAAGACATGACTTTGAAATATCAGTGAAGAAGCTTCTGCTACTAACCAGGAACTAAATGTAGGTAGCCTGAACTATTTTACAAGCAGTGAGAAAATAAAGAAGAGGACAAACATAAATGAGAATTCTTATAAGATACAATTTAAAGGTAATGCCAAGTAACTGAGTGGATAGATAGGAAAAGTTATAATTAAGAAAAAGGTCCTTGGTGAGGGGATTTTGTCTTGTAGGTGGATGAAAACAGACGTAATTTTTCCTATTCCTGCAACGAAGCACAACTAAAAACCCTGGACATTATATGTAAAATAATCATAAGGAGTTATAAATAAATCTGATACAAACATTTATGTACAAATCTTATTTAACATAGTGCTAGAAGTTCTAGCCAGTGCAATAAACAAAATAAAAGTCACTGCGATCTAAAGGGAAGAGATAAACTGGTTTCTATTTTCAGACTTGTCTTCATAGAAAATCCTAAGGAATCTACAGAAAGAAACAAAACTCCTAGAACTAATAAGTGAGTTCCTCAAGGCTGCAGGATACTTGATAAACACACAAAAAGTTTTTCTCTATACTAGCAATGAATATGTGAACAGAGAAATTTTAAAACTGTTCATAATATTTCTCAAAAAAATGAAATACTTTGGTGTAAGTCTAACAAAACACGTACAGGATATGTATGCTGAAAACCACACAACAATAATGTAAAAAAAAAGACCTAAATAAATGGAGAAGGATACCACGTTCATGGATTGAAAGACTCAATATAGCAAAGATGTCAACCTGTCTTAAAATTGATACAATTCCTATACAAATTTCAGCAAGGGTTTTTGCACATATAGACAATATTATCCTCAAGTTCATATTGAAAGACAGAAGAACTAGAATAGCTACAACAATTCTGATAAGGAAAAAGTATGAGGAATCCTTCTACTTGTTTTCAAGTCAAACTGTAGCTACAATAATCAAGTCTGTGTGTTATCGGTGGAGGGATATACACATAGGTCAATGGAACAGAATACAGAATCTAAAATAGGCCCAAACAAATGTGCGCAAATGATTTTTGACAAGGGTGCAAAAGCAATTCAATGATGGAAAGACAGCCTTTGCAACAAATCATACTGAAACAATAGCATATCAATAGGCAAAAATAATGAATCTTATCTAAATTCCACATCTTATACAAAAATTAACTAAAATGGATCACAAACAAACATATGTAATGTAAGAGAGTAAAACGTTTAGAAAAACACACAGGAGAAAGACTTCAAGATTAGAGCTATGAAAAATATTCTTAGACTTGACAAAAAAAACATGATCCATAAAAGGAAAAAGTAGATAAGTTGGATTTTATCAGAATTAAAAATATTTGCTCTGTGGTAGTCCCTACCAAGTAGATGAAAAGACAAGCAAAAGAGTGGGGTAAAATATTTTTAAATTATATATAAAAAAAAACTAGTATTTAGAATATAGAGAGAACTCTCAAAACTCAACAGGAAAAAAACAAACATTGCAAGTAAAACTTGAGCAAAAGACATGAAGAGATATTTCTCTGAAGAAGATAAATAAATGGCAAATAAGAACATGCAAAGATGTTCAACATCATTAGCTCTTAAGAACATGCAAATTAAAACCACAGCAGGATACCACTACACACTTGTCAGAATGGCAAAAGTAAAAAACCAAATAGTGACAACCCTAAATTCTGGCAAGGAAATGAAGAAACCGAACCATTCATCCCTTGCTGCTGGGAATACAAAATGTTACAGCCACTATGGAAAACAGTTTGGCAATTTAAAATGCAACTACCATACAACCTAGCAATTTGAGTCCTGGTAATCTATCCAAAGAAAGGACGACTTATCTTCATGAAAATATCTATACATAAATGTTTATAGCACCAAAGAATTCCTAATAGCACCAAAGAATTCCTAATAGCATCAAATAACCCAGATATCCTTCAACAAAGGAATGGTTAAACAAAGCATGGAATACCACTCAGCAATACCCTAGAATACTATTCTGTAATAAAAAGAAATGTATTGTCAATCTGGATAAATCTCCAGACAAGTAATTCGTGTAAAAAAAAAAAAAAAGCCCATTACAAAGGACATATACTGCATGACTCCGTTTGTATAACATTCTTGAAATGACAAAGATAGAAATGAAAAGCAGATTAGTGATTTCCAGGATTTATGGCAGGTTGAGGGCAGGAAGGAATCAGGTGTGGCTATAAAAGGACAAGAAGAAGGATTCTTTTGGTGATGAAAATGCTCTGTATATTGATTGTATTAGTGTCAATATCGTAATTGTGATAAAATACTGAGGTTTTACAAGATGTTACCACTGGGGAATACCAGGTAAAGGATGCATGGGATTTCTCTCTATTATTTCACACATATTGCATGTAAATCCATAATTGTTTTCAAGATAAAAATCTAATTAAAAAAATAATAAGGTCCTTATTTTTAGCCCAGGATGATATGTAAAAGGAAACCCAAGAAAGAAACCAGTTTGTGAGAAATATGTAAGTTTTAAAAATATTGATTTTGAGATGTCCACAGAATCTTTTTTGTAGATTGAATTTTTCTGGAAGTGAATTCTAAAATGATTTAGTGTACAGGTTATTTATTTTTAGGTAGCTTTGAGATTAACAGCTGTGAAAGGAAGGAGAAGTAAGCAAAAGTGGATAGAACATTTAGCCATGAAGTAGATTGGACTGGAGTATTAGCTGAAACCAAGAAAGTCTCTGGAGATAAAAAAGCCCATTAGAGTTGTCTCATATTGGGTGACAATTGTCAGGCCTATATGGTACTACCTCAATTCTTCTTTGGATGCAGGCTCTCTAAGCAAGGGTGGGGTGGCTGTCTGCAGCTGACGGCACTGCCCCAACAAGTGCTTTCTTCCAGTTGAATCTTGCTAGCCCATCTCTAGTACCAACACAACAGTCTTTTATACAAATCTAAGAATTCGGGACTGGGAATCAAGATAGACTTGGACTCTTATTTTGGATTTTGTCCCCCCATTGTCCCCAGCAAACTGTCTTGGAGATCACCAAGAAAGAAAATGTAGAGCCAAAGGGAAAGGGGAAAAATTCAGCATAGAAACACTGAAAATAATGTATATATAAATATGATGAAGGAGAGAATAAGTCACGGTATTTTTGCACAGATAGACAAATTTCAAAGAGGTGGCCCACAAAGCCAGCCTGGCAGAGAAGTGAAAGCCTTTCTTTAAGTATAATAAAAGTGACAGAAAAAATTTAATGAGAATAACTGAAAAGGCCCATGCAAAAAAATGCCAACTACCCTTTAGTGAATATCTTTACTCTGATAGGCCCTGTAGCAGCAATCCTAAATTAAGCAGTTTAATTCCTGTTTTTTAGAGAAGAGCATGGTGATTCTCAGGGAAGTTAAATAAATAGTATAGCCCAAATCACTAATGGTATAGCATTGCTGGGATTTGAACCACATCTGCTTGATTCCAAATGCATGATCTTCTGGCTCCATGACATAGCTTATCCTCATTCAAGTTGACAACAAATAGCATCCTTTACTTACATATTCCAATTGAAAGAAATTATATTCCACTTTATTCTTTAAAGAGGCAATCATCCTTTCATTTACTCACACAGAGCAGCAGAGTATGAAAAACCATTAGAAACATTTGAATAGTGGCATACACAGTATAATAAACAGGTCTGTGCTAGGCTCATTAGAGCTATCATCTCCAGTATTCTCAATCACAAGGATGGAGAGTTAATACTATCTCCGTACTATATTAATAGATGAGATAACAGACTCAAAACCTGGGTGAGGGGACCATATCTTTAGTTAAACAGATGAATTCAGGCCTAAAGAAGAGGGATATAAAGAGATAAAACATGGAAAAAATTCAACATTTTATGTCACTAAAATAACATATACATATCTGGAAGGTTTTGTGAGGCCATGAGTCAATTGTCAAAATTGTAAATGGGTCAATATTATATTTCTGAGATTTTATTTTATGATTAAATTTGTTTTTTTCAAACAGAGTATCTTTTTTCTATAATGAATAGAACCTAGTTGAATAAAATTACATAAATATTGAAATTTTATAATTATATATATATAAACTATTGTTCAAAAATGAGCTAATAACATTTTCCATTCACTTTAAAAGAAATCTTTACTTTTGTTTCCCCTTCACCCCCACTTTTAGAAATTCAAATTGTTCCTCCCCTACTCCAGTATTAATTGGTAGCATGTCAAGGATTAGAGAAAACTTTCAAAGAAAGTGGCCTTCTGGAAGAGGCAACCCCTTTCCTTTTATGTTGCCATAAGAAAATTATTTCATTATTTTTTTTTCCTCCATTCCAACAGACCTGGAGTCTCACCTCCTACATACATATACACATAAACCCAGAGCCCCTCACATGGGCTTGGGTGCACTGGTCTTGTATCCTCCTATTAGGTTCCTTTAACCCTGGAGACCTGAGCAAATTGTTGAGAATACATTTATGGTTAGCCAAAACAAAACCATAACAATGCCAGGTGAGTGAATGAAATGACCAAAAATAAATAAATAAAAAACTTAGAAATATTCTTCATGGAATTTTATTATATGTTTCCATATATGTACTTGCACTTTACTTTCAGGAGATGCATATTAATATTAAAAAGTTACACTGAAGTTGGATAAGTCACAATGTTTTTATTCAGTTATATAAATCACTTTTAAGTCATACCACTTGAATCTTCATTAATTGAGGAATATAATTTAATTAAGATTAATTTTTCTATACTCTGAATACACAATGATTGTTTTAAAACAGCTGGATACCAAATATCCATGTATACTTAATTGTGTTAATTTATCTTTAAAAATATGAAATCATCAGGCCGGGCGTGGTGGCTCACGCCTGTAATCCTAGCTCTCTGGGAGGCCAAGGCGGGCGGATCACTCGAGCTCAGGAGTTCGAAACCAGCCTGAGCAAGAGCGAGACCTCGTCTCTACTATAAATAGAAAGCAATTAATTGGCGAACTAAAAATATATAGAAAAAATGAGCCGGGCATGGTGGCACATGCCTGTAGTCCCAGCTACTGGGGAGGCTGAGGCAGGAGGATTGCTCGAGCCCAGGAGTTTGAGGTTGCTGTGAGCGAGGCTGATGCCACGGCACTCACTCTAGCCTGGGCAACAGAGTGAGACTCTGTCTCAAAAAAAAAAAAAAAATATGAAATCTTCAGTAAAATTTCATAAGCCATGAACCTTTTTATCATTAAAATGGGTGTTAATCTACATTTTGGGTTTTTCATGACACTATTGAGTTAAAAAAGCAAATCCTACAACCCAAATAAAAATACTGAATTATTTTCAAATTATTAAAAGAATAGTTTTCAAAATGGGACAGATATTTTAGATCTCAAAATTAAGTCTCTGTAGAAAATTCTAGAATACAAGAAAATAAAATGAACAAATCCCTTCCCATCTAGATGGTGAAAACTGTAAGGAGATCACAACTTTCAGCATATCTATTTTACATTTTCTCTCTCTCTCTTTTCAAATACTTCATTTTTTTAAAGCAGTTTTAGGTTCACAGCAAAATAAAGAGTTGGGTACAGACATTCCCATATTCCCTCTGCCCTTCACATGCTTAGTACCCTCCACTGTTCACAGCTTGCACCAGAGTGGCACATTTGTTACAACGAATGAACTTATAATGAAACATAATAATCACAAAAAATCCATAGTTTACATAAGGGCTCACTCTTGGTGTTACACATTTTATGGATTTGAACAAATTTATGATGAAATATGTCCATCATTATAATAGCATACAAAATGGTTTCATTGCCCTAAAAATCCTCTGTTTTCTGCCTATTCATCCCCTAACCTCACTCCCTGGCAAACATTGTTCTTTTTAATGTCTTCATAGTTTTGCATTTTTCAGAATACCATATAGTTGGAAGCATACTGTATGTATCCTTTTTAGAGGGTTTCTTTCATTTAGTAATATGCATTTAAGTATTTAAGTTTCCTCCATATCTTTCCATGGCTCAATAGCTCATTTATTTGTAACACTGAATACTATTCCATTGTATAGAAATACTGCAGTTTGTTTATTCATTCACCTACAGAAGGACATCTTGGTTGCTTTCAAGTTTTGGCAAGTGTGAAAAAAGATGCTATAAATGTTGCTATGCAGGTTTTTGTGTGGATGTATATTTTTAATTCCTTTGGGTAAATACCAAGGAGAGCGATTGCTAGGTGGTACAGTAAGAGCACATGGGATCCAAAGGCCCCACTTCCTAATATTATCACATTGGGGATTAGGTTTAGTCTTAGTTTATTTTTCTGCAATAACAAAATACCAAAGACTGGGTAATTTATAAAGAACAGAAATTTATTTTCTCACAGTTCTGGAGGCTGAGAAGTCCAAGATCAATGTGTCAGCATATTCTGTAGTCTGATGAGGGTTGCTCTCTGCTTCCATGATGGTGCTTTGATGCCACATTCTCTGGACAAGAGCAACCTCTACCCTCATATGGCAGAAAGAGAAAGGGCACGCAAGCAGGGCACACTGTGAAGTCTCTTTTATAAGGTCCTTAATCCCATTCACAAGGGAAGAGCACCCATGGCCTAATCACCTCTTAAAGGCTCCCCCATCAATGTCATCACATTTGCCATTAAGTATCAACACCTGAATTTGGGAAAGGACACACTCATACCATAGCAGCTTTCAACATATGAATGTGGGGAAACACAAACATTCAGACCATTGCATGCTTCTTTTGTTTTTCAAATCATATTACAATATATGGTAATGATAAAAAGCTTATTTTAACACAAAATAACTTTGTCAGAGATTTTTTTTTCTAGAAGTTGTTCTGCTTCTAATCTTTCCCCCAGATTTTGAGCCATTTTGTTAGACACAAAGGAAGCCAATGATTAGTGTATAAATATACTTCATATTGTTTGTTATCAACTAAAAAAATTAGCCCTAAGAAACAGCAAAAGAAATTGCAACAGTGGCATTCTGAAGTTTGTTCAGAATTGGTCAATAGAAAACATTGTTTATCTTTTTAGAATGATACATACTATTTTCTGAATGTTAAGAGCCAATTATTTGCTATGAAGTATACTTTTATTTGTTATCGCCAATGCCTTTTTTTAAACATAAAATAAGCTCATATTTTAAGAAAAACATGATGCTAAATATGTGTCTAAATCTTCTACTTACAAGGATGGAATAAGAGGTCATAGGCAAAGTACTTTGATAAACCCTTCAACCATAATAGAAATGGATTAACATTAAACATAATGGCAAAATACCACCTCTTTTGAGCTTACAATGGTTAAAAAAATAAAACAGGAAAAGGTTCCTATAAAAGCTATAAAAGCATGAACACAGTTTTAAAAAACCTTCCCACTTTCTACTGCAGAAAACATAAATTATATACTTTGCAACCAGCTGTAATGGTAGGCATAGGCAGCTGGTCCAATTTACTGTATAGTACTATTGTACATATTGTTTGATGCACAAATTACTTATAATTTCTAGAAGTGCATCTTTGCAGTTTGATATTTTTAAGCAGCACTCCAACAACTTGAAAAGTTGTAGACTTTTGGAAAGGCTAATTCTGAAAAGGCTTTGCCATTGCTGAGTGTGTTTTTCCACAGCGTGGTTTACAATAGTCTATTTTATATGTTCAAAAAAGTAAACAGAAATGCATGATGTTTTTCATAGATTTCAGGAAAGAACTTAGTGAAATTTTGATGATTTCTATGTTCTGATTCTTGAAATTAAATCTTTTACTTGTGTTCATTGCAAAATATACATGCACCTCAAAAATCAGCCATCATCACAGAGGAATTCAAAGGAAAAGGAATTCAAATCTTTAGAGACTAGTGAATTTGGGTCAAATATTGGAACATAATTTATGAATTTGAGCACAAAGTTATTAAAAGAAAACTCTTGATTTTCTCAAACCAAAGGGAGAAAAGCAAGCACCTAGATTAAAATTAAAAGGTCACTTTTCCCACTATGAAATTACAAGGGGACTCTGAATCAAACATTCTCCCGTGTGTCTGAATTTGTCTTTTCATATGTGTCAATGTGTAGAATCAGAGGAAAGAACATTAAAAATCCCTGTCCTCTTTTAATTCATTGTCACTGCAAGCCAGGTGTTCCAGAATGGCTTCTTCTAATATCCGTAAAAATCCTTTGTTTTGTGGCTTCTACAGCTCTTTGGCCAGCCTGCACACTGCTGCTGCCACAAAGTAGTACCTAGTCTCATTTGCCACTGAAGATGTGGGTTTCACTTTGCTGATATCCTGGCTTCCCTGGCTGAATCTCTGCTGTTCTTTTGCAATGAGAGTCATAGATGTCTATCAAAAGTGGAATTGTAAAACTACTATAAACTGACATCGAATGGACTCTAAATGATTACCAATGGTGTCTCCCCTAAATGTTTCTCTTTTTTAAATTTAAATTTCTTTATTTTTTTAATTATTTTAATTTTTAATTTTTTTATTTCAGCATATTACGGGAGTATAAATGTTTAGGTTACGTATATCGCCTTTGTCCCACCCAAGTCAGAGCTTCAAGCATGTCCATCCCCCAGACGGTGCACACTGCACCCATTAGGTGTGAATATACCCATCCCCGTCTGCTCCCCTCCCATTTGTCTGACACCTGATGAATGTTACTATCATATGTGCATGTAAGTGTTGATCAGTTAATGCCAATTTGATGGTGAGTACATGTGGTAGTTTATAAGGCTTACTGCATTTTCTTTAAAAATCTAGGTATGCTCAAATGAAAATTAACTCATTAAAACACTTGTAGGCCACCTCCATTGACTCTGACTTTGTGTTCTAAGACTTTTATATTTAATCCACCTTACATTTTCTGTATTCATAAAGGACTTTATTTAATCACTGACACTAGCTTTGTCTTTACTCCTTTGTAGGAAACTTCAAATGTTACTGTGCAGGAATACAACTATGAGACCTTAAGTCAACATAGCTATATCCAAGGGGTGTGTGGGGAGAGGGGGTGTGCATTTGTGTATAGTGAATAATTTCACCCTTTGTACAAAGTTTCAATGATATTTTACGTATTACTTCACAACTCATATATTGCTGTTTCTAGTATAGGCATCTCTCTGAGTCTCAGGTCCATATATTGGGTCTACAGGGCCTCTCAATTTTGATATACAATTGACATCTCAAACTTAGTTGAACATATAGAATCTCTGTTTTCCATTCCCCAAATCACTTTTGCTCCTAACTTTCATATACAAAGGAGTAAAATTATTAATACCGAACATTAAGTTACCTAAGTCTAAAAATACTGAACATAAACTTATATTAGTTTGCTAGGCTCACCATAACAAAGAGCCACAGATTCAGTGGTTTAAACAACAGAAGTTTATTTTCTCACAGTTCTGGAGGCTAGAAGTCAAAGATCAAAGTGTTGGCAGGGTAAGTTTCATGTGAGATGTCTCTCCTTGGCTTGCAAATGGTCATCTTCTTCCTGCAACTTTAAATTGTCTCCTCCCTGTGTTTGAATTTCTTCTTCATATAAGCACACTAGTCATATTGAATAAGGGACCACCTTAGTGATCTCATTTTAATTTATTTCATTAAAAACATATCTCCAAATACAGTCACATTCTGAAGTACTAGGAGTTAAGAATTCAACATATGAATTTGGGGGGAACACAATTCAGCTTATAATACACCTGTAATCTCTCTGTCATCCTCTTTCTCCTATCTCTAGTCAATCACCACACACTTTTGATTCTACCTATTAAATATGTCTCTGCTATATATACTTTTCCTCATTACGCTCCACTAACCTAGTCTATGAGAGTAACAGTTTTCACTTAGACTTCTGCAAAGACTACTAGTCTCATCCTCTGAAATCCAAATCTGATTATATCATAATGGTGACTGCAGGAAGTAGTGTCATGAGCTGAGCCTCCAGGTGTCTTTAATCACTCATTCCAAAGTACAAGCAAGAGTCTAAACTGGAGAAAGTGTTAGCTTCCCATGTCCCTAACCACCCCGGAGAGTTAGGTGGACCAGCACAGATATGGA
Source organism: Cheirogaleus medius (assembly GCA_008086735.1). Classification (NCBI taxonomy): domain Eukaryota; kingdom Metazoa; phylum Chordata; class Mammalia; order Primates; family Cheirogaleidae; genus Cheirogaleus; species Cheirogaleus medius. The sequence goes on from VBSM01000361.1 coordinate 48,783,187, forward strand.
AGTGGTCTTCCTGCCAAAGGAGCATGAGCAAAATCATCTCTAGCAGTTGCATGGACCTTGGGATCACATGGGTAGGAAGCTGGATGGAGAACAAGGAGGAAGGGCTAGAAGTGGAGAATACTGTATACTGAAACAGGGGGAGGAAAAGTGTCTTTAAGTTCCCCCCCTCTCCTCCTATTGTAAGGAGTACTAAAGAAGACCAAGGGATCAGAGAGAGAGACCTAGGAATGAAGACACCCTGGTCTTGGAATACAAATACATTTAAGAGCGTGGCTGTCTAGGGGCCCCTGAATTTTTGAGGGCAACTCCTTTGAGACACTACGGCGCATTGTCTGTGCACCAAGGCTGATGTGTGTGCTGCAGGAGAGGGGGAGCAGCTTTGCCCAACGAGACTTGTGAGGTAAATCCTTTATAATTGCTTATGGTCAGGGCTGAAAACTCACACAAGATTTTAACCATTACTTCTCAAGTAATACAGTCAAGAGATTTAGATAGATTATAGATATTGGGATTTGACTTCATGTGTTCAAATCCTGACTCTGATACTTATAAACCATGCTACCTTGGGAAAGCATCTTAAACTTTCTGCACTTTATTTCCACGAACTCAATTCGATATAATAATAGCACATACATTTCAGGGATCCTGTATGTCTTAAATTAATTAATCAAGTAAAATGCTTAGAACACTACTAGATACATAGTAATTGATCAGTGCATGTTAGCAATCATTATTATATTCATTATCACTATTATGATGATTTTTCAAGGAGAATACAATTAAAAATGTGTTTTAAAATCAATAAACTCACCTTACAGTTTTGGCTTAGAAATAAGGGCATATTTCTATAAGAAACTTAGAATGATAATAATAAAAAATGATCATGATGCGGTGCAAATTATCTTTAAGTCCTTACTAAGTTGATGCAACTTAGGTAAATATAAAATATAAAAATATTCTATATTAAACATTAAATTAAGCTAAATAGGCATATTTTCCTGTCTCATAAAATTACATGCCATCTTTTCTCTCAAAACATACACAGTGTCATGTGTCACTCTTCTGGTGACTTGAATCAAAATATATTAGGATACAGAATACAATCATAAAATCACCTGAACAATTGCACTGCCTATCTCTGAGTTAAAAATGTTCTGGATAATGAATAAAAATGCATTACAATACCATTTATTTATAGGAGCAACATTCTAAGTATATAGTCAAGTATTGAACTGATCCATTCCCTGAATTTTGATCATTCTTCTCTTATTTTAAAGCTCTAATTCTTTCACAATGGTTTTATGGCCTTCCCATGAAAGACAAAATCATTTTATTTAGGAAAAATTCTGAGGAGTTACTTTATTAATTTTGGGACAAAACATAGAACAATCAAATAAATACATACAGTACTGTAAGAATATGTCTCCTTGAAATTTCTTACAATTTCAGAAAAATTTTAAGATGGAGTCAGTATTTCTAATTTAGACCAATATTTATTTAATTTGAGATATAGGAAGTCTAAGGTTATTTCTAAATGTAAATTAGTATATCTCTAGAGAACTGTGATAACCCAAAGGCTTGGTAAAACCTAGTAACATTGTACGTTAAGTGCCTATGTCAGTGGTAATGGCTAGGTTTTATTAACCCAATATTATGATTTAAAGTCTTTATAATGATTCTTTATATCTAATCCTTATATGGGAGCTGTTTTGTATGCTTTAATAATGAACATTAGAATATTTAATTTATAATCATAACTTGAACTAAGAGGGATTTTAACTTTATTCCTAAAAACTAAATTTCAAAGAGCAAGCTGCATTTCGCTATTGGTAAGTCCTAAATTAGGTGGTGTAATCACTTTCATGAAGCATATCAGAGAACCTTATTCTACCAGCATGCATGCCTTCTTTATTATCTATTATCTATTATAGCCATCAGTTAACAATCTCGCTCTCTTTATTCTGTTTTTTATGTGAAAATTTGTGTGTAAAAACTCTTATGTGACACTAACTATAGTGTCGCCTGTAACCGTGGTGTTTCTGCTGAACTGCAAGGCTAAGCGGTGGGTCAAACAACCTGGTTGAAAGTATACGCAGGTAGTGACAGACCAGAAGATAAAATATTGAATACTGAGACTCAATTTGTAATGAATCTATATCCCACATGCCAAAATCATTTGGCTACCCATAGTTTAAGAGATCCAAGGGAACACTTCAAAGAAATAGATACGAGGGAGGATGAGTCTTTGAACTAGGAGGTTCTTTCAGAGTGAAAACACGAATTGCCAAAAAACCACAGATGTTCACCACATGAACAGGTGAAAAAATACTACTCTTTCAAATATATTTATCAAAGTCTTTTCTGCCTTTCTGTAATTTCAGTTTAAATGGGCCTTACTTTTCAGCTGTTCTCTGCTTAAAATCCCTAATAAGTAAAGACAGATTGTATGACTTCATTAACAATGGTGAGCCAGAATCTCAAGGCCTTTTCTGGGCCTCTTTTCTGTGCATATGTAATTTTCTAATTGCTGTTCTCTAAAGCAAGAACTGTAATTAGAAAAATGTTATCTGAGGACACAATTCAACTGAACATTATTTGGCATTTCAATTTGTTTTCTAGCATTAACTCACTGTAATGGAAATTGTACTTGAAAATTTGGTTTGTCATAATCACCTGTAATTGAGCTTATGGTTTTTCCACATATGTGGATTTCCTTCTATAAATCTCTGTTGGATGACAGGTGTGCTCATTAGCACCCATGCAAAGTTCACTGGAAATGCACATAATAACAATTAGTGCAAGAAGACAGAAGAACAAAATATATTTTTGATGTATTGATATATTTACTTATTAGTAGCACTGTTGATATATCAAGATGGGATGTGGTAGATTAAAGATGACCACAAATTCTTCGCTACTTATCCTAAGAGGTAAAGTCTAATTCCCCTCCCCTTGAATCTGGACTGGACTCAGTAACTTGTTTGGGCAATAGAATATTATAGGAATGTTTGGGGACTTTTTAGCTAAGTCGTAACCCTTGCCACTTCCATTCTGGCCTCTTAGAACACTTGCTGATTGAAATCAGCTTCCTGTGCACATGTAGGCTCATGGAGAGGCTCATATGGAGAGGGACTGAGGCACCCAGAGGACACCCTGAATGAATTCCCAGATGACAGCCAACACCAACTTGCCGTCTATGTGAGTGAGCCACCTTCAAAGTGAATCTTTCATCCTCACTCAATCCATCAGCTGATGCTACGTGAATGAGAGAAAAGCCATTCCTATGAAGTCCTGCACAAATTGCAGATTTGTGAGCAAAATTAATGATTTCTGTCATTTCAAGCTGCTAAGTACTGAGAAAATTAGTAATGCAACAATAGATCACCAGAACATGCACCATGGCTTAAAGGAGAATGGGGAAGGAAGTTGTCCTTTTCTTTAACTTGTTTTATTTTATTCTATTTAGAGTCAATTATTTATTTAGGCTCTGGTAGACTATAAACTGGAACCCATGAATGTCTGTAAAACTTGAAATTTCTCTAAGTTGATTGCACTGGTTGTTTTGGCTTTAAGAGAACATTTGGGGCCAGCTCTTTGGGGGATTCCCCAATAGTTTCCTAACAGAAGTTTCTTTATAGAACTTTTTCTACCCAGATAATTCTTAGTATTTGGGAACTTAGAACATATATGGATCTGATCAAAGAAGCAGCCCTCTATATAGGCTAGAAAATAAATGTGAAATGAGGTAATTGATAATAAAGAAATTATTTATATAGTGAAAGAACTCTAATTCTCCTGAACTGTTCCTTCCTACCTTGGTAGCTGACATTATCATCTGCACAGTTGCCCAGAACCCAAAGATAGGGTGCATAATTGATTCCTCTATATCTCTCAGATTTTGATATTCAATTCCCCATAGGTCCTATCCAAATTATCTCCCATACCTGTCTACCCATCTTCACCTCCATTTTAGCCTCTATGATTTAAGTCACAATCCTTTCTTACCGACAGGGCCACAATAATGGAATTCTCTTTTTCTTCAATATAATCCATTCTCTCATGAGAATCTAGAGTGATCTTTTTAAATGGAAATTTACACCGAGTGTGTACTGTTGAAACTCTATAATGCAAACCCTCCAGGCCTGTGCGAGACCTGATCGCCAAGCACTTTGTCTAGGTATCTATGTTTTGACCACATCATCTTCTGACACTGCATATACATTGTACTTTTTCTTCCACAGAGCCTTTTCTACTGCAGAGGTTCATCCTTATGTCTTGAACACTCTAACCTGGATCGTCAAGTAGCAGGCTCTTCTTGTTTCTCAGACCTCAGCTCTCAATCCAAGTATTTCTCTCCTTCAATCGCACTCAGTGTTAGTTTCTGCATAAAACTAACTACTATCTGAAATTACTTTGTTGATTTATTTACTTATGCTTTATTCAGTATCCCTCCCCCCATCTCACCCAATATACAACAAGAGCAGAGAACTTTATTAATTTTTTTTATTTTTACTGTCCCTAAGCTGAGAAATGTCTTGGCTCATGGTTTGTTCTGAACAAATATTTGTTAGATATACAAATAAATAATTCTTATATTTTCTCTAATAATATGTTTCTCATAGGACTTTGAACCATGTAATAATCATAATGTTATAAATCCTCATTCAAATTCTACAGAAACATAATTGTAAGAAATCTTCATTTACCTTTTATAGACAGCACAGATACACTAAGTCAGTGGTTCCCTTTTTGACACCAGGAACTGGTTTCATGGAAGACAATTTTTCCACAGACTTGGTCAGAGGGGGATTGGTTTCAGGATGATTCAAGCGCATTGTATTTATTGTACACTTTATTTCTATTATTATTATATTGTAATATATAATCAAATAATTATACACCTTATAATAAAGTAGAATCAGTGGGAGCCCTGAGCTTGTTTTTCTGCAACTAGACAGTCCCATCTGGGGGTGATGGGAGACAGTGACACCTGAAGTGTGTTGCTTATGTCCAGTCTACTCCATAATCTTGTCTTGGTTGTTGTCACTGCAGAAAACCCTGCTTCACAAAGATAGGATGTTGGAAATGGAAGCAGGCTTTTCAGTGATTTTGTTGCAATCTCAGGATATTCTGCCTTGACTTTAATTCAGAATGTATGGAGATTTGAAGTTGTCTCAAACATACTTTTAAGGCTACCGTTATTTGCGATCTCAAACAGTTGATCATCTGTTGATCATCATGAACAAAGTCGATTCACCTGGCTTATTCAGAAATAGGTCGCAGATCCATTCCTTCTCAGTTCGGGGGTCTTTTGTGGTTGTGAAGTAATGCTCAAACTCTTTTGAAAGCTGAGACAGGTGATCACATACCAGCTGGGAGAAAGAAGGCCCTGGCTCAGTCTCTTTCAAAATCTCTGCTAATGTTTGAAACATGTCAAAAATCTCAATGTTCTCATCGCCCCCATAATTCCAATTTGGCTTTGAATGCAGCCACATTATCTGCTGACTTGAACACAGTTGTCATTCTCCCCTGAAGTGACAGATTGAGTTTGTTAAACAGGTTGAATATGTCACACAACTAAGCAAGTTTTGTGACCCATTCTGTGTTGCTGAAATGTGCCGCCAGTGCTGACTGTTTTTCTAAAAGAAATCTCTGGAGCAGCTCTCATAACTCAGAAACTCTGGCCAGTGATCTACCTTTAGAAAGCCATCTCACTTCTGTGTATAAGAGAAGACGTGTGTGCTCTGCATCCATCTCCTCAAAGAGCTGTGCAAACAGATGTGAGTTAAGGGTGTGTACTTTAATGTGGTTGATAATTTTAATCACATCCTGCAAAACATTGTTTAATTCAGGTGACATTTTTTTGGCTAGCCAGCATTTCTCTACGGATGACACAGTGTGTAGACTCACATTCAGAAGTGACCTCTTTGACCTGAGTAGTAAAACCAGAAAGACTTCTAGTAACATCAGTTGCTCTGTCCATGCATATACCAACACAAAATGACCAATTCAGTTTTCCTGATATGTAATCATTCAAAAACTTGAATAGTTTTGTAGCTGTGGTGTTCCTTGGCAATAAAAGTGCATATAACATATCCTCATGCACATCCTGCTGAAAAATATATCGCCCCCAAACAAGCATTGTTGTCTTATCAACATTGGTAGGCTCATCAACCTGGATTATGTGCCATGGTGACCCATTAATCCTTTCTAACAACTGTGCCTCAATATCCTCTGCTGTTTCATCAATCCCTCTGGTTACAGTGCTAGCAGAAAGAGGAATGCATGCCACCTTTTGAACTGCAGCCTCTCTTAATAGTTCATGGCAAATGTCATTAGCAGCAGGCAGGAGCAGACACATTTGATGAAGTAGGACCTTCAATAATTGCTTCTGTTCACGTTTTTTTTTTCTTTTGAAAAAATGCAAAGGCTTGTATTTTAATGCAGGATGCTTGGTCTCCATGTGGTGGAGCAGTTTTGAAGGTTTCATGGCTTCATTGGATAACTGGTCACCACATATTATACAAAGCAGGCTTGGAGAATGTGAATCACCTGTTGCACTGAACTCATAATTTCACCAGGACTCTTGGAATTTTCTTTTCAATGCAGTTTTCATTTGTCAGCAATCTTAGAGTCTTCTGCTGTCTCATCATTGAGTCCTTTCCCATTTTCAAAGAAGCTCTCCAGTGGCTTTTTCTTTTTACTCATTTTTGTTGTAGTTAGCTTGTGGGCTTACCAAAACTGTGGCTGAGACCAGTATGCAGTACAGGAGAGGTATGGACAAAAGTGGTAAATAAAATAATGGGCAGGCCACACTTGGACTAAAATAAGTGTCAGATCCTGACTTAAAGCCTGCCACTAGATGCAGCTTGTTACTTGCCACTCACTCAAAGGGTTTTGATATGAGACTGCAAGCAATTGATTAATTATGGTCTCTGTGCAGTCAAACTTCCCTGCTAATGATAATCCGTCCTTGTAGCCACTCCCCAGTGCTAGCATCACCACCTCAGCTCCATCTCAGATCATCAGGCATTAGATTCTCACGAAGAGCGAGCAACCTAGATCCCTCACACACACGGTTTATAGTAGGGTTCGTGCTCCTGTGAGAATCTAACGCTGTCGCTTATCTGACAGGAGGCGGAGCTCAGGGAGTGATGCAAGTGATGCAGAGTGGCTGTAAATACAGATGAAGCTTTGCTGGCTCCACCTCCCCCAGTTCCGAACAGGCCAGTACTTGTCTATGGCATAAGGGTTGGGACCACAGCACTGAGTCATATTTTACTAAGTTCATGTTGAGGCAAAGACAAGGAAAAACAAAATGAACCAATCTTTACACTTTATTCTAATTTTGAAATTTTATTAAAATTTCCATTCATTCTAATTTTCTGTTATTGTTGTTTTTCTGCTCAAATGTATTCATTTAAAGTGAAAATGTTTCAAGTGGCCATAAGAAATTGCCTCAAGAAAAGAAAATGTGGATGAACACTATAACCAAGAAGAAAAAAAAGAAGAAATCTTGTAGATGAGAAATTATTTCAATCTTTTTTTATAGCAGCCATATGCATTTGGGAAATAAAATAATTTTGAAATAATTAAAAACTTTTAAATATCAATAAATTTGTTCTACAAAGCAACATACAATATTTGTCCAATTTCCTTTATTTAATGCAAGGTAAGAAATTGTGAAACATCAAATAAATGTTTTTTGGAGTAAATTAAAAAAATCTAATTTGAGTTTATTTTTAGCACGAAAGACTATATTCAAAGAAACAATGGTGAAAGTTTCAGTTTTAAAAGATGCTGCATGCCTTTAAGTTATTCATTAATAAAACTTTTTTATTAATGTGTTACTTTGCAATAAACATTTCTTTTTATTTTTAATATTCTTTGGAAAGTATTAACTGAATTTATTTTTCTCCAAATATTTTTCTGCTCTTCTGATCAGAAGTATCTGTTAATAATGTATATTTGTCTTTTTGTATATAGATTTGAAGTACAGAATTTATTAAACCAATATTCTTATCAACTGGCATCCTTTAAATTTGCACCAATGAAATTAGAAATTGGTCAAACTTTTAAAGATTTAATAAACCTTTACACCACTTTGTCCCTCTCATAAGCATGAATAAGTACAACAAAAAACCCAAATCATTATTTTGAGAAATTTCACCTGTAGTTTGTAATACTTTTAGTTATTTCTAGAAAATTATTTCAGTAAATGTGTTTATTGAATCTCATATCTTTAGAGAAAATCACAAGATAATTACAACTTTTAAAAATAAATCAGAATATTACTTATCTTGAAAATGAATATTTAATAATAATAAGGATGAAACACAAGCAGTTTAGCACATATTAAATACCATGACTAATGCACTACAAAATCATTTTCATTAGTTAATTTCAATAATTAAATTAATTAATCTTCTTAATATTTTGGCAAGGTATGAATTATTTTTATACCCAGACAGTAGTGCTAAGAGATATTAAATAACTTTCCCTCCCCAAGTCATATAGCCAGTAAATGTTGAAATAAGCATTCAGACCAAGGCAGGCAGCTTGGGTCTCAAGCACAAGGTCCTGACTATTATGCTGTACTGCCTCCCAATGGAAGTTTTAGGTTCTCAGCACATAGAAGTTTATCCATTATGGCATATTAGATCATGATCTTTGAAGTTAGTCACAAGTGTTCAAAGACCAGTTCTACCATTGACTATTTTCTATCATTTTAAAGTTACCTAACTTTTCTGAACTTTATTTTTTTCTTCTGCAATAAAAAGAAAATGATCTTTCCACCCTTCAAGAGTCATCATGAGAATGAAATATTTTTACATAATGAGAAGTGTCCAGCAATGTGCTTAACAGAAGCCTGGTGATTAATAAATGTTAATTTTCATTCCTTACTTTTTAATATGACAAGAAATATGTATGGAAGTCAGGGTGTGTTCTATATGATGACATAGTCATCATACGTGAGTTTAAGGACCAGCAGGTCAATAAATCTCATCCATTAAAAAAGAGCCAACTTCCAAATAATCTGAATGATCTTTTGCGAGTAAGAAACTGTCACCAGCTAAAGGAATGGGCTTAAGTCCTCTCATAGGTTTTACTTTGAGATACCATTCACAGAGAGTTGAAAAATGTTTCATCTATATTTGGAAGTAAGTTCAAGGTTATAATAAATTATGATTGATAGCAGTTCTGGGTTAGTGACAGTGGTGGCTTTTCAGAGCATGAGGATCGCAACAGAAAATCATACAGCAGACCAGCATAGGCACAAAGAAATAATCAGTTGACTGAAAATGTGCAGCTTTTGCCCAGCAGAGGAATACCCAGTGTATGAGGTGAGAGGGGACTGAAAACTAGACCATGATTCAAATATGCCAAAGCCTCTGGTTACACACTGGGAATATACAACAATGCCATGAAAAGTAAGATCAGTGAATGCTCAAATATATCCTCATCATCCCCTGCACAAACAAAGTCACGGGTTGGCCTGTTGTGCGTTTTTATGCTCAGCTGTAGTTGTACAAATATGTCTTTTAAAGTTATTTTCTGTTTAATACACTAATAATTGATACTTAATATGGAAAATTATTCAGATATTTAGAATTTTGGTATAAGTTCTTTTCAGCATGATATATGCTGATATGCACACATCTCATCCAGAAACAGCTGGTACCCATTGTACTAAGTGAAGTATCTCAAGAATGGAAAAACAAGCACCACATGTACTCACCAGCAAATTGGTATTAACGGATCAACACCTAAGTGGACATATAGGAATAACTTTTGTCGGGTGTTGGGCGGGTGGGAGGGGGGAGGAGGGGATGGGTATATACAAACATAATGAGTGAGATGTGCAACGTTTGGGGGATGGTCACGCTTGAGGCTCTGCCTCGAGGGGGGAGGGGGGCATGGGCAATATATATAACCGTAATATTTGTACTCCCATAATATGCTGAAATAAAAAAAAAACAGAAATAAGATTCACCTCATACATGCCATCTTACAACTTAAAGAGTCAATTAATACTTTTTTCCATTGTTTTTCTAGTGCTATGAAATATTATTTTCCACATATTTTTAGTGTTTGTGAAACACACATCATATGGTTATATCATGATTTATCATTATGGTTTACCATTGGATTTTTCTTTTACATATGGGTAAAAAGCTAAGAGTTAATGTTTAGGTTAAGAATATAATTATCTTAAATTTTTCTTCATGTATTTGGTTTAAATAAATTGTCAAATTGCACTTTAGAAATGTTCTGCTCTTTTACATAGTCAACAGTGTTATAACAGAATGTCTTTCTACCACAAACTCATAAAATTTTGATATAGCATTATTTTTTAATATTCAAAAATCTGACAAGTGGTATCTTAAGATAATACTAATTCTGTACTACATTAATTTTTCTTTAGAATCATTTGATTATCTTCTTTTGCAAGATTTAATCATATATTTCCTTCTATTGGGGTGTTTATCTTTTTGTATGGTTTTAAAAGCATTCTTAAGTTTGGAGTGGGAGAATAATGAAATAAATAACAGAACAAAGATAAATAAAGAACAAAAATCTTAGCTACAGCTCAAAGTATCTTTATAAGTTAAAAACATCTATATCTCCACAACCCCAATGAACATATAGAACATTACCAACACTTTACCAGCCCCCTCTGCCATCTTCGGTTCATTTATGCTGCCAAAGGTAACCACTATTTTGAGTTCTACTATTCCAGAAAGATATTTTTCAATTTTAAATAATAGAAGTTATATAGTGTCTGAGTTTTTTGTTCCATATTTTCTGTGGGATTGATCTTAAATTTTACTAGAAAAAATAATTCATTGCTTTTCTAATCACCATATATAGAAATATTAGTTTATTACTCTTTATTTTATGAACTGACTATATTTATATATTCTACTCTGTATGGACATTTCTATTTATTCCAATTTTTGTAGACATGCTTTCATACTTTACATTATTCCTAGGAATTATAATTTCAGTGTTATATTAAAAGAATTTTTCTATTATGTGATAAAATTTATAATTGTTTTTATGTAACAACAGTATTGATTTTCACATATTAATGTCACAAAATGACATATCATTGCCTTCTCTTTTTATTTCTAATGGTTTTCAGGTCATCCTTTTGGATTTCTCAAACATACTATTTTATAAACAAACAAGAATAATTTTAATTTTGCCTTAATAAATTTTTACATTTTTCTCTTGTTTAGTGTTTTGACTTGCAATGTTTAATATTGTTTTAACGTCCATAGAATTTTTCTGGTTGTAGATCTGGTATGCATGATGATTATGTTTGATTTGAAATGTAATCTTTTTTTCTTTTCAAAGAATGATATATTCCTTTTTATGAGTTTAAAAAATCTCTAATGAATGTTATTTCATTGAGCTTTTTAGTATCTATGGATATTTCACCATAATTTTTACACTTGGATAAATAAATCTTGATATAAAGGTAATTTTAAATATTGCATAATACATTTCTAGAATGATCCCAACTTGGTTTAGATGAATTAATACTATGCAGCTGCTCTTCTTGTATTTAGCACTTTCTATTGTCATACACAAGCAAAACTGGATTTGTTTTACCCTCATTCTTAAAAATTTTTGACCTTAAATATTGGTGACTCCATATAATGAGGTGAGATCTTTTCTCTCCCTTCAGGATTTAGAATTTTTAAGTTGTTATGTGATCATGTGTACTTTGGTATTTTAGTAGAATTTATGTGTCAAACTACATGCCACTGGTGCTTTTACAGGGGGAAGGACTTTCATACAAAGTTCTATTCCTTCCACAGTCATTGGTCAACTTGAATTTTCTGTCTCTTCTGTGGTAATTTATGGACATCTATATTCTCTCAGAATATCATTCGCTTCACCCAGGATTTTCAAATTTATTTGAACATTAACAAATTTCAATGTCCCTTTATTCTTATTGCTTAGTCATTTTTATTTTTAATTATGTGCTTTTTAAATTACCTTTTATTTTGATTAAGTTTATTGTAGATTTAATATTTCATTATTTTATATTTATTAAATACTTTTCTCTAATTCATTTATTTGTTTTCATCTTTATTAAAACTTTTTCTTCTTTCTTTACATTTATTTTGGAGATCTCTATCATTTTTAGCTGAATGTTTAAGTCAGTTATTTAAACTTTTATAAATAAAAGTGTTAAAGGCATAAATCTTAATTTGAAAACTTTTTCGTTGATGCTCTATGGATATTGATAGTGTTTTCATTATAATCTTCTCTACATAATATGTGACTTAAGGCATTGGCAATAGGAATTTTTTAGGTATCTGACAATAGTTTTTTTAAAAGAGAAATTTGGTGTTTTGTTTTGTTGGTAAATTCAAGGTGGTTGGAATTTTTTATTAATATTTTTATTAACTTGTAATTTTATTGTACTTTGGCCAGAGATGTGGTATGTACTGTTTCTATTTTTATAGAATTTCTTGAAGTATGAAGAATTGTTATGTTTCACTGTTACACTGGTCTATTAACCAGTGTTCTACCGAGAAATAGAACCCATGGCAGGGGGCAGAGAAAGAGAGAGGGAGAGAAATTTATCATAAGGAATTGGTTGATGCAATTTTGAAGGCTGAAAAGTCCCAAGATCTGCAGTTGGCAAGTTGGAGATTCAGAAAGGTGGAAGATGTAGTTCTAGTCTGAGTCTGAAAACCTGAGAACCAGGGGAGTTGATGATGTAAAAACCAGCCTGAAGGCAGGAGAAGACTGAAGTCCAGCTAATGCAGTCAGGCAGGAAGAGATTCCTTTTACTCAGCCTTTCTGTTCTATTCATGCTGCAATTGATTTGATGAAGACCACCCACATATGGACCACAAATGAAATTCAATTGTTAATCTCATCCTAAATCACCTTCACAGCCATACATGGAATAATGTATGACCAAATATCTGGACACACCGTAGCCCAGTCAAGTTGACATAAAATTAACTATCACAATGATCATAGAAAATGAAAGTTCATTGTTGCCATTCAGGGCATAAAATACATTTGAAGGTGTATAGGTGTGGAGGGTGTGAAAAGAGAAATAGTGAGATAAAAAGAATTTAATATCTCTTTATTAGTGTACAGTGTTCTAAGTGTTATTAATATTCCCAATGTATTTGTTTGTGTCTACATAGGCAATAATAGAAAGAATTTAAGTTTCCTACAATTGTTTTGCCTATTTATTTTTATTTTTGATAATTGCTATATAAATTCTAATCCCATACATAAAATTTTATAATAATTCATCATTTTATATTTTTATTATCTTTATGAAGTTCTCTTTACTTCCTTCATTTTATACTCTGCATTAAATTTGACCTAATTAATAATAGCATTACTGATTTCTTTTGATTTGCATTTACCAAGTACTTGGATTTTCTTTTCTTTAACTTTTGACTAATCATATACTTGCAAACACACACACACACACACACACACAATATACCATATGGAGTTGGGTCTTCTATTTTTTATCAAATATTCAAGCATTCATTTTTTTAAAAAAAACAAGTAAATCCCCTTTACAAATATTTATATACCAATTTTTTTTCAGGAGTCTGATATATTATTTGCTTCCAGTGTTTTTTTTTTCTTTTTTTCTTTTTTTCCTATTTTGGTCAGTAACTTTCAGTGTTCTGTTCCTTCTATGATGTGTCCATTTTGGTTTGATTAATATCATTCCATCTTATAATCATTCTTTATACTTGAGTTTATGATTATTCCTCATTTCATTAAAGATGATGATTTTGCCATGGAATTCTCTTTTTATTGGTTTATTAATTTGTTTTTCTATAGGGTTACAGCTAAGAATTGGGATAGAAATACTTTACAGGACTGCTTTTAAGTGGAAACTACATTGCTCATTTTAATACATATTTGAAGTGAGGTTGTTGTCTTAGTTCCTCTGTATTGTGTGAGTGTAGAATGCAGCTCTACCCATTAGATGCCCATACCCAATGACTACTATCATGACTAGGGGAAAAAACAACAGAAAACAGTCTTTTAATTGTGAACTGACAAACATAAGTTAATTAACTAAATCATTTATATGATAGATATGTAAGGAGCATAAATAAGGGCATGGCATTCTGGACAGAAAATGCAGATCATCTGTAATTAATGTGAATAATCTGTCTCTAATTCCGTTACCTATAGGCTAGTATAATCAGAGCGAGGAATTTGTTTCAGAGACTGGAATTCTAATCCAAATTCTGCCTTGTATCGACTTTCTAATTATGACTGAAATATTTTTCTATATCTTGGCTGCCTTATTTGTAAAATTGAATATTAATGCCATTGTTCCTATAAGTTTGTGTGGGCAATTTTGGAAGGTTTTGTAGAGTTTAAGTCAAAAAATTGTGTTATTATTATTTGAATTGATGTAACTTCTGGAAAAATATTGACAAGAACAAGAAGACAATATTCAATAACAAAAGAAAATAAGCTTGCAATTTTTTTTAGTTAGTAATACAGCAAAGGTTGTAAAAATATAATTCAAGTGGGTGTGTTCTGGTACACTGTCCATAGTCACTCTTAACTTTGAATTCTAATGACCTCATCTCCTCCCACTATTGCTTTTTTAGTCCACCTGCTAAACTATTGTGCAAATGTGTTCTTGGTTGTTAATCAGTTTAACCAATCTGTAGAGAAGATGAGAAATTTTCAGTGATGATTAATCTTACTCCTCTGTAGATATTATCAAGGACATTATGCTCAGTATTATTTTTTAAATTCTCATTTTAAATTTATTATTAATTCTTCTTTTCTCCAGATGACAAAAACAAAGCTGCGTGATTATTTAACAACCAAGCACCACCAGCTGGTACTCCAGGCTGGTGGAAGTTACCATGTGTTACCACTTCATTCCTCCATAAATCCTAATAAATGAGAATGCAAAAGGCAAATTAAGTTCATAAATGCCTTTGGATATGAACCATGGAGAAACATCAACATTTTGATGCTATAACTAACCATCAAGGAGATTGGGTGTGAAATGAAGGATAGCAAGAAAAATTGATATACATTAATTAGTTTAGCTAACTTGTGTGACTTTCATTATAAGTGTCCCCTCAAAGTGCCAAGATGCCACACTTAGAATTTAAATGCATACAATGCCTGCTTACTAATGACATAAAAAGAGATTAGCCTAACTATAAAGATACAGGAACAATGAAAAAAATTACACAACAGAGAGGGATCAGTGTGCATTAAAAAGCTTATTTTGGTCCTTTACATTTTATTTTATGGTTATGTTACTGTTTATTACATGTCTTAGGAAAATTCTGCTCTATATGGACCAGTTTCTTTTCTTTCATTAATTTTAAAGTATAGGCTGTATTATTAACTCATAAACTACTCTTTTGATTCACCTCTTTCCTTCAGGTATTCAGTGCAAAGTTTGGTTAATTTTAGATTTGACACTTTAAATCATTAAGTACTTGCCTTATAGAACAAAAAACAAGTTCCTACAATAGAACACAAAAATATAATAAAAACATGTTTTAGGGAAGTTTTAATTTTGGGAAACACTAAAAGCAAGCCTTTATATCATTCAATATATTTTATTGAATCAGAGAAAAAATAGTTAAAGATGAGTTATAGCTTCCACTTTGTTGGAGAGATTAAATGAGATAAGGTCTGAGATAAGAGTGAAGTCTTATTCATAAAATAGAGATTAAACTTCCAAACCTTTTGTTTCCCTACTTCTCCCTCTTCCAGTAAACTGATCTGTACTCTTAGGTCTGACTTAGGAAACTGACCCCTTCCATGGCTCTCTCTTTGGATCCATGTGACTTCTGTAGTTCTCTGAGCATTAAGAAAAGGGGAATAGCCACTCTAACTACATGTGGCTACTCTTATTCTCCTATTTTCCATCTTTTGCTTTGCTCCTCCAAGCCATTGTAAATTTGGGTAGCAATAGCACAAAGCGTAAATAGGTGCTCCCTTCATTCTCCCTGCCCTTCCAAGGGAGGTCACAGTCCCTTTGAGAGCTCTCTGACAGGGTTGTGGGCAAACACACAGAGGTTTCACACTCAAGCTGGCTCCTTGCACATAACTTTATATTATAATATTGTATTTTGATGGTCATAATTAGAAAGAAATAAGAAATATTCTGTTATGGTGTGATAGCCTCTAACTGAGAGAGAAGGTGAGAGGGCAAAAGTTGGTCCAGAATGGTGTCATGAAAGAATGGAAAACTGAAGGCTCCTATGGCCCGTTTGACCTCATGTAGATGCTCCGAGTGGTATGAAACACTAACTATCATAAATTAATAATTTAAATTTCCAGCTCTCTTTAGCAATTTAAATTATCATCTGAATATTTCAAATGTGCAGAAACTTATTTTGTTTCTAAAGATGAAAACATAAAGAATAGGTAATTTTATCATGCTAGCTGAGACAAAACAGACAAATTTAGAGCTTTTTTTTTAACATTCACTTATAAATTTTTGGTTTGGAATTAAAAGCATCATTTTTTCACATATAAACAAGTTTGTAAAGTCTGAATATATTTCCAAGTCACCTCTAAAGGTCTTGTGAGGGCCCTGTCATTTCATCTTGCCACTCCTCATTCCAATTACCATTTGACAATTTTCCCTTCACAGACACCCCTATGTGTAATCTTGATCCTGTCCCAGATTGAGTCCAGCTTTAGCTTCTAGGCTTTTTTCCTTGTGCTTACCCAAAACCCCAACCACAGGAACTTAGTTCTCATGGCTGAGTCTTTGCTGTTTTTGCTAAGCCACAGTTTTGACAACACTACTCCTGTTCCTCTTAGACTTTTAATACCGGCTCTCTAAATGATGCCTTGCTACCAACAATAAGAGTAACATTTACATAACATTGCTTCAACTCATAAATAAATATATAAGCTCATGTAATCATTACCACCACCCCTGGAGACTGGGACAGTTTAAAAACTGAAACATAGTAATTAAATAACTTTTCCCAGATCATAGTACTATGCACTACACGAAGAGTGAAGATTTGAACCTAGGTAGCCCAGATCTCAAGTCTGTGCTGGAGAGAACTTAGTTAATCCCCCATCCTCCCTTGTTTTTCATAAAACTTTCTTCTAAAATCCTTATTCCATGTTATCTTTTCTCTCCCCGCCCCCATAGGGACACCTACCTTCTCTAGAACTCTATGACATGCCTGTATTGATGCTGTCAGTGTGTGTTCCTCACTATATGCTTCAAGCAAGTCAATCCACTTCTCTTCAACTTGGTTCAGGAGCTGTGCTGTAAATATATAAATTAAAAAATTCCTTTCCCTCCATGTGTTTACTAGTGTATAAACTGTTGGGGAAACAAAGAAATGCCAGGATGTGAAAAGAATGAGATTACAGGACTAGAAATAATGCTTCCTTGAATAGAGTAACCTGAATAGCTGCCCATGGCCCCATGTTTGGGTCAGAGGTAGCTTATAGGACAACATGATTTATTCATCTTCTTTAAGCTTCACTAAAGTTCAATTCTAAAATTTATGGTTTTTAATAATATTCTAAGGGACCTATGAAAAATGTTGATTTTTTAAAGTAAGATCATTAAGGCAAATCCAGGCCCAGATGAATTGCTTTAGCTTCTCACTTGTCTAGTGGTGGCCCCATATAGCAGAGTAGGAAATGGGGGCTAAGATGTTCATTCTACTCAGAAAAATAAGAAAATGATTCAGAGTCAGTCAGGTGAGTCTTATGGGTACAATCATACCAGTTGTCCAACTTGATAGAGGGCATCCCAGACAAAAAAGCAGGTACAAAGCTACTGGCATGATGAATTATTAATTTAGCGACCCCTCTTTATTTCATTTATTTCACATATTATAATTAATACATTATTTATAATATATTTGTACCAAAAATATTTTAGAGGTCTATAAGATAACAAGGCCTTTTCTAGGTACTTAGCAATATTTATAATAATCACAAATTATTTCAATGTAGATATTATTATCACTGTTTTACATATGCTATAACTAAAGTTTAGGGAAAGACTTTTTTTTTTTTACAGAATTATATTGTTAGTGATGATTGTTTGGAGATTCAAATCCTCAAATATTTACCTTCTAAATCAATACACATTTTTCTAAAAGAGAGAATATATTGTGGCCTAGGATGAAATGAGCCAAGATGGGAAGAGATAATGATAGGGCTAAAGAATGAAGGGTCAGTTTATGGAATGAAAACAACATGATTATGTTTATATTAAAAAAACCCCACAGGACTCTACTCATTGTATAAAGATAAATTGGAGGAGAGATGTAGTCAGTTGGTAGTATGTTGAAATAACCCAACAAGAGCAATGGCTGGCTCAGAAACTGGAGTGGAGTTGAGAAGGAGAGAAATATGTATTTGAAAGTAGAATCCACAGGATTTAGTAATCAATTTTTATTGTTGATTTTAATTTTCTAATTTGAGTAGAGTTCTTTCAGTGTTGAAGTAGAAGCCTGATGGGGTTAGATGAGTTCAGTTTAGAAACTGTTTAATTAGAGGAGACAGGTTTGGAGAGAGAGACAAGTGAATTGACCTGAGTTTGAGATATAAACACTGTATCTTACTTCTTGACTTTTTACTACTGAGCCTGCTTGCCAACAACTTTCCCACAGAGGCTGATTCACTGAGGGCCCTAGAAGGTGTATGTACATATGTACCCTGTGTTCTGACCTGTACCCCTGGCTAACCTAATGTTCCTCTGATACAAGCAGACAAAATCAACTTAAATGAAAATTAGCTGAGCTATAAAACAAGCTTTACAATGCAATGACCTTGCTGTGCATTTTTTCCTATGAAGATAAAAAATAGTAATTATCATTTATTGGACACTTACCATGTTCAAAAATAATATTGCTAGATTCTAACATTATCTCATCGACTCCTCACCAGACTCCATGGGTAGGCAATATTATTCTATTTTGGAGATGAGAAATTGAAGCTTAAAGAATTTAAATCAATTTCCCTAAACAACTAGTAAGTGATAAAGTCAGACCTCAAATATAACTCTGTTTGATTTCAAAGCCCAAGTGTTTAGACATTAACCTAAACTGCCTCTCCAAATTATTTCTGATTCCAGGTCAGATAATGCAAGATCACATCTTAACATCTTATGTTATGAAAAAATTCAAACTTTGCAGAATTTAATTCAAGAACTTTCACATGTGGCCTGTGCAAGAAGCTTAGTGTAGCTTTATTCTGACTCACTCTCTGAGATACAACCATGCTCTTCTTAAACCAAATCCTACCAATTCCTACCTGTTCTTGCACAGACCATGCTCTTTCTCATGTGTATGTCTTTACTCAGACAACACATGGAATTGTCTATGTCCAACAGCACTCCCTTTAAATATCATCCACACTGTCATCACCAAAAGTATGCTTAATTCTACCTATTTGCAACTATAGCACTTTGTATAAACTTTTATCATCTTCAGCTCATTAATATTTGTGTTTCTATATTTTATTCTTTCCTTAGAGTATGCACATCTAAAGGATCTTTGTTTTATTCATTTCAGTAAATAAATGTTACAGTGTCAATATGTTGGTATTTAATCACATTTGTGGAATTGAAGATTAAAATGCTCAATTTGCTGAGAAAGCATGGGGTTTCTTTCTACTCTCTCTTCCTTCCAGTTATTTCAGATATGGCAGTTAAGAACACCCAAGGGAGGGGATGAAATCTCTGTTGAAGTTCTTCTAGGGCAGGTTGGGAAAGTGCTCTGAACAGAATACAATAAAAAGAAAGAAGGGATTCCTATTACTGAACTTCTTTTTCATCTGTAAGTTATAGTCATTTTACATGTAGTAAATGGCTGCATTAACTCTTTTCTTGAGAGTCCTTTCTAATGGAAGAGAAGATAACACTAGCTTGAAGATACTGAGATATTCTTAGAAGAAGCGTTACTCTCTGGTGGTGGAGAAATAAATGGGACTGTAAATACGAAAGACCAGAAGTACAGTGTGACTACTTTTGTTGTCTTTGAAATAATGCAACTGCTGTCTACAATAGAGAATAACAACTACAAAATTTTACAGGGATCTTTCTGGCTTTGACATATTTTGACAAATATTATCTTAATTATTTTCCCAGAGAATAAAACATTAGATTCTGTATTTGGGATCAAATATAGAAGATAATAACCAGAGATGCAGAAGAAAATTAATGTTTGAGATGTGTTCAAATAGCATATCAGTTCCTTTCTTTAGAGGGGGAAACATTATATGAGATATATACCCTTAATGTTTTAAAGTATTAAATAATTCAAGACAATCGATAATGTATATATAAATTATAGAAAGCAATGAGGGTAGATAAATTAAAGCATTCAGTCATACCACTATTAAAGAGGGAAATGGGATTAAGAGAAATTGAGAAAAGATGGATTTTAAATAGAAATGCTAATAGATAAGACATAAGTTACAAAATATTAACTATATTTACCATATTTGGTTTGTCTGATCAGATCCAACAATGTTTATAGCTTAGAGATATTTTTCACAACTGAATATAATGAAAGATAAAAGAAGTGATGTACCCTGAAGAAAAATTAGTTCCTCAAGGCAATAGATTAGATTAGGCTAGGGGGCAGCCTGCAGTATATGACTAGAGTATTGTTGACAGGTCAGACTATCTGTAAATGTGTTTGCTTTTCTTTTTTTAAAGAAATAATGTTTATAAGGTAAAATGACCAACCTACACATATATGGCTTGCAAGTTACCATCTAACTTGCATCCATGAATATATAACAGGTTCAAATTGGTCAGATTAGTTAGTTGACCCATTAAAGCCAAATCAACAAAATTAAAATAACAGAAATGAGAATTCCCTTGGAAAAAATCCAGGGGAAGAATTGGAGAATTAGAAAACTTCATAATAGTAGAATTAGAAGCCTAGGCCTGGGATTGGACAATAACAAATCGAAGTTTGCTTGTAATCAGTGATGTTATTTTGAATTGAATGTTTGTGTTCTCTCCAAATTCATATATTGAAACTCTAACCCCAACATGATGCTGTTAGGAGGTGAAGCCTTTGGGAGGAAATTAGGTTTAAATGAGGTCATGAGGGTAGAGCCCCCATGGGATTAGTGCCCTAGGAAGAAGAGGAGGAGACACCAGAACTCTCTTTCTCTACCACGTGAGAATACAGCAAGAGGACAACCATCTGAGAGCCAAGAAGAGAGCCCTTATTAGAACCCAACCATGCTGACACCCTGATATCAGAGTCCCATCCTCCAGAACTGTGAGAAATAAATGTCTATTGCTTAATCCTTCCAGTTTATGGTATTTTGTTATAGCAGCCTAAGATATAAAGACTTACAGAACTAAGAAAACTGTCCCTAAAGATTGTTTACCTAAAGAGAGGAAGGGGCCCTAAAAGGTTGTATCACCCCCTGTAGCACTCATAATTAGTCATTGTCTTGGTGAAAACCAACCTGCTGTTAAAATGATGATGGAATCCATGTAAGTTCTCCCTCTGAGCCACTTCCAGTAATACCTTCCAGGTAATTCTAAAACAGCCACCGGAAGCTACACGTTTGTACCTTCATTGACAAAATAGACTCCCTGTGAAGATGATATTAAAAACATTTTAAGCTCTAATCTTATTTTAAGGCAACTGTTAAAGGGTTGATGAATGAGAAAAGAGCCTTAGGAAAAAATGTAGACATTTATTATTATATTTTATCATTACTTTAAAAAAATATTCTCTCAACACTAAAAAGTTTGAATCACCGTAAGGACATAACTGCAGACCTATTGCATTTTCTAGAAAAACTAGGATATTTCTACATGCATTTGAACAAAAAAGTCTTTTCATTTAGTTTTGAGCAGTGTTAAACATTTTCCCTAAGGAATTTTAGCAACAGTAGAACATTATTTTTAAATTAACTTTTTCATTAAATGCTTGTTTCCCTTGAAAAGGGAGCAGCTGTTAGTGCTGGCAGACTTTTTTTTCCCTCAATCTATGAGTGTAAATCAAAAACAATTTGTTTTGTGAATAATCTACAGTATGACAATTTGTCTACAAATATGTCACTGCCTGTTTACTTCAGTGTGTGTCAATTGGATTTAGCTCCTTATTTGCAGAGAAGAGAGTAAGGCAATCTTGACAGCATCCCTGCCTGCCGGCCCGGCGCTGCAGCCTCTCCCTCAACTTCCTGTTGCCACTGAGAGCCACAGGGAGTGCGAAGCCACACACTGTGCAGAGTGTGGGCTTAGCAGGACTAGGCCAGCAACAAAATTAGAGGCCTGGACTCTCACTGAGAGAGTAGAGAGCTGTTCACACAGAGGCAGATCTTTCTGTACAGCACTTTGATTAAGTCTAGGAAGAACCTTAATAGACTGCCATTTACTAGAAAGGAACCTTTTAGAGACAAGTGTTGGGGGGGTGGA
>VBSM01000361.1:48808002-48827651 GCA_008086735.1 Cheirogaleus medius
AAAAAAAAAAAAATGTGAGGCAGAGGGAAGCATACATTTCATATACTGAGAGGGAAGCCAGGGATGGATGGATAAAGATGAGGTTTATATATACTCATAATTTTTGCTTTCCACTAAAATGAGATATGAGGATTTTTAAAAACTCGTAAATCTACAAGGATAAAGAAAACAAGGAAAGATGAAACAGCAACTAACTTTTTGGAACCTGGAGTGATAGATGCATGTAAGTGACAGCCTGTCTAGGAGAGCTGAATCCTTAACTGGCAGTGAGAAAGCTGAGGAACACATTTACACCACAGAATCAGTAAAAGATGCAGAGACTGACACTACTAGATGCTTCTTGAATTGGGCATAAAGGCAGGGAGGAAATAGAATTGTTTGAAAGACAGCTGAAGAAGCAGTTAGAATTTCTGCTTCTCCACCCCTCCCTCCCTCAATACAGCTCCGTGCATACCTGTACTGCCATATACTGTACGGGAAAGCCGGATCCCCTCCAAAGGACTTGTTTACCAGCTGCTGTGAGTATGCCTCACACAGACTTCAGGTGTCAGCTTCCTCAGGGATTGCCTCAGCTACAGAATTCCATTTATACCAAGGTCTCACTCTTTCTCAGGGGGGCCTACATCTATTGGCTAATCAATGAAGGATCATAAGGCCTAACTATCTAATGACAACTCTGAAGAACTGCTCTAGTTCCAGAGATCTCTGTGGGGTAAACCGTGTCTCTGGGCTGACATCACAGTTGGATTTCTCCCTCAGTCCAAACATAATTTCTTCTCTCTTCTGAAGCACTTGAACCAAAGGAATGCCTTAATGAATATCCCACACACTCTCAGTCTCAGAGCCTCCTTCTGAGATCTGCAACAGTAACTTTTCCTGATCTCTAAAGAAAACTGGTGATTTATTCTTTGTATTCCTCTAGAAAGGGGAACACTGAGGAGAGTGGAGAGCAGGAATTCCATACTTAATAAAAGTCAGATAAGTGGACATTTACACATCAAGGCAGAGAAATAAGCTTTCTTCTCCTAACATTGCCCATTGGTGTATTCAGGAAAAGTCTTCTCTGGACTATCTGAACAGCCTAAGATGAAAGCTATAAATGCACCTATATTGAGATAAAATGGCCCAACCAGAGCTCCTTATAGGAAAGTCCAAATGTAATAAGCCTTATGATAGAAAAGAGCTTACATGAAGCTCTTTTGAAGCTTTAGAAGAAAATCAGAGATTAGTATACATAGAAACCATTTAACATGAAAGACAAATACCAAAATCATAAACAAACAAACAAACAAAAAGCAACTTGGAGAAACTAAAGACTATTAAGGGATTAGGAAAATAAAATCATTAATATCCTCAGAAAAATAAGAAAAAGCATTTTATCCATGAAACATGAACAAGGTGCTATAAAAAAGAATAAACTGAGTTCCTAAAATTTAAAAAAGATGTTAATCTAAAGGAAAAACACATTAGAAGGTTAAGAAGATAGAATCGAGGCCACCTTTCAGAAAATACATAAAAAAAGGCAAAGATATGGAAAATAAGATAGGATTTATATGAAATAGGAAGAATCACCCTAGCAGTCCCAACATACAAATTTATGAAATTAAAAAAAAAAGAAACTGAGAAAACAGAGGAGAGGAAATAATCAATAAAATATTAAAGAAAATTTCCAGTTTCCAAATTGAGAGTCCATACAATGGCCAGCAAAATAGACAAAAATAGACACAAACTAATGTATGTCACTTGTAAAGGAGCAAAATAGAAATTCTATAATGCCCTTGGCATGGCATGAAGGGGAATATATCAAGTGTTCTTTAAATTTCTCAGAGCAACCCTAGAAGTTAGAAGATCATGAAGAAATAGAACATGTTAACATTGTAAGATACAACTGGCAAAATTCTACTAGACAAATGACTAGTTTCTTTAGTAAATCAATGCTAGAGGGATAGAGACAGCAGAAGAAATGTTAGACATTTGAAGAAATTTAAGTAATATCAACAAAATACAACATACAAATCATGTAGACCTAGTCTGTTTGGATCTTTATTCATGTCAGCCAACTTTATAAAAAGGGGGGGGAACAGTAGGGGAAAATTGAACATGATCTAATTATTAAATAAAATTAAAGAAATATGTAACTTCTTGGTTGTACCATTGCTACTGTGGTCTGGTTTAAAAAGAAAAAAAGGTAGGTCTTATCTGGTATAGATATATACTGAAATATTTAAAATTGACATGAGGTTTGAGAAATTTGTTTTAAAATTTTCCAGTCCTTTCCCTCCTCCACTGCAAAAAAAAGAGAGTATGGAGGAGTGTGAGTAGATAAAACAAATATAGCAGAAAGTTGATTAGTGCTGAGGCTGTGTGGGGATCACTGGAGATCAGCGTGTCATCTTTTCTCCTTTTGCATGTGTTTGAAAATGTCTATAGAAAACAGAATTTAAAGTTCTCAATACCCAGCTCAAAACCATTTTATTGAGAAGGTAAAGTGCAAACAATTTTAGAAATATAGTATCTCAAAAATTTTCCTTTTGTTAAAAGAAAAACTTTAGACAAATTAAATTTAACAGAGTTTAATTGAGCAAAGGCCAATCGGTCATCCACCTGAATCAGAATGGGTTTAGAGAGACTCCACAGCTGCTGGGTGGTCAGAGAAGATTTATGGGCAGAATATGGAAAGTATGAACTAAAATAAAATCTTAGGCACCAAACCAGCTGAATGGATTTCCTCTTGGCCAAGGGGACCCCTGAAAAACCTTAAAGCCGAGTTGCTGGCCATGAGGAGAAGGGAGGTCAAACATACCTCATCATGCCCCCTCCCTTTTGGAGTTACTTTTTTATTACAATAAGACACTAAATCATTTAAAAGCCTAAGCCATACAAGGCAAAGCTTAAGCCACACCTACAAGCCATTGATTTACTTAACAGATCAGCTGCATTTCTGTAAATGTCCCTTGGCTCCTCTGTGATTAACAGACATGCTTATCTTAAGTTAGAACAGTCCAAGCCTTTATTCAAAGCTTCATTTCTTTAACCAATTACAAATCAAAAAATCTTTAAACCCACCTCTAACCTGTAAGCCACCCTCCTTCCACTTCCCAGTTTGCGCTGTCCTGCCTTTTCTGGCCAAACCAATGTATACCTTCTGAAACCACCCTTTATAAAATTAAAAAAGGGCCACAAGGTGGGAACTATGGTAGAGGAAATATGTCTATAATCAGCCATTGTTCCCTAGCTTGCTTTCCTATAATTGCTTCCTACTCAGAAGTCATATAGCTGATGGTCATAAAGATTCTTAGCTTCTTCTTTGCTGTCATAGATGACATCACCCTTGTAAAATCCAAGGCTAGTTTTTGAGATGTCTTCCAGGCCCAGCACTCTGGTGGAATGGCTGACCCACCCAGACCAGTGACCCATGCCAAGGATCTAGATCAACTGGTCTTACAATCCCTACTCAATAGCTGACTCAGCAAAGAAGATGATTTTTACACCCCTATTGTTTCACCTCGAACCCAGCAAATCACCAGCCTTAATTGTCCTGTTCTTTGCCCACCAAACTATCGTTAAAATCCTTTCTCCCAAGTTCCTGGGGAGTCGGATTTGAAAATTTCCTCCCATCTCCTTACATGGCACCTGCAATATTAAACTCTTTCTTAACTGTAACTCCTGCCATCTCAGTGTATTGGCTTCCTCTTGGAGCAGCAGACAATGAACCTAAGAAGGCTGTAGCACTTCCTCTTTGACTTATGATCTTATGTGTAATTCCTGTCTCCATGAATGTATAAAACCAAACTGTAACCTGGCTACTGTGGGCACACGTTCTCAGAGCCTCTTGAAAACATGTGTCACACATGCTCAGCTCAGAATAAATCTCTTTAAATTTTTTTGCAGAGTTTGAATTTTTTTCTCCTTAACAAAAGTGATGTGCAAAAAATGGAAACAGCCTAATTGGTTACAAGTTTACATTTGGCTTACTTGAACACAGTTTCAGTTGTTGGCTACCATTGATTGGCTAAACTTTGATTGGTACAAGAGTAGGTCACAGTCTGTTTATATATTCAGTTAGGTTACAGTTCACTGAGTGTGGAGAAACCATAGGCCAGACTTAAAATATGTAAGGAGGCAGTTTTAGACTAAACTTAATTTAACTCTTACATACATACTTTCTTTGAAAGTTACTGCAGGGGATGGTACTCCAAAATGGGGAATCAAATAAAAAATAGAATACATGGGGAATAAAACATAGTAAAAGCAACACAGAAAAGAGATAAAAAAAATCTCTTCAGATGATTATATCTTTGTGTTTCCTGTATCTGTACAGACCAGCAGAAAACACACATACACACAAATCTATTTTTCCATTAACTTCACAATCATGTGATCCAAAACTTTACTTGATTCTTTTGGCCCTTGCTAATTGCATTAAGGCAGAGTATTGGGATAGACTAGTGGGGGGCAAGGGACAGCTTCCCCTACACCCTTTGAAGGTACACTGAAAAATCAACTCACAAAAAATGATTAATTGGAGAAAAGACATACAGATTTATTAATGTGCACACAGGGGAGAAGCACAAAGTGATTACCCTAACCCCTCAGTGGCGTTCAGAACTGTATATACCATCTTGAGGTTACAGAAAGAATGGGGGATTGGATCCGGGCAAAACCAGTGATAATGGCCAAACTTGCTCTGGGGGTTGGGGGAGAAGAGGAGGCCTAACTAGCAAAAGTGGTCTCATTATGTAGATGAAATGCCACAGGTAGCAGCCCTCGAAGAGAATAGATGGTAAATGTATCTATCTGACCTTTAAAGGTGTCAGACTCTTAGTTAATCTTTCCTAGATCTAGAAGAGGGAGAGACTCTGAGAAAACTTGGCAGCATCAATGTAGATTTTCTCTACAGATGCAAATTTCCCCCACAAATGACAGCTTTGCAGGGGCGACTTCTGTTTGCAAGCACTCTGAACAACCATCTCAAAATATGTCAAATAAATATATTTTGGGGTGAAATAGTTTGATTTCCTTCAAACTCAGGAACAGTAATTAGTGGTCTATGTAAAGCAAATTCTTAGGAAATCACAAAGCTCTTACGAACTCCAAAGAGGGTCCTTCCAGGCACAAACTGCACCATTTCTTACATCTGAGGAGCTGAGAGTTATGATCTTCCCTCAAAATGCTAAGCAAAGGAGCGTCCACACTTCCCTCAATGAGCAGAGCTCTTGAGAAGAGGAATCAGATAATTAGCCGTGGCTTGCCCAACCTCTCTGCGTTAAGGAACGCACAATCAACATTCGATTAAGCCATGTTAGATACATGAATGCCAAAGTCTCCCAGTAACTTTAAGTGATTTCCACCTAATAATTATTTCTCTAATTCCCAACTAAATTGTGGTGTGCTAAATTTCAAGTCATGTTCTTACTCTCTGTATTTTAAAGAAGTTTTGCTTGAGAGCTTAAACAATGCATTCTTATTGGGCATTATTATATTTGTCAAAACTCTAAATGGCAAGAAACAAATACAATCTCTAATGTATGCAGAATATAAATTTATTGAAAGAAATAGGGGAAGGTCACTGAAGAGCTGCAAGCCCAGAGTACCAGACTCAGGAAAATGAGCAGGCACATAAGAAGACTATCTGTCCAGAACTGCTGTGCAAATTACACCTCATATTCTGCATAGGAAGGACACTGCTTCAGGGCCACTGGTCACTAGCACCTGTAGGGACCCCTCTGGCATAGCTGGCACTGACACCAGATATCCCCGTTAACTCAGCTGCCTTTAGATCCTGGGTATCATAATGTGGTCCCTGAAGTCAAGAGTCCTTTACAGGACTGCTTCTTGTGTCATTAGCTCCTATTTCAAAATGAGAGTGACTGGGTCAAGCATGGGTTACAAACCTATACCCGGCTGCAGAGAAGATTGATAAAGTTTTCCACAGAGATTAATTTTAAAAAATGCACAAATTCAGGAAATCGTTTCAAATGTTGAACAAGCAGAAAAATATAGATTTGTACTCGAAGCATTTTGCAACTATGTTTTATACTGTGTATAAATGTGTATAAATGCGCATGTATTGTTAATTTTAAAATTCAAGATCTCGTAAATCAGTAATGATTTAGGTCTATCAGTGCCAACTTTCTCATTAAAGGGAGGATCGTTTTGAATAACTGTGTATTCCAGGGGGCTCTGTGTATATTTTATATTAGGTACTGTTAACTATATGTCAGGAGTAGAGGGAGTTAAATAATTAAGAGGTTACTTTCAAGTAACATACTCATGCTTACTCAGCACAGTGAATATTCTCTCCCTCACTGGTAAGAGCACTTGTTTCAGATCTTCTGGAGACTAAATATTGAACAAAAGGTCAAAAGAGATGTATGATACAGCTGTGGGCACAGTTAAACACTAAATCAACTACCTGAGAACTGTCACTGTATCATATTCTACAGGCTGACTGACCTGCAGTCAAGAAACCCACAGTCTCATTTCACCTTGCCCACTATAGAACCATGGTACTTTAGGTAAGATTAGGTAAGAAACACATAATTTGGATTTCATATCTTATGAGTCTCAAAATATTTAATACTAGATTTTTTCTTTAAAAAATGCTGTTAGTTACTAAGAAATTCAAATTCAAGTCCATAAAGGTTAAAGAAATTTGATGAAGATTTTCTCTTTCAGGCTGTGGCATAAGTCACAATTACTGGTTACAGTGTCAGGTAGGCAGTTGTCTGTTCTCAGTTTCTGGTATGCTCTTAGCCTAAGAATGACGAGACACACCAAAAGCAAGGCAAGCACAAAACGAAGTTTAGTGAGGAAGAGCAGGACAGGTTTACAGAGCAAGAGCAAGATACATTTGCCATAGATGAGGAACAGGCTCACTGTTGTAACAAGAGGCCCTGTTATGGTCCCAGCTCTTGTTTTATACTGCCTGGATTGAGCCCATCTGTAGTTCAGAAGTCACTATTTAACCACTTTGGTGGACAGTTAATGACATGATAATTAGTCTTAGATTAGGTCACTTTCCAGGTCCTATTATGCCTGGGCTGCCTGGCTGAGGGCTGGGGAATTCTCTGTATTCTTTTGCAGACTGGCAGAGTGTTCCTTCTTTCCCAGGAGTGGCAATTGCTTTAGGTAGCACCAAGATAGAATGCCCACCTTTGTCCCTAGGAGAGCCAGAGTCTCTCCCAATCTACCTAACAAGAGTACCTAACTTATGCATTGTTCTGCTTAAGCCTAAAGAAATAATGTTGTGTTTACAATATAAACATTTATTAATACTTTATATAGGAAAAATGATGTTATAATGCAGTATATTAGAGTGATGTGGATAGCAACTTATAAAGACAAAAATATGATTTTCTACTATTCTAAGAAAATAATAGAAAAAAATTGAAATATTAATTGGCCTGAAATATAAATCTCAATGTTTGAAATAAGCAATTATTTTAGAAAGTATTAAAATATTAGACAAAATACATTGAATTCTATAAAAGTCACTTTACTACTTTTAATATTTCGTATGTTATATTGAACCTAAACTTATTTTAGGTGACTGAATCTTTAGAAAGTTGTAGTTCACTTTTCAGTTTCTGATTTCTATTAGTTTGTAAAAGGATTTTACATT
This sequence comes from Cheirogaleus medius, assembly GCA_008086735.1. Lineage (NCBI taxonomy): Eukaryota > Metazoa > Chordata > Mammalia > Primates > Cheirogaleidae > Cheirogaleus > Cheirogaleus medius. The sequence goes on from VBSM01000361.1 coordinate 48,815,627, forward strand.
TGCATTTAAATAGGAAGAAAATGTGATAAAGATTTCAATTAAAAGGCTGTCTGTTTGGGTTAATTCATTTTTAATAGGAACAGTAAATATTTTTCAGTTGATATAGCTCTTACTGCAAGATCAGTTCATTGTTCTTTTTTATCTAGTTATGTCAGGTGGTGCTCAATAAAGAACACTATAATGTCAGCCCCTGCTCTTTAAGGAACATTTCCCATTTCTTCATTGATTTTTGAAAAACCAAAGCAAATTTTTGAATAGTACCTGAGTTAAGTGATGATAGCAGGTCACTGTATAAGTACAAAAGATTCTTTATACACACATGAAATATGTATAACTTATCAATGTATGTGTTCAAAGAAAGGTATACATAGACATATACACATATGGAATAGATTTTCATTCCAAAGTTATTGATGCTAGATTTGATTGAAAGAAAAAAGAAAAACTATCTTATGAAAGTTTGTTAGGCTGAGACTTCAGAGTCTCATCTACTTTATAGGGATAGATTGTGTTCTCTATAAAAAGAATGGTCATCCTTTAATTAGTCTTCATATGTATTATGCTCTTTTAAAGTGGAAGGAGGTTCTGTAATGACAATACCAATCTTAGTCTGCTGTCCAGTAAAGTTTTTTCTTTTTTTACTTTCAAAGTCAGTTCTTGGAAATTCAGTCACGTATCCGTTGCTTGGTTTGTAGATGTGTCCTTAGATCTAAACAAATTCGGTTATTATATGGGATTGGCTTGAAATATTTTATATTAAAAAAAGAGTTTAAACATGTTCAGTATGTTTTCAGGATGTCTACCTTTTTGCTGTGTTTTGTTTATTGTTGCAATTATCTAACTTGTAATCTGTTTCTTACCTCGTTTCTAAGAAAATTGCTCACTTCTTCCTTTCTCACTTTCTTTTTGAATACCCTAAAAATCATTGCACTGGGCATCCATTTTGAGGGGAGGGTAAAGGAATATAAGCATTTAAATAAAAAAATTGAAGCATTTAATTAGTATGTTCTGGCTTCCTGTTAGCAGAATATCACACTGGTGAGTAAATGGATTAAGGTTCCTGTAACGCCAGCCAGGAGATATCTTGACAGTTGCGTTTTTCATTCTCAGGTGTCTAGTTAAGAAAAACACAGGGGTCCAATTCAACCTTTAAAAATGTTATCTTTTGACTAGAAAGATTACTGCTTTGAGATGCAATGGGATTTTCCACAGCAAACTTAGCAGAGGATTATGCTTTTCATTACTCTCTGAATGAAGAATGGAATGAACAAGTGGTGTAAACAGAGGATATTTCTAGAGAAACTTCCTATATAAATTATAATTTATCTCTTGTCTCTACTAAAAATTCATTAAAAAAAGAGATGATAGTTGAATTAGAGAAAGTTGCATATTATCTTGCAAATTTGCTGCTTGCAAGTTAACACACCACACACACACACACACATTTGGAGAGAGAGAGAGAGAGAGAGAGAATTTCAAGTGTAAAATTCTATTTCATTTTATCTTACTTTTAGCTGTTTTATTCATTTTTTATCATTAGAATCTATTTTCCCCACAGTATGTCTATGTTTTTAGGCAGTCTCTAAATTGACTGCTTCATGGTTGATTTTTTTTTTCCAGCCATATTTAACCACTGATCTCGGTTGAATTGATTAGAGTGACTGTGGAGTAATTCAAATCAGATAAGATACTTGAGCTCACCAAACAAACCATGGCATGGTCCAGTAATTTTGTTCATATAGCTACAACCTAATCCACTGCAGTAAGTTAGACCCGTTGGGACCACAAACTTTAGGAGCTAACTGTAATACACTTTAAAGCTTTAGTTTATTAGAACTTATTTTTTGTATTTTTCTAAATCTCTAATTTAGCAGTGTGAATCTTTAAGTAGATTTCTATGTGCAAATGTAAGTAAAAGAAGTATTCAACTAAAGAATCCTAGGGACTTTTCACAGTTAATTCTATTTAATATCTTACCAGTGCCTCTGCAAAGCCAAAAAGCAGGAGCTGTTAGTGCCAAATTTATTATATAACCTGAATCATGATGCTTTTCCATCAATTCTGCCAGAACCTGGAAATTCAAAACTGATATATATATGCACACACACAAACACACATACACTCATATGAAAGCACAGGAGTTTATATGAGAAGAATTATATTTTAAGCCTCTAATACTACTTAAAATGTATTACAAATAAATCTATGTTCACAATTTATTGTGGAATTCATATAAAGTGGAGCTTTGCTTTATTTAACTACAAGTAGCATTTTTTAAAATCTGTGCATACATACAAGGCTGTGACATGTTTTGCATCTACTATTCTTACTGATGTTCATAAATAGTAAATAGTCAAGAAAGTCTATTATTTGGTGAATATCAGCAAGTTATTTAAATGAATGTATTCAAATGGTTTTTTGATAACAGTTAAAAATGCAAAATTGTTCATGTAGGTTTATTGTGTTATCTGGACCACTTTACACTCATACTTAACATGTTTTGACTTTATAATACTGTATAATTATTTAAAATCACACATTTATTATTCTTAAATGAATTATAACTTTCCAAATTGCTATAAACCTACCTGGTTATTTCCTAGAGATTATTAATAATTGTATATAGTTTGGATACTTTAAAACTATATAAAACAAAAACTTTTATTAATAATTACTCTATCCTAATGTGTATATCAGCAATTACACAGGTAAACCAGCTGTTTGGGAATTCTGTTAGCTTAGTCCCCTATCAACATTTTTTTTCCCTTCACAGTTAGCATTCTTGAGTTATCATATATATCTCATTTCACCTGGAAAAAGAGCTACTGTTATATGGGTCAGTGGTAAATAAGCTGTGGTAAGGTACAGATCTCATCCAGTGTAGTTTAGTTAGAATATTCTGTGACTTCTCATTATATTTGGAAGAAAGTAAATATGCAATCCCAATCGTATTACTTTTTGTTCTCTCATCTTACTCTTTGCTTATATTAAAATTCAAAGTCTTCTAAGAAGGGAGGCAAATAGAGGTGTGATAAATTTGAAGTATATTTAGAAAGAATATTTTAAGGATATTCTTTCAGAACTTGTGTTTCTCTTTATTGAGAATGACTTCTTCATTACTTCCTCAATTAAGATCACTATAATTCACAAATGTAAACATATACATTTGAAATGACTTTCTTTTGAGGAAGCAATCCTTCCACTAACAGTTATAATACAATCATTTTTATGGTTCTCTGGATATTTTTGTGCTAGTATTTTTTTGGGCAGAGAATATTTATGCTAAGCAGCAATTAATGGAAAATATGAACAATTAAAAAACTCCTTTTAGCATGCTTTTGTGAAAAGTCTTTAAATGCTTACACAATACTTTTGTTATTTCATAGAAGATATGTAATGAAATGGTGGTACTTTGACAAGCCTAGTTAGAATTTGTAACCTAGGGAGGTTAAAAAATAGAAAGTATTGATGAAATCTAATTCAGAACTTAAAAATAAATTTTAAGTGTATGTATGATATATAGACACATACATACACACATATGTACACTTTGAAATTACATCGATATTGAGCCCAGTGGAAATACTTATTAATATAAAGCTTAATTATTGAACATTGCTCTATTCTGTGAAAATATTAGTGATAAGTTACATCTTATGGAGTCTTATAGATTATGAATGATCTCTTTTGTAATACAGAATATTACTGCAAATCAATAAAGTTGGTTTTGTCTCCTTTTTATGCATGATAAACTGAGGTGGGGAAAGTTAATTGACATTCATACCCAGTTATTCCATTAGTTAGTGTTGGATTCCAAATAGGGTTTTCTAACTCCCAGATTATTAATTTAACTTGAATTAATTAGGGATTATTTTACAAAAGCCATTAAAATCTAAGGTGTTTTATTTGTATGCAAATGTATTTATGAATATACATATGTAGGTATCTAAACATAGTAATGACCTCTTTCTCTTAGTGGATTAATAGGTAGCAAACTAAGAGCCTAAATGTAAGAAGGGATATAAAGAAAATATGAAAATTAAGGCCAAAATAGTTCATACCAATATGTGCATCATTACTTTGTTGAAGTATATAGAAAAGTTCCAAAATTATGCTAACAGTAAGTATGATACTGGTCTTTAGAATTTCAATGAAATCCTTGACTAAACTTTAATTGGAATTATTTAGTCAAAGGACATTTATATTAAGTTATTCTTAGTCAAACCATTTCATAATTTTTTTATTTCTAAAAACTTATGAATATACTTTGAAACAACAAATGTCTTTATAAATAAGATTATGAGGCAGCATTAAACTTTTGCTTTTTTGGAAGTAGTGTTAATTGCAGACATGTGTCTCTGGAATTGATGTACATGTATCAAACAGGACTGTTGATCAACCTTATTTTTTTACAGTAATCCCAATATCATAAATAAGTGTGGAAAAGTTACCTTTAATGCTTATAAACACAGAACAACAAGGATGCAGTAGGTAGAAATGGATCAAATTTATCATAACTCTTTCATGGCTGTCATATTCTTCAAAGCCCAGAATAGCACTTTTGTTTTCCTTTAAAGGCATCTGTATTTATTTCCATGAAATCGAGATGTTAAAGATATGGAATTTGGCTAAATATTCAGAATGTCCAGATTTAAGGCAGTTACTGACTTCAGTTTAGCAAGTAGTTTAGCATTCATAGCAGTTAGGAGGGTTGAAAATGAAACTTATTTTTAAAGCTACTCGATTTATACCTGAAATTGAGAGCTAGTATAGAAACATAGGAAAAATAAATTGAAGACTGCTATATTGAGTTGTTACATAATAAAAAGTATATAAGCATCTAGTGAGGATAATAGAAGCCAAAGTGAGTTGAAATATGTCTTCTATATGTGTGAAAATTACTACACTTTACTCACTTAAGATCTATATGTCATCTTGGCTGCAACCAATATCACTTGCTTATAGAAATAATGGCCTTTTTGGTATTTTATTGTAAAAATTATAAATCTAGTTTCTTGTACCATATAATGTCTATGTATCTCTGTTTATTATATAATATAAGAAAAGAATGCTCTCCTAAAATCTACATGTCTAAATGAAACAATAAAATACCAAAATATTGATCATTTTTATTAAATAAGAAATGCTTTTAAAATGTATTCTCACATACATATTATGTATATAGTTTTAGAAATATATAAAGGAATTCTGATACATAATTATCTTGGAGCTTCCTTGGTTTTCTACTCTGAAGAACTTCATATTTTTAGCACACATTGCTCTAAGTAAAAACAGAAAAGGAATCTGTATTGCCAATAGATGAATATTTATTTAATATAAATTTAGGTATTTATGCATGCTACTGCATTAATCAGTAGTACAAAAAGAGAAGTTAAATAGCTATGAGGCAGGAAAGTAATCAGAAATAAAATCTTAATATTGCTGTACTGCCTCTTATGGATCACCCAGCATACCTATTTGGGGTGTGCATATTCACCTACTTTGGGGCCACTGGTCTACAGTAAAAGCATGTGCGTTTCCTAGCATAAGTGGGTTTCTTAAAAGGGATCTGGGTCAGAATCAAAGTAGTCCACTCTAGGGAATAATATCTTAAAATGATGACAGGGCTCTGCAAAGGGGAGTTGGCTCTCCTTCATCCTATAAGAAGAAACTGTTTTTGAAATAACTATTCAGGGGAATACAGTGGATTTTCTAGTGTCTTGTAAATGTAACCTCCATCCTCTATTTCAGTCCTCTCATTCCATGCTTCATACTCCTCACATTGAACAGTTTCCACTTATGGAATAGTCACATTTTAGTTGTTAGCATAAAAAGCAACAACAATAATAAAACTTGGACCAATGCACCATATTGTAAGAATAACTATGTAAGAATAACTACATGAACACAATGATTCCTTCAATACGATACAAGAGCTACCAGTTGAAAAGTATACATTTTCAATTGTATATTTTGATTTTTTTGTCTAACAAACATTTTCCCCATTTGGTAAGATTCATTTTGTAGTCCTAGCCGAGGCCTGAGTCTCTAGTTGTTAGGACACCATAGAGTAAATTCTTAATTAAAATAAACATCTTAAGATCATAAAGTCACCTCAGATTTCTACTAGGTAGCTCAGGTATATGTGTCATAAGCAATCGTTCTTGAACTTTAATACACATATGATTCTGATTCAGTATTCTGCATTCTAACAAGATCCCAGGCGATATAACTGTTGTTGGTTCATGGATCACAGTTTGAGTAGCAGCGTCCTAAGCAATGTTTACCAGCAGCTGCTGCAGCTGTTCAGTAGAGGACTGTATAAACAGGTGTATATGTTGAGTCATGTCTTATCCAGTAAAAATAGAAATGGTAGAATTTGCATAAGGATTAATATATTATCATAAAATTGAGAAATTGATGAAGTGGGAATTCCATTCTCTAAGAAATCTTATTAAAATTGATCAAATTAATAACAAGGCAAGAGATCAAAAGAAATGAAGTGATTTTAATGAGCATCCATTACAGTATAATATAATATGTCTGTGACCTTTATTTGTATTTTTAATGATTTGGCTAATTTGAATCATCAGAATAAAAATTATAGGTTGGGCCTTCTTTTCCAAAACAGTGAGTATCGAGGTCAGCAAGAAAAGGAACACATTTTGGCAACTACTAGTGAAATTTAGCTTCCCGTATCACTAGCCTATGAACGCATCAAAATATTTTAAAGAAATTTGATTTAACAATTTTACTTTACTAATTATGTATATTGTCTATTTTATTTTATTTTGAATAATATGAGGATCACTGCAGTTATCAGGGATTCATGTCTATTTACAATTAAATTGATATTCAGAAACTGGGAATCATTTATTAACTATTCTTTTAGAGCAGAGTTTAGAAAATTATGGTTCATGGACCCAATTCACTCTGTAGCCTGTTTTTATAAATAAAGTTTTACTGGACTGCAACCATGCCCATTTGTTTACATATTCTCTATGGCTGCTTTCCTACTGTAAGGGCAGAGTTAACAGTTGCTACAGAAACCATCTAGCCTGCAAAGCCTAAAATATTAATACTTAATATCTAGCCCTTTACAGAAAAGTTTGCTGGCCTCTGCTCTATGCTCATATAAAATGTTTTAAAATAATAAAATTCACCTTTTCTATGTGCTATTCTAAAACATTCTTCATGAATTAGAAAAGTATAAATAAATCTTAGAAATAACAATGTAAGTATACTTGCAACATTTTTTAGTGTGAGGTACTAGACAGCGTGAAGTACAACTCTAAGTGCCTATGCCAATTTGTGGTCCTTGAGGAGTCTGGATTATACCTCGGTCTTATATATTTCCTTCTAAGCAGACCATGTTTTTTATTTTCCTCTTATGAATTTAATGAAATGAAAACTCACAGTCTCCACCACCTATCACATTAAACAAGAGATGTAGTATTTTAAATACAAAATAACTTGATCCAATGGGACCACTATAGGTGTTATCCCAAAGAATATGTATTAGGTGGTGATTTCAGCAGCAAGTCAGTGCCTCACCTGGCATAATAAGCCCATAGATTATAACCTTGAAGGGAATTTCAGGCCTGACGCTTTGATGTTGAAATAGCATAAGAAGATAAATTTCTTGACTCCAATAGTCAACTTTGTTTTGACCTGTTGCATAATTTATGCAAAGCTAGAAGCCCCAGACTAGAAAGCAACCTCACTATGTCTGGAAATTAAGCCCTAGATTAATAGGGATCCCTCTAGTAGCCATATGCCAACCCTAGCACTGAGCATATAGTATTAGGCAAAGTATGAAATTAGTGTTTAATGGCTATTATGGCTATATTATTTCATCATGTCTTCAAAATCCTTATGTGTAAAAAGATAAGTCCAAACTAGAAAAGTTATTTGCAATTCTGTGCAATAAAATTCTGTGTATTATAATTCTGTGAAATAAAATAAAATTTTATAAAGTATTATAATAACAATGAGGTCCTGTCTACTTTTAAATCAGATAACTCGGATTTTTTTTTGAAAATTAATTCTTTTTAATTTTTTTTATTTTAAAATATCACTGGGACACAAACGTTTTAGTTACATAAATTACTTTTGTATGGTTTTACTCAAAGTTGTGTGTCCATCAACCAGATAGTGTGCATTGTACTTGTTAGGTGTGAATTTACCCACTCCTTCCTCCCCCCATCCCATCTGCCTGATTACCATTGAATTTTACTACCATATGTACACATTAGTGTAACTTGCATATTTTTAATGGGATCAAGGACTTAGAGTCATTGGACTAAATTATAGGTCATAGGTCATAGGTCATGACAAACATGTAACAACATTGCTCTTCTGATTTCTATCATTTCTCTCTGGGACTCTTGGGGCAAACGGTGAGTGACTGGAGTTGGGCAGCAAAAAGTCTCAGGGGTTGCCTGTTGCCATTTGCCTATGGTAGTAACATAAATAGACAAGATAGGAACATACACCTTTATGGTTGCACCAAATAGAGCAATAGAACGAAGATCATATGAGCATGTCCAGAGACATATTTGCTCAACAGAATGTGTGTGAATGGGTGTATTTTGGTTGTTTAACTTAATATTTATACCAGTAGATTCCATAGAAAAATTCAGATTCCAATTTCTTTTGAAATTTTGCTAATGCTAGATCTGCATTTTAACAAAACAAAAGTTGTCAAGATCTGAGTAACAGCTGCTGTTTTTTGGGAGGGGCATAAGCTGTCTGAATTAACATGGTTTCCACCATTGTCTTGCACCTTCCTGACATCACAGTGGAGTGTCAGTTGCCATTTATCGTTTCCCTTGTTCTCCTGTCCTTTACTAGTACAGAAATATTATCTGTATTTTGTCTCTGTCACAAGAGGAAAAGCAAACGACAGACTCATGAGACTGCAGTTTTCAAGAAAAATGGGAATAAACATATTTCTTTGTGACCCATTTTACTCCTTTACATTACTTGCAAGTGTTTGATAGGCATTTGGATTTGTGACCCAGTCTAGGAAAAATATCTTCTTGTTCTTTATTACTTGCTGAGAGATTTCCCAGTATTTCTTTGCTCTGAGGTTAGAGGTTTTCCCTGATAACAAATTCAAAGTGGCTATGCTTTCTAAATATTTAGAATAGCAAGATCCAAGCTTTTCTCAAACTGTGTGTGTATATACACTTATTTGTATGTTAAGCATTTGAAACAATTGTTAGAAATTATCACCAGCCTTTTCTATGTCTTCTCACTCAATCTTTACTATAATTTTACCTTTTAGTGCTGTAAAAACTGAGGCTCTAAAAAAGTAATGACTCAAGGTCACACAAAGTAACTTAGAGTAGTACTGTGGTTTATGCCACTACACATCCTCTTAAACTCTGTACAGTGCTGTATCCATAACTTGAGGGGTTAAGTTATTTCATGAAGTTCAAATGTAAAATTTCTTCTATCTACAGGTATTCTCAAACTTGGTGTACTATGGCTTGGCATCAATATACTAAAACCATAACTCCTCTTCTTTATTCTAAACTTAAGCATGTATGTAGTTATTATGTTTTGAGTTAGTATTTTTCTGGTCACCCTAAGGAAGCTGGGATAAGTTCTGAAGATTTGGGAATCATAATCTGCCTCTGAATCTCAATAATACTTTTCCCTTCTTTTGAGACACTTAATAGATGACATTACATTTTATTCATAATTACTTTGATCTCCTTCACACAATTTAAAAAGTTCTTTGAGAATATATTTTTATTATGTTTTATGTCTTCTGAACCTTTCATATATCTTTAACAATATTGAATTTAATCAAATATTGGATCTGCTTAATAGTGGAAGTTAATGGAGAGGAGAATGAGTGTATGAGCTCTCTGAAGTCTACTCAGTAGAGAGAAAAATAAAATCCCTTGCGTATGAGCTGGTGGTAGTAGGACCTTCATTTGTAAATTGCGGGGAAGGAGGCCTGCTGGTTAGCTCAGTCTTATTTGTAATACCTCTTTCCTACTAAGAAATTATGCTGCTTGAACTACTTCAGGTAACATGGCCTGTGTGGCTTTGATGGGACTGTGTACGTTTTCCAGAGATGAGATTCTAACGCAGGCATGAGCTCAGTAGAAGAATGAGAAGAAAGGTCAAGCTATTGACAATATTTCCAATGGCACTCACCATGTTTGCTTTACAGTCAGGCAGTGAGTGGCTATGAATTTTAAAATTCAGTTACTTATTCTTTAATAGATTTCATACTAGACTCCTCAGCCTCCTGCATTATAAAGTCTTCTTGACAGCATATTAGTTGGCTTCAGTCTTTGAACAGCAAGAAAACAAACGAAAGTTTCTAATTCAAGTCCTAAACTTCAGACATAAATAGCAAAATATCTGGGACAGTTATCTCTATGTGAGGGATTTACCTTGCCCTGTGGTTATAGAAATAGCATCTAAACGCTGCTCAAAAGATCCTTAGCAAGAGTAAAGTGAAACAATTATTTGATAGGGGTCGGGGTGGGACAAGACACTATTTGAATTATCCTCTCATCTCTAGGTCATAGCCAGACTTGAAATTTTGGCTGCAGAATGTGTACGCAGCATGGCTTTGTGCTATGATCTCTAGCAAGCTTTTGAACACTTGTAATCTGTCCATGAGAATCTTTTCCTGAGGCTCAGCATTAAGAACATCTCATAAAGGGAAATAGTTGCAAGGTGGTGTCACTCTTACTTGACTCACTCCTAAGCACTTGCTATTGTAACAGGTAGGAGTCTACCTTCCAGAGAGCATGCATTCAGAGTTTGCTTTTGTAATCTGAGTTTAGATCCTTCAGGCACTCAGCATGTTGGCAATCCCCTGTAAAATGGTATCAGCGGGGGACAAAGTGAAGTAAAGAGGATTGTATCTGACAGAGCTCCTTAAATAAGTTGTTCAATTGACGGGAGAGGTAGGAAGCCTTCCCAGGGTGATTAATTCCAATGACCTAAACTAGTTGATGTGTACTTTTAAATGATTTTTGTCTCATTATTTTCCTGAAGAATAGTCAAAAGTACATTCCCAAGGAAAAAGTATTTTGCAAAAGTTTAAGCATTTGAAGCTTTATGTTATAGAATAATTTTTCCTAAAGGCATCAGTTCTTAAAATTAAGGGCACAGGAGACTATCCAGGGTCTCACCATGAAGATTCAGATTCTGTAGTTTCTGGATTGGAGCCTGAAAATTTGGATTTTTAATAAGCACTTCAGGTATTTGTGATGCAAATAATTCAGGGTTAGGCAATGCTGAAACGAAACTTTAAGAAATGATAGAAATTTAGTCTTCACTAGAGCCTGTTCTCCTACTTACCTATATAGATTAATCTTTGGTCAGGCAGCTGGAGTATATATTACTTTGGCCAGAGAATCAGAAGAATTTCAGCTAAGGTTCTTAGTGGAAAATGAAATAACTAGAGCTCCCTGGTTAGAAGGTGTCCTAGAAAGTAGCCTTTGACATGCTAAAGGGAATTTGCCTCTGTTCCTGATTTGATCTAAAGTTTCTGTTTTCAAGCTAGTATAAAAATATGTCCTACTTTCTTTAAGAAATGATCTGTAAAAATGCCCACTCAATCACAATTTAGGAGTCATGTACATATATTTTAATTTAAAAAAAACTGATTAAATAAAACCAAAAATCATGCTTAGATTTAGACCTGGTGGGAAATCATAGGCATATATGTAATTTGTTCTTTTTAAATTTTCATTTTTGATTCTATCCAAGGTTCTTAGAAATCTGTAGTATTCTCATAGAAATTAAATTACAATAAACTGTAATATATTGCAATTTACTTTTAATAAGGGACCACCTTTCAAATCCTATTGTATATAGATTTTTGGTTTCTTTACAGTATTTAACACTTCAGACTTCAATGACTAACATTTTTCTAGTCCCAACTCTATTGATAATTTTCTCTCTGTCACACTTTATAACTTCCTCTTATCATATATTAACACTCTCTCTGTCTGCTGTGTATTAAACATAGAGTCTTTTTTTTTTTTTT
>VBSM01000361.1:48827751-48849571 GCA_008086735.1 Cheirogaleus medius
ATCTTCTAGTAGCTGTCTTTTCTGTAGAGACACTCTGTCTGGTGGTGTTTCTCTAAACATAGAGTCTTTATGCTAAATGTTAACAACAAGCCTTTGAGAAAAATGCCACTTTTCTATATATCCACAAATTATAACTCTAATGCCAAGGCTAAATGACATGTAGAGAGTAATATATGATCATTTTTTTTCTTTTTTTGAGACAAGGTCTCCTTCTGTTGCCCTGGCTAGAGTGCAGTGGTGTCATCATAGTTCACTGCAACTTCAAACTTGTGGGCACTGGTCATCATCCTGCATCAGCCTCCCAAGTAACTGGGACTACAGGCACTACCACCATGCCTGGCTAACTTTTTGTAGAGCCAGAATCTCACTCTTGCTCAGTCTGGTCTCCAACTCCTGGCATCAAACAATCCTGCCACTTCAGTCTTCCACTTCCAAAGTGCTAGGATTACAGGCATGAGCCACCACACCCAGCCTGATCATATAATTCTAAAATAAGAACATCTCAATGATTTCTGGGGAAAGTACTTAATATTCTCAATGTTCAGGTGAGAATGGGAGGTTCAACTATTAATATTCAAGTTAGTGGCTGTGATAGTTCTTTTTTAAGAATTTTATTTTTAATTGACAAATAATTATATATCATTATAGGATACAATATGATATTTTGATACATGTTTATAATGTGAGATGATTAAATCAGGCTCATTAACAAATCTATAGTCTCACATACTATTTTTGGTGGTGAAAACATTTAAAATCTACTCTTAGCAATTTTGACATATATGCTACAATGTTCCTTGTAGCATTATTCACCATAGTTAAGATATGGAAGCAACCTAGGTGGCCCCACAGATAAATGAATAAAATGAATAAAGAAAATAGTATTCCATAGTAAATGGAATATTATTTAGCCTTAAAAAAAGAATTAAATCCCGTTTTTTGTGACAACTTGCATGAACATGGAAGACATTATGTTGGGTGAAATAAGCCAGATATAGAAAGACTGCATGATCTCATTTACATGTGAAATCTAAAAATGTTGAACTCATAACAGTAGAGAGTAGAATGATGGTTACCAGAGGCAGGATAGTGAGGTAGAAGGGGAAAGGGGAAGTGTTGATCAAAGAGTACAAAGTTTCAGTTAAACAGGAGGAATAGACTTTAGTGATTTACTGAACACAGTGGTGACTATAATAAATAATATATTGTGATGGCTCTCGATGTGTCAACTTGACTTGGCTATAGTCTCTAGGTATTCTGCCACACATTATTTGAGTATTGCTGAAAAGGGATTTTGCAGATGTAATTAAAGTCCCTAATTAGTTAACTTTTAGTAAGGAAAATTATTCTAGAGAATCTGAATGGGCCTGATTTAACAAGTTGAAACACCTTAAATGCAGAGCTGTGGCCTTCCTATTAATAAGAACAGGAGAAATTACATCTGTGGTTAATACCTTTGGTCTGTTCTGGTGACGTTCTATACCATTCGTGATCTTCCTTCCTGACTCTCTGCCTTCTTATTGATTTTGGATTTGTTTAGTCAACTTCAACAATCACATAGTCAATTCATGGCAATAAATCTCATAACATAATTTTTAATATAAATAATAAATACTTGTGCACATGCTTGTATGTACAGGGCAGTATAGATATGAGACTAGTGGAAAAAAAATTTAATAGAATTTTCATAAGATTAAACAATGTAAAATGGCTTTACCTGTGAACATTAGGTCAAGATCAATACCTATAATTAGTACTACTTATATTTATTTTAATTTGTTAACTTATATTATATTTATAATGCTGTTAATTCTAGGAAAACTCTTTGTATAGACAATGTATTGTTTTAGATTCAATAAGAACATAACTATATGAATCAAGTATTTACTTCTATCTATTTAGCCAAGAGAACTAAAATCATATATCCTCATAAAGACTTATTTGTGAATTTTAATAGCTGCATTATTTAAAATTGTTGAAACTGCAACCAATCCAAAAGGACCTTAATTGGTGAATGGATAAATAAATATGCTACATAATGGAACACTTTTCAGCAATAAAAAGAGACAAAATATATGGATATATATTTTTGAACCTAAACATTCATTAGGCTCAAAAATATTATGGTAAGTCAAAGAAGCAAGATATAAAAAAATATATATCTCCTTTGGGAGCAAGGGCAGTGTACTAGAATACTCTCTTGCTGATCATCACGCAACTCCTTTTTGTTGAATAGTACAGTTAAAATAGGTGCATTTTATGTTAGTATATTTGCCTCAATTAAGCTATTAACCAAATGGGTAAAAATTAGCAAATACTACAATGAAGAATATATATATGACAAATATACAGTAAGTACCCAGCATAATTAGTCATTAGAGGAAAGCAAATTAAATCCAAAATGAGCAGCTTTTTTCATTGCCAAAATTTGGAAATAATTAAAATATCCTTTAGTTGGTGGATGGATAAACACACAATGGTACATTTACACAATGAAATTGTGTAAATGCTAAAATTGTGTAAATGCTATTTAGTGCTAAAAAGAAATGAGGTATCAAGCCATGAAAAGACATGGGGGAAACCTAAATGAATATTATTAAGTGAAAGAAGCCAGTCTGAAAAGGCTACATACTGCATGATACCAACTATATGACATTCTGGAAGAGGCAAAACTATGGAGACAGTAAAAAGAGCAGCGATTACCAGAGGTTGTAGGGGGAGGGAGGGATGAATAGTTGGAGCATAGAGGATGTTTGGGGCAGTGAAGCTATTCTGTCTGCTACAATAGCAGTAGATATATGTCATTACACATTAGTCAAAATCCATAGAACGCACAACACCTAATATAAACTATGGACTTTGGATGACAATAATGTGCCAGTGGAGTTTCATTGATGGTAATAAATATATCGCTCTCATGTGAGATATTGATGGTGGAGGAGGCTGTGCATGTGTGTGGCAGAGAGGGTATATGGCATCTACCTGTATTTTCTCATCAATTTTTATATAATCCTAAAACTAGTCTAGAAAATAGTCTATTACAAAAACACCAAATACTACTACACACATATTAGAATGTCTAAAATAAAAAAGTCTGATCATATGAAACGATGATGAAGATTTGGAGGAAATGGAACTGTCATATACTGTTGGTGGAAATGTCCAATTTTATAAACACTTTGGAAAACAGTTGGCAGTTTTCTAAAATGTTAAACAAAAACCTAACACTTGACCCACCTATTTCACTCTTGGATTTTTACCTAAGTGATAAAAGCCTTGTCTGTACAAAAAACTTATACACGAGTGGTCATAGTATCTTTAATTTTAATAGCCAAAACATGAAAATAACCCAAATGCCAATCATCAGGTAAATGTATAAATAATCACAGTCTATCCAAACAATGAAATACTGTTCAGCAGTGGGAGAAGAACAAAATATTAATACACACAACATGGATTTCCCTGAATGAATGAAGCAGGAAAAAATTATATACTGTATGATTCCATTTATATAAAGGAAATTGCAAACTATCCTATAGTGAGAAAAAGTGATCAATTGTTACCTGGGATGGGGCTGATATAGAGGGGTGAGAGAAAGATATTATAAAAAGACATTTTGTGGGGTGTTGAACATGTTAATATAGTGATTATACCAATGGTTTTATGATATATCCATACATGAAAATTTATCAAATTGTATACTACAACTAAATGTAGCTTATTTTATTTCAATTATCTTTAATAAAGCTGTAAAAAAGAGCTTTAACTGATCTGTTTTTGAAATCGGTCCTTATTCTCTCTTCAGTGTCAATAGCTATGCAACCTTGCCCTGCTAATGATATTTAGAATATATTTTTTACATCCAGTTCAGCAAGTCAAGTATTTGAGAAGATAACCATGTAATTTCAGGTAAAAGAATGCAGAAACCAGGAAATGGTGGATTCTGCCATTCTGTCCAAAGTGTTTTCAGGAATCCCCTCTACTCAAAAAGAAAAAAACTCTCAGTTATAGAAGGTTGGTTGCTTCAGGGATTTTTGCACTTAAAAATATATTGAATTAATTGAGTAATTGAATAATTATTGAATAATTGTTTTATTCAATTTTGTTCCCAAATTAGGCCTCAGTAAAAATATTTTTGGCATTTTTGAAAGTTCTGTGTGCTACATACAGATGGGATAATTTCTGTGGGGCTTCTAACATGTAGAGGTCATCATGTTCAGAGAGAAATGGTATGATGATAATTTCATTCCAGAGAGATTCTGATACCACATAAGCTTAAGCTTTGTAGGCTCTTTTGACCCTCTTAATAATAATAGCTAACATTTGGTGAACACTTTATATGCACAATATATTCTTATTAAACCTTCCCTAAAACCTCTTGAGGTCTGTACTATAAATATCCTCACTTTACAGATGAGGACACAGAAGTTTAAAGAGGTTAAGCAACTTGCTCAAGGGAGTAATAAGGAGTAAAATTTCCAACCCAGGTGTGACTATCTGCAGAAGTGAGCACTCCCTCTCTATATATTTTGTGTCTCCCTCTTAATCACAGGGAAATAATTATTGCATATCAAAATGAAAATATTTATTTATTGGTTTAATATTTTAGATGTTCTATGTGTAGAACCTCTGGTCATGTGATTGATTTGAATCAACCACTGATTTAATTCTGTATACTTCTATAGCAAGGCATGATCTCATAGGTTTATATTATATGATTGATTTCATATAATTTTGGAGATAATAAAGCTCTAGTCAAGGTCACTATAAGCACCTATAAACTAATTTATCTCTTGTTCCATTGCTTTCTCTGTTCCATGACAAAGGAAAACTTTTATAATTTGAGAATAAAAAATAAACAGTTATGAAGAAAATCAGCCACCATTTTTTTAAAGATAATAACAAATGATAACCCTCAGAGGTCTAGCACCTCTGTATGACAAGGGCACGTTTTTTCATTTGAGACTGAGAACTCCTTACCCCTGTGTGCTTCTCTCCAACTTTCCTCTCTGATGTTTCCGTCCCTCATACACTCATAGTGTGTGATTCTTTTTCTTTCTGTTCTCTACTCTTCTGAGTCATATGTGAGGCACAAGCCATTTTCTAGCCAGGAAAATTAAATTGAACTTTCCTGATCTCCCTAATTTTTTCCTTCAGCTTCCCACTCACTACCTAATTGCCGCTGCTGGCCCCTAAGTGGGTTTCTGTTCACATGCTAGGAACATCTCACTGGCATCTCTACGACTGGTCTGGCCCCTGTAAACTCAACTAGGCTTCAGTTTCTATCCCACCTCTACCTCACACATGAGGCCACTGGCTTCTCATTATTAATCCATTTTGCCCAATACAAACATGTTTTAGCGATGCCTTATATGGTTATTTCCCCTGCCTGCCTTTTAATTTTTAGTTCCTATCTCTGTTACTTCCTCCTCTATCATTTTCTTATTGTCTTCCACTGTCATTTACCTTATTTATATCATTAAAATATTTTAACTGTTTACTTTTTGTTCAAAATTTTTGTGGTTCTTATTCTTTTTTTTTTATTTCAGGGTATTATGAGGGTACAAATATTTTGGCTACATTTTACGTCTCTGCCTCTCCCTAGCAAGGGTTAGAGGCATGCCCTTCCCCTCTACAATGCTCATCGTGTCCTTTATTTGTGAGTTTACCCCCTCAACACCCTAATCCCTGGAGAATATTACTACCGTGTGAGCACCATAGTGTTAATCAGTTAGTACCAATTTGATGGCGAGTACAAGTGAAGTCTATTCTTCCGATCTTGTGTTACCTCACTTCGGATAATGGGCTCAAGCTCAATTCAGGAAAATATAAGAGGCGCTAGATCACTGTCATTTCTTATAATTGAGTAATATTCCATTGTATACATATACCAAATTTTAATAATACATTCATGAATTGAGGGGCACTTGGGTTGTTTTCATATCCTTGCAATAGTGAACTGTGCTGCCATAAACATGCGGGTTCAGATGTCTTTATTATAGAATGTCTTTTGCTCTTTGGGGTAGATGCCTGATAATACGATTGCTGGATCGAATGGTATTTCTACTTTTAGCTCTTTGAGGTATCTCCAAATTCTTTTCCACAGAGGTTGTGGTTCCTATTCTTAATTTAAAAATTGTGTGACTCTGAATTTTTTTTCAAACAGGTTTTGTATTCCTATTCTTTATTCAAAATTAAGCAACCCTGGATTTTTCTGCTCTTTTCATCTCAAAATATTAATCATAAAGAACACCCTTAATTAGTTTATAGATTTATTCATATAAATACAGCATTACTTCATTTGTGTTGGCCATAGGCCATCAGTCATAAATTCCTTATCCCATGCTTATTTATTAGAAGCAAAGCTTCCCTATTTCAAGGGGACTCTTTTGTTAGATCTCATAATACTTTCTGTTACATTCTGCAATTATCCTTTCTCTAAACATGATATGATTCTGAATTGCCATAGAATTACACATTATTATAAGCACATCTAATATTTGAAAAGAATGTATTTAAAAAAGAATTAGATTGGAGTAGCAATTCTTAAGCTAAGTGTGTATGTGTGTGTGTGTATGTGCACAGTTTCATATTATTTTACTACCAGATATTGTATCCAGCAAAGCACATAGTAATGGGCACAATATTATGGCAATTATGGCATAGATCATATATCTTGTTTCACAGATTATATGATGATATATTTATAATTCCAAAGATATATGTTTTTTTAATAATTAGGTATTATAAGTAGAATTGTCTTCTTTTTAGCTTCTATGTCATCCAAACTTTCAAATCCAAGGTTTAGCTTTAAAATATACATTTAAATCAATATACACAATTATTTTTAGCTCAGATGGAATAAAAAGCTGAAGGCTCTTTAAATCATCCTCTTTGGTGTTGTGAATTGGCAGTACAGGGTAGGCAGAAAATCAGTCTTGGAGAAAGTTTACCAGATCTGTAATTTTGATTTCATGCTCCCAGGTTATGTGGCTTTAGGCAAGACATTTAATTTCTCTAGCCTTTATTTTCTCATATTTATACTGGGAGTGATAACAATTGTGCTGTATTATAGAATAGCAACCCTCAGACTTTGGCATGCAGAAAAAAATCCTGTAAATTTTAGTTAAAAAGAAAATGTAGATTCCCCTGGCCCAGTCCTCACATTTTTTGACTCAGCCCTTGTTGAAACACTTTAGATGACTCTGACAGAGATGGAACTTGAATTTTGAAGAACACTCCATACTCTTTTGAAGAGTTAATGAATAAAATCACCTGCCACATAGTGGGTACTTGAAACGGAATTATGATACCAGGTTGTAGACTATGTAATTTATGGAAATATACTAAAACAATGAATCAAGGGAATTCTAAAGTTATAATCCACAATACTTGCTATGGGGATTACAAAAAAGACATCTTACCACTTGAAAGATGGAGTTAGCTGAAACAGGCATTAAATATACATTTTTTCAAAAATATTAATTCAAAAGGTATTAATAGTATTCGAAATAGGTCAATTGTATTCTAATGACAAATCAGAAGCAACACAATAGTGAAGACAGGGACGAAATTTAGGATATTAAAGAAATAGAGGGAATCCATTGTCACTATATATGTGACTGTGGGTATATATATTTAACATAAACCTTTGGCTGAATTAAATGTAATCAAACAACTATAACAATAATGGGAAAACATGACAAAATTACTCTGCAAATTGTCGAGAATTGATATAAATATAGATATTGCTAAAGATAAATTATTATATACAAATTATTACAATCTACGAAAGTAATGTCAATAGTTAAGGAAATATGCTGAGAGAAAGAAACTACTTCATTAATTAAAGTTATATATATTAATGAAAGTTATAACAATTTTAATTATTGACTTTAAATCTGTTAATCTAATAACAATAATTAACTCTGGTTTGCCAGGCTCTGAAGAAGGATTCACATGTTAAGATTAGTTAGCAGGTTGTACATTTGTTCAGTTATTCTAGGGACCAAACAGATAATATATAGCAAAGTTTATAAAATACTTATTGAGAAAAAGATATAGAATGCCTTCAGGTCAATATTTCAGAACTGTATCCCAGTGAACCAAACATCCTAAAATATAAAAAGCAGATCATAGCAATACATAATATTGAAAAAAGGAAACCTTTTAGGAGCCTAGTTAGTAGACAGCTTAGTAGACAACATCACCATAAAAGGAAAATGTTTAATGAAATGAATAAATTCAATTGATAGAATGGAATGTAGCTATTAAAAAAGTCAAATATATTTTTAGGAAAAACCATTCTCAAGGAAGCATAACAGGTATATTGACATAATAGACATAATACATTCCCCCAAAATCACTATTTTAGATCACCAGTTACAAAGTTTATGCTTTTTCGATTATTAATATTTGAAATACTTGGCAAATAATTTAAATTATTTTGGAATTCTTTTAAATTATATATAATGATGTATAAGGTATTTCAGAAAAAAAATGAGCTCTACTTGCAAAACATTACTTTGGGAGTCCAACTGAAAAATACTAATTAAGACTTAACTGTATGTTTTCTGGCTTAGTCCTTTCTTCCTGAGATTAAAGCTAGATTTAGGGCTGCAGAATTGATTGATTCAGGTGATTTATTAGTTTACTAAAGCAATTAGCTTGTTGATTGTTTTCACTGAATCAACTAATTGTTGGAAAAATTAACCAAATTCATTTAATTGCTTGCTGACATAGCCCTAATCATCTTAACTTTCTTCCTTTGTTTTCCAATTGGTAAATGGGATCTCCACCATAGAAATCATGTGAGGATATAGAAATTGGATATGAGAAAAGGTATCTTTAGCTTAGTTGATATTGTCTGTTTGATGCAGTTAGCTCCTTAGCTATAAGGATTGAACAACTAATAATTACAAACACTTAACAATGTTCATCAGGGTTTCACAATGACAAAAATGTGATACTTCATTCCTGGCTAAGAAAGGCAGCATAATTTCAAGGATAGGAGTAACCAAATCTTGGGAAGTACTTTAAATGCTACATCTCATGACACACAGAGGCTCTAATTATTCCATTTACAATGTGTGAAGTGGTTTTATTCATGATAGCAAATAAGAGTTTGGTGAGAATGATCCAGTTATTGGTATGTGAGCATAAGAAATTACTCTATTTTTCCGTACATTTTATGTAAAAAAAAGTCTGCTTGATAATGTCATAGTTTATAAAGGAAAAATATAGTGGGGGGCAATCACTGAAGTCTTTTAATATTATTATTGATCTCTGATGCTTTTTGAATAAGAGATTTCATTCCAGTTTGAACCCCAAATGAACTACATAGAGCTGGGATGAGGGTGATGGGGAGTTGAAGTATGTTACTCTATTAGAGAATAAAGTACCTGTTTGGAATTTCAGGTATACCTTCGTTAGGCAAATATTTGCCAAAAAATTTAAAGTGAAAATGTTTCAGATAATTACTATGTGATAACTGTATTTTATTCATTTAAATAAATAAACCCTTAAAAGCTACTGATATTGTTTTTAAATGACATGCATTTGATTAACATATTTGGACAATCATTTTACATAGTTACAAATGTTTTGGTATGTATATGGAACTTGGAGACTCTTGCATTAACTCTGGTACCCACAGTTCAGAAACCACACCTCCATATCTTTAGTAAGGAAAGATTTTGCAATATAAAACTAATTTCAAATATCCATTCATCACAAGTTGTCCTCAAAGGCGGCATTAAAAATTTCATTTGCTAAGCAGAGATGAAATCTTCAAATTAGAACACCTTATTAAATAATGAACAGGTGATGTTATTCAAGTGAAGAGGTAGAATCTTGGAGAGGGATGTGGTGTTCTGCCTCAGGAGTGGATGGGAAAGTGAGAGTCTGGGGCATGACTGGAAAGTGGGAATGTAAAATTAGGGAGGTTTTAGCCATTACCATAGCATGCATGTTGGGAGATATATGCTTCTGAAGCACAAAAGTAAAATTTTGGAAAGAATGCCTAAAGTAAAATTTTCAACTGAACTATTGTAGATAGTATTATACATTTTCTACTAACATCCCTTTGAAGTATTCAGTGTGTTGGTTATAGATTCTCCAGGTAGGAGGGTATTCTACAATCTAAACTTTCCAGTTTTGCAAGAGCAGAAAAGAGGCTTTCTCTAAAAATATCCAGTCTAAGAGTGATATCAGATTTTACTGAGCAGAGACTTTTTCATATTCGTCTCTTTTACCACTTGGTTCTGAGAGTGAAGAGAGTGGTTAATATCCATGGATAGCAGTGTAGGCTGGAATTTATGACCCTCATGGATCCTTTCGCTCTTTTTGGCCTTTTGGGGATCGATCAAATGAGAACATACATTTCAAAGCCTTGGCAATTCCAAATGAAACTAAACGGCTTCTTCTCTTGAAGAGTAACCTATGGAAATTCAATATTTTATGCCAAAAAAGGATAAATAAAATCAGAAAGCAACATGGTCAGGATTTATGAATTTTAATTTAAGGTAAAAGCTTCTGCTGCAATATATAATAATGCAAGAGAATTGTATCTGAAATGAATAAAAAAAATATATGTATATATACATAAATCTATTATTACCTAAACAAGAGTACATCACTTTCCAGACACCCTGGACCATGAATGAGCATGCAAATTTCCTGTTTTAATCTCATTTTTTTTTTTTTTTGGTGACAAAGTCTCACTCTGTTCCCTGGGCTAGAGTGCCGTGGCGTCAGCCTAGCTCACAGCAACCTCAAACTCCTGGGCTCGAGTGATCCTTCGGCCTCAGCCTCCCGAGTAGCTGGGACTACAGGCATGCACCACCATGCCCAGCTAATTTTTTCTATATATTTTTAGTTGGCCAATTCATTTCTTTCTATTTTTAGTAGAGATGGGGTCTCGCTCTGGTTTCGAACTCCTGACCTTGAGCGATCCGCCCACCTCGGCCTCCCAGAGTGCTAGGATGTTTTAATCTCATTTTTAAGAGAAAAATATGTCATTCACAAAGAAGAAAGAATAATTTTTTTATAGATGGTAGTCCTATATTAGATTGTATATAATTAAAATATTCATTCAAGGGATAATTTTTTTGCAACATGTTGCCAAGTAGCATTATAAAGATAAAGAGAAAAGCTTATATGCACCAGAAAGATGTTAGCTCACCAGAAAGGTGGATGGATATTAGAAGCAAATATGAGGAGGTCCTTAGACTGAGAACCATTGATCAGTGTAGTGTGAGGGAAATTGGAAGAAGCCTTCAAGTCTTGTTGAAGTAATCTTCACAATGGGTTGCTCTTTCCATGATGCTGTTTTGTTTGACATTTGTCCAGTGTTTCTCAAGCAACAGTGTGTATCAGGAATACCTAGGAGAGCTTTAACTGCAGTTGCTCAATTTCCACCCCAGAGAAGCTGATTCAAAAGGCCTGGGCTAAGCAGGCAGATGGTTGGCAAGATGTAAGGAAATACTACTTTAGGGTTTTAAGGTAATTGCAACCACACCATTTCTCTTCCAAATACAGGACTTGACTTTAATTCCACCTCCAGACCTCCATCAGTAGTCCTTAGAAGGTACTAGCTGACTGATTCCTCAATCAGAACTAAAAGATAGTAACAGTTAAAAATAAAGTGTTACAGATAGTGGGTTTTTTTTGCAAGGCACAGAATATTGATCTTAAGATACTTTTTGAAGTAAAGAATAATTCAGATAGTGCCTTGGAGCCTTAAATTATAAGGTACTTCCCCTGCCCCCCCACCTCCACTTTGCTTCTTTATCTAAATGGTAGCATTAAATATCTGACATATTATACTAAATACTACATGATTTCCAGAATTTTTTGCTCAAATTTTACTCAAGAAGTATAAAGACAATAAAACATAGATAACTTGTTTCACCAAAACCAAAAATTTTTACATATCAACATCCAGGATGTCTTATAGCCAAAGACGAAAGGTGTGCCCTCTGGTACAAACCTTCAGACTTGTAATCCTTAGCAAGACTATTCTTAGTGCTCTTTAGCACCATGTCAATTGAGTCATCTGACCTGAGTCTGCAATAATTATTGTCTTTTCATAGACGAGGCAGTGGGTTGTACAAAAAAGAACATAACAGAAAAGAACAAAAACAATCAAGATTTTAGTTCTATCCATGTATCTCTTCTTCATGAGTCTCAAAATTGTATCGCAAAACCTTTGAGCTTTACTTAATTACTTATGAAATTTACTTAAGATATATGTCCACCTCTTGGTGGAATTATTATATGATGAGTTTCAAAAATGCATATAAATAGAATATGCAGAATGTGTGTGTGTGTATATAGTGATTATACAAACACTTTAACACCAATTATGAGAAAATAAAAATATGTTGACTTATTTTATAAACTGTAGGATATTAAAAGCTGTTTTCACATGCTTATATTTTTTATTTTAAACATTGCTAATATTGCCATGTTTCTTTTCCATAAAGGAAACTATATGTTTTCACTCCTCAAAATGGTTAGTTAAATTTCCATTCTCTGCCCACATAACATTTTATTTGTCCTTAAGGACCTGTCTATAAGATGCTTCCTATCCCAATAGCATTAATAAAGTTTTCTATATATGTGCCTGGCTTTATTCATCATTCTTTCTGTTGTCATTGTTGCATTTATTTTCCATAATGATCTATAAAATGGGTGTAGCCCATGTTTTGCCCACCGTGCACATAAAGAAACTCAGGTTCAGAAAGGTTGGGTGAGCCCATAGCTAGTGATAATAAAAATTATAGTGGATGTTTGCTGAATCCTAGCCAAATGCCTTTTTTACCTAAATTTTATTTGGAGAAAGCTTTAAAGTTTTTTGTTGTGGCATTTAGAAGGCATTTAGAGTGCTCCTAGATTTATATTCTATCATTTCAGTAATCATATTCATTGAAACTTCTGTAGGACCCCTAGACAAAGTTATTAATCAATTAACATAGTACAGTAGAGCATTATGTTAGTAAATAAAGTTTACAAAGTGCTTTTTGTTTTTTAAAAGCTTTTACATGCATGTTAGTTTATCCTTGCCATCATGGAAATTATGTTCAAATCTTATCAATACCAAATCATTTAAGAAACACTCCTATATTGTATAATGGTGTTTGGAGGAAAAAAGAAAAATAAAAAGAAGAAACACACTCTTCCATATTATACTCTAAATTTTTATACATCATATATAAAAGCTTTGAAGTATGTTAGATTTTTACTTAGAAAAACTTAGTACCACTATGCAATATCAATAGTCTTTTTAATCCTGTTTCATAAATAATGACTTTTTTTTTTAGTGAGATTAACTTGGCCCAACAGAAACTGCCCAATAGCCGTGAGGGGTCACTGTATTGAGCATTCATGTGCTCATATGTAACATTTTAAGTTCCCCATAATTCATATGTTGAAGTCCTAACCCCCACTTTGACTATATTTGAAGAGAGTCTTTAAGACTTTAAGAAAATAATAGGGTCCTAACCCAATATGATTGGCGTTCTTACCTGAAGAGGAAGAGATACCAGAGAGCTCTCTCTCTCCATGCATACACAGAGGAAAAGAATATATAGCAAGAAGGTGGATGTCTGTAATCTAAGAAGAAAAGCATCACCAGAAATCAACCTTGCCAGCATCTTTTTTTTTTTTTTGCATAATACAGAACCATGTATTTTTTTTTTTACAGATATTGTTGGGGTTACATATATTGCCCCTGCCAACCCTCCTCCCCCACACTGTGCCAGAGCTTCAAGCGTGTTCAACCCCCAGATGGTACGCATCACACCCGTTATGTAAGTATACACCTTCCCCTCCTCCCCCACCACCTGCCCACCACCCAATAAAAGTTTGGTTTTTTTTGACATTTTGGTTACATTGTATTTCTTTGCCTCTCCCTAAGAAGGGTTAGAGGTATTCCCTTACCTTGCCAGCATCTTGATCTTGCATTTCCAGTTTCCAGAAATGTGAGAAAATTAATTTCTGTTTTTTTAAGCTGCCCCGTCTGTGGTATTCTGTTATGGAAGCCTAATCATACCAACACAAATTTATACAAAATGTCTTTCTGAAAAATTATTACATAACTGAGAAGAATTGGTTGATGCCCTACTAGAAACTGAAGATCAATTGTTGAGAGGGAATTTGTAGTGGCCTAAAATAAAGTAATAGATTCTTGTGATTATTACAACTGACAGGACTCATTTATTGATTGAGTTATGGCATAAGAGAGTGGGAACTGTGCTTGTGTCAGAATATGTGTGTATGAGACAAACAGAAGGAGAGAAAAGAGAATGAACAAGAATGTGTGTGGTGTGGCACATATAAATTCAAGTTACAGAATGTATCGGTCTCTTAGCGCTGCTATGCCAAAAACTGAATGGCTTAAACAAAATAAATTTATTGTCTCACAGTTCTGGAGGCTAAAAGCCTGAGATCCAATTGTCAGGAGGGTCAGAGGGTCACTTCCTTCAGTTGGCTATGAGAAAGAATCTATTCTACAGGATGTGCCAAAAGTCTCCATACATAGGGAAAATGGGAAATTGTAGCTAAATTTACTTTTATTTACAAAATATTCATTACCAAATTTTACAAATTTTTCCTTTGTATGGAGACTTTTGGGACACGCTGTGTTGCTTTCCCTTAGTTTCTGGTGGTTTACTTGTAATCTTTGGCATTCCTTAGCATATAGGAGCATCACTCCAATCTCTGCCTTCATATTCACATAACATCTTCACATCTTGTTCCTCTGTGTCTGTCTTTATGTGCCCACTTTTTTGTAATGATACCAGTCATACTGAATGAGGGGTCCACTCCAGTATGACTTCATCTTAAGTAATTACATTTTCAACAATCCTATTCCTAAATGAGGTCACATTCTGAGGTACCGGGGATTAGGACTTCAACATATGAATTTTGGGGCTAGATAATTCAATCTGTAACAGAGGAACACTGGCATGTGGTACCTTCTTTACCGAAATGTTCTTTCAGTTGCCCAGGTTTGTATCTACATAAACAACATTTTGTGTACTTTTGTGATCTGCAACATTCATACTATGACATTGTAGATTTTTCTTCTAGTGTAGGCACGTGTTTTCACTTGATAGTTTACTTTACTTTCTGCACTTCAATTTTTTCTGCTGAAGTTGGCATAACTCTTCAAATTACTAAATCTATTACTTACTTCGTTTAAACAACTTTAATATATAGATAGTGTCAATTCTATGTGATGAAAGTATAGATTTCCCTGACTATTCTCTCAATGTTTATAATGACCCTTAGTTCACCTTTTGAACTATGCTTTTTATAATCACTGAAGAATAGGTTGTCTTTCATCACCAACAAAGTTTAACAGAAAACAAGGAAGCCAATGTGCCTTACAGGATGTGGCTGGTAGAATACAAACTGATTTTTCTCCCTTCTTCTGGGCATAGGCAATTTTTAAAACTTTCAGTAACAGTAATTTTATGACTATGAAGATATTAAAACTGTACTTCATAGAGAAAATGTAGAATATACAAAGACAATAATTCGATTGCTTATAATCTCTATCCAAGATATGCATAAAAATGAACACATTTAATATGTTTATGTCAAGTCTTCTTCTAGTCTTCTTACTTCTCTTTCTCCTTCTGATTCTCTTTCTTTTTATTATTATATACTTTCTTCATAATTAGCATTATGCTATCTGTATCCTTTGTTTTTCCATATGCCATTTACTGTAAGCATTTCCTGATATCAAGTTGAATTATCGGAATTCACGTTTGGTTGAGTATAGCAACAGCAACAACAGCCAAAAGCATGTAAAGATTAAAATATTTTTCTAATTGTAAGAATTTATTCTACAAGCCATATCACATGCTTCCTTGTGTCAGGGACTGGGCTCCTTCATCTTGGTCTCCACAGGAAGCTTCCATTGCTAAGATCATCATGTAGTCCTAGATGGTTGCTGAATCTCTAACCATATTGAGCCCTAATTAATATGTGTTTGTTAATACAAGAGTTGCCCTCTTTAAACATGCAAAAGTTCACTTACCCACTTCTATTCTGAGGTGGACACCCGCGTTCACTTGAACAGCTTGCATAAATGCTGGCCTGGTGTCAGAATGTTGTGATTTATTTCATAAACAACGATATATATGCAGCATAATATCATCTTAGATTGGAAATCAATAATACAACTGTAGGAAAATTCTTCCATTACCAAGTTGATGCTATTAACTGTGAAAGAAATATTCAAAGAACTTCCATATTTAGGATGTACACTTTTTAAATAATAGAACTTGGGCGTCAGAATCTGCATCCATCTGAAATGTATTTTTTCTTGAAATAGAATGAGCAATTTTATAAAGCACATTCTTTGAAATACAGCAACGGAATAGTTAACTTTATTAAAGCAATGGGCCTTTCAAGTAGTTTGATGCAAAAGATTGTTACACTTTTCACTTTCTTGGTGTTGAAAATAAGTATTACTAAGGTAGAGAATAGTGATTGTTGAAATGACTAAAGCCTTTAGCTACTTTCTCTCTCCAGAAAAAAATATACATATATATATTATTGTAAATGAAATGACTGGTTTGAGATACTATTTTTTATAGTATACTATTTTATATATATATATATATATATATATATATATATCTCCATGGCCAGTCACATATTTGGTACCCACACTGGAATGTGGGAGAATGCATGATGAATTGATATGAGACAAAACTCTTTTAAAAATAGATATTGCACCTTTAAATATTTTTCTTTCAAGTCCATTTCTAGCACTAATCCATGTGATAAAAAAATGAAACTCTGTAATAGCACATTACTACTGTTTTTCTGCCTTATTAGACAAGATAAATTGTGTAATCTTCTTTCATAGCACAAAGTGAGGTAGAGAGTCATTTAATTACCTGTGAATCAATGCAATTTAGGCAACTCTTTCCGATCATTATCACAGAGAATCATGAAACCAAAATGCTTAATAATCAATAACAATGTCAACCACAAAACAAAGTTAAACCCTTGCAATTTTCATGGCATAGTAGGGTTCACTGTTTGGCCAAGTAGGATTCCAGTGATGGCAGAAATGCTCCTCAAGCTCTTCTCCTCTGACCGAGTTCATTACTCGCTTGGGTAATACCTTGGGCCTGTTCCTTCTCCTCCATTTATCACTGCTTAATTCTTTTTTTCTATCTGTAGTACATTTTAGTTGGCAAGGTTTAATAGTACAAGTGTAATTTATGGATATGGGATATATCCAATATGTGATAGATATCTAGAACTGTATCTGTCACATTCTGGGCACCAAATTATATTTATTTGAAAAATAACTTTTTAAAAACATTTACGATTTTCTCTATAATCTTACCTGTAGAGCATGCACTACTTATGGGGAATTTTTAATGACTAGATTTTTAAGTACAAGACTATTAACTTCTTTAGATAGTATGCACATTATGCTGAATGTATTCTATTTGTGATAAATAATAATAGATTCCTCTCCCAAAACAATAACACACACAAAATCCCTATGTCAACAATGAGGACAAAGCCTTTCATTGTTGTTTTGATAGGCACATGACATTTTAACTTACTGAAGCATTCAGTGATCCTGCACTTGAGACACATTTATATCATGTTTAACCCAATTTCCATGTTTACTTGTTCGTAAAATTTTTTTTTCATACAGAGTTACCCTGTTGTTTTGTAAAACATCATTTTAGGGAAATGCTCTTTTAGTTGCATCGTAACATATGTAGCAATTGGCTCTTTCCTGTTTATTCTTACAAGCAATTATCAACAACAAACTCTGTGTCAGATTATACAGATAAATAACATCTCTTTATCCTTAAAGAGTTACATAACAAGAAGGCATACTTCAGACACTAATATAATAAAAGGCTTTGGCACACTTGATCATTTGAATATGCACAATCCTTGAAGAGTAATATCTTTATGCCCTGAATTCAGATCCATATTTAAAAATCAATTATTTATTGGACTATAATTCAGTCATTTCATTAGAGTCTATTAGTTATAATTTTTTTGAAATACTCTAATTTGGTAACTTTTAAATTCTTATAGACATCTTGACATCTTTAAGAAAGATGTGTAAAAATTTAGAGAATGTACAACCCCTAAAATATGCTCATATATATAAATATTCTACTGGTTAAGAACCTTTATTTAAAGAATATATTACTATATACATTTTTCATAGAAGGAAATGAAGTTCTTACAGAAAATAATTTTTCCATGGAAATCAGCTAAGTGCAAGAGTGGAATTCAAACCTAAGCCCTCTAAACATTAGTATATTGTTTTATTTTATTTATTTATTTTTTTACCAGACCACAGCTGCCTCTTCCTAAGCATGCCTCTGAGAAGATGAAACTTTGTCTTTTTTCTTAGAAGACATTTTTGCAGTGCTTTCTCAAGTTAACTAAATAAAGCACAATTTTAGATTAATTTAATTATTAAAATTGTCTATAAGGAGTTACTTGAGAGAGAAAATGCCTGAGAGACTAAATGCCTTTAGTATTTATTACATTGAGTTATATTTCCTACAGGATTTCATTCATGAGGACACCATTTTGTTTTTCCAGGGTGTTTTTTAAATAGTAATTTAACCAATCCATAGGACTCTTAGGTAATAGATTAAATCAAAGAGATGGCACAGATTATTATCAATATGTTAGAGTGTTGGCTAATAAAATTTGCTGGTTTTGTCACTGCTCTCAACATATCACATTCATCATCTGAACTGAATCAGGCAATATCTGAAAACTTTCTCTGATTTTATACAGGTACCCTTAACTAAGGCCTCCAATGATGAGCTAGAATATATCAATTTTACACTGTCTACTGAGCCTATAGTGAGACTTTTATTTTCACCTTTTTATTATTTATATGAGATGGTAGACCAAAATAAAGGTGATTCTTTTTATGAGATCTGTGTAATAAGGAGTCTTCTAGAAAGTACATAGATTAAAGTTGCATTTTATATTGCTATATGGAAAAAGTCACAGGATGTACAGTGAAAGCCCAGTTCTATCCCTACAAAATATGTGTGCTTGTGAACATTGTTTAGCTTCACTGAAACAGTTGTTTTACCTGTATAATAAAGATAATAATGTCTACTTCAAAGGATGTCAGTAAGGATGAAAATAAACCCAATAGTGGTTTTAGTCTTTATATCTAAGTACTTTAGCTGGCATTTAAAAGATGCTAAATAAAATTTAGTTCCCATAAATCTTTATGAACCTAATTTCTCCCAAAGGTCTTTGATCATAAATTATTATATATTGAAAAAAAATTTCACCTAAACTTTCTGTATAGGTTTGTGAAAGGTAGCCTTACTAATAACCTACCTAACAGAGGAAAATAAACTATCAAACAGAAAGCAAGGGACATAAATGCACAACACATAATTGCCCCTTTGAAGAGAAAACTCACAGTACAACTGCCCTTTGTTTTAATTAAAACCTCTGTGGCCTAACTAGTTATCTCTAAGAGTTTCAGTTTCATAGCCTTAAAGAGCCCTAAGCCGACAGGAGGGGGTATGAATTCCCAGTTCTAACTCTCTGCCTCAGTTCCTGCCAAAAAAACAGATTCCAAGGATTCAGATAACCTGGCCTTACAAACAAACAAAAAGAACACCTGTAACAGCTTCACTGCCGCTTCCTTTATCAATCTGCTGAAGCAAAGGGGGGAGTGAGTAGAGCCATTTTTACCCTTTAAAAAACTCCAAGAAGTTTTTTCTCAGCTGCCCAACACTTTCACTCCTTCATTAGTGTGCTGTGGCCTCTCCCTCCCTTTTCTCTCTTTCCTGCTCTCTCTGTCTCTTTCTTTCTTTCTTGAAGAAATAAAAAAATCTATACTTCTTTCTATCCTAAGCTCCGCGTGAGAATTCTTTCTCTACCGTGTACAAATTTCCACCCTTTCAGTTTGTTGGCTAAATCTATGGAGAACTTATCATACTTCAAAGTGAAAGTATGTCCATTTTGTCCACTTAACTGTTAAAGAGCAGTTACTGGTGTTTCTACTCTGGCATATACTCAAAAAATGTGGTCCCTATTTTGGTTTATCTCTCTCTCTCACACACACACACACACGCACACATAGATAAACACATACTTTTTCACTATGGGGAGAAAATCTATCTTATGCTGGATTATACAGAGATAGTGTTTTTGTTTGCTTAGAATAGATGCTAATTAGTTTATGTTTGTTTTAAGGTTGGGTTTAGCCCACATTCCCAATAACAAAGTAAATTGACCTGAAAAAAAATTCAGAAATAGATTTAAAATGTGCACAGAGGTATTTTTTAAAATAAACTTTTCATTTGGGATAGTTTTTGATTTTCTCCAGAGTTTCAAAGTGTTTATAAACCAGTATTTTTTGGGAATTTATCCTGAGGATTTGATATAAAATATAGAAAAAATACAAAAGTTATTCATCTACTAATTTATTTCTTCATCCAAGATTTGAGTACCTCCTACATTCCAGATATAGGTCTAAGTTTTTAGAT
Organism: Cheirogaleus medius; assembly: GCA_008086735.1. Lineage (NCBI taxonomy): Eukaryota > Metazoa > Chordata > Mammalia > Primates > Cheirogaleidae > Cheirogaleus > Cheirogaleus medius. The sequence continues at coordinate 48,848,286 of VBSM01000361.1, forward strand.
GCAAAGCTAATTGTGAAACTTCTACCCATTTTGAACTCACTACGTCAGGAACACAAACATGCTTTCCATTCTAATTCTCCTCCCTTAAAGAAAAAAAAAAAACCTTCACATTTTAGAAGCAAGCTACCTACAGTGACTCACCTCAGTCACAGAACTCTCCCTCATCATCTCTCAGTTTGATTTCCTACCCACCTGATTACGAACTCTTAAAATGTGAATTAAAGAAAAAAAATGTTTTTTTAATATTTAGCATCTATTTTTTTTTCCTTTGACAATAAAGCCCAGTATCCTTTGTGGGAATCACCAGCCAGCCTTTTATCATAATCAGGTTGGAATAATAATCAAGGTGTTGTGCTTGAGCAGGAGGCTGTAAGGGACCTCGTCTAGGTTGAGTGATTGCACTTTCTCCCTAGAATCTGGATCTTGAGCAGAGAAAGCTAAGCCAGAAAATATTTGGAACTTATCTACTTAAAAAACTGTGGTATGATGAAACTAGAAATCAGTTTTGTTTTGTTTTGTTAACTTAGATTTACCAAACTGGTTTTCTATACTTTGTGCTTATTTTTGTAAGTCCTACTAAATCCTTTCCATTGATTTCTTTCTGTTTTGTATTACTGAGAGTTGATTTCTGTTTCTTGAAAACAAGTAAACTTAATGAATACCTTTTATGTCCAGATTGGGTGTCTACTCTGCCCTCTCATGTATTCTTGAGAGTTTTATTTTTATTTTTTTTCTTGAAACCTTCCAAGTAAACTATAACTGTTACCCCGAATAAATTTAACTTCTCTGGCCCAGGGTTCCTTCTTGGTCAGTTCTACAAGCTTCAACTCCTGGCATTACATACCAAATCTGCCCCTGGGTCAGGGCAATTAGTGCCTTTTTCAAGGTATAGTATTAAATTTACACTAAAATTTTATAATAGCAAAGATTATAATAAAGCTATTCACAGAAGGAAGACATGTGCCCTCCATAAAAGTCAAAATGAGTTTCAGCATCATCTTTTGTTCCTTCCCATGACTCTACACTTCGCCTTCTCATCATACGAATCATCATCCCCAAGCAAATGGTTTCCTTTGTGACACCAAGTACTTGCATCATCATTCCCTCAGTCAAAATACTGCTTTTATCTCTCCTCTCTACACCACATGTATACCACAAATAAGTGTGTAACAATTTATGGGATTCTTTACTATTTTCCAGGCACTGTACACACTTTACATGGATTATTGCCAGAGCCAGCCGGCGACATGCGGCACCTAGAGTTTGGGGGTGAGGATGAGAAATAA
>VBSM01000361.1:48849671-48862643 GCA_008086735.1 Cheirogaleus medius
AGCACCCTCTAATTAAGTGGAAGGGTAAGAATGTCAGAGCTAGGGCCAGTGCTATGTCACGAGGACCCCAGTGCTCTGGGCAGCAGCCGTACCCCAACTCTCCCGTGTCCGGGCAGCTTCCCACAGATTATCACATTTAAGCCTCATAAAAGTACTATGAAATAGGTGCTATAAAAAGCTTATTTAATAGATGAGGAAACTGGCTTTGTGATACTATAACATGAGGAAGTAGTAGAAATTGGATTTTGAGACAAAGCAGGTGTCACCTACAGATTATTCCCCTAATGACTACAGTAAACAGTTTTTTCATGTCGTCAATGGTTATTTATGTGTCCACTTATACAGAAATTATAACTGTACATATACTGTGTTCAGTTGTACATGAATTGTTTTCTTAATGTCTTTTGATTAAATAAGTACCTTTCCAGCAAACCTTATCTGATCTTATTAATATTTTAAATTGTTTTCTCACTAACAGAGACATATATCACACCATATTTAGTTATTTCATTCTAATCTTATTATTCATCTCTTTATATCTCTAACTTTAAGCTTCTTAAAAGGAAAGAACAGTTATGGCAGGGAAGATGTGGGATATATACTAAGAGCCATGATCACTCAAGCCAGATATGTTTGAGAAAAAAAATGCCAGATTTCTACCTACAAGTAAGGTAACCTGAAACCAAAGACTTCTCTATGATAGTTTTCTTATCTTTAGAATGAGAATTACAACATTTACATTGCAGAGTGTTACAGGGTGTCTTGCACATAACAAGCACTGAGTAATTATTTATTGAATCAATGCTATTTAAGGATTCAATACAGGCTACTAATCCATTTTAACTTCCACTCATCTCTTATCTCTTTAAGATCTTGCAGAAAATAACGTTATGCATTTTTTACATTGTACAAATTAACGATAATGCAAGAAGTCTAATCTTTTAATGTACAGCAAGAGTAATATATAAAATATTTTAATGACTTACATGTGAATGAATTGAAAGGATTGAATTAATCCCCAGTGTAAATATAAATACATATAGGATCGCAAAAATTTGTGTTCCTATCTTAAGGATACTATTCTTAAGGATAATGTGAGCCTCATTATTCTTAAAAATATTTTGGCTTGTGGACCATATCTTTATATTTTTTTACTGGAGAGTTATAAACCAAATTTTAATCTTTTTTGCACTACATTTCTGCACCTTTCCACCTACTTGCCCCTCTTTCAGATATAAACCTGCTGCATCATCTTGTGTGGTTTAAGTGTGACCAAATGTAATTTAGTAAGGAGAGAGGTGAAGTGACACGAAGCATGAAATTTAAAAATGAATGTCACACCGCTTTTCCTATTGAATACTTAGCGTTAATTCACATTGCAAGCAACTCGATGCAAATATTTTGTTGCAAAATGGAAGAAAGTAAGAGATTTTCTTATATTCACTGCTGAGGGGAAGTTTGAAAAATTGTTATTGAAAAAATTAAACACAAGCACTTTGCTATTTACTGGAATTCAACATCTGGCAATTTGAATATAGATCGCTCATCCTATTATATCCATGCACTGACAGATACTTGGCACCACACAGAAGCACGTATGTTATCTAGGCCAATTTCTGATGAGATTTTCTAAGGCTACAGTTTGGCTCCTTAATTCTGCCTCTGTCTTGCATACTTCTTCCCCAGCACAATGCCTTTGCTTTTTGCCAGCTTTATTCCTACTATTATTTTGATTCAGGAGAGAAAGAGTCATTCTAAATTGATTGAAGGTTGAAGAAAGAATGAAGACAATAGAAATAGATGTCAATGGATATTAAAATGTTTCCAACATCTTGGTCAGACTGGCAAGAGATTTCTGGAGATATTTACACAACTGTTTTTCAACAATTAACAGACATTGGCATTTGAGGTTAGTAGTCAAATTATATATAGGCTCACTGCTCTAATCTCAATTGTGAGATTATTTCTGAGCTGCATGGTTTACACAATGAAATCCTATGTCCCATTCCAAACTTGCAAAACAATTTGAACTCTTGGAGGAAAGACTTGGTACGTCTATTTGAATATTCTCTTCATCTCAAGCATGGGCATGTTAGATGACTACTCGCAATTTGAGAGTTACATGAATTGTAACTTCAATCCTCTCTTTAGATAACGTATTTGTAAAATATATGAATGATAGAAGATAGAGCAATTCTGCTAAAGCCACAATGGTGAAAAACCTACACTGGGAAGAATTTTCCTCCATAGGTTGTACAATCTAGGTATAACCATTTAATCAAAGAGTTCAACAAGGGCGCTAGGTACCAAAGGTAGGTCTTTGAAGGGAAATACGCAATTGGATGTTTAAATTCTTCTTTGCTTGTTAACACCCAACTCACTTCCTCAAAACTATAAATCAAGTCCTCAAATGTCCTTCAAAACGTTGGATGAAAAGAATGAAAGCAATACTTTAGTTCCCATTGCAATTCACAGTTAGACAGTAAAATGTAGGATTTGTGCGCAGGCAGACTTTTGATTTTGTGGGTTTCAGATCAAACTCAGTGCTTTCTGCTTTACGTTTGGGCACCATTCAAGCCAAAGCTTTGTGGCTTTTAGACCTTGTAAAGCATCAGGTAAAGAATCAAAGGATAAAAAATTCAGTGCAAATCAGATTGATACGTTCATTTTAAAGGAATATACCTCTGTATGGCTTCAGGATATAATGTGTAGCTGCTAAGTTTCTTTTGTTTCTACAAAAGAAAACATAATTTTTCAAAAATATATTTAATATTTATTTGCTAAGATCTATCCAAGGATAGATACAAAAGCATTTACACTAAGAAAATTGAAATTGATCAGTTTCTACAAAAAGCAAAATGATCATAAATTAACTAAAAAAATAAAAAATGTCCTTTCCAAATTCTATATATCTGATGAATTTTTCTATGAATTCAATGGATTTTTTTATGTATTCAATGGACTTTTTTCTTAGACTTAAAGGATCATAAAATGAAGATTAAAATTGTATTTTAAATTCTATAAAATACAGTTGGGGCTTTTGTTAGGTTTTTCCATTTAACTCATTTTATTCATTATCAGTATCCAGGCATCATAGAAATGTGATATTTTTGAATAAATTTGTATTATAATACTATGCATTGGGCTCTTTAAAATGATATTATTTTATTATATTCCAGTATATAATCCTATTGAACTGATTTTACTTCCAAATAAAGTAACTTTTCTAGAAACTATGCACATATAAGTACAACTTTCATTTACTTTTATATACAGTAGGGAAACATTTAACCTGCCTAGATAGAGTATTCCTAATCATTTCATTGCATTTAACTATATCTTATACCACCAGCTTTAAGACAAACTAAATTTTCAGACAAAAGTAAAATAAAACAATAATATTCAAATCATAAGATTTGAATTTTGCAGAGTAGTTCTGTAGTGTTGGAAAAGTAATTGATACAAACTGAGATAGAATTATTTTAAATAAAATAATTAAGTGATATTTGACTATATAACTATGTTATACATTTGTCTTAAAACAGTATTCTTCTATCTATGCTATTTTGTTTAATGGGAGCATAAGATATATTTATAGCATGTTTTTGTTTCAAGATTATTAAAGTATGTATTATGTATTCTATTTGTCTCAGTGGGTTTTGAAAATATATAGACAAGGCAAAAAGCTAATCTATAGCTTATCACGGATAGTGAAAAATATATCAGATTCCTGGGTCAGAGGCAAAGGGTTTTGTTATTTAATAACCATAATGTCAACATGGTGTTCACACTGCTTCCCCATGTCCCTTGAGTTCCATGAGGGTGACACGGTGCCTATGATGGATGCCTGCACATACAATGCATTGTACTAATTCAGAGGAACACTGAGCTTGCAATATTCACCAAGTTTACAGTAAATGAAAGGATATCTGCTCTTTGTTCAGGGAGAGAGTCTCCCTCATCCCTTGTGGTTTCTCACTGTAAATACAACCAAAGAAATGGCCCAGATAAAGAGCATTCAGTCTTCCATTCCTGGCAGACCCATCAATATTCTACCTTCATGACACCTGCCTTCAGGATAGGTTCAAGCCATCTTTCACATCATTGCCAAAGCCATCATTCTAAAATCTAAATACATTACTGTATCAGGAGTATTCACTCCATACATTACGTTACTACTACATCACCATCAAATAAGTGTAGGAAAAATAATCTATAAAAATTCACTGAAGAATTAACCTCTCAAGAAACAATGGCCTTATCCTCCAACTGTAAATTTGGTGCTGAATCTTTGTAGTCTCATGAGAACAGGTCCATGTGATTCTCAGCCATTATTTTATCATTTTTGAGTAGTGGTGTAATTTTCTGCATCTCTCACTAAACAAGGAGTTATTTTTTTAATGTCATGTATAATGAAACATTTATTCAATGATTAGTAATTGCCAGGTAATATGCTAAAACTATGCATGGTTTACCTCATTTCATCCTCATAAATTCCTATGAAGTAGATAATATTATGAGTATTTTACAGATGAGGAAACTGAGTGTCACAGAGGTTAAATAACTTGCTGAAAGTCTCTTAGCTAGATGGTAATGAAGTAAAAATTCAAACTTAGACAAGGTAGTTCCAGCGCCAGTTTTCTTGATAACTATAATATACTTTCTCCTTTAGAGTTCAAGACCATTTTTCTGTTTCTATATCTTTGATGTTTAGTACAATATCAGAACAGAAATAGACATTTTGGAAATATTCACTGGATGATTTATATGAATAAATGAATGATGAATTGATTAATTGATATATTTCAATAGAGCATCTTTCGCTTTGATATAAAACTGAGATTTTGTCAGAACACAAGTCTGCACATAAAAAATACATTTTTATTTTAATTAAAACATTCATATATAAAAATATAATATTTTAAAATTTCAGAGTATTCTCTTTTAAATTATCAAGATTCGAATGATTGCTGTGTTTTGATAAATGTATAAATCTCTGCCTTATGTTTAGATAAATAAGTTACAAAATATGATCATACACCAAATGAGTCTGCAAAATTCTCTTTGCTTCCCCCCACTCTCCGTATTTAGCAATTTTGAAGACGATGACGATGAGCAGCCTAACAAAATACATCACCAGATTTCTCATCTGTAAAATTAGGATGATGGGCTATACAATCTCAACGGTCACTGCTAGCTCCATCATTTATAATCCTCTGACTTAATTTATACCATATGTTTTACTAGTGCACAGCATATTTTCTTTTAGTTTCAGGCTAATTTCTTTCTTTCTCTAAGCCTATAGACCAGTGTTAATTGTCATGTCTAATCTATCGGCCATTGCAAAACATCCACTATCTGAAGAGGATGGAACGGGAGACCTGCTGTGCCTGCACTGAGACAGCTGTTTCAAGAACCTTAAGCATCTGGGGAAGTCATCCAGAGAAAGGCCATCCACTGCGCTTTTGATCTCTCCACTTCAGGCACTGAAGCACTGCCTGCCCATATGCTTGGTGAGAACCCGCCCAGACCGTTAGACCCATGCCTAGGGCCAGTTTTTTCCCCTTGTTTCTGCCCAGAAAATGGCACCACAGAGTTTTTTTTACTATAAGTGAAATAAAATTTCATTATGATGTAGTTCTGCATGAAACCAAGATTACATGATATTACATTAATTATGCTGAGTAATTCAGCATTGTGCTTTATAAGTGAACAAAAAGGAAATTAAAATAGAAGTGAAGGGAAATTTTAAAAATATGTGTGCAGAAATGGATAGTTCTTTCAATGCTTCTCAAATATTTTCTTTTTAATCCCCATAAGAGTCCTCTGAGTTATCCATAATTACTTCCGTTTTATAGATGAAGAAACTGATTATCAGAGAGTTGCTTAGGAACCCATAATTGTAAATATAGGCTCTGGATTCAAATTCAAATCTCTTGTTACACATTCCTTACCTTTTTTTTCAACCATTACAGACCATCTTAATATGCCCCAAGAGAATACATGTATTGGGGATATATTTAACTTTCTAAAATAAATTGTATACATATATTGAAGGCAAATATTTTTATGAAATAAAAAAGTAACTTGCATGAGTTGTCATTTAAAAGACAATTTTATGTAACTTGTTTCTATAAGAGCACAAATTATTCTCACAGAAGATTTAATTTTACTATCTTATTTTCTATCAATGAAAAACAGTTAATTAAGAATATGTTGAACATTGATGATAGATACTGACTAAGCATTCTTTGATTCATACAAAAATTACATTTAAAATATCTTTTCTACTTTGCAAAGACTGTCACAATTTGGTGCAACTAAAACCGGAGATATGATTTATGTACATTAAAAATCACATTATTTTTAAATAATTAAATTTTGGCCTTGATCTATGGTAAAGTTTATTGTACCTAGAGAACTATCAATAATAATAAATATTCCACACCAGAATTATTTTTTTTAAAAATTCATTGTGAAATAAAATTTACACTATAGTAAAGCTCAAAAATTTACACTATAGTAAAGCTCAATAATGTTCGATAATGGTTCTTGTATCTCCTAGGAGAATGTTTTTTATTTATTAGTATAGAAATAATATTGTGTATATAGTATGTTAAATTTTCCCCATGGCAATGGATATGAGTTTAATATATGATTTGTAATGTAATTTATTTGAATCACTTAAGATAGGCTTGGTATTAAGTAACCAGAATCTCAACTATAACTGCTTTTGAAGGAAATTTATTTTCTCACAAAACTTTAAATCATGAGGTACATGACCAATCAGGATTTTTATGATTTAATTTGTAAAATATGTCACTAATTACATAAAGTTTGTTAATCTCTCTGTCTTACCATTTTTAATTTTGTTCTCAAAGTCTGGCTTCTCTTCCATTTACGGACTAGGCTGACAGGGAATACATGCTTCTTGGTCTATGTCTAGGGAGGCTGGGAAGGTGGCAGTGTTGGGAGGGAAAAGAACAAACCTTTTTCCCCAAACCATGACAAAAAGTCTAGGACATCACTCTTTCAAGACCGATTCATTTCTTATGCCTACCTTTTTCTGAAACTACTGGTTGCCTACCTTAATTAGTCTCCTCCTTTTGTTTACTAACACTACCTCAAATTAATAAAAGTAGCATTTCCCAGATTTCCTAGGCATATGGCCAATGGGACGCAAATAGAAGTTGTTGGGTAGCTCCAAAGGAAGTTCATTAAAATTGAAAAACTTCCTGGCATGCATATTTCGCCCTTCTCCCTTTCCCTTTTCCTCATGGAAAGTAGGCATGGTGCTAGATATGCGGCTGGCAATCTGGGACTCTGGGGAGACAAGTGTGACACATACTTTCTACTAAGGATGACTGAGCAAAGAAAGAAGGAACTTACTATTGTAATGGAGTATACAAGCACTGTACCAGTCCCAGACTACCTGGGTTTGTTTGGTCTTGTTACATGATGAAAATATACTGATATTTATTTACATTACTATTACTCGGGTTCTCTGTTATATGTACCTCAACACAATACCTGATAAGTTTTCCTTGAACCAATCATCATAGCCATGGAAAGGGATGGGAACTGATTAGCTTTTGTCTGTTCCACTGCTTATCACTGTACTAATTTTGGTACATTTAGATAACATTTGTAAATCAGGCTAATTGAGGCTCACATCACAGAAACCATATAAATGCTAGAAAATGGGAGAAATCCAGGTTCTCTTAGGGGCAAAGAAAAGATGAATAATGGGTAGTTCTTCAGAAATGTCCACTATTATGTCCATGATACCTTAATTTATTTAACTGATTGACTTTTTATATTACTCTTTATTATTTTTAATTATTATTTTAAATTATTTTTATTATTGTAATAATAATTTTATTATAATAATATCATAATTTTTAATCATTTTAGTATTATCTCTTATTATTATTGTAATCACTGTCTTGTTAAACTTCTTTGTAGATAAGTCATCATAAGAGTTTCTGTCCAGAGGCTGAGGTGGGAGGATGGCCTTGAGGCCAGAAGTTGGAGGCTATATTGAGCTATGGCGGCATCTGTGAATAGCCACTGCACTTCAGCCTGGGCAACATAGCAAGACCCAGTCTCAAAGAAAGAAAGAAAGAAAAAATTTCTGTTTTTTGGGTTTTTTTGATAGATTAGTAGAAAAGGAATCCCAGTATAAATCATGTTATTAAATTTTCTTATAAATCTTAATATAGTTTGCTAAAGTGATTTTTCATAATATATGTTTCAATTTAAATTCCTAAGTGTGTAAGAATGCTCATACAAAGTACATTTATTAGCTTTCACCATTTATTTCTATTTTCATATATATTTTGCATATCATATATGCAAAAAACTCATGTATTATTGTAATTTTTAAATTTAAACAATTATTTAAAATTTTAACTTTATCTCCTTTTTGTGAACAACTTTATGTCACTAATTCATTTTTTAAGTTTATGTCTTTGTCTAAGAATTGCCTTTGTTTTTTTCATATATGCTAAATATTTTCTAAGTTTCTTAACTGTTTTTAAAATTTATAATATTTGAAATTTCAAGATTGAGTATAGTTCAAGCTTGTGAAGTATCTTTTGTGATTTCCTACATTGCTTTTATATTTGTTAATTATAAGTCAGTTAAATAATCATTAATGTTTTCTTCTACTAAGATTTTTTTGAAAAATATTCAGCATTTGGTTTTGGTCATTGTCTCTATGGGTAATTTTTGACTAATTTTTTAAATTTTTGTTAATTTCTCTCCTCTTATACTTTGGGTTGGTAATATTATTTTTCACCAAGTTTAGGAAGATTGCTTAATAATTTTTAATATTCCCTATTTTCAAGATATATTTAAAAATATGTTTCCCTTTAAGCTCTTATTTAACGTCATTGAATTTCACATCATGCTGCTATTCAACCATGATCAGTTTATAGAAATTAATGAGGTATTTTATTCATTCATTCTTCATAATATCCATTTTGATGTTTTAGATCTATAGGTTTGAGAGCTTATATTTATTATTGAATTACAAATTTTATATTGCAGTCAAGGAATATTCTTCTACATGGAATTTATATTTTATAATTTGGTTATATTTTCTTTGCAACCCAGAAGCAATAATTGTCTAAAAATGTCCCATGCATCTTTGAAAGAATGTTTATTCCCAGTGTATTCTGGGTGGCAGAGCAGTGTTATTTACAATATATATTAGATCAGTTCATAAATTGTGTACTTCAAACTTTCCAAAATTTTGACTGTTTTACCTATTAGATCTATAATTTTCTATGATTTAAAATTCCCCTCTAACTTTATGATTTTTTAAATTAATTATCATTTTCTCTAATGGATCAAACTACCCTTGTAAGTAATGACTTCTTATAGGAGAAAAGGAGAAGATAAAATAAGATTTTTCATAAAATGTTTTAATATAACTCCCTTTTCAAAATTCTGGTTATGTGTTTCTTAGATACCACCTTTTAAGCTGTCCATAACACACTAAATCCCTCACTAATATTACCAAAGCCTTTAATTGTGAGAAGTTCACTTCTGAGATTTTCATGAAAGGAGTATCCTCCCTTATTGGTAGAATTTGCTTATTAATATCAGGAATAACAAGGCATATTTTGATATAGTGTAGAGATTATGTAATGCTGGTTATAAATGAATATCCTCATAAACAAATATACAGAAAATTTAGTATTGGTTTAATATGTTCAAGCCTAATGATTTATCTTAGGTTTACCCCAAATAGCTATTATAAAAATTGACTTGGCTTCTTTAATTTTCAAATCAGTAATATATATATATCTTATATATATATATAATATAGCCAGCCTTATAGGCCAATTCCCAATGAAAAACACATGAGAGACTTAGATTTAAGCCAATAGGCAATATATTAGCTTTATTATGAGGGTTATGTCATTGCTTTTCAAGGAAATGGAATACTCATATTCATCATTCTTGGCATCCCAGCCTGGTATAAATGTGCAAGGGGCTAAATTGTAATCAGAAAATTTCATGAGGGGTAACATACAATGATTAGGCTATAACATTTTCTAAGCTTAATGAATTTTTTCCCCATGAGGATACTCTGGTCATCTTGATTGGATTTGGGAGATATTCCACATACTCAAGATCATCTCTTAAGATGAGAGCGCATCTAGTATGGTTGTTGTCACCTATTACATCTTGATTTTTTTCATGTTTCCCTGCAGTGGCTAATCTGTTATGAAAATTAAAGGGACACATCTTTTTAACTTGCTCTCAAAATTCTCACTGATTGATAAATTTTAAGCTTTGTTCATGTAGTCGAGCTGCTAAGAGTAAATCACAACCATTTGCAATGTTCATTGACTTACAATTGTCCTTTGATAAGATAAGCAGAAGTTGTACTACAATATATGCTTTTCATGTAGCTTTTTCATTTGTAATTCCATTAAGATATATTAAAGCAGTACTAATTATATAAAAGTATTTATTTGATGCCTAATAGATACATTTTTAATTTTAAATGATAAAATGATGACTTCCTTGTATCATAATTTTATATCCAGCATTCTATAATTCTGTATTTGATTGTATGATTTTAAAATCCTAAATAACAGCCCTATGAATCTACAAGATTTTTAAATATTTTCTATATACTAACTCATTTTATTCTTATACTATTTTACAGTCAAGGAAATGATTCACAGAGAAATCAAATGACTTGCCCAGGTCATAAAACTAACAAAAAGTGGATCAAGGATTCAAATCTAAGCAGTCTCATTCCAGAGTCCTCTGTGCTATTCTGGAACTTGCTAAAACACAGAGTATATAACAATAAACTAAACTATGTGTATTATGCATAAAAAGGAAGAGAAATTTATGAATATAGAATCTGAGGAAAAAATGTGTAACATAGTCTGGGGATAAAATGATAGCATTCCAGGTAAGGCAGTATTTTTGACATGGTAAGTATAAAATTGAAATTTAACAGTTCCATTTCTTTTTTACTACTTATTAGTATAGCATAATCTTTCTCTATTTTATTGAAAAATACATTTAAAACTGTAAGAATGCCCATAATCACTCCTATCATTACATCTTTGTTTTTCTGGAAGCTCTAGACAATAATCAAGAAAAACCTAATAAGAGAAACAGATATTTGAAAGAAAGAGGGAAATTATCACTATTATTTGCAGAAGTGATTATAGTTTAAAAAAATATCTCTCTACAAGGAAATTCATTCAAAATACTGTTAGAATCCAAAAAATCGCAGCACATTTGAAAATAAAATGGAAATAGTTGTACTTAAAATACCAACAGAAAATATAAAATGTCTATTAATAAATGAAATAAAATATTCAGAACATAAAATGTACATTATAAATGTTTCTTAGAAGGAAAATAAAGTGGACAAATAATTGGAGATACACACACACACACAAACACCCCTAATAATAGATGGTATCTGTCTGTTAATTCATTGAGCACATATTTATTTAGTTATCAGTATATGGCAGGTACCCCACTGATAAAATGTGTGAGCCACAACATTGCCTGCATAGAACTTAGTGTTGAGTTGCAGAGAGAGATTAGTAATGTGGCACTCTGAAAGTTATTATATAGGAGTGTAATCAAATCAAGAAGATCATGGAAATTACCTTGAGAAAGAGACAATATACCTAAGATCCAGAGTAAGTTGAAGAGGTTCCTAGCTGCAGAGGGTGGGAGTGGGTAGAGATTCTCAGTCAGAGGTAACACATTGGTAAAGAATATGGTTGTGGTGGAAAATAAGCATGTGTAAGTGAAAAAATCTTGTATAGTTAAAATACAGTAAACAAAAGGAAGTACAGTGCAATGAGAAACTATGATAATAAGTACCGGACAGATGATACTAGTCCTGGTGGTCAGACATATTAAAATGTGTTCTTAAGAGTAAAAAGAGGCCATTAAAACATTGTAAGTGAAAAAACAACATGATCCAATTTTTTTTTTTTTTTTTGTAGAAAGTACCCCTGCTGCAGTGAGAGAACAAATTAAAGATGAGCCAAGGATTCGGGGAAATTAGAAACAAAGACAAGAAAGGAAGCACAAAGGGTGCAGTCAGAGCTGACACCCAGGTTTTTAGCTAGAATGGTGTCATTTAGAGACATACAAATACTGAAAGAAAGGAAGATTTCAGGATATCAGAAAACAGAACAGGAAAGTAGAAACCTTAACCCAAACTCACTCTCTCTCTCTTTTCCTTCATTATAATTTAGTGTTTGATAAAGATGCAATTTTAAATAGTGAGGAGAGACAGAATTATTCAATAAGTGGTGATAGGACAGATGGCTAACTGTAGAAAAAAATGTTTAAACAGAATATAACTTCAAAACTTTTAACAAAATAAATTTAAAATATATTAAGTATTTAAAATAATGTTAACGTTTTAAAATTCATTAAAAAAATTCTAAGAACTTCCCAAATGAAATATAAGTTAAAATATATTTAGATTAGGGAATATTCTGGCTATTAAGCTATTGATCTCATCTTCAAACTGACACTTGTGTGCTCTGCTTTGTGAAGCTGGAGCTGGAACTTTGCAAACCACATTTCTCCTTTGATAGCTGGTTCCTGTTAGGTTCTTCCAACAGGAGTACATAGAAGGCGGCTGTAGGTGGAAGAAGGACATGCTACTTATGTTTGCTTCCTATTCCTGGCACAATCACCAGGACAACACTTCTTCACTCTTGCAGCATCAGAGTTGATTCTAGCAGGAGCAGCTGATTCCAGTCTTCAGTATTTCCACATTCGTAGAAGTCATTTTGTGGCATCGCATAGGGAGCATGAGCTGAGCATCACCCCCTTCCTCAGAGATCTAAGTCTCAGATCCATAGGATTCCTCCTCCAATCTTCTACAATTTAATAATTCCAACCTGGTTTCTTTGTTCTACAGTCATAGAGGTGGTAGCTGCTTCCTTCTGTGACAGCTTAGTC
>VBSM01000361.1:48862743-48898726 GCA_008086735.1 Cheirogaleus medius
ACATGGGGTATTTTAGGTCACAGAGAGATGTTTGCGTTTTACTCTAGTTACACTGAGATCACTTTGGAGTTTAACCTGCAAATGATATGATCTGATTTATGTACTTAAAAGATCAGCCTGGCAGCCAAGTAATATGAATCATGTTGGCCAGAGGCAGGGGTGGAGCCAAGAGTAGAGAACAGTCAGGCAAAGATGATGGTGGCATTTATTAAGGGTGTACATACTTACTTATTGAAAATATGTATGTACAAATTAAACGTGATAAGATTTATGTACAAGAATGTTCATGGAAACATATTTTAAATCAAGGGGGGTCACCTAATATCTGCAAAGATACATAGAAAATAATACAACAATAGTGTATAGCACTGCACAATTATTAAAAATAATTTTAGATTGATTTTACTTGTAGAAAATATATTCAAGGTCTACATAAAATATAGATTACTGCAATATGTCTATATGTGCATATAGCCTTAGACAACTGATAGTTGCTTGCATTTTCTTATTCTTTGAAAATGAGCATTTTTTTTTCTGTGTGGTCAGAAAAATAGGAATTATTAAAAAAAGAAAGTATTCTTCTTGACCTTACCAATATGCTTAGCCCTCAGCTAATTCTGAGATTTATGCTACCAAGCAATATTTTTGCTTTTATGCTACCGTTTGTTATTTCTCTATAATATGTACTCTTACTGAAATTACTTATATTTGTTTATAAGTATGAATTAATTTGGCTACTCCCTGATTAGTCACATGTCCACATGTTTTCTTCTTCATCAGGGTTATTTGCAAATGAGTTTTTGGGATGTATATGTATTTTTTTCTTTATTATAGTTTTATTGCTGTATAATTGACATAAAATAAACATTTAAAGTGTGAAATTTTATAAGCATATGATCCATGAAATCATCTTTATAACCATGAGAATGATTATATCTATCACCACAAAGGAATCCTTGTGGTCCTTTGTGACTCCCTCCCCAATCTCCACTCAGGCAATCACCCCCAGGCAACCACCAATCCATTTTCATTTATTCTAGGTTAATGTTTGCATTTTCTAGAATTTGATGTTAGTGTAATCATATAGTGTACACTCTTTTGTCTGGCTTCCACACTCAGCATTATTGTTTTGAGATTCATATGTGCTGTCACATGTGTCAGTGGTTCATTCCTTCTTACTGATGGTTAGTATTTCATAGTATAGATGTACCACAATAGGTCTATCCATTCACCTGTTGATAGGCATCTGGTCAATCTTTTTAATTTTACCCATTCTAGTGAGTGTGTAGTAGTATCTCATTGTAATTTTACTTTACATTTCCCTAATGTCAAATGATGTTGAGCATCATATCAAATCTTTCCAATTTGAAAATGGCTAAAAATATAAACAGACATTTCATTAAATTTTTGTTTTGGAGTCATCTATTCATCTTGTATTATTTCCTTATTTGTAATAATAGGCCATGATTATACGATTATATTTTATCTCAACATGTAAAAGTCACTTTCCTTAATTGTAGGTGCCCACCAGAATTTTTTAAGTCTTCACTAATTTTTTATTATTAACTTTAAATATATCTTCTTCATCAACACAGCAATGTGTATCACCTTTTTAATACACACCATGTATAAATCCATGTAAAATAGCTTACCTATATTATTATGTCTATGTCCTCCAACAATTTTGCAATATTAATATATTGATTTCAATATAATGAAGGCAACTAGGGGTCAAATATTTTGTACAAAGTCACATAGATGTTAAGTGATGAACTTAAGCTTTGAAAGCTCATTCCAGAATTTAGATGCTTGCTACTTTGTGTTGTTTTGCTCTCAAGATTAGCATCAGCTTAACTTCATTTACTTTTTGAAAGGAAGGCACTGAAGAGAAAGGCTTAGTACCTTTTGATTGAGTCACAATTTTGTACAAATATTTTAAAGCAACATTTCTATATCATGTTGAATAAAAAAGGTAAAAATATCACTGGAAGAGTAACTCAACAGTAAGAAACAAGTTATATTTTTAAGGCTATTTTTCTCTTATGCATTTGAAAAATGCCAAGTTCAACTTAAGAACACACCAGTTGATATATGTCTCATAATAAGGATTTGGTATCTTTTTGTCTTTTTCTCTAGAGTATTTTTTGTAAATCAGCGTTTAATGGACATTAATAAATCAATATCACAGAAACACAATAATTATTTTTAAACTTTAAGACACAAAAAGCTTGCAATTATGTTCATGTATGGCTCAAAAAGAATAATAACTATAAATGAATTAGCATTTTCTTAATGACTTTCTCATTATTTCTTGAATTTGTTGTAATTATATCAAACACTCTTTTTCATGCAACAAATATATATTATTGAGTGCCTCCTGTATGCCTTGCACTCACACATGTACTGACAATTTCCTTGACTGTTGCTAAGGAACTAACACCATTGGTATATGAAAACCAGTTGACTGGCATTTTCATATTAAGACTCTTGAAAGGAGATTCTCTCCTCTCTCTCTCTCTCTTTCTAATACGTGTATGTGTGTCTGTATCTTTGAACAACATGTGTTTGAACTATATGAGTCCACTTATATACAGATTT
The DNA here is from genome assembly GCA_008086735.1 of Cheirogaleus medius. Taxonomy (NCBI): domain Eukaryota; kingdom Metazoa; phylum Chordata; class Mammalia; order Primates; family Cheirogaleidae; genus Cheirogaleus; species Cheirogaleus medius. The sequence goes on from VBSM01000361.1 coordinate 48,865,342, forward strand.
TTTTCCACCTCTGCTACCCCTGATACAGCCAGACCAACCCATCCTCTTCCTCCTCCTCCTCAGCCTACTCAACATGAAGACGAGTATGAAAACTTTTATGGTGAATAGTAATGCCACTTAATGAATAGCAAATATATTTTCTCTTCCTTTTAATTTTCTTAATAACATTTTCTTTTCTCTAGCTTACTTTATTATGAGAATACAGTACATAATAAATATAACATACAAAATATGTGTCAGTTGACCTTTTATGCTATCAGTATGGCTTTTGATCAGCAGTAGGCTGTTAGTATGTATGTTTAAGGGAGTCAAAAGCTATATGCAGATATTTGACTGTGCAGGGGCCAGTCCCTCATCTCCCACATTAATCAAAAATATATAAAAAATCAGGACCTATTCAATGATTTGAAATCCCCTGGACAAGATAGCCCCAGGAACTTCTCCAATCCATCTTCTTTTAAAAATTAATGTAGTTTAATATAAGGCAACATCTTCTAGAAAGATCCTGAAATTCATTGTATTAACATCTTAACAACACACTCCAAGGCTCAGACTTTGACTCTTAATTTCCAAGAAGTGTGTTGCTTCAAAAAAGTTCTTCAGAAAGTTCTCAAATTATAATAGGAAGCATTCCACCTTTCTATTCACTTATTCTAGTATCCTAATTTAAAAATGTCCCAACCTCAATATATATTCCAACTTATTATCCTTACATTATTTGGGGGAAAAGAGGTCTACTGTTTCTCTGTTCTCAGTTAATAATCCTAATACAATACTCTAATAAATACCATGCATACAACATCTACTCCATATTCTTTTTTCTTTTTGTCTTCTGCTTATTTTTTATCTTTGGTAGTAACCTTTCAAAACCCCAAATTATCCAGTTATTCTGCAGTATACCAAGACAGCTGAATGTAGGGGCTAGAGAAAAACATGCAATCTCACTGACAGGTCATTCTTCGAATTGATAGCCACAAAACCCAAGTGAGCCCTCAGCCCTGTCCATAAATCCTACTGAATTTTTATGTCTGACATTTTCTCTTTATCTCTCCAAATCCATTCTTTATACTTCTCCAAACTGTTCTCTTTCATGGGAGACTGAGCTATATGGGAACTCTTGGTCGTGTAAATTTCAGCCTTAACTGGAGGGAGTGAGGGATGGAGAATCATTTATCTTCTCTGTATTTCGATCACTCAAAATTATTTGGAGTTTACATCATTAACCCTCATTCTTAACAAAAACTTGGACTGGGAGTTCCTGTACTTCTCAGAGACTCATAACAGCATCTGAGTGAGTTCTCTTCACCTTCTCTCTAATTCCGTCCTTCCTAAGTGCAGGGAAAAATAATGTGGTCTCAGGGAGCAGAAGTATCACTCTTACTCTCATTTGCATTTCCAAAGCTATAGATATTACCTGGGGTCTATACATCTCATCCCTGAAAACACAGCTATTGAACTTCTTGTCAAGACATTTATTATTTGCATTCTGCTCTATTATTCCAATAAAACAGGTCAAGCTATGTGAATGGGAGGAAACATGGAAATAGCATGAAATATTAAGAAATTTTAAGGAAAAGGGTAATACTTTACACACAAAAAGATATATATGTGTGTGTGCATATATATGTATATATGCATGCTACTGAAGTTTTCCAAATTAGCCCAAGAATACATTAACTGCCCGTAAATGGTAGAAGCCTCCTTAACTGGTAATGAGTTCCCATTATTGGAGATATTAAGGTGAATTAGAGCAGTCATCTCTCTAGTATATTGTCTAGTAAATTAGTACATCATAAAGAGATTGGAGAGGATGGCCTTCTAGGAAAAATGAGTTTTATAGTTCACTCAAACTCTGAAGTTTTATATTTTCAGTGATGAGATGCAGGACATAGAAAAACTCTTAAGTCAAAACCTTTTCCCTAAGATACAGATTTCCCTGATATATTATAACTACTAAAAACTAAAGCATGCTCTGGATTATTTTAGGTATCTGCAGTAGATAGATTATTGTGATATTCTGATACACATATTCCAAACCTCAACAAGCCCTTTGTATTGTTTTCATGCCTCAGATGACCTTGTCATTTTGGACGATAACTATATAGGAGAATTTCAGTTATCCTGTGGGTCTCAGGAAAGAGGTAGTTCTCTTGTAGGTTGGTCTAATGACCCATTATTTTGTTCTTAAATCTGTATTTATAAAACTCAATTTTAGAAAGTACAAGAGATTAGACAAAGGAAAGTGGAAGATATCACCTTAGTAAGTTCTCCCACCTTCTTTCTCAGTATAGAAAAATCAACATTATATTATAATAGCTCTAGTAGAGGTGGACACTTCCACCAGGATGATCAGGAAAGGCTGCAGATGAAAAGTGGCATAAAGGGAATAACTTTGAAAGATAGATGAGAATAAAATTGATAAGAAAAGATATAGATAAAAATGGAAGTGTGAGCCCGAAGAGAATTTACTGGTTTTAAAAGGCTCTTTGTTCTGTAAAAATGGCACCAGATAGAATTAAGGTTTCAAAATCAACAAGGTCTGTTGTGTTGAGGTGAAATAGAATAATACCAACAGACTTCTCTCCAGCAAATGAAGGTTTTCTGTTGGTTTCCTACAACTCTTGGGAGCCTATGACTCCTCTTATTTTTTAAAAACAGAGTAATTACCTTAAAGCTACTATTTGCTATTTGAATTTTGTTTTGTTTTAAACTTTTAATTTCATCAAAACCATGAATTTTCACAAAGCAATTTCATACCTAGTTGCTACTGAAGAAAATATTTCACCAGTATGTAGCAATGCTAAGTTCTACTCTCTGGTACAAATGAGTTCCCTGATACCTAAGATGATCATATGTTGGCTTAGCCTGGCGAGTCCCAGTTTCAGTCTTTTGTCCAGGATTAGTTATTATTAGCTCCCATTTCATTCTCAAATGAATATGAATGATAACTCCATGAGTATGAATAATAAGGCATATGGCCAACCAAAAGAGAGCATAAATATATTTATTTTTTAATGCCATTTTTGTCTTATTTTACTTTTAAAAATGTAATTATTTAAGAATTATATCTCTTTGTCTGACACATGAATTAGTTAATAATAGAGCTTAAACTCTAAACAAGATCCATGAAAATACAGAAAACACTGATAGTAGATCACTAATCGTTGTGTATTGTGTCTATCACAGTATCGTTGATGAGACTGCGAAGTATAAAATTGAAAAGATAAAATAAAACAGATCCCAAATATAATTAATGAGTCAGTATTAATCAATAAGCAATAAATTTGTGTTATAGGATGTTCTTAAATACTTAACTTAAAAGTGAGTTTTATTAATTTAAAGTTGCAAATGTAACTCGTTTTTAGGGTTAATCTCTTCCAATTGTGAAGGGTTTGTTACGGTGTTTGAGAAGCACTTGTTTAAATTCACAGTAACTGAATTATGTAGAACAACCACAGAGCTATAGTCTCTTTTTAAAAAGGAATAAGTAAAATAACCACTTAAATTGAAGCACACATTTCAGAGGAATTTGTGGAATGGTTTGCAAATGGTGAATTTGCAACAAATGACAACTTCATGTATATAAACTTCATGTTAGATTTCTCTGATTTTCAAAAAATCTTCAAAACAAGAGAATTTAAAGCATCCCTACATACATTTCAGGAATTGCTATCAAAGATAAATTTTAAACATAATAAGTAATATAGCATATTATTGAGACCCTATTTGGTTTTATTGGAATAGTTAAAATCATGAAAATATTTTCTAGTATAATAAAGTACAAGTACTCTACTGCAAACAGTGTGGGAATAAATTTAAATATTAGTAACAGTATAGACATTGCACTTCACTCAGGAGTGTTACATAAAATATCAGATATTCACCAGAGAGACTGATAATTTTTTAAAAATCTTTTAAGAACCTAAGTATTTTTGTTTCTATTTTTAGATTTGGTGTGTTGAGAGATAGTTAATTTTTTTCTTTGACATTAATTATAGTCTTCTGGGGGCAAAATGGTTCACAAAGATTTCTTGGACAGACAAAAATGTTGATAGACATAATAGGATTTGCAGCTATTTTAAGTCAAAATGAGTTCTTTAATCCTCTATCTAGTGTGGGTAGAATTAATTCATTACTAACCTCACAACAAATTTCAAGGAAACTAGGTCTGCTGTAACTGTTAAATTGTGGTAGAAATTAGGAAATGTTGAAACAGTCTCATCAAGAAACTGCATAATGTCATTTAGTGCATTAACAGAGTCCCACAATTCTTATTCAAAAGTGTCTTTTTCTATCTTCATTTCACCATTGTGTGGCTTATTTGAAACAGCCAGCATGTCTGAAGCATTTTATAACTGTGGCTGAAGAAACTATTCAGCACACCTCGTTAACTAGCAATTTTACCTCAGGACCATCCTGAGTATTTGATTCCTCATGGTTCATTCTTTTGAATACAAAAAATAAATAGTGCAAGTTATAAACATACTTCTTGAGTGTTGGTGCTTTCTTGATGCATCAACTGAAAATATTAATTCAGTTTGTTGGCTAACAATGATTGCTTTGTGCATCTCTGTGTATAGATTGCCATGGTAGGAACAAAATTCTCTAAACAATGATAGTTTGGATGCTTAATGTTTATCTTTGTTGTTAATTCCTTTTCTCTTCCCCTGGAGTTTCATAAGGTGAAAATGGTCAAGTAATTTGGGTTCTAGTCCCTGCTGTATAGTTGGCTGGCTCTACTTGAGTAAACACCAAGACAGTGCTAATTCCTAATAACAGAAGTGTTCATTTCTTTGGTTAAAATAAGGACTGTCTCTTCTCCCTTTCTCTCTGTCTTTTCCTTTCTCTGTCTCTCTCTGACACACACACATACACAAACACACGTACTCTATTTTTCCTCTCCCAAGAAATAATCAGACTGAATTTTATATTTAATATTTCTCATAGTAGTCTCTATAATTCTAAACAATGAGCTTATATGTCATAGTTTGATTTGTCAACTTTTGACAGTATCTGGTGACTCTTTTCTATGAAAAATAATAGATTAACTCACCCTCACTTTCAATGACTGTACTGACACTTTAGTTGTTAAATCTTCCATTAGTTAACTTAAAAATTAAATTATATCACAAACACATCTCTTGCTATTTCTTGATATATCAAAATTTGATATTAAATGCTGATAGCTTATTGTATAAGGAAAATTTCATTCTTGTTTTTCTAACTTCCCTCTCCCTTTTAAACTGTATCATAATATTTTCAATGTTAATGAAATTTGCATTTACCAATGGTGTTCAATAAATTATAATTAAATTTTTTATACTCTACCTTAAATTGTGCAGAAACGTTCTATTCTTTGCAGTGTTGCCCTGAGGAGACTGGGGAGAGCCTGACCCAAGAATTTTTGATTTACTAACTCCAGCAGCTTTTACAGTGGGAAGCTCACAGCCTGATGCTTCAACTGGAGGCCACTCAAACTTCTCAGCACAGGGTGAATCCTTCTTTACTCAGCCACCTGTTTTCTTACACAATTGTATTGATAGACATCATAGGTTGAAGCCAGAGTCTTTTGTAATCAGGAAGAAAGCTCACACCCCTACGTGTTAACATCCTCCTTCCACCAGCTATGTGCCCACTGGACGCATCTGCCAGTGAAAAATTGGGATGCTGCCTAGAGTTGGTCTTTTTAGAACATATCTCATTTTTTGACACGGTCCTTTATTCAAGCTATGCTTCCTAATCAGTCAAGCATGCTATAGCACCCAGTCCCCTATTTCCATTCATTCACATATTCTCCACATTATTCAAAAAGATAACATATTTCTGTTTCATTGTGTAATTAAATCTTCTGAGTTTTTATTACACTCTACGTTTTTATTTCTTCTCTTATTCACTCCCTTATATATTTATTCATACTCTTAATAAAATTTTGCCTGCATGTTTCAATTTTTGATAGGTAAAGTATAACCTGATATTATATATGCACCTTGTTACTAAGATAATAGCTACAATAATGGTTATGAGTAAATTGTATAGAAGTAATTACATCTCAAGTGCAATTCTTAGTACTTCACACATTTTACCTCATTTAATCATTACAACAACCCTATGAGGGCGAGGTTGGTACAATTATTCCTTATTTTACAAATGATGAAACTGAGGCACAGAGAGGTAAAAGGACTTGACCACAGAACTATTGTGGACCACAAAACTATTGAATAGTGGCACAGTCAGTGGAAGACTGAAGTCCAGGTTCTCAGTCACGCCAGTATTCCATCCCACCTGATACATATTCAAGTAATTATGGAGTTTGTTACAGGGAATTTGCTTATCATTTAAGATAGCTTTCTTTCATTTTTTTTCTGATTTCTTATTCTACATTAGAAAAAATAAAGGGAATTTAAATTTTTGAATCTTTGAATAAAAGTGTCTTTATGTTTGTTTGATAATTTTCTACTTTGGATATATAGGATATATATATTCTATTTTCCCATGAACAGTGAAATCATTGCTTTATTTTTCTCTAACATCTAGCGTGGCTAATGAGAAGTCTGAGGCTAGTCTGATTTTCATATCTTTATAGGATAAAATGATTTTCTTTCCTCTTAAAGTTCTTGTAGTTTCTAATTTTCTCTATATTCTAAAATTTCCTGAGTCACATGTCAGAATGGGAGTATTTTCATTTATCCTGTTGAGCCCTTGACTCTGAAAACACATTTGGATTCAGTTTATGTTTTTTTTTAAATTATTGTATATATATATTTTTTTTCCTGGTTGAGTATGGGAACCCTCATTCTGACCCTACCCTTTAACCATAATAAAAACTCCAAGACAATGCCCTTTCCTTGCTCTCTAGAGCCATTTTGTGGACAAAATGCTTAGGAAGACTGCCCTACTGTCTGCATAAAGCCTTATTCCTTACATAAATATACATATAAATATTTTCATTCCCTCCTGGTATATGTGTGACATCCTTGTTTCTGCTTAACTTTATCTTCCAGATATTAATTCATTTTTTTAAGAATCATATTTTTTTATTTTCTAGAATGGCGTCTTACTTTTGAATCCCTTTTTATTAATTAATAACTGGATATACTAATTATATTAATATTTAACATCTAAAAGGTTTTACTTCCATTGGGGTAACTTCTCTTTCTTTAACTTGATCCTCCATACGATTAATTCTCTTCAAATGCCTGGTTATTATTGTGCATATGGTGGATTTTAGACTAGAATTATGATAAGTAGCTAGTCTCTGTTGCACTGTGTTTCCACAACAAGCCTTCCCTCAATATCGGAGGGCTTACTGGGTTATGTATGCGAAAAGGTCTTCCAGCTGGTAAGACTCACTTTCAGACAGTGTGATGAAAAACAGATGGACATGCTGCAGTCCATACTAATGCAGATATAAGGAAAGCTTCACTATTGGAACCCACCATCCATGTCAGACACCCTACTCTTTCCCACAGTTATTGATTTTTTTCGACTAGAGATCCTTAATTTCTGCCTGCCTGTGGACAGGGGAAGATGGGGAACAACATAGCAATTTGCCATGTTGGAATATGGAGGATCAAATATGTATAGGGTAGGAGATTTTCACCACTTTTGTGAAAACATTTTTAATTAGCTTACCCTGATCATTGTCTCACAGACTACTAATCCCCTTGGCATCCACTAAACTAGGAGACTTGCTACCATTTTGAACTCTTATGAGCATGTCTGGCCTGTGTCCTCATCTACCCTTACTCATCCCTTAATAGAATATCAGATGATAATGAAAGATGAATAGGATGTCTTCTCATTCTCAGAATTATAATTGGTTTGTGTCATTTAAATGATATTTTGGGAGATGGTGTAGCTTAAGATATATGTTAAGTTTACAATATTGAATCAGAAGTTCTAAATAAAAGTGCTTCTAATTATTGATACCTATTAGGCTGGGATAATCTGAGGTTCCTGTGTAGGTGACCAAAGTAGTGATGTTAGGCATCAAATTCACTTAAAACTACAAATTTCACTTGATTTTACCCTATTCCTACATCCTCTTCCCAATTTCCTCATTTCTCTTCTTCCTTGCCATGATAAAATTTGGATATAGAAATGTCTACATTCATAGACTGCAATTGCTCCCCTCTCATTCTAATTTGAGATGACTCTAACTAGAAATTTCTCCCCTCCACTCTACTGAAGCCATTCTCCCTAAAGACATAAAGACTTTCATAATATTAAAACCAGTGGTTATTCATAGCACTCATATTATTTGACTTATATCAACATTTGTCTCAGCTCAGTCCTGCTCAAAACACTTTTTTTGCACTTGTCTTTTGAGATATCTAACTTGAAGGTCACTTCTAGTCTCCTACAATTAGGAGTCTGAGTCCTTTTTGTTGATATTAAACTGCTGACATCTTCTCAGTCTTATCTCTTCATCTTCCTCTCTAGCCCTACATCTGAGCAAACTGATAAGGAATCCTGAGTGCTCTCTTTCTTGGTGGTGGTGGGAGCTTTAAACCGTACAACCCCCTGGCTGAGTGTGGAGACCCTCATTCTGATCCCACCTTGTAACCACAATAAAAACCCCAATGCCCTTTCCTTGCTCTCTCAAGTTATTTTGGACCAGCTTTGGAACACTGCTCTGCTTACATGAACATACATACGAGCATTTTCACACCCTCTTGGTGTGTGTGTGACATCATCAATCTCCACATCTGATCCAAACGTCTCAACATTCCAGCTTTTTAGGAGAGCTCAGTGAAAGGGCCTCTTTTTATTTTAATCTACCCTAACTGCTATGGTGGTTTCATCTAGTCTCATAATTTTAAATATTATATAGATGTGAAAAATTCAAAAATTTCTTATCTAGATTAGTTCCTCCCTTGAATTCCCAACATCTATATCAATTACCTGCTTGATGTTTCTATTCAGATGTCTAATAGACGTCTCACACCCAGCATTTAATATTGAATCTCCCTGAATCTCCCCTGAATCTCCTCTTTTCACAGCTTTCCAATCTTTTTAGTTACTTGGCCCCAAAATCTTGACATCTTTCTTGACATTTTTGTTTCAGTTATACTCCACATCCAATATGTAAGCAAATCTTATCTGCTCCACAGTCAAATGTATACAAAATCTTACACTGTACCTTACACCGCTACTACCAAGGCTATTGCCTAAGCTATTATCATTATCAAACCAGAATTAGCAAAACAACCTATAAGCTGATTAGAAACTGATATTTCTTCTTCAGACCCTCCTCTACACTATCCAGACTCTTTTAAACACAGCAACCAAAATGATCATACTAAAATATAAATTGGACCATATCAATCAGACCATCCAGTGGCTTCCTGGTGCACTAGAAGACAAATTCCCTTAAGAGCATTAAAAAATCAGTATAATCTGGTATTCAAAATTGTCTGACTTTATATCCTATTATTTTCCTTCCAATTTGTTGTACACCAGTAATAGTAGCCACTTTTATGCTCCTTGAATACATCAGGTTTTATTCTATCACAGCCCTTTGCATTTGCTATTTCCTTTGTCTGGAAAGAAATCTATGCATCGTCATTGATCACTCTCATAAACTTTAGGTCATTATTCAACTCTCAGTCTCTCAGTGCATTCTCACTCTCTCAACAGCATTCTCTGCCCTCTTTATTTTTCTTCATTGTTATCAAATCAACCTCCAATATACTATTTTACTTTTGATTAAAATTTTGTTTAGTAGTTTATCTCCTATTGCTAGAATATAAACTGTGGGGGAGAGTAGTTGAGGCAAGCCCGCAAGGAGATTAGCTAATTCTCCCCATGGAGCCAAGTCCCTAAGATAAGAGTCACCACAGAGGATAAGGAAATTGATAGGCACAGAGAGAAATAAAAGAATACACAGAGACTAAGGTATAGTTTATAGTTTTACATAAAAAGATCAGATATAACACAGCAGTGGTACTTAGGAGACTGGCGTATCTACATAAACGCCAGCAATATGGTTTGATTCATACAGGTTTTTATAATCACAGACATCAATTACCAGTTGTCAGGGTAACACATTTGCATATCAGGGAATGCAGTTGCTAGGGGATACAGGTAGTGGGTTAGGGTCAAGAGTCCTCTCAAAGGGCTTGTAATCTACCTAGGTGAACAAACAGGTACAAAGTCTTTCAGGGGCTAACTTGTAAATTCTAAGAGGTAGTTGTCAATTAACAAAGGTATAACAAAAGAGGTATATTGACTCTATATTTTTTTGATTAGTTATAGTGGACTTAAAGGTAGACAGACAGGAGAGAGCAGGAAGCCCATCTCTAATAAAACAGGTTGTTTATAACCACCGGGGCGCATCTCTGGGCAAAGTGCACTCATTGTCTCTGGCTCCCATCCTGTGGGCCATATTTGCCTTGCCTTGTCTTTCAAGACACAGGGAAGCTCACAGATTTTGAGATACTGGGAAGCCTTCCTGGAAAACATCCCTACTGGAGATTTGAGAGCTCTCCCATGATAGCAGCCTCTAATAAGTGAACCGTTGAGTCCACACATTCCTTCAGGGCAAAACCCTGCAAACTCCTGTTTATGTCTTTAATATAGTAATATTGGGTTATACAATAAAATGATGAGCTTATGAGCCACATCTCATTAATTCCTCAATCATATTTCTCAACAATAAACTTCATGACAACATGGATTTTTCTGTATTGTTCATTGCTATTATACTATTTAGCACATAAAAGATACTGAATAATTATTTGTTGAAATATTAATTAAAAATAACTATTAGGTTTACATAATATAGCATTGGTAAGTTATTTTATTTCTTACAGAGTTCCTTAATGTTCATTTTATAATCAATTGGTATAATATACCTCCTTAACTAATTCACTTGCTTTTTCCATTTCTGTAATGGGGATAATATAATAATACATACAACCAAGTAATCAGGCTTGATAATAAGAAATCATCCACATGACTTATCCAACTAATAGTTGTGTATGTAAAATACTGTGTGCCCATGTATGTGTGTGTTTCTCTTAATTTTGCCAGCATTTAAAAATGTTTTCTTAAGAGTAAAGATTAATAAATGAATAATAGCACCCTTTGTGGATCACTCTGACTCCCTCTCCTCTGGAGGCTGAGCAATGGACTTTAGGTTATGACCTGGTTCTAAGACTGAGAAAGCAAACCCTACCGCATAGATAGATATAAAGATATAAGGAAGATATAAAGATATGTAGAAGATATAAAGAGAATGGTATGGTTAGTAGAACCAAGAGCCAAGTATGAAACTGAAGTCCAATAGCCAAGATGCAGATGGCACCACAGCAACGTGACCAAAAGTGGAGATTAAGCTGATATTAGGGGAAAAAAAAGCTGATATTCGATAGCGAGAATCATCAGAAACAAGTAAATAAAAACAAAGGAACTTTAGTGAGTTGAAGAGAGGTGATGGACCACTATATTTGCTTAGAAAAAAATAAAAAAAAACCTTGTTGTCTGTGGTTGACTTTTTGTTTGTGATATGGAGTGGGCCTAATAGATATTGTGACCTCAATGAGATTACAATCCAATAAAGCAAGCAAGCAAAATAATAAAATATTAGTAATATACAACAAATTTAAAAATTAAATCATACAGAATTTTCAGCACTGACAATTGCAATAAGTCAAAGTATATTTAGACTAAAATTTTCGAAACATAAATAAATATAAGAAATTTCTAGATTCCTGAAAAAATTTTTAAGTATGCAGTATATTTAGACCACCTTCAATATTAAGTCTCTTTGTTTATAAACAAATGAAAGAAAAGTCACAGAAAAGAGTTATCTTTAGTTCCCTCTCTATACTATAAACCTGTCTGTTAGCAGTATGAAAATAACAAACAGTTAATATGAATAAGGGTTATTTTTGCCAAGGGATATTATTACAAGGGAATTGCTTAAGCCTGGATGGTCTATCCAGATTTTATGGTATTAATATTTTTTACTGACATTGTGCCATATTCAAAAGAAATGATTTGTTCTAATTTAGAAAAATCAGGTTTGATAGTAATGGATTATGTAGTTAAAAAAACATCTTTTGGAAAGAGACATTTAATTTACATTTTAATCAGGCTGCTTCTATCCAAGGTGGCCAAACCTTCTCTTTTGAGAAAACCAGGTTAAGTGTATTAATAGTTGGGCTGTTCAGCACATCACTTAATATTGTTCACTAACATTTATTGATTCTTGAAAGAGGCTTGCTAGTAAAGCCTCATTCCTGTACTGCTAAGATTAGGTTTATCCTGCATTAACACTTTAGTTTGATCATTTAAATGTCTCCTAAGTTCAAGTTTTACATTTTAATTTATTCTTAGGCCTGTGACAATGCAACTAAATCTTTAAGACTTTGCTCAATGAAATGATTTAGCCTTGATTTTAATAAGCTCGGGCAAATTGGCAGCTTTAAATAACACAAGCAAAGCAGTATTTTTCAAGATTTTTGTACATAACCATGCATGATTATAAATGTTATGAACAATGGGATGTGATTGTTCATGGAGGAAGAAAGTTTCTTTTCATAAATTACAATGCATCTATTCTTTCCAGCGAGAAACTTCACAATAGTTTTGAAATGGTTTTTAAAATAGCCAGCAGGGAAAAAAGTATAAAATGAGTCAATCAAATTAAAAGATGGCTAAAATTTTCTTATTTTAATATTGTCTCTGGATTTACCCATGAAAAAGAGAGGTACCCAAAGGTTGCAAACCAGAGTATCAGAAACTAAAGCTGTCTATAATTACTTGAAACTAAATATCATTTTTCACAGAATTTCTTTGTATTTCTACAGCTTTATTTTCATAAGGATGGCGGTCTCAGTGGATGTCATGTGGCCATTTTAAACATTCCTAAAATATTTTTTAAAAATAGAATATAAGGAGTCAAGATAATCAATAAACCGTCACTTTTCTAAGCAGTCACTGTGTTGTTTGGCCATAGATACATCACCCTTTTTGTTTTGACACCCTTCAGATAGTTTCTGTCTCCTCTATCTTATAAATTTTTCTTAGGAAATTTCTTAGGAACATATTGAATTTATTAGAAAATATTTTACTTAAATTTAACAGGAGGCTATATGAATATGCTTTCTGCACAGGCCATTTTTACCTAGTTACCCTTATAGATAAATCAAGATGAAAGATGACCTCAATTCTTGGACTGACTTCCCCAGGGTTCCTGGCATGAGGTAGGTAGACAACATTTCTGTGATAACTATGCATTAAGGATGTGGCTTGTGCTACTGCTTATTAACCTTTATAATAATTAAACACAAATCACACTAATCTAGGAATTGACCAAATTCAAAGTGATAATTAAACCAGCATTTAATGCTTTCAAAGAAGAAAAAAAGGTTGTTTTCCTAAGAATTACATATTCTAGGGGAAATATAAAATATTTGAACAATAGTAACTATAACCAACTTAGTGCATTTATTATGCACATATATATCTCTGTAACTGCAAAGTTTACTTTTTATGTAAATTAAAATATAATAATAATGAAGTGGTAATGCTGACCCTTAGCTTAATGGTCACTGAGAGAAACTTTTGAAATGATATGCAGAGGCTTTTCTTTTCCAGAAGAACCATGACTAAGAACAGTGCCGATAAAAAAATCTCCTGGTTAGTACATATGGTCAGGACCTATTTTATGTATAACTCTGTGCAAATTACTTAAATACCTTATAAAATGGTGATAATAGGGTTTCCCACTCAGTAAACTTGTAGTATTTTGAAAGGTTTCTAATAAACAATAGTATTCTCTTAACATACAAAATTTTCTATTATTGGTACTATATCATTTCTGAAGTTGAAAAAGAGTCCCATGTTTTATTTTGCAAGGACAGTAGTATCTTCTTGCTTCTGAGCAATATTTTGGTAATAAATCCTAAATAAACCTATTCAATTCTTATAAAACTTATAAAACTATTACATCTCCTTTAAGTGGTAAACCTTTGACATATATGTATACTTGGGTCTCATCAGTGGACATCAGGAGACAGTGTTATCAATGATCCTGCAATTTCCCTGGCTTTGGCCCTTTTGACCTTCTCTTGCAATTCCCCACAAAAATCCTTTAATTCACTCCTTACTACCTCCTTATTACCTCTTCTATCTTTTTGCCTTCTCTCCCTCTCTCAGTATTTTATTGAAAGCTGGTAAGTTCCTGGTACCATTTAGGATGCTTTTAAGCCACAGTAAATAAGACTAAGTTACTGTTATCTCACCCTATATATAAAAATTCACTCAAAATGGAATAAAAAACATTTGTGAGCCTTGAATCTGCAAAGCAACTAGAAGAAAACATATGGAAAAAGCTTTTTGACATTGGTCTTAGCAACGATTTTTTGGCCATAGCCCCAAAAGTACAAGCAACAAAGTCACTGCCTTCATTATGGTGAAACATTGAAATCCTAATGAAGTATACAAATACATAAATGATAAATTTTCAGAAAGCAAAAAGTTCTGTAAATTAAGTAAAAAGTAGAGTAAGTTGATAAAGAGTGGTTCAGGAGAGGAGTATGGGATGGTAGTGGTTATTTTTGTGAGCATGTTTAGGGAAATTTACTCTCTTCATGAGTTGACATTTAAATTGAATGATGACAATAAATGATGCAAACAAAGACAGACATGGGTGCAGCGAGAGCAGACAACCTCCAATGGATGGGTCAAAGATGTACCAGAGAAAATGCAGTTGAATAGATGGCAGATGAAGCTGATAAGGAAGGCAGATGCAATATTAAGTAGAAATGCATAGGTCATTGCCAGAGCTGGGTGATGGTTCTAACTACATTGAAAGATATTGAAGAACTATTGAGAGTCTCAGAGAACATCTTGTGACCCATTTTAATGTTTACTAATTACAAAATGTTTTCAATAATTTCCCTCTCCTACTTGAATTTGTACACAAGAAACTGTTTGACACCTATATCTACAACCATCTTGCTGTCATCATTTATGGAAATATTTCTCTGCAGGTAGATTTTGTCTGTCCCATTTTTGCACTGAGTACAGTTGTCCTCTGTCCTTGGTTCCAAAGCCTTCAGTTGCCAAAGCTCCTCCAGGACTGGTGGATGAATCTTCAAATGGACAGTCCCTTTCTTCAATTCCATGATGTGTTTTGTCCTCCAGTTCTACAGGTAGTGCTATTTATGCTGAATCTAACAAGCCCAAGCCAAGCAGAGTAGCTGACCTGCACCCCTCTGTCTCTGAGGAGCCAGTATAATGTCTTTTGTTCTCTATCTTTGGATTTCTTTACTTGCTCCTTATGCTCAATTTCTTGCTTTTTGAGTCAAACAAAGCAAAAAGCACAACTAAAGCCCATTAGTATATTCACTAATGCAAATACACGTGTCAGGTTCCAGGTTCAACCAGGCAAATAACTGCTTGGGCCCAGCTAAGATAACCTCTTACAGAACCATTTATAGAACATTTGTATCCATTAGATTGAGAATAGTAATCTAATTTCTAATTAGAGGAACTAAAAATAAATAAATGAAATTATCATATGTATGAAAGTAATTTGATTTTTAACTATATTTCTTCAAAACTTGTTTTTTATTGTAAACACTTCTGATTATCAAAGGAACATGTATTTTTAAAATTGTGAAGTATGCAAAAGCATAAAAGAGAAAATATTAAACACCAGGGATCCTACCCCTCAAAGAGAATAGCTGCTAACATTTCGTAACTACTCTTGTGTGCATGTGTTGCATGCATTTGGTAATTACATGTTTGTACCATTTTAGAAGTTGATTTTCTTCACTTAACTTATTTTGAGCATTTTTCCCATTTCAAATATATTCCAAGAATTTGATTTCAGATGCTGTATCTTGGTTTAAGTGTTATATTTTAGGCCTATTTATGTTCTGTGTTTTGTACACAGACAACAGTTTTGTGCTTTTTTATTCTCTGTTGAGTTTTTCTTATATAAACAGAGATTATAATTTGATATCATCAGGAATGGTAATATCATTTTACATGAAGAAATTTCTGTAATAATTGTTTTGGATATTTGTATTAAATTTTATTAACATATAAAATTAATCACATATATTTTTCTCTGTTTTACTTGGTACATGGAATATTATTGTTTCTTTTAATATTAAAGTCTCATTCTCATATTTTGGGCTTTAATTAACCTCTTAGTTATTTGAAGTGTGTCATTGAATATTAGTATTTTATAAGATAAACATGTGGGTGAAATATTTTATTAGACATTGCTTATCTGACAACTTTTAAATGTATTATTATTATTTTTGCCTTTTAACGTAAGAAAAAAACACATTGGCTGTATCTAGAGATCTTGTTTCATAATCTTCATTGTCTTTTAGCATTCTTATTGTCAAGGAGTTTGAAGTTGGCTAGATATTTTGCCCTTTTGTAGGTAATATTTTTTTTATTAGAGATTTATAGGGATTATTACTTAAGGCCTTTAAAAGAGCAGTGCTTTCACAAATGTATGTCTAAGATTGGGTATCTTCTAATTAATATTGCCTGGTCCTCTATGAACCCTTTCTATATGCAAATTCAAGCCTTTAACACAAGAAGATTTTTAAAAATATTATTAATCTACTATTGTATAACCTTTGCCAGCTTTGTTTCCTCCTTCTAGGTTGTTTCATCTTAATCAGTATTCCATTTTTCTCCTCTCAAACTTCTGAGATAATTTCTTTAAGATTGTTATTTATTTTATTACTTTCATTTTATTTAATGTCTAATCTGATGGTCTCATGTCCTTTGTGGTTTTTATTTAAGCAGTCATACTGTGTCTTTTCTATTTCCTAATCAGAAAGTCATTAGTCTTACATTGAATTGTGTTTGAGAACTTGAATAAGACATTTTCTAAGACTTGTTTCTGATGATGACACTGCTTAAAATTGTTCTTCAGAGTGGTTATTTCTTTTAAAAAATAATATTTTTCCTATGCTCATTAGTTATTTCTTGTTACTTATTTCATGTTGATTTCCTGGTACTCACGCTGAGATGAATTTTTTTTCGTATCTTCCAGACCCAGACAAATGAAGAACCAAAATATTAGATTTTCTGTGATTTACTTACCTGGTTCATATATCCATCCAGCAGCTTGAGGGGAAAAAATGAGGTGGCTAATGCTCAATGTAATACAAACATCAAATGTCTCATCTCCTGGCTTTCCCCTGTGTTTGACCTGGCATTCTTGCTTTGGTAGATGACTGTATCCACTCTTCATGGGGCATGGTAGCAATACTTAGAAACCAACTTTAGCAATGTCTCTCCTTTTTGCCTATTTTGGTGATCTCTGAAAATCATAAACCAGGAGCAACTGCAAGTTTAGCTTCTCTAAAGAATGTAGCCTCTTGCACCCAGCTACCTTAATAGAGCTGTTGGTGAATGTGGATGTTCCTTTTGATTTATTATGACCGGCCAATGTGTTCTATCCTCATGCATCTAGGCGAAGGGATGTTAGTGGGGCTCCACTAGGTTCACTTTATTTACTCCTCAAGATTCCTGTTCCTTCTCACAGAGGGGGCATTACTATTATGTCAAAAATTTTCCAAATCTGACACTATCCACACTATATCTGGCAGAAAAAAAAATTCCTTGAATATATTTAATTGTTGTGTCTGTATGTTTTCACCTTTCAGAACTCACAACACACATATGCTTGTACACACACACACACACACAGAAAGAGAGAGAGAGAGAGAGAGAGAGAGAGACTCAACATTGCAATAGGAATCCAAGGGACTTTTAATTGCAACTTCTCCTAGAATTTATAATCTTTATTTTTAAACAAAAGAACCACTTTAAAACCTACTTCTCCCCCTTGGTCCCTAAACACATTTGTCATGTCTGTTACTAAACATAAATTTTCTCTTAAAAGATATAATTAGATTATCTTCTTTCAAGAAAGGTTATTACTTGCCTGGCTTTCTGGTTAATGGTGCACATATTTTTGTTTTGGGGATGTTGTAGGGGTGGACGGGGACACCACAGTGATGGGCATGGGGATCCTATCTTCTGGGAGTATGAACTCAAACTGTAGATGTAAGACATACACAAACAACGACCTAAGGCAGAAAATAAAATGTTTCAAGTCATAAAGAAAACAAGCACCAAAGGCACTTTGAGAAGGATAGAGCATTTATTGGACTGGCTTATACAGAGAAATCAGTGGAATTTTGAACTGCAACTTGAAGGAGAGATACAGTTTCAGTGGATTTGAGCAGGAGATAATTAGGAGAAAGGAATGGAATTCAGAATGTGAGCGGTGTGCTGGAGAGATTTATGTATTGGCATATAGTCTGCTTATTAGAATTGCTCATCATGATTTCTACTAGAACTTTTTGCATATTTACAGCTGAAACTTTAGTTTGTTATTACTTTTTAGAGCAATTTGTATCTTTGAATAAATAACTATTTCTGGAATCATTCTTCTATAGTGTGTTTATGGTGAAGTCACAATTTCAGTAGCTTGAATGGAAGGTTTTGCAGATATCGGCTTACATTGTTTTTATTAAAAACGTTTCTCTTCTCCAACTGTTTTAGAAAAGAGCTTGATCAAACAGGAAAGAGTAAGTTTATCTTAGTGAACTTTTGTTAGCAAAGTTTCACCTAAATTTCCACTCTATACAAAATTGGATGGCAACATAATCTAAGAATCTGAATAACTTTAATTTAACAAAAATATTTTTCTTGTTTGTACTGATAGCTTATTTCCGCAGCATTGCACTAGTGTATTGAAAAACAAAACATCTTATTACATGAAAGTCTAGTGATGTGTAAATGCATTGGGCAACATCAGCTACTGACCCTACTTTCTTAATGTTTAATTTTCTCCACTACCAACAACGTATTTTTTCTTTCTGTTTAGAATAACAGAAGGCAAAGAAAAGCAATTTCTTCAAAAAGCTTATATTAGATAACTCTGTTTTTGTCTGTTTATACATAATTAGGAAACTATAACATCTTGAAAAGATCCAGGGAAAAATTTGGAACCACTTAGTTTTATTGAGTATCAGAATATTTTAAGTACTGGATTGAGAGATATATAGCCTTATTATGCATGTTCAAGAACAGTCATCATAATACAATATTTACTCTTGATAGAGTAATTGTAAAAAGGCTTATTTTCTTTCTACCACATATTATGTTTCTTATGTGTCTATGATCATTGTAGTCTAAAATAAAATAATTTGCTCACAAAAGGCCTATGATTTCATTCTTGTATACTTAAATATTATTAATTCCTAAGATATTGTAATATTGAAAGCATGTATTTAAAAATCAGATAAATTGATGTGCAAATCTGAGCTCAAATTGTGACAAGGTGTATAATCCTGGTCAGCTCATTTGACTTCAGTTTTCTTATGAATCAATGAAAATAAAATAACAATTAGTTTGAAAGGTTGTGGAGACTGAGGTATTTTGAATAAAATTTCCAAAACATAGCAGAAACTTAAATATGGTAACAGCTGCTATTCTACACATTTCACTGTTGAGAAATTGCAGCTTCAACTGATTTTATAATTGTGGTATTAACTGTATAAGATTATGTATGAGTGTACTCACTTATCTTGGATTCTAGTTGACTGATTAAACATATATGACTCTCTCTCCTACCCTCTCAAGGTCTCATCAAAATGACAAAATAACAACAACAAAAATAAAACCATAATATGCTGGGCAGTAAAAATAGTATTAATAGTAGAACAGAAAGTTTGAGTAAATCTTTATGGTAGAAACCAATGCACTTGGATTGACATAATATATAAATTAAGGAAAATTTCATACAACTACTGCTAATTAAAAGCTAATGTTTATTGATAATTCATATTTCAGGGAATATGCAAATATGTTTTATTCATTATGTCAAATTTATTTTAACACTCTGGAGTCAATTCTGTATGTATTTTCATTTTACAATGAAGAAAATGAAGATTAGTGATTTATCCAGTAATGTCACACAACTATGGTAAGGCAAAGTGTGGTTTGAAATCAAGGCTAAACACCCCACACACACAAATTCTTGTGTATAGGTTGTGCATTTAGTGTGTGTGCATATACATTATATCTATCTTATTACTTTATATATGTGATTACATAATTAATTCCTATAATATGTTCACAAAACTTCCTACAATGATATAGGAAATTTTAGTGCATTTATACGAATTTCTTTGCCTTTTCTCCCTTTTTCTCTATATAGTTCTCTCATCATTTTTAGTTAAATCAATAATTGATATTTACATTATTTTTATTTCATTAATTAGTTCACTGCAGAGTGAATTAGCATATTATGATCACATTTCTTTTATTATTCAAGTTTTGTAATATTTATTCATATTTTACTGTATATTTTGAAATTCTCATTTTTTCAAAATGTGCCTATACAAGATATTCTATTGAGTTTCCTGTTTTTTCCCCCCAAAGACCTCAATCCTTGGATCCTCAGCGCCCCTGCTCCAATTTTATTTGCTCCTCAAATCTACCACAAAGCTACCATGTTTCTATTTTTATATCAAGTCCACTGTTTGATGGATATTAGGTTTTCTTCTTTCTTGGCATATGTTCATGTCATTTAGAGCACTTCAACAACTCCCATAATAGGGTACATGGAAGAAAAATGATATAAGTCCCTGTATTTTTAAGTATGTTAATTCTTCCTTTATCCTTAATTGCTTAGTTGGCTTATACAGAATTGTAGGTGGAAAATTATTTTCCCTTAAAATATTGAAATCATTGTTCCATTATTCTAGTCTCTTGGGTTGCTATTAAGAAGTTCATTCCAATACCATTCTGATTATTAATCTTTTATATACTATTTTTTCCAGGAAACTTTTCATGTCTTTATTTTATCCCTAGTGTTAAAAATTGTATAATATCCTGCCTAGTTGGGAGTCTTTTTTATTAATTGTACTACTTACTTAGGACCCATGCCTTTTACTTTTGTAAAATTTTCTTGTATTAATTCCTTGATAATTTCCTTTTCTCTTTTACTCCATTTTTTCTTTTCTTTCCTTTCCTTTTTTTGAGATTCCTATTAATGGAGCATTGAACTTCCTGAACTGATTACTTTAATGATTTAATATTTCCCTTCCTCTGTCCTTTTTCCTTCTGGTTTTATTTTTAGGAGAACTTTTTAAATTTATGTTTAAAACTTTTTTAAATGTAGCAGTTATACTTTATTTAAGAACTTTTTGCTTCTTTTATTGCCCATTTTTTCAAAATGCCATTATTATTTCATGTGTTGAATATCTTCTCTTCTAAGGTTATTGAGATTTTGTTTTGTTTTGTTTTTTCATTAAGTTGTTCTCTTGGCATGAGTTTCCATTTCCCTCTGTGTTGCTATTGGAGAATGTGGAGCAGGGTTGTTGATTCTTCAGTAAATTGACTGCTATGGTCTGATAAGTTATATCCTCCCAAATTTATATGTTGACATTCATATGTTAACACCTAATCACCCATGTGAAAGAATTAAGATGTGCTTACATCATAATGGAGGATCCTTCGTGAATGAGATTAGTGCCCTCATAAAATATGCCCCTTCCACCATGTGAGGACACAGCCAGAAAGTGCTATTTATGAACCAGGAAACAAGCTCTTACCAGACCAAATCTGCCAGCACTTCGGTATTGGATTTCTCGGTCTCCAGAACTGTAAGAAATAAATGCTTGTTGTTTATAAGCCACTCAGTTTATGGTGTCTTGTTTTAGCATACTAAATGAACTAAGACACTGATGTTCACTTTGTGCACCTGCCTTCATCACTGTCCAGGATCTGTCCCAACCTCTCATTGTACCAGCCTTCTTTGACTTCTGAGTCTCATCTGGATTTTGTGAATCTAATTGTCTTTATTTCTGATAAAGAGTTCAATTGGCATTCATGTTAGTCTACATTTTTCTAAACCATAAAAGGAAAAATAAAATATACATAGCTACCTAGTCTAGAGCTAAGAATTCTTCCCACAGAGTTCTGGAAAACTCTAAATTTAAGGCAGGTAATTATATTAATTAGGAATGGGCTTAGGGTCAGTAATCAGGATAAATAATTTCATGGCTATCTGTAAAAATATCTGTGCTGGCCTGACACCCCAGCCCTCTTATTGAGGCACTTGAAGTAGGAGTGTTTATCCATTGAATATCCCGTGAGACCTGCACTCTAAAGACAGTGTTGGTTTTGACCTCAGACAAAGAGGACCAAGGCAGAAACTAAGGCAAATCTAAACTTTTATGAAAGAAAAGAGAACCTGTAAGAGAAAAGGAATATCCAGAAGAGAATTACACTTAAGTATCCAACCTCTGTATTTAGGCTTTGAAAGGAACCCATCCTTCCTGCCTGCTCATAATTTGTGAACCTCAAAGTAAAGTTGGCCAGTTAAAAAAGTTCCATTTATTCTGAGGGCCAGCACTGAAACATGCTAGAGTAGGGAAGAAGTACTATGAGGGACCTGCACTTACACATATGCAGAGGAAACCCAGCTGTGGACACTAATTATGATAGACACCATTCATAATATGGGAGGAGATTAATCAGGGCCCCGAAAACAACTGAAAAATAATAAAAGCATGAAAAAGAAGGAGCTAGGTGAAAAAAAGAACAATACCCAATTTCGAAACTACGTATTGATACCTTCAAGGAAACTCAAAAGAGCATGGTGCCCAGAAAAAACTTTTTTAAAACAAAAAGTAAATAGGGCATTCAAGAAATAAGATAATACATAAAAAAAGAAATCCTGGAATTTTAAAACATAATTTTCTAAAAACAATAAAAATGCAGAAATTGAAAAACACAATGAACAGGAATAAAGACAGACATTATGTGGTAAATAAGATTAATGAAAAACATTATCCCCCAAATAAAATAAAAGTATAAAGATGAGAGAAAGAAGAGGAATTGAGGAAAAATCCAAGCTGGTTAAAGCAATTCCTGTTCCTGGTACCTTCTACATCTCATCCAAATCTCCCACTTTTACCTCAGGTTTCTGCTATCTGTGGTCTCCTCTGGAACATTCCCTATTCTTGTTTATCCTTCAATACAACTCATATACTTTCCCTATTTGGGAAATTTCTCCCCTCTGGTCATAGATTTTATCTATTTTCATAACCATCATTACTATAGATATACTTACTCTCTTTTCATGTACTTATTCACATTTTATTATACTCAATCTAACATCTTGAATCTGATCTTCTTGGTGGCTCTCTTCCCTGGGTTCCAATAGTAGTGTATATTTACTTCTATTAAAGAACACATCATCATGTTTCTCATGACAACTCTATGTTGTTCATAACTTCTAATTTCCCAACACAATGTAAATTCCTTAAAAGAAAAAACTGTATTTGTTCAACGGCTTGTTTCCAGAGCTTATCACAGTTTGTATTATATGTATGTTTGTTGGCTGTACAATGAATACATACTTCACTGGATTTGTCAATGAGGTTGCATGTGTGAAAATCTCTGGCATATTGTGTACTTAATAATTCAATAATTACTTGTGTCACTCTACTAGTAGTCAAGGGTCCCCAGAGAAACAAAATCAATAGAAGTCTTTATATATATAAAATGATATGAATATAATATGTATATATAAATACTATATTATATATAAATATATATTATATTTTGATATATGTACTATATTTAAATACAATATAGTATATATTGATACATATAAATAATATAAAATATATATTTTACATACATACACACATGTATATAAAGAAAGAGATTTTAAGGAATTACTTCATGAAATTGTAGGCACTTGCAGTTTTGAAATTTGTAGAGCAGCCTGGTAAGCTGTAAACTCAAGCAGGAGCTGATGCCATAGTCTAGAGGCAGAATTTCTTCTTCCCCAGGAAACCTCCATTTTTGTTCTTAGAGCCTTCAATTGATTGGATGAGGCCCACTCACATAATGGATGGTAATCTCCTTTACTTAAATTAAAGCCAACTGGTTGCGTATGTCAGCCACATCTACAGAACACTTTCACACCAAGATCTAGGTTAGTATTTGAATAATAACTGGGTATTAATTAGCCAAGTTAACATTATAAACTTCTGTTGCACTTTCTCTGACAGTGTTCTTGTCTAGTACTGTCAAAGCCTGAAAGACCTGCTCTCCAATTCAAGCGTTATAAGCTGGTTTTAAAAGAAAAATACATTTGGTTACCCAATATCTACCCCTAGATCTTAGCCTAAGCAAATGCACTTACTAACAATGCCCTTTAGTCTTGGACAGAGGACATAGAAAACAACATTCATCTACTTTCTACCAATGATTATTCTGATCAAGAGAGCTCAGAGTGATGAAGTAGATCTGAAGCACTGGAGAGTTTTCGAGTCAATCTGTAAATTCCCAGAACTTTATATAGAATAAACACCTCTCTCAACATCTCTAGACTGTAGTGGTTTCTAAGAAAAAAAAATAGTAATTTCTTTCCTTAAATCTAAACTAATTTCTCAGGAAACTCTAAGGTATCCCCTTTCTAAACTGAAAGTGTCCTAAACTTTCCCACATAATATTGTACTGTTTCTAGAGAATTCCTATGGGGAAGCTCCGTGGTTATTCCTTTATCAATTTATCCATGTGTAAATATTTGGAGTCAAAGTTGCTGAACCTTGCTAAGCCAAAGAACTGCTGTAAAAATAAAACTAGAAAAAAACCCCTCAGGTTGCCGCTTTAAGCATTATATTTTTTTGACCCTGATAAATGTTCTTCAAATGGAAATAGGTATTCTATCAAAACAGAAATTATGTCACAAGACTTTTATATGACTTTTAAAGAAGTAAATGAACTTATTTTAAATATTAGTATTTATCATTGTATGAGTTAGGAATAAGTTATTATTGAATTTTTTTATATATTTTAAATCTTAAAATATATATTATAATTAATGATTTTTGTTTTAGCTATAAGTTAATTCCCACAATTTTTATATTAGTACCCCAAAATAAACAATTTAGGAAAACCAATGACCATTAATTCAATAATTTTCATTATTATACATTGATATCAATATGATTGATTTTCAAACAAAATTATGAATGAATAATACCAGGACAGTTGATGTCTTAAATCTTATTTCCACAATTTTTGATATTTTATAAACAATACAAAAGATGTATTCCAGCTAAGAATTCATTTTGCTGTTCCTTTGCTGAAATAAATGTTTTCCTTTTTGAATCTAGAGCCAAGATTAGCTGACTCCTTCACTGGTCTCTTAATACCTAATCAACAAACTTGATTATCTGCTTCAGTTTGAAGGAGAGCTATTTTTCCAGGATAGAGATAATATTATGGTTAATATTAGGTGTCATTTTGACTGAATTAAGGCATACCTAGAGAACTGGTAAATATGATTTTTGACTGTGTCTATCAGGGTGTTTCCAGAAGACATTGGCATGTGAATTGGTGGACTAAGTGGGGAAGATCCACACTCAATGTGGGTGGGTACCATCCAACAGATGGGATCCTGGATAGAACAAAAAGTTAGAGGAAAAACAAATTCACTCCCTCTCCTGAAGGTAAGAGGTTCTCCTTCTCCTGACCTTGGGCATCAGAACTCTAGGCTTTCTGGCCTTTGGACTCCATGACTTATAGCATTGCCCCCTGCACAGGTTCTTGGGCTTCAGCCTTGCACTGAGAATTATGCCAGCAGCTTTCCTGGTTCCAAGGTTTGTGGACTTGGACTGAGTCACACTACGTGCATCCCCGTGTCTCTAGCTTGAAGATGGCCTATAGTGAGACTTATCAGTCTCCAAAATTGTGTGAGCCAATTTCCTAATAAATACCTTCTCATATCAATATCTAGTATATTTGTCTGTCTGTACCCTACTTATTCTGTCTCTCTGAATAGGCCGTGACTAATACAGAGAGGGGGAAAAAGTCCCTTCCAACTTCATTTTTCCCCTTGAGCTTTGCAGGGACATTTCTATTATGTATGGTCTCATCATGTGTTTGCTCCAAGAAAGAAATATTTTGCCAATATTTTTTGCACATGATGTATGGTTGTAGGAATTGGGGGGAGGGGTGATATCTGTGAAGTTTGTTACTGGTATGCACATCCAATGTGCATTCTTATACAGTTTTCCCTTTTGTTTTCATTATTTTAATGCCTATTGTATAGGGATCCATTATTTCTTGTAATGCCTTTTGTATATGAGCATCGTGCTAGAGATTTTACATACATTATCTCTTTAAATTTCAACAACAAACTTATTTGGTAGCTATTATTTTTCCCCATCTTAAAGGGAAGAGTAATGAAAGTTAGTGTATGTAAGTAATTTGTTCAGGTCCATGTATCAAATTGGTAGACTTAAGATGTATGCTCTGCTACGTCATCATACTCTGAGTCCTTCCTGACTTCAGTGTTTATCTACTGTATAATAATAAAAAATACCCAGAAGTGTATTCCAGAGGTGGCTTCTCCATCATCTAGGACATGCTACATCTGTTTATTGGTTGAGACAAGTTTACTTTTGAAAATTAAAAAAAAAAGAGATCATTTATTTATTTTCTCTTAATTATCTTTTCTTTTTATGAAAATAAAGTTAAGTCCTGGAAAGCAGGGGAGCCTTGATTATTGTGGTAAGATATATTTGCCCTCTTGCTTTGTAACTTTCATTATCGTGTAGCTGGCTTAGTTTCAGCTCTTCACATTTATTTTTCTAACAATAATTTATAAATTAAAGGAGAATTATAAATTGGCAATTGTATAGCTGAATCAACAATAATTACCACCACTCTTTGAGTCAGATAATCTGCATTAATGACTTAATCATTTAGTTTCCCTCCCCCTGCACCTGCTATTTTGTCTATTTTTCTAGTTTCCAGCCCTCTCGAATTTCACTTATCCTATTTTTGTCAAAGAATTATTGACAAATATAGTAGCAAATTTGTCTTTATTATCTTTCATTTTTAAAATATATAAGCAGGTAGCCTTATTATAAGGCATTATATTTTTTAAAAATAAAGAAAAATAAATATGTGCTCTCTTTTACCTTTCTATTACTTTGTACATATTCTGATTCCTTCTTTTCAATATTATTTTGTTGCAGGGAAAGAAAATCTTTTCTTTTCTCTAATTTTTGAAATACTTCCATGTGCTCCCCTGTATTTCCCATAATTCTTTGAAATTAGGTTGGTGTCTTGTGACTAGTTCTAGCCAATGGACTGAGAGCATAAGTCATGTGTTTTTCTTCCAAAAAAAGGACTTTATGAAATGGTGTGCTTTTAGTCTATTCCCAGGCCACAATAATGTCAGAAGCCATGTGTTCCCAATAGTATATCTAAAAGGTGAAAGAAGACCATGAGACCTTCATCTTACCTGAATGAGCAATAAACCTTTATAGTATTAAACTAATAATATCTGGGGACAAATTTGTCATATTTGCATATTCTAGACTATTCTGCATAATATACCAATACAGCCTCCCTGTACTTGACAGTGTCTACTTCCTTTCAATATTCTTTGACTACAAACATTTTTGTTCATAATTTTAATTATAATGATTTTCTATACAAGGTGGTTTCTGCCAGCTCAATTTTTCTCAAGATATCTAAATAAGCTTGACCTTATGTCAGAACATAAACTCAAAACATTTTAAAAATAGAAATTAAATGTTTTGGTATACATTTATAATAATTCTATGACATTGTGAGAGATTAAGTTCCAAAAATTAAAAGCATAGGATAGCAGTGTGAAAAACACCCTCTCACACACATATAGACACAGTCCTATCCATATATCTTTATATACATTTTTGCACTTATGTTCATGATAGAAAAGATACAATAGGGTTTATATATCAGTGCAGTATAATAAAATAGTGCAGCATAATAAAAAGATAGTGCTTCCAGACTTACTTTATGAAATCTTAGAGATAGTAGTATTGTCTTTATCTTCAATTAAGTGCTATTGATTTTTTACCACATCAATGATCCTCTATTACTATGTGTGAAATATACTTTAAGAGCACAGAGTAGATATAATTCTTTTTTCCATCAGTAAATGCATGAGATGCTAATGTTAAAGAACAATTACATATATTGCAAATTCTCCTACATCTAGCCCACCACTATTCTGCAAAATGCTTAACTCCACTCTTGAGCATTCCCAGGAATATAGAGGCCATCACATGAATGTATTGTCACATGCTCTTTTGTCACCAGGCCCACAAATGACCTATTAGGTGCACAGAATCAGATTGCCTGGGTTTGATTACAGCCCTGCAGCCCATCAGTGTGGACCTGCACCTTACATTCTCTCTCTGTAAAATAAGGATGTTAATAGTACCAACTTCCTATCATTGTTGCAAGAATTAAAGGCATTAAAAATAATTTTCAAAGTACTCAGAACAATGCCCAGCACATGACAAGCACTATGTAATTATTTATATAATAAAAAAATAATGCTTAATTTTTATTGAATAATTATGGACATATTATGCCTTTTTTCACTAAACTAACATGTAAATGAGTCTCCAACAAAGATATTTATTTTAGCCAAAATATGTTCTTTTAGTTCACAAGAAAAAGGAATTTAATTTCATCAAAACTTCTGTCCCAACATAAAATCAAAATGCATGCTATTCCCAAATATTTTCACATGGATGCCATAGTTCCTCCTGCTTGTGGGGAATTTCTCATGTCCTTTCTGCATGCTTACTCCCTCACTTCTTGGTATTACTTTCAGAATGTAGAGCCTTGGGGTGAATTGTTCTTATCAGTTTTGCATCCATCATTGATTTTTGCTCCCACTAGTTCTAGCCAGACATTGGGCAATAATTCTTATATCATTTTTATTGGTTGATTAGTTGGTTGGTTCTAATTGGTCCTTCCACCACTTACCACTATAAACCAGTTGTTGTTTTTTTGTTTTTTTTTTTGTTTTTTAAATCATAATATCCATCTTTCCTTCCAAGTTTTCTGATTGCCTCTCTTTGTCACTATAATAGCATTTGGTGAAAGTCATTGACCTCAAAATGTTTACTTCCTTTCTTTTCTTTTAGATAAAAAAGAACAAAAAAATGTAAAACCAAGCAGTGCTCTGCTTGCATATATTTGATTTCATCCATCAGTTCATATCTCAATATGGTGTCGCTGTGGCAGAGCCTTCCATTCTCTCAGAGTGGTTTTTCAATTTCCTCTCTAAAACCGGGTAACCCAGAGGAGCAGATAATTGTCCTACAGAAGCCCTGTGACATTCTTTTTTCCTGATTCATAGCCTGTGTTATGTTTTAAAGAAGGTACAGTCAATCTGGAACTCTCTCTCACAGATATAGTGTGTATAAACTTTGAACATATGAATAAATTATAAAAGAATCAATGAATAAATATATAAATTAACATAATTAATTATTTCTCTGTAGAGTGATTTGATGTGTTCACAGAAATAACTGTATCATAGTATAATTCCGAAGTAGGTAAAAATTAAAGCACATAAAACCAAAGTAGGAATATAAATGGGAGCCAATAAAGTCTCCAATGCAGTGAATACATATAAAAATCAAATTGGGCACGGACACAATTTTCACTTTTACCTGCCAAAAATAAGATGAAAATGTCATTGCTTACATGGGTCAAGACCTCCATAAAAACAAAATCAGTGAATAGGGGACTCTGAACTGAGTTAAGAAATATATTTCCTTGGAGGGAACACACACATATACATAAATACATACCTTCCACACGCCAATACTCCTACTTACATATTGTCTTAGTTGGGCTGCTAAGTTATAATGTGGGATGTTATAACAAAATACTACAAACTCAGTAGCTTATAAACAACAGAAATTTTATTTCTCACAGTTCTGGAATCTAGGAAGTTAAGATCAAGGAGCAAACAGATTCAGTGTCTGTTGAGGGCCCACTTTTTTATTTATGAAGCCTTGTTTCTGTGTCCTCACATAGTGAAAGGAGCTAACCAGCTCTCTGGGGTCCCTTTTTTTAAGGAACTAACCCCATTCATGAGGCTTCCATTTTCATGACCTCATCACCTCCCAAAGGCCACATCTTCTAAAACCATCACATTGGTGATTAGGTTTCAACAATGAATTTTGGAGGGATGCAAACATTCAGGCCATAGCACATACCACCATGCTCATATATCAAGTAGATACTACTGGTAAATATCTATTCAAATTGTTGTAATTGTGAGCTTCTTATTATTATCACAAGAGATATGAAAGCCTGGGAGATTGGCAATGGGATCCTATAAGGCCATGAAGTCCAAAAGGCTAGAATAGCCACCTTATATTGCCTAGGATTGTGGATATATGCAGCACTTAATGGCTCTGAAATTTCAGCTTCTGTACCCACTTAAAGTCTGTGAACCACCATAGAGACACATTGAGTCCAAAGCCTTGTCTACATCCCTTATTGTCCACCATAACCTTAGGTTTTCTTCCACACCTCTTGGCTTCACTCTCTAGCTGCAGAACTCACATATGAGGAACTTTGCAACCTAAGAGGAATCGTTGCCATTCTGGGAAACAAATGATATTGAGAATATAACAGGAAATCTTCTTTATTTGGTCTATCACAATTAAATCTTCAGCTCTAATAGTTTATTTGCTAATCCTACTTGACTAAATTCTTGCAGAGGTCTTTAATCTGTAAAGATATTTATATCAATGCCCGCAAGCAGTGCTATAGTTAATGGTGTGTTGTCATTTCCATTATAAACTCCCTATTGCATGAGTAACAGGAGAACCAAGAACCTGTGACTTTCCTAGCTGAGGGCACATTTCAATGCTCTTCTAAATTACAGTATTAGCCGAAGCACTTTTGTCAGGCAGTATTTTCAGGCAATTTAAGAAATCGCATTAAGGAGGAAAAAAGAAATCAAAACTCTACTATCTTAAGAATCAAATAAATAGCTATAGGTAAAATTTGTTCTGTTTTGTAGTTTTATACTTGTTAAGCATGTATTTGTCAATAATAAACATGCATTTATAAGTAATAAACGATTTATGTCGTTATTCCATTACTGAAATATTTTATTTAGTATCTTCCTTCAATTAAATAAAAAATAAATTTTTAAGAATGAAGAACCTTTTGTGTTCACTTTTTACTCAAATTTTTAAACAAGCTGCTGCAATAACTGGAGAGGCATGAATGAGAAGTATTACTAACATATATTTTAATGAAAGAATTTTGTAATGTAAACATTGGAAGGAGCTGATAATTATAATTGTAATGCTGTCAAAATGGACAAATATAACCATGACATTCTTTTCATTGAATAAATTATGCAGCTGAATATTTCTTTATGATGTTACAGTCTTGCCTTGCTTAATGAAGCAGAATATAAAACCAGTAGTTCTGGGGTCTCTTTCTGACTAAGCTGCTATGGTTTCTTTGGGGTGATAGCTCTTAAGAGAATAGTCTTACTTTAGTAAAACTGGAATGTTCCACAATGAACTAGCAATAGGGCAAAAAAAAAAATCAGAAAAATACGATGTTAAAAATTGTATTTAAAATAAACAACAGAAAGTAACATATATCAGTCTGCACCATTAATTCTAAAATGCTGTAAAAAGTGGGACGAGGAGAATATAACGTATATAATTTTCAAAGGTGAATTTCTTTCACTGTGCAATTCTAGGGTAGGACAGAGGATGAGTTGCTGGGGCTCTTGGTTCATGGTAACAACTGTCCTGTCCATTCCCCTTTCAGATTTTCCTAGTCTGTGAGTCTGTGAGGAGCCACAAAGGAAACAGACACAACTGCATTAGCCTGTGGTTGTCTCTGAAACAAAACGCAAACCTTCAGTGAATGAGTCATTTTGAATAATTTGTTTTATGATTTGTTCCTAACTCTTAAAACAAAAGCACTTAAAAATAAAAATCCTAGCCATTTTTGTCATTTTTTTTGAAATTTATTATATACTTTCCTGTATGTAGAAAAAACACATTGAACACCATTTAAACTGCCATTGATAATTCAGTCAGAATTTAAATTATTGTCTTGTGATCTAATACAGCAATGCCTCAGGGCATATGGAGTTGCATAAGGCTGTTTGCTGTTAAGATAAATGACCTTACTCTGTGCTATGTTTGTGGTTCTGATGTTTTGCTTTTGTGGATATTTTTCATACTTTGCTCTGATGCCTAGCTGTAGGCTGGCATATTTTACTACTTTCATTGAAACTGTTAGTCTCTATTTCAATTTAATTTAATTCAATGTAGTTTTATGTTACTCTATTTTTTTTTAAATCTTATTTTATTTTGCTTCTATTCTACTGGCAACCCAGAAAAAGCTGTTGGAAATTCATGCAAAACAAGATTCCATAGCTATGAATGGGAACTTGAGTAGATTAAGTGCTCAAACTTTACTCTGCATATTATACGAACTGAGTTATGACTGTTCAAAAGGTTTCTTATTTCTTATTACATATATTTTGTCTGTATTTCTATAAGATATGTTTGGAAAATTATGGAATGCCAGGTAGGTGAGTTGTTATGAAACAAAGAGGGGAAATTGTAGATTCTATTCATGTATTAAAATATTAATAGAACCTTATGAAGATACCTCTACTAATTCCATTACATACAAAACTCAAATAGATATTTTGAGGTTTGGTATGCATTTTAGAAGACAATATATATCTACTAACAGTGCCTTATCCCTCCATTAAAAAAAAACCAATAATTTGAATCCAATAATTATAAAAATTTAAGGAAATCTAGTATCTAAGGAAATAACTAAAATTTGTAAGTCATGGAAAATGTTCTTCATGCATTGCATTGTATTGGCAATCATGGAAAATCACCATCGTACATGCATATGCAGTTTCAAGTGTAATGCTAGTGTTTGTACATTGGGGGCTTACTGTATGGAAGGCCCTGTGCTAAGAATTTTTCAGTTAGTAACTTTTTTAAGTCTCACAACACACCCTGGGTTATGGGTGCTATTATTTTAAAGTTAAGGAAGCCAAAGCATAAGAGGATAGGAAACTTTCCCATGATTGCTTAGGAATTAATAATAGATGGGGAGTCAGAATTTTAGCCCAGGTAGTCCAAAACTGGAGCCTTTTGCCCATTATGTGCTGCAAAAGGAGACATATAACAGGACATTACCCAGTAGAACATTTTGACTTAATGAAAGCCATAGTCATTATGACTACATAGAAACAGAAAAACAGAAAAGAATGATCCCCAAACTCACACATTTCATGATTATATCTCCTTTAAAATACAGTTAACAAAGTAATTGTTTAAAAGCAAAGATAAAATGTTAGAGATAGAAGAATTAGGGGAGTTTTTTCTATTTTCTATATGTTTTTCATGAGTAAATATTGACATTATAAAAATAAATGCACATTTATTTTATTTTATTTATTTATTTTTATTTCAGCATATTATGGGGGTACAAA
>VBSM01000361.1:48898826-49113829 GCA_008086735.1 Cheirogaleus medius
TTCCACAGAGGCTGAACTAGTTTGCAGTTCCACCAGCAGTGTAGGAGTGTTCCTGTCTCTCCTCATCCATGCCAACATTTACTGTTTGGGGACTTTTTGATAAAGGCCATTCTTACTGGAGATAAGTGATATCTCATTGCAGTTTTTATTTGCATTTCCCTGATGATTAGAGATGTTGAGCATTTTTTCATATGTTTTTTGGCCATTATTCTGTCTTCTTTTGAAACATTTCTGTTCATGTCCTTTGCCCACTTTTTGATAGGGTTGTTTGATTTTTCCTTGTTTATTTTCCTGAGTTCTAAATAAATCCTAGTTATCAGCACTTTATTGGATGTGTAGCTTGAGAAAATTTTCTCCCATTCTGTGGGTTGTCTGTTTGCTCTCTTGACAGTTTCTTTGGCTGTGCAGAAGCTTATATATATATTTTTTTTTTAAATGAGTGGTAAATTTAAGAAAAAATGGCAAAAAGTTTAATAAACAAAAAAGAACAAATACTAATGATATAATGGACAAATAATTGGGTTTTTCAGCAATATTTTTAATGCATGAGAGACATACTCAAATGGTTGTGATATACCTCAGGGAAGTTCATTCCGTCAGATCTTCATCAAATTTAGAAGCCCAGTGGTTTGGAGACTGTGTTGGACTCAGTGCATAATATCTTAGTTTCTTATGATGGTAAGATTATATGGACTCTTTTCCTGTGCCTCTCCCAGATGATACTAACTGAATACAAATTTTAATTATTCAGTGCCATCAAACATCCACCTGTGGAACACACTAGCTAAATGGCTCATTCTTTTTCTCCTGCCTTACTCCCACCCCTTTCTCCCTCTCTCCAAGTCCAGAATCTTAAGATTTAAAGGGCCTGGTGAAATATTCCCTCATTCAATTCACCCTTGGCTAGAAAATTACATAGGATTTTACTCAGTGGGAGCACAAAGGAAGGTCAGAGACTATTGAAAATATGAAGGGAATCTGTATACACTCTCTCTCCCATGCTCAAAAATCAAATTTTATTCTCTACTATGAGCGGTTCATAGAAACATCTCTCCATAGGAGTGTTATATAAGGATTGCCTGTGATGATGAGATTATCAGTACACAATTAGCTGAGTCAATCCCTCTCACAAAGAAAGTTTTAAAAGGAGAGCCATTAATACAGCATGTGCTAATTGCTTGCATTATTCTAATAGACAAGATATACTTTTACTGAAGTATAAACATCATCAGTAGCCATTCTTTATTTTGAAATTGACATTTCCTGTGTCACTGCTTATAATAGCTATTTTCCATTTCTGGATCTCCTTTCTATGTGCCAAGTACTGGGCCGACTGATTTATAAGTCAATTCTATCAACTCTGAATATTAAGATGAAAAACTTTCCTGGAGAGTCTTCTCTGTGCTTGTAACCATTGCCATTTCTTACACTTCACTGTCTCAGCACTTTTATTGCACAATCAATCAGTAGCCCTAATTAACAAACCAATGGTAGTATATATCAGTAGGTTCTTAAGTTATCACCATCTCCCCACATTCCCTGTTTAACCTTCAAACTTTTGCTTTAAGGAAGAAATAACTGTTTTGGTAGAAATACAAAGATCAGCCATCAAAATCTACATTATTTTATTGAAAAATTCAAAAGAGTTAACCTAGGTATAAGACAGAAAAGACTTGAAAGGGTTTTCATTTATTTTCTAGCCCACCATCATAATAGATTTAAAAAAATTCTCCCAGATGGGGAGGTCGGAGAGAAAAAAGAGTTAAATAAGATATAAACTATGCATTGTAGGATTCTCAGAGAAGGGGTTCTAAGGGCCTGTTATTCAGGAAGTGTCCAAAAAGAGAAAGGAAATACGATTTAAGTTTTGAAATATAATAATGAAAGGGAACAGTGCCCTTCTCCCATGAGAAACTCTGGGATTTGGCTGCCTCACTCTGACCTGAGCCACTATGTATGGTTAAGAAGCCTCAGAACAAACATGGCTGTGTGGGCTTCTGGGGCAGAAAAGACCAGAGATGGTTCAGAGAGATCGAGAAATAACCAAATATTCTGGCTCCTAATTTTATCCTTACAGTTGGCTTTATAACTTTATTCTAGATTGTGGTTCTGTAAAGGGCTAACCATTCCCTGAGTTTGATAGATAATTCAATCATATCTTTAATGTCTACCAGAATTTTTACCTCTTTTTCCTGAGACTGTGAATTCTCTCTGTAGGTACCAAAAATGAAAGCATAAAATCAGCTACCTTATCTTAAAAGGGAAAGGAAATTTATTAGATAAAAGACAGTGTATTATAGCAAAGAATATTATACTGATTCGGAAATACTTTGTGTTCCATATTTCCTGTTGCCTATATTCTGGTGATTGGGAGGTAGCTTAAGATATTCCTCCTCTCTATACGCCTGGTCTGTCTTTCTCAGACAGGTGAAAAAAGGAAGCCGAAACACTGAATCTCTGAAGAATAAGTGGCAAGGGCCTACATTTATTATATTGTTATGACTCATTTGTAATAAATTCTTTGACATGTAAGGTAAAAAAAGGCCAATATTGGCTGCATTCTCATGTTTGTTTACAAGTGAAGAGCAGAGAAAAGAAGCAGAGAAAGTCTGGCTAGAATACAAATGTTCCCCTGATTAAGTTATGGCCTGGCAGAAGAGAAAGAAAATGCCGGAAGCCAAAATTATCTGTCAGCTATCTAAAAAGGTGAGTCCAGTGGCAATAACCCAACTTCTTTCTGTTTTCTGTGCTTCTGGTCAACATTGGTTGCTTACACAGGTCTTCTTTCCTATCTGGGACAAAGAGCAAATGAATTCAAGTGTGTCCATGCCATAGGAAAGCCAACCAAAGCCTTTTGTTTGGAAACTGGCTCTCCTTCTATACATCTACCAAGTAGACTTCAGATATGCAGTTAGGTTTCCTGAGAGGAAATTTGGTAGTACAAAGAAGCAATAGTAGCATTGAGGCCTACTTTTCATTTTTTGCCAATATCCTCAAGATACTTGAATGGCAGGTGGGAGAAGACTATTGGGAAGAAATAGGTTATGGTATCTGTTCCATAGTCCTATCTGTTTTCTATGTTCAAGGACCGTGCTTACTAAGCAACCTCACAAGCAAGGACAGCTAATCAGGGAAAAGCTGTTTTTTATGAGGGAGAGAAAGGATCTCAACACAGTACACCTAGGCACTTCACCTGAACTAATGAGGAGAAAAAAAGCCTTAGCTCAGTTGTGTTCCTTTGCCGAGTTTTCCTGCAGCCAACTCCTTAATGTTATGTTAAGCAGTTTATTTTGTTTAATTATCTAGTTCCATTACAAAGTAAGATGACTTTGCTCAAAATTGCACTTAAATATTACCTTTAGAAGTGTTATTTACTGTGTTCATGGAAGAGTTTGCTTTGTAGGTTTTATAATATTCATAGAGAATGATGTGCGCTTGTTTGAATTTAATTTAGACTGAAGGAGTAGATAAAAGGAGAGGTTGACAAAACCCATAGGATAGCATTAAGAAAATGAGGCAGAATAATGCAGCTAAGGAAATGCAAATCTTTCAAAGTTCATTAGTACTGTTAAAAGAGAAGTAAAAGGAAAAGCATCAATTTCCTGACTGGGGTAGACTTCAACTCACCCACAAACGCTGAGTGCCAGGCCTTTGACTAGGTATTCTGAGACTTCACAGTCTTAGAAAAGCATCTTAGACTGTCTTAGTCAATGTACCATACACTTCATGGCTTATCAACAACAAAAGGAGGCAGGAAGTCAGAGATCAAGCTGTTAGGTTCATCTGTGTGGATGTACCCTGGTCTCCCAGTTCCTGGGGTCAAGAATGAGTACTGGTACTGAGTCCAGCCGATGATAGAGTGATCACAAACAGAGCAACTTAATACAGAAGTTTATCACATGAAAGAAAAAATGAAAGTAAAGGAAGCTACACAAAAGGAAAATAAGTTCCAGAGAGAGTGGAATGAGTCAGTCCCCAGGAGTGCAGAAAGACGCTGGAGACTGAGCACATGTTGCCTTTTATAAGCCTACTAGTTTGTCCTGCCTTTCCCTGGCAGGATTGGTTGCCATTTCCTGCCTTGGGGGGTGATTGACAGGTTAGTGTTATATAACGGATCACAGGACAGGTTACCTAACAGTGTAGGTTATATTAATATTTAACAGTTTCCCTTCCAGAGTATGCATCTTTTCTAGAATTTTCCACAAAGCTCCACCCATGCTATGCTAATTAGATGGTAATAAGCTCTAAGTCAGTTAAAGATTACTGGAAACTTTTTACCATGTATATTCCCACCAGGAAACATTTCCTAGCTGGCAATTTGGTTCCCACTCTCTGTCTAGCTGCCTCCTTGCCACCTGTTTACCCTCCACCAGACCTAACAAGGGTGCCACCATGGTTAGGTTCTGGTGAGGGACATCTTATAGGTTGAAGACTGCCAACCTCTTCTTATATCCTCACATGGCTTAAAGAGAGGAAGAGAAAGAGAGAGAGACAGAGAAAGAGAGAGAGAGGGAGAGAAAGAGAAAGAGATATTAAGAGAGAGTGTGCTCTGTGAGGTTCCTTCCATAACGACACTAATCCTGTCACAAGAGCTCCACTTTTCTGATACATAAGTACCTTCCAAAAGCCCCACCTCCTAATACCATCCCACACCAGGGTTAGGATTTCGACATATGAGTTTTGGGTGACACAAACACTTAGGATACTAAGTCCATAACATAGACTTCATTAAATAAAATTAATGTATGCCTTTTGCTATACAGAAAACAAAATTAGTTTTTCTTCCATAAGTGAGTAATGATTGACCTGATGTAGCTGATGTCCTTACCTTGCTGTAGACTATTTGACCACGTCACAGTCAGATTTATAGTTATTGGGATTTCCTTGTTTCTAGATAATTCTATAATCTACAATGATGTTTCAAGGAAGACTCACATCTAAATATGACAAGCCTCTTAACAGAAAATAAGAAGTATAAAAATGTCATCAACGGCTCACTATATCTGTGGTAAAATCTCCATCTGTGTGTGAAGGCACCCTTTTTATCACTCCTAGATTTTCTGTCCTAGAGATCTCTTTAGAAAATGGATGTCACTGGGAAAAGGCAACGAGTGATTCTTCTGAATAACAAAATAAAAGTAATGTCTTGAATTCACACTATCATTTAAATAAATCCAGGTATTAAAATAGGTATGTATGAAGGCACCTGAACTCTTTCAATTTACTAAGGTCCTGGTCATTAAATACAGCTGTGAGAGACTGAGCTCTCGTATTTTCCTGAGAGTCAAGTAGACCAAATGTCTTAAATGTCCAAATTGTAAAAAGCAATGTAGCAACGAAAAAGTCCAAAAGTAATAGGCAAGTAGGTATCACCTTGAGTTCACCATTTAATTGGGGACAGAGAATATACTCACATGGAAATAAACTCTAGCATTATTACATCTCTTTACTGACACAGAAACTAAGTATACATGTGCTAATGGGATAATTAAGTGGCTTTCTCAAGCTACTTGCGAACTTCCTAAATTCCTAACATCCTAAAGGGGAGTGATTTTGTAAGTGACTTTGACAGTAAAAACAAACTGGTTCAATACGAAATTGCTCAACTGTATCTTTTTTTCTTTGTTTCTTTTTTTTCAGTAGCCTATTAGCACATTTAGGTAAGATTATTCTGTCACCTGATTAAGTGTTTGCTGTCTATTGCACTAAACATACCTATTACTTGACTATTGCATTAAGGATAATGCTGGCAAAAGTATTTATGTAGCTGTTCTTATAATCTTTTGGTGAAAATAAATAATTTCATTTGTACTATCAGCACACATTATGCAAAAACAAAGAATCCCTGTGTCCTTCTATTACCATTCCCATCAGTATGTGATGGTGGCCTGTTCCAGAATGTGCTCTAAGTAAAATTGTCTCCAAAACTAGCAATTATAGTTATGCACTCCATATTGATATTTCAGTCAATGACAGACCACACATAGCATGGTTGTCCTATAAGATTATAATACTATATTTTTACTATACCTTTTCTATGTTTAGGTACATTTACATACATAAATACTTGCCATTGTGTTACAATGGCCTACAGTATTTAGCACAAGTGACAAGCTGTATAGTTTTGTACCCTAGGAGCAATAAGCTCTACCATATAGCATAGGTGTGTAGTAGGCTATACCACCTAGATTTATGTAAGTAGACTCTATGATGTTCACATAATGACAAAATTGCCTAAGAAAGCATTTCAAAGAACATATCCACATCATCAAGGGACACAGGACCGTGTATTTGGAAGCTCATTGACACTAAGTAAATTTTACTCCTATGAAGTCTTCCTCTCCGATTCTTCCTTTACCCTAATGTATAAATAGTTGATACTAGTTAAAGCGGTATTTCTCAATTGTTTTTGCCAAACAATATTATTCGGTATTTAGCTAAGTCAAACTTCTACAGGTGAATAAGCTTGAAAAAAACTACTGATTATTTCTTCGTTTTGGAGAATCTCAATGCACATTAGCATATTATAGGCATTGAACAGTTCTGCCACAAGGAAATTTGTTTATCTTAATTTAGCCCAATGTTTTCCAAATGTAATTCAACATGTAGCAATTTTTAAAAGTTCCCATTATGCTTAAGAATGAACTCAATGAATACAATTAGAGAAATGTTGGAATCAAGTATAGCCCTTCTTTGGGGCAGAAGGCAGACTTTCAAGTCTTAGTCTATAGTGAAGGAGATGGAGGGAAGATCAGAGAAGGGAAGGTGGCAAATGAGGGCTCCTCTTTGTCACTGATTCTGCCTAGGTATGGACAAAGTGGTTTTTGTCACTCCATTATGGTCCAGAGAGTGTCCAGGTCTTCATTACACTCAAAACACAAAAATGTTTTTGGTGAACTCTGTGGTGTAGAATTGAAAAAAATGTGGGCATCAAGAAAATTGTTATTCATTATTCTTTAAGTACAGGACCACTCAGAAAATGTTATTAATAGATGTCTCTACACCAGAAGCAGTTGAAAAGGAAATGAGTATGGCCAAGTGGAAAGGGCCTTTGGATTTGAGATGTAAAAAACTGTTTGAATCCTTGTTTTGACATTTTCTAATTATGAATCTCATTCTTTTTTTCCTCTATGTGTGTTGATTTGATAAGCAAATAAAAAATGGTATACATATGCAGTAAATAAGTGTCATGTATTATTATTACACATTTTAGTTTCTAAATACTACTTTCTCTTGAATTAAATATCATAACTAGAGAGGAAACTTAATTCCAGAGTGCAAAAGGACTAAAATATGAAATGGTTTACATACATAATTTATAAATAAAGTGAAAAATGATGATTTTGTTTCTTAAATCTGAAATACCAGTGCAGCACACATAGCATTGGCTATGAAATGGTATAACTGCACTGGGCTTGCTAACAGAATGCAAAAGATATACTGGAAGTATTGTAGCACTCTGGAGTGGGAGATGATCTGTTTCGATATGTAATTACCATGTGATTCTTCATGTGAAAAGGAGTTTAAAATAGTTTGCCCATTTCTAAGAATACAGAATGTCAATAGTGGTTAAGAAGTTGGCATTTCAGTGAAATTTGTTCAATTTACAGTGAAGACTATACAGGGTCATGTGAGCAAAAACTTGTGTGTGTGTGTGTGTGTGTATTCCAAAAACAAAGCAGGCATCCAGCATTGTAGAGCATAGTGGAGAAAGCAAATTAGAAATAAATTCATTTTTGTAAACTTATTTTCCATTGGTAATTTAAAAAAATGCTTCACAAATAAAAGTAAGGCTATGAAACAGGCAAATCACAAAGTTCTTATTCCTGATGAGGAAATTTTGTTTTTGACATAAAATCATAAGCTACAAATTTTACCTTGTTATAAGATCCATAAATTGAGCCATCCTCCCAAATTCAGTCAAAATTCTGGTGCACAGGTAGTGATTATTATGGAAACCATCTTATAAAAATCATTTCAGCATTGAAATTATTATTTACTAGTCATATTAGGATACAAATAGAGACCTCTTTAAACTTAAGAAACATGCATTTAGGACACGGATTCCTAATCACTTTACTGAGGCAGTTAAAATTAAGTTCTTATTTCACTCAGATGAAAGCACAAGCTCAATAATTAGGGATTTAAAAAGAAAGATATAAGCAAGGAGTTTATGTGTAGAGCAGTTAGGGAGAATTACTACCAGCAATTCGCAGGAAAAAAGGTTTGTACAGATTTATATTTTATATGTGATGCCTTCTATCAACAATGCCCCACCTACATCTAATTTTTGTGAGATTCACAATAGAAAAATGTTTCAGCCAACTATAGAAAAGCTGTTTTCCTCATTAAGATCTATGGTAACATTAATAGAGCTACCTGATCCAGGACAAGTCAAATGATTTGCTATTTAACATAGCAGGTCAATGAGACAATCATCGAATATTACAGATAGAAGGAAATTTATATGAATTCCTTCATTATACACAAAAGAAAAGAAGATCATAAATGAGAAATTAGGGACAGTGTTAAAATTAGAACCTCAATCTCCTGGTTCTTGTTCGAACTCTTGTTTTGAAAAAAAAAAAAAAGAATTGAAAACTTTCAATATTTAACTCAAGCCTGGTTTTTCACCTCTTTATGATTCCCCTTTATAAAACTTTAATTACAAATGTTCTCACTTTTAATTTACTCGCACATCTACTTTGTAGCCCTTCTTTCCTGAAGTACTTAACTTGTCATCTCTGCTTCTGAGATGTATAGTAATGAGACTGTTACTATACTTAAGATACTTAACATATCTTAAATCTTAAATGCACTTTTACGCTTGCATAAAAAAAATCCTAGAACATGCAATTGTCAGTTCTTTCTTTTGGTGGTATGCGTTTGTAGGAAAATGTTGGGGAAAAAAAGATTTTTTTCTTGTAAAAAGAAGGAAAATCTGGATTAGCCAGGATTATTTAGACTGGATTATTTAGAAAACATATAGGTTATCCTCTCCTTTGGGCATCATTTTTATTCTTTTTTACTGTGAATTTTATACCTTTGTGAATCCCACACAGTGTCTAACAAATACCTCATATCTAGTAAAAATTTAATGAAAATCTGTTATTTGATTGACTGACTCATAACACTAAATGTACAAGTAAAATTTTTCTTTCTTTCTTATTCTAACATGCTTAACCATTTTGATGTTTTTTCTACTATCTGTTAAGGCACAGATTCTTTAACAAGGATGGTTTTAATAAAACACACACATATGCACACAGACCTTTTCAACTTAGAACCCCAAACAGTCAAACAAAAGGCATAGGTAATTTCTTTACGATCTTCAAAGACAAGACAGAAATAACAGCAACAACAACAACAAACTAAAAAGCTAAAATACACTTCTATGTAATCATGATACAGAAATTTCTCAACTATTCTATTATCATCTAGAGCAAAATATGTCTCCTGGGAACACAGGTGTAAGTGGTTTTACTGAGATTTCTTAAAAATCTAAGATGACTTCTGTACCTTTTAAAACCATTCTACAGTGTTGTTTTTAATTTTTCAACACTATTTCTGAGATTGTGCAGCTATCTGCAGCTGGAAGCATAACAATAGTTCAGCTTACTGGCATCTATTTCTTGATTTAGAATCAACAGGGAAATAATTGTCAAGACTTGAAATGGAATGTATACAATAGTTGTATATTTAAAAATTAATATGAAGCTGCTTAATTCAAACATCTAGAGATTTTTTTTTAAAAGTGACACTTCAGCATTTCTCTTTGGGAATAGCTAAATTTGAATTTAAAGAAATTATGAACTGACTTTAATTTATGAGCAACATTTTTATTCATTTTCATTCATTGTGATTTTGATATAAGACTATAGTTAAAATAACTCTTTGAGATATATATTTATATGTATACACACACACATATATAAGTTAACTATTACAAATGGTCAATAAAAACAAAATGATAGAACTTTGCACAATTTTTTCATACACAATGCCAATTATTTATATTGTATTTGAAAGTTATGTAGTTACATTTCTATATTAGATATTTTAATAAATATGTGTTTGAAAACAACAGGAAGAACAACAAAATTCACTTAAAATGAAAATTTTCCTTTGAATAATATGCTGAGTATAAATTCTTTGAGACTTTAGAAAGTGATATACGGTCAGGGCTATATAATGCCAAACTAAATGCTGAAAATAAAAGACTACAATAAAGATAGTTTTCTTAAACCATAGGAAAAGTAGACCTATACGATTTCAATATATGTCAGCCTAATACCAGTCAACTAACAAAAGAGATTTTCTTTTTTTTTCTTAAATATTGAGCCATCGAAGCAAATAGTGCCCAGGTTTTATTCATGTTTACAAGCAAACAAATAGTTAATATATATTAAATGACTACTATACAATGCCAGACATTGTGTTTATTCACATGGATTCTTTCATTTATTTTTCACAATATTCCTCTGTATCCTATCACTTTCTCTATTTACAAATGAAAAAGGTAAAGCATAAAGAGGATCATACAACTAATATGTGATAAAACCATAACTCTAACCATGTTTTCACAAATGTAGTCTAAAGTTAAATTAGTTTGAATGGGAAAATGAATTAAACTTAGATTTTTACTCTATACTTTCATATTAAAACATGATAGCTTTTTAAAATATATTTTCCCCATCTTTTAAAAATGCCATGAATTTAGAGCTCATATTGATTGGGTTTATTCTAATACCCCAAGTATGTACTTTTTAGAAGTTTTCTTAATCTACTTTTTGTTATTTGTTTTATTTGTCTTTATTTCTAAGCAATGCTTGGGATGCATGCTATCTCTTAAGTCTGGATATTTAGATTTGCTTGAAAACTTAACAACCAGGGCCAGGTGTGGTGGCTCATGTCTGTAATCTGAGAGCTTTGGAAAGTCAATGTGGGAAAATAATTAGCCATATGTGGTGACTTGCCCCTTTAGTCTTAGCTACTTGGGAGGCTGGGGTAGGAGGATCACTTGTTCTTAGGAGTTCCAGCCTTTAGTGTGCTATGCACTCCAGGTTTGGTAAATATACTCTATGATTTTCCCAGGACAGTGAAATTACCTAATGACAC
This sequence comes from Cheirogaleus medius, assembly GCA_008086735.1. Classification (NCBI taxonomy): domain Eukaryota; kingdom Metazoa; phylum Chordata; class Mammalia; order Primates; family Cheirogaleidae; genus Cheirogaleus; species Cheirogaleus medius. Next base: position 48,909,945 of record VBSM01000361.1, read on the forward strand.
ATTTCTCAGAACATGTCCCTGTCCTTAAGCAAATCATGATTATAAATGGCAACATAAGTAAACCTTTGTATGTATATGTATATGAATGACTACTTCAAATAAATTTTTCTAAAGTGATTTTATCTCATGAACTCAATTTACAATTGGAATCTAAATATACCACAATTATTCTTTATGCTTTGTTGAAGAATACTAGCTTTAGCGATCTGATGAAGAATCTTGGGGCTAATGACATAGAGACAGGACTCAGTATAATTATTGAAAAGTGATTAGAATTTATTCAACAAATATTCATTAAATAAAAATTATATGATCATTGGGATAGACGCTGAAGAATCAGTACCAGCCTTCAAGATGTTCAGTAAAATGTGAGGCAGTAGAGTTGGAGCGCAGATTGTTTTGTTAGCCTAATAGCAATACCATAAGTCATTGGAGGGTGTGGACTGAGGATGACTAAGGAAGGAGTTTTTTGGAGAGGTGACTGTAAAGAAGAATTTCTAGTAGAATTTATCAGAAACTTATCAGTAAAGAATGAGATGGACAGCAGAGAGCAGAACAAAGCATGAAAGAACGTGATGGAGGTTTGCATAGTGTAGAAGACGGGCAAGGATGCTGGGAGGTAGGCAACATCCTTGTATGTCATATTAAAGGGTGGGTTTTATTCTAAGACTACAGGGAGTCATTGCTAGATCTATATGTGATGTAAAAAGGTCTGTTTTAGAAAGATGAATAAGAATGTACAGAATAGATTGAAGAAAATTAAACAGGGAGAAGAAAGAATGAGATATGAAAATAAGACGTTCTTAGTGGGAGAGTAAAGAAGAGCTATGTTTGAGGATATTACGATGCGGAAATGGCCAGAATTGCCAAAAAGTTGGATATGAGGGGTGCAAAGGATTCTTGTTTCACTTATTGGCTTCTGGTTTTTATGGCTGGATAGAGGAATGAAAGATGGAGAGCAGTTTGTAGGGTAAGGTGGTGATTTAAAATTTTACAGAAGCGCACATTAACACCTTAAAATGAAAGAAACAGTTATGTAGATATGCTTTTTTAATGGAAAGAAGCCCTACTTCAAATATAGCTATGGCCTCACTTAAAACACACATTCATTGTATAATGACGAGGGACTTTCAAGTGGAGATATGCAATGAATAGAAAAGGAAAGGACTACTTCAAGAAAGAAGTTTGGTTTATTATTATTTTTATTGTTTTAATTTCATAGCCAAATAGGAAATGGTAAGAGATTTTTCTATTTGTTGTTATATTAATTTAATACATACAGAAAAGAGAACCAAAGTATTAAAGATCCAGCATGTGTTTTTCAAAACTGAATTACTTGACCAAAAGTTGATGTTTTAAAATTTTTATGAAGACATGAAACTGATCAGGAATCAGATATTATGCAATTTTATATACTATTAATTTACCACATATGGTAGATAATCAAGTATTACAAATTTTGTGCTTGCTGTTTGAATAAAAATGTATCCTAAAGAAATGCAAATAGTATATTGAGAATAATGCAGGCCATAGAAATGAGTCAGTAACATGATTGCTAGCTCTAATATCAGTTAGATTGAGTACCTTGATTTTATCTAGATGATAGAGTTGCTTTATCAAATCTGCAAATATTACTTGAATAATGAGAGATTTTTGCCTTAGCAGGTAGGCTACAACTTGACAGCAATATGCTTTTCTGGTGAAAGGTAGATACAATGTTGAGAGTGATCTCTTAACTAACCTGTGGTTCTTTTCTATATAATCCATATGGTTTTCTTTTTCAAGAAAACCGGTTAATCCCTATTCTGCCTTTCCAAATCTATGTGTGCGTACATTTCAGTGACATTTGTTTGCTAGAATATTAATCTCAGTTCAAATCTATCACTCTTCCTTGCAAGGGGACAGTAGTATGATTTTCATATGGGAAGGACAGTACATTAGGGTAAGTCTTTGAATAATTAATTAATAATATAAAATGTATCACTAATAATATAAAGATTATGATATTCTTTACAAAAATTTATGTAAAAATTAAAAATATGCAGCTCAAAAATAACTAGTAAAATTCCTATGCCTTTGATGAAGTTATCAAGCCATTCCTCTGAAAATATTTTAACAAAATTTACTTGAAATCCCTTGTAAATATTTCTTCTAACTGCTGTAGCACTGACCTGTAAAGGCAAATAAAGGGTTAATAAAGTGCCATGGCCATATTGGAGAAAGTGCTCAATCCTTATTTTTAAAGGCCAAGTAAAAGTTACTGAGAAGAAGATCTTTAAAAACAGGTTATTCTTTGAGAATAAACTTTGAACAATCTTTAACAAACCACAAATTTTATACAAAGTAAGAATATTACAAATTGAACATTAATCAAATTACTCTATAATTAATGTTATCAGTTTTACCCAGAGAGTAACCTGTTAACCTTACTTTTAGGATTTGTATTTTCCATCTACAGTCACTCAGATTACAGATTTTTGACTTATATTTTATTTTACAACATAACTCCTGATACTTTATCAGTAATTTTGAAAGATTTAAAAGGTCTTTCTCTCATATTTCATGATGGTAAATTAGGTAAAGCTTTGTTGTAAGACTGGTATTTTCAATACATAGATGGGCTTTGATTTTAGTGGGAGACTGAATATTTGGTTCTCCAAATACAATTTCAAAGAATTGCATGTGAGCACTTTAAAATGGGAAATACAGTTACGTATACGTGACTTTCTTAAATATAGTCATGCCTCATTTAAGATACATTACAAATCAAAATTTCTCTTTAAAATTGAATTACTTATATTTTTGATAGTGTGGTATGAATTGATTATAATAATGAACTATATTTTGAAACATAACAATTCTTTTAAGGGGATTTAAAATGTTTAAGTACATTGTGTATTTTGTGATTAATTAGAAAAAAAATTTATTTTAGTGGAAAGTTTAAAATGATCATAAACATTAAACATAAGTACATATCAGGTCTTATAGTAATATATGCAATTTTGTTTGCTCCCAGGAAGATAATAGTTCTTTTTGATAAATGCTATTATTTTGGTTGATTTTCTTTTTTGTTCTACAAAAGGGGAAACAAACAAAGATATTGTAGTTGTGAACTTAAAATCAGAGCAGAAAGAGACAGAATATCCTAGGATAAAGCGACCTTATTAGAATTTGCATGGGATAATAGAGTAACAATGAAGAAATAAGTTCTTTTGCTCACAAGAACAGATTTTCCAAGACTGTGCTTAGCAATTTCCTCTCTTCTTAATTCAAAATAGGAAGATGCTAAGTACGATATATTAATAGTAAGAAAGCAAGTTACAAATGTTAAAGGAAACAAGACTCAGCAAGGTAAAAATGATATTTTTGCCTGAGAAGACTATGTTATACATACAACCATAGTTTCTAAAATAAGTTCTGCTCTCAATTATGATCCATTGAAAAACATTATGTTTTGAAGCATTATCTCTTGTAAGATTAAGAAAAAAACCTACTAAAAGATCTTTTAAATAGCACATTTTGTTGAATTAGAAACTTGAACACAATATAATATTAAGCAGCCAATAATTAGCACCAATCTTTTCTCTAAATTTCCTTTTCTCATTTACTCTTGCTCTCTTTTTATTATTGAAATCAATTTTAAAATTAATAACTTAAATCTGGAGGATGAAGAAATGTCTCCATCTCATCTCCCATATTCTCTTGTTGGTGGAATAAGATTACTAATTTTAAATAGATCTTTTTTTAATTATTGGTACCTATCTTAATAATTATACATTACACACATAAATCAACTCTACCTCCTTTCCTAATTCAGTGGCTTCATGCAAATAAAAACATGGTTTAGCAGTATAGAAGTCAAGAGATCTAATGCATTTGACATTTCCTCAGCAATACTTGTAACTAAGAATGAAGTGTTTTGTGATTTTGTTTGTCTGTATAGAGACCATGATGATTAAGATTAATAAACACTTTTAATACTACCCAGGATGATAAGTTGAAAGCATCAACCACAGCATGACATTGTCAAGATTTAAATTCACTATGACTGCTAAATTATATAGATGTGTCCTTTTTGTTTCACAGTCACTAAGTGGAAAAGGAGCACCTCAAGTTTATCTGCTAAGATGTTATATTTCCCAGGACAAATATAGAAACAAAAATAGAGACCTAGGAATTTCTCCTTATTTTGGTTGATGGGATTTAAAATTAGATTATTTAAGATGGATGGTATTTTGTGATATTTTTAATATCACCAATTCTCACATGGGCCAGAGTTAGGTTCATATGTCATATTTCTTAGTTGAGACAGTGACTACCAGCAGATACTACCAGCTCTTATTTTCTTTGTTGCCATGTTCTCTCAATGCACATTCCAATCACTGGCCTCAGTTTCTCAAATTCTCACCCAGAGTGTCACTGCCATTTGCACATCTTTAAAGAGTTCTCAAACCTCTATCTACCTCCTCAGTTTTCCCCTAAAGTTAAGCATTATGTAAAACTCTAGAAACTAGCACAGCTTTCTCAAAATCTACATTTTGCCTTCCTTGCAGCCCAAAGATTGTTAGACTAATAATGAGTTGCTTTGACTCCCAGGTGGCTTTTCATAAGCCATGAAAGTTTACACAGACCATGATATGATGCCCATCTTCTATTGGGCCCTTTAATTTTAGCTATTCAATTTATTTACCCTCTTTTGGCAGTAGTATCAGAGCAAGTCTCTGACAAAAGCATTGATTTCTAGGCAGTTTGTCCTGTGTCTTTCCACTTACTCTATAGTAGTTCATACTTGGAATTGTGTCTTTGTACTAATCCTTGTCAATGGAGTCTATATCCTGGCTTTTATATATGTTTTGTGGTTTCCCACTTGGTAATCTTTGGAAGCCTTTTTGGATTTATGAAATTTGGCCTTCTCTTTTGGCTTTTGATTAAGCTTGATTTTCTGATTTTGGTGTCTTCTGCTACCTATGATGATAAATTCCCAGCTTAAATACTAACTTATAATCATCCCAACTAACTGCCACCCACCCCTAGCCCTAATCTATTTTTTCCTCTCTTGGGGTTTGATATTTATTATATGTAAAATTCGGGTGTTCAAGTAAAAAAATTCTAATTCTGAACTTACATGCTATTCTTATCCTTTATACATAGTCAAAACTATTGCGACTGCATCTGGCATGGTACTCTGAGAGAACTTCTTGCTGCAATATAACTAGATCCTGGAAGAACATATGCTTTAAGACATCAAGACAGGAAAAGTTCGTAAAAACCCAATACAGTATAAAGTGGAGGGATAATCACAGGAGTAGTTGCTCCATGGAAGAAAAAAGACATACTTTTAAAATAGATTTATGAAAAGAATATCAACATGATTATTAACCAGGGACATGCAAATTTAAACCACAGTGGATACCATTTTATTTTCCTTAGACTGTCAACTCTCAAGTAGCCTGAAAATATAAAATAGTAGAGAGAATGTAGATTAAGAAATCTGGTGAGAATGAAAAAATAGTTGCCATTAAATTAATATCCACATATTCCTAAATTAAGCATTTTTATTATAAATTATATGCCTTAAAGAAACTCTTCCACATTTGTTCCAGGAGATACTGAAAGCAATGTCCATGGCAGCAATTTTTGTGATAGCAAAAATCTACAAACAACCAAAATAATGTTGACAAGGTGTAGGCATGTAAATAGTGGTATAAACAAACAATGGGATATTTTACAGATGTAAAAATCTATGACTAAGCTACAACTTCTTGAAACAATATGCCTAAATCTTAAACTCACATTGACTGGACAGCAAAGCAATTTCCAGAGACTACCTATTGTAAAATATATTTTAACAAAGATCAGAAGTAAAATAATATTATGCTATTAATTATGCATATAAATATAATAAATTTATAAGAATCACAGATATAATAAATATGCAATTTAGGATAGTATTATCCTCTATGGTAGAGGCAATGAGGTATAAAGGAAGAATATACAGTAAGAAGATATTACTTAGTAATATTCTTATTGGGTTTGGCAGGGGGTCCCTGGGATTCACTATATTCTTATTCTTAACAATAATTGTATACCATTGCATACATGTTATATAAATGTATCAAATATCGAGTTAAAGGTATAATAAAGAAATGTATTTGTATATGTTTTTAAATTAAATTTTCCAGGTCCTCAAATATAAGAAATGCACTTTTCCACTTCCATATGATGAGTAATTGTCTACTTTTATTTATACTTTAGGAAGTGAACTTAGCTTTCATGGAATGAAGTATTAACTATAATGTAGATCACAAACAAGTACTTACTAATTTGACAGCCTTCATCTTAGGGATTTTAATTTTAAGTAATCACCTTTTTAATTTTTCTCCATTTTTATTTCTATTGGCTAATCATATATGAAGCCTCAGTAAACTATTGATGAAGATAAATATAACAATACTATTAGTAAAACAGAAGATGTAGCCCATCCAGAAGGAATCTGTTGTGAGCTCTCCTTTTAAACTTTAGATATATTTAACAAGACAGCATTCATTTTATGTTTGTTTCAGAATAAGCCCTTTGTTGTCAATATGACAAAATCAAGTAAAATGCCGGGCAGCTAAGATCCAAATCATTTATCCTCTACTATATATCAAGAGACTTTAAAGAAAGACTTTAAATTCTGACAAGGCCTTTAAATACTTACAACTGACCAATGGATAGAATATAAAAAAGTGAAGTATTTTGTTCAATTGCACCAAAAATATTCAAGTGACTGAGCAGTTAATGAATACTTGATAGGTCAGATGATATTCATTGTGACCTTAGAAAAGCCTCTTAGATTCTTAGAAAATAATCTATATAAGCTCTTACCATTGAACATATCATAAGAGGCTCTACATCAGACCACAATGACTGCCACTAGATGTCCTTACTAATAAGCCCCATCATGAGCACATCACTGCTCAGGAATGCATGCTGTACAATAAATTTGCTTCCTTCTCTTTCATTTCAGATTTTTGTGAATGAACAGCATAGAAAACTGGGAAACAACTCATGTACTAGGGATTAAAAACTTTCAAGCCAAAGGAACAAAAAAATAAATCTCCATGAACCCTGGTTTAAATAAATCTTAACTCCATATCCAAAAGATTGTATCTCCCATTTTCTGAGTTTTCTTAAAGTTGCTGCTGTAAGCACATTATGATCTTTTGATACGTCCCTTTGTTGTGACTTTTGTGATCAGTTATTCCATCAGTGCTCTTTGTTAGAAGGATCTCAGGGATAGGGAAGTCCATCTATTTCTTATAATTGTTCCTTAATCTCAGCACCATTCCCCACTAATTGGGCAATGGGGGCATGTAAATATAACCTTTCTCCATGAACTTCCACCCTTTTTTCAAAGCAACTTTGCCACAGGTCAAGGGTAAGTGACTGAAGGCACCTAGAAGATGATGTAGTCTTGCCCTGCATCCTTACCCTGGCACTAATGGACTTTCACTGTAACAGGAGTGTGATGGATGACCTCTGCTCATCAGAGGAGTTGACACACTCTTATTTTCCTATCCTTAAACAAACACAAATATACTACTATGAAATACATAGATTTATCTTTGACTCTTAATTTTCATTTAAAAATGAGAAAAAAATAAAACCAAGAGAGGCCCTAGAGGACTCAAAGTGAATCATAGCAGTTTCTGGCTACCCGTATGTGAACAAAGGTAGAAGAGAAGATCCTAAATGCTGATGCCATGAACTCCTTACTCTTAAGCTTGGTCTTTTCCTGATAATCCAATCACCTAGCTGCTCTAGTCTAATCCTCACACCCTTGGTGTCCACTGGAGACAGCTCTTGGGCTACTAAACCTGATAAGAAAAACACAGTCTGCTGTCCTGTTTTGCCTTATAATGGGGGTGAGTAAACGTTTTCTGGAGAGGACCTATGGTTTTTGTCACAACTAATTAACTTTGTCATTGTAGTGGTAAAGCTGCCACAGATGATACCTAAAAGAATGAGTGTGGCTGCGTTAAAATAAAACTTTACTTGAGAGCGCAAAGTGAATTTCATATAATTTCCACCTTTCACAAAATAATTATTGCTTTAATCTTTTTCAACCTTTTAAAAAATTTAAAAACTCTTGTTATCTTTCAAGCACACAAAAATAGGCAGTGGGCTTGTTTTATAGCAATGTTGTTACCTCCACTGCCAATGACAGTTAAGATGTATGCTAATATATTCAACTTAATGCAAGATGGCATTGTTACCATAATCTAAAATAAAGCAAAGTAAATTCATTCTTCTGCATATTCACACTTGCATATCATGGACCTCCAAAAAACATAGATGAACTTTTGAAAATTATTGTATTTGCTTGCTATCAGTCAAATAAAACATGAATGAAAAATTTAAAAGCCCTCTTTAGGAAAAAAATGAAACCAGAAACTTTCTTGCAGATCAAGCGTGATGTGTTTTGCTTTATAAATATCCTTAACTAATGCTCAGCCAGGAATGATGCACAGGTGTGGTGACTAGCCATAGCTTCTGAGAATTTGAATAATTTTCTGTCTACATTATAAATCTGGTCACTTCTTTTAGACACACATACCAAATAAATCTCAGAATTAATGTGCTATATCTACATTCGGCAATCCAATTTCTTAGACATACCTCTGAATAACTATGTAGTGGGCAATGTGTTGCATAATTATGGCACTGCTGGGTCCTGGTAAGGATTCCCCTTGTTAATATTCAGCTGTCATCAAAGAAGTCAATGGATATCAGTAGTTATCTATTCACAGGTCTGTCCTAACAATACTGCTGTTAAAATCTTTTTTCCAGTCTATATTTCCTTAATATTTGACTTTTGTAATTCCTGTATATGAATCAGTAATTTGAATATTGCTCACTGTGATTCTAATGGTCTCCAGTGCCAAACTCTAATTTTCAGGTAAATTTGTAGGCAACATTTCATAACATTTTCCAAAGATGCCATATTTAATTTTAAAGCAATTTAAGTGTTTCCATTAATCTGCCCTGAGTCTCCTTACTCCTTCCTTTGCCTTGCTTATTTATTTCTAATTGTCTTTTGTCACACAATCTGACTACAATTAGTGTGTGTTCTCCTCTGTCTAACATCTCTGCCATCAAAGTGATTTCTTTTTAGCTACAGCTCATGTGCATTCTCACCTGAAAAGATGCACCATCTCAGAAGCCATGCTTCCCACTGAACCCAATTATTCCCACTGTGTGAAGCAAAGTGGGCTTGTATATCCCTTGTGAAATGGGCAACATATGGGTACAGCCATCAACACAGCTAAAACATCTGTGTATGAATGCCTGCTGTGTGTGCATCACATTAGTTGCACATCCTTACATGAGGCTGAGAGGATATGCAGATAAGACTAAGGCTTACAGATAATGTAGCAAAGAAATAGAGGAATACAGTTGAGAGATGTGTTTTCCCAGTGACTGCACCAGCTTTGTTCTGTTTTCTTGGTAGAATGGAACTAATTGTAATTACTCATTTAAAATTTTCTCAACCTCATAACTATAAAAAATCCTGTAAATGAATTGGAAAGAGTTGAAAAAATTATATAAATCTTTGCTTCACCATGCATCAATCTTCTAGCCAGTTAATAACAATGTAAACAATGACAATATAATACCAACTGTAGTTATACGTGCTCATCACTGTCCTAGAGCCTATATGGATCATATTGTCTAATATTCTAAAAATATTATATGGATTGGACCTATATATATATATGAGTCAACAGAGGTAGCGATTAAACTTCACACTTGTAAGAGACAAGACCAAGACATCAACCAATAGTGTTTGACTGCTATTATTCTTATCCTCTATCTATTTAAGCACATGTATAAGAAACTCCATATCATACCATATATGCCTGATATATGTCATATATATAAATATAGTTATTCTTCATTTTCCTCCTGTCTCTGAAAAATATCTCAGAAACAAATCACTATAATTAGGATTTGTAGATTTGTATTTGTATAATTACTTTTCACTAGTGCTACCAGCTCAGGGGATTTGGAAGTATACTAAACAATGGCTCTACTATCCTTTCCAGAATACCTGCGAAGGAAGCAGAAATACCTGGGAAAAGACAAAATGGAGATGAAAACAAATAGGCATTGTAAATAGAGAGAATAGTAACTCACTCTCTCTCTCTCCAATATCATTAAGTGGCAACAAAGCAGGTGGATCTTCTCAGTCATGGCAAAGGAATAGCAATTTGTCCTGAGAGAAGACCCTACAGATATGTGCTTGCTGTTATAAAGAAGATGTATAAATGACATAAGAGGAAAATAGAGCAAATAAATCCACAAAATATCTAAACCTTATGTTTAATCTAATAGTTTATATGAAAAAAACCTAGTAGGCATTGAGAATGTACTAGGGACTATTAGAATTAATTTTATTTCAAATAATTCCATAAACATTATTGATCAGTTATTTTATGAAGTTACTGATGGGTCTCAGTATTCTGGACTTGTAAATGCCAATAAGTACAAATTAGATGTGGAGTTGAGTTTTACAGCCTTTCCTTTCTTTTCCCTGTGTTTTAATTATGAGTCAGTAATTAATTAAAAACAAAATCAAACAAACAAAAATCAGAGGGAAATACAAAATAGTGACATGAATTCAATAGGAAAATGATCTTCATAGAACTGAAATGTAAATGATAGGTTCTTAGCAATAATTATATTGTACTGAATTTGTTAATACCTACTATGACCTAGATCTCTTGGAAACCCTGAAAAGTATCCAGGAAAAATAGAAAAAGCAGCTATAGTCCTAAGAAGAATTAGAGTCTATGTATGCATGCAAATCCTGTATATCACATACAATAAATGTGATATACACACATACACACACAATAAATTTGAAGTTTAATTACAAAACTAAATGTTTAGAAAATATGTAAAGTTTTCCAAATATTGAAGGAATTGTAAACAAAGAAATATAGCCAGGGAGTAGCATAAACCAGGGTGAGCCTTGACTATGTGTTGGTGAACTTATGGAATAGCTTGAAATAGACGTGGGAACATTTCTGATGATGAAATTAACAAAGAAGCACAGCACTGAAGGCAGCTTGACTCAAATGGAGGACATGAATGGAGTTAATAAAATTAAGGTGATATTATGGAGTGTCTTAAGTATTATATGAAAAATCAGTTGTTTCCCCTGAGGAATAATAGAGCCCCAAAGTGAATTTTCTATAAAAGGTTATGTCAAAAGCTTAATGGATACATCAATCCATTAGGAAAATGAAAGATCAGCAATAACACACAAGAAAATAAGTGGGGGGCAAGTAGACAAAGAAGAAGGATATGAAGAATTTTAAGCATGACATATAAGAAGAATGGCTGAGAAAATGAAGAGAAATGGTGGACATTTTATGAAGGATGATGGAATAAAGAAAGAAAATTAACTCCAAAGTTTAGAGAGTAGGGAACCAAGAAAATTAGAGTATTAATGATAAAGATAAAGATCCTGGCTAAGAAGAGAATTCCATCATAAGGCAAGATAAATTTTCTTCTGGACATTTTGATTTGTTAGCAATGACAAATAAATAAATATAGCTGTCATCTACAGACAGGTGAATTTAAAGGTTTTAGAGATCATATTGACACAGAGGAGATTGAGGGAAAGTGATAAGCTTTCTAAAGCAGTGAGTATAGAAAAAGCACAGAAGTTCAAGGTATGAACTGGTGAAGGACAGAGACTGAATGATCAGAGGAGAAACTGTAAAATACTCTCTAGTTAATGCCAAGGGAGGAAAGTGTTTCAACGGTGAAGGAGTGATTGACTACCACTACGAAGAGGTAGTGGAGGATGGGAATTGAATCAAGATCTCAATGTATTTTTATAGGAAAATAGAGTTTTGAAGACATTTAAAAATGTATCAAGTGATTTATAAATCTCAGGTATACCTCTCATTGCTTGATATTTGATAATGTGGTTATCATGCATCTTTCTATATAATATATTAATATAAATAAACTATATATTATAAATTCTTATCAAAATATCCTACTTCATCACACATTACATGTGTATTTTATATTGATAGATGAATAGATAAAAGATGGTAAATAGAGAAAACATTTTAGCATAAACATAAGCTGAAAGTACGAGCTCTAATGGCAAGGAATCCTGACCCTTAATCTTTTTAACTATGTACTTATGGGCAAATGACAACTTCTCTGTCCCTCATTTTCATTATTGAATATCATCTATAGAATAAGGATAATGTTATTACATAACTTATGGTGTATTATGAATATTAAATGAGATAACTCAAAAACTGTAGAATTTGTCATACGTGGTAATTGTGAGACACATCTCTCTGTATACATATAATGGTTGTATATAATTAATACTATATGCTAAACATGTATATGTATGCATTACATGTATAGGTTTTGATTATAATATACACATAAATTACATGTATATGTTAAAATTATGTGTGTATAGTTTATGTTCATGTGTTTGTGTATGTGTGAAGCTCACACAGATGAAGAATTTATAATCCCATCTAAGTATTACTCTTTTCCCACAAATGGAATAGACATTTTAAAATACACTTTTATAATCATTTCCAAGGTTTCAAATTTGTAATTTTCCAAAATTTAATCTGGATATATATGCTTCTGGCAGGAAGTGGGGGTAGAGAATAATGAGTGTCGTTACCTTCACAAAAATTAGTGAGCCAGGAATGGCTTCTTTTGCTTAATTGTTTCTTGAAGAGATAGAATTCCCAGATTGAGGAATGGCAAAAGCATTCCCACTAAATAGTGGTGTAATAAATAGTCACAGCATCATAGCTTCCCAATAGTAAGTTCTCTACATGGTCCTATGACTTGAACTTTCACACATGAACTGAACACTGTTATTTGAATACATAAGGAATCATAGTCATCTAGTAATATTTCAATAATTTCAGTTGAAATGGCTACAAGAATATTCTTAAGTTACTAACAATGTTAATTTTCAACATAAATTCTTGATAAATTTACAATTAAAACTAGTAATCAATATCCTGATATTTGAAGGTTAGGAAAATGATCATAGTCTTTTTTTAAGTTTTTGTTTTGTTTTCAATGACAAATAATAATTATATACTTTTATGGGGTACAGTGTGGTGTTTCATTACATGTATACATTGTGGAATGATCAAATCAGGCTAATTAGCATACTCAACGCCTCAAATATTTATCATTTATTTGTAGTGAGAGCATTTAAAATCCTTTCTTTTAGCTATTTTGAAATGTAGAACATATTATCATTAGCTATAGTGACTGTGTTGTACAATTGAACACCAAAATTTATTACTCCTATATAATTGAAACTTTTTACCAGTTGACCAATGTCTTCCCTTTCGATATCCACCCTTCTCCCACAGCACCTTGTTAGCACCATTCTACTCTACTTCTATGAGTTTCACTTTTTTAGATTCTGTATATAAGATCATCTTATATCTCATATTTTTCTCTCTGTATCTGGCTTATTTCACTTAGCTTAATGTCTTCAAGGTTTATCCATGTTGTCACAAATGATGAATTTCTTGTTTTTATAAGACTGGATAGTATTCCATTTTGTATATATGTCACATTTTAAAAATCTATTCATCTGTTGATAGACACTTGGTTGTTTCATATTGTGGCTGTTGTGAATAATATTGCAATTAACATGGGAGTACAGATATCTTTTTGACATACTGATGTCAATTTCTTTGAGTATATACCCAGAAATAAGATGAACTATGTAGGAATTTTATTTTTATTTTTGGAAGAAACTCCATATGTTTTCCAAAATGGTTGTACTAATTTACAATGCCACCAATAGTGTACAAGGGTTCCCTTTTCTCCACATCCTTTCCAATACTTGTTATCTTTCATCTTTTTGGCAACTGTCAATACAACAGGTATGAGGTGGTATCTCATTGTGGTTTTAATTTGAATTCCTCTGATGATTAGAGATGTTGAGCATTTTTTTAAATATATCTCTTGGCCATTTTTATGTCTTCTTTCAAGATATATCTATTCAAGTCCTTTTTCCATTTTAATAGAGTAATTGTTTTCTTGTTATTGGGTAGTTTAAGTTTCTGGGATATTTTGAATATTAGTCCCTTGTCTGATATGTGGTTTGCAAATATTTTCTTCCAGGCTTTGGGTTGTTTCTTCACTCTATTATTTGTTTCCTTTTACTATGCAGCTTTTTTTTGATGCAATTCCATTTGTCTATTTTTGCTTTTGTAGTCTGTACTTTTGAAGTCTTATCTGAAAAAAAAATAACAAACAAACAAAAAAACAAAAAAACACTGCCAAGACCAATGTCATGAAGCTTTAGTCTAGCTAAGGATTTTTCAACTTTATTTATTTTTTCTACAAATCATCTCTGAATTTCTTTGACCCTCTCTATTGTTTTTCTAGCCACTTCTCCTTTATTTCTTGTCTGATTTTTTTTATTTTCTTTCTTCTGCTAACTTTGTAGTTAGTAGTTTATTCTTCCTTTTCTATTTCCTTGTGGAGTAAATTAGGTTGTTTATTTAAGATCTTTCTTCTTCCTTGACTTAGGCATTTATTGCTATAAATTTCCCCCATTTAGAACTGCTTTTATTATATTCCATAACTTTTGGTATGTTTTGTTTCCATTTTTGTTTGTCTCAAGATTTTTTTAATTTCCCCTTTAATTTCTTCTTTTACCCAATAGTTGTTTAGGAGCAAACTGTTTAATTTTCACAAATTTGTTAATTTGTCATGACTCTTCCTGTTATTGGCTTCTAGTTTCATACCATTGTGGTCAGAAAAAAATACTTGATATGATTTCAGTCTTCCTAAATTTGTTAAGACTTGTTTTGTGGTCTAACATATGATCTATTTTGGAGAATGTTCCATGTGCACTTGAGAAGAGTGTGTATTATATTGATGTTGGGTGAAATGTTCTATATATTCCGTACTGATTTTCTGTCAGATGATATGAATATGTTTAAAAATAAGGTATTAAAATCTCCTACTATTATTGTATTGCAGTCTGCCTTCAGATCTCTTCATGTTTGCTTTATATACTTAAATGCTCTTATGTTTAGTACATATATATTTGTAATTGCTATAGCCTCTTGATGAGTTCACCCCTTTATCACTACATGAGACCTTCTTTGACTGATTTTACATTTTTTATTTAAAGTCTATTTAGTCAAAAATAAGTATAGCTACCACTGCTGTCTTTTATTTTCTATTTGCATGCAATATTTTTTTCCATTTTTCAGATTATGAATGTCCTTTTAGGTGAAGTGAGTCTCTTGTAGGCAGCATATAATTTGGTCTTGTTTTTTAATCTAATCAGCCACTCAATGCCTTTGACTGGAGAATTTAATTCATTTATATTGAAAGTAATTTCTGGAAGGCAAGGACTTACTAGTCCTATTTTGTTAATTGTTTTCTTGTTGTTTAGTTGATTTTCTGTTTCTTTCTTTCTCTATTGTTTTTCTTTGGTTTTTTGTTTTTGTTTTTTGTTTGTTTGTTTGTAGTTCCATGGCTTTCTGTAATGGTATGCTTTTAATTTTTTTTCTTTTTATCTTCTCTGTATCTATTACAGGCTTTTGCTTTATGATTACTCTCCAGCTTACATAAAATATCTATACTTATAGTGGGATATTTTAAGCTAATAGTAACTTAACCTTGATTACATATGCAAAGTCTACATTTTTACTTCACATCTTTTTGTTTTTGAGGTCACAATTTACATTTTTTTAAAAATTTCTATTCCTCTCCTTTACCCATTATTGTAGCTGTAGTTATTTTTGATAGTTTTGTTTTTTAACTTTTACAATACAGATATAATTAATTTACCCATGGCCATTACAGTATTAGTATTTGGATTTGACAAAGTACTTACTTATAAAACTTACCAGTGAGTTTATAATTTCTTATGTTTTCATGTTGCTAATTATTGTCCTCTTCCTCCAGCTTGAAGAACTCCCTTTAGTGTTTTTTGTGAGGCAGATTATTTTGTGTAGTGATGATAAACTGTATGAGTTTTTATTGTCTAATAAAGTCTCTATCACCCTTTCATTACAAAGACAGACTTGCTAGATATAGTATTCTTGGTTGACATTTTTTTTTCCTCTTAGGATTTTGAATATATCATACAACTCCCTTTGCCCTGCAAAGTTTTTGTTGAAAAATCTACTGATAATCATCTAGAGGTTATCTTGTACATAAAAATTTCCTTTTCCCTGCTGCTTTCAAAACTTTCTCTTTATGTCTAACTTTCATCAATTCGATTATGATGTATCTTGATGTGAATCTCTTTGAATTCATATTATTTGGTGACTATTGGGCTTCCTAGATATGGATTTATATTTCCTTCTTCAGACTTGGGAAGTTTTCTGCCATTAATATTCTGAATAACTTTTCTTTATCTTTTTTTTTTTCTGGTATGCTGATAATGTAGCTGTTATTTTGATTGTGTCCTATAAGTCTCTTAAACTGTCCTTATAGTTTATCTTTTTTTTTCTTCTTAGATTGTATGATTTCTACTGACTTGCCTTCAAGTTTACTGATTCTTCTGTTTGATATAGTGTATTGTTGAAACTTTCTATTGAATTTTTCTGTTTAGTTATAGGATTCTTTAGCTCTTTGATTTCTGTTTGGTACTTTTGTATACAGTTATGCTTTGATGTCAACAGGGGATTGGTTCCAGGACCACCTACAGATTGAAAATCCATGGTTGTTCAAGTCCTTCAGTTAAATTGGTATAAAGTTTGCATATAACCTACATACATCCTTCAGTATACTTTATGTCATCTCTATATTCCTTATAATAATATACTGCAAACATTATGTAAATAGTTGTTAAATTGTATTATTTTTATTTGCATTTTTATTATTGCATTATTATGTTATTATATTTTTAATATTTTCAATTCATAATTGGTTAAATCCATGGATGTGGAACCCATGAATAGGGAAGGCCAACTGTACTTTCTACCTTTTTCTTGAAATTCTCAGTGCATTGCTCTCTTGATCTCAGTGAATATCTTTATGATCATTATTTTGAATTCCCTGTTAAGTAACACATATCTCCACTTCACTTGGGTCTGTTTCTGAGATATATCTTGTTCTTTTATTTGGAATATAGCCCCTTACTTCTTTATTCCTCTTCACTCATAAAGAGTTGGTTTCTACACATTAGATAACAAAACTACTTCTCCCAGTCTTGTCATACTTGTCTTGTCTAAAAGAAGGATCTCACCAATCCGCCCAACCAGAGATTTAAGGTGCCTCTCAACTCTTTGTTTTTGTCCAGACTGCTCTGTTTTTGATGCCCTTCAGGAGCCTGAGATGTGCCATGATCTCCCAATATCCCAAGGCCAGTAAGGTCAAAGGCAGATTTTCTAGATGTATCTGAAAAAGTTGGGGTCTTTTATGTATGTCCCAGCTCATTCTATCTCCATGGTGAAGCTGAACACAAATATTGATGTCCCACCTTTTCTGCACTAAGCTAGGGAGAGAAGCTGTGGCAAATTCCTGCACTCACATTCAGGCTGCACCCTCTGACCCTGCTAGAAGTAGACCCATTGTATGTCCAAATCTTTGTTTCCTCTGGAGTATCACCACTCAGGAATATGAAGCCCCATTGACTCCCAAAGCTAGTTGTGTAAAGTAGACAGTCCCTTAGGTGGGAGCTATAGAAGTTGTGATACTCAGCTTGTGGCCAAACTCCTCCCAGGATGAATGGGTAGACCTGGATTTATCACTGGGATGAGCTGGAGGAAAGGCTTGTGGAGTGCCAGTCTCTGGTGTAGGCTGCTAGAAGGCTACTCTACTATTTGTTTGCCCTGTTAGCTCCTTAATGAAAGTTTGTTAAAAGTCAGGCAACTAAGTTGAACCTGGAAGTGTCATAACCCCCTCCAGGGAGAAACAGTTGGCTGCTTTATAAAGTCCCTTCTCTGCACTTCTCCTGGGGGATGAAGCCCCTGAAAATAGTTGTGTTCCTATACAAAACCACCACTTTTCCCATGGTCTACAGAGCCTCATATATTTCTAATAATCTCTGCTTACAGAGTTGGTGATTCAAGGGCCTTAGATTTAAGGAAGTCTTATGTTATGATGGTATATGTGAGTTCCAGACACAGTTCTCCACAGGGAGAAATTAAATGCTGAGGATTCCTTTCCCAATTATATGGTGCAGTGCCCAAGATGGGGTCCATGCTGCATGTGTCTTAGCTTTTTCTACTCATTTGATGTGGATGTTTTTGTACTTGCACAGTGGGTAGGAGACTCTCAACTGGTCTCTGACTTTCTGTCAGGGAGAATGGATCTGCAAACAGATGTTTATTCACTGTCTCCATGGATGGAATGAGTCAGGAGCTTCTCATTCTGTCATGTTTCTAAGGTCACCTCCCATTAGCTGTTTCTAACCTTGGATATTATCTGGTCTCTTGAGTATAGTTCTGTCACTGCCTGGCTACATAGTTTATTTATTTGTTTGTTTCTTTTATAAAGTAGTCTATAAATGTGTTTGCAAGTCATTCATGAGAAATAGGTCATGAGAGAAATGATATTGTCGGTGACACTTTTAAGATATTTATAAACAAGGATTATGTCTTTCATATTTTGGCTTTCTAAATCTAGAAAAGAAAGGTGCTTGACACAAATAATAAATGTTAATGAAATCAGTGAATTAATATGTTCTTGCTTAAGAAAAAGGAGGCAATCACAAATATACAAGTCACTCAAGTCAACACAAGTGCAATCAGTTTAAAACAAACGATAAGGTAGATATTCTCATATTCTTGGCAAAACCTGAGGCCATGTTCTTAGGGTCAATTCTCTGAATATTACTCAATAAGTAAAATTTTCCTTGATTTAATTTGTTTTCTGTCTTTGATGTTCAGGAATTATTTTTCCTATGGCATGACCTCCTCTCTCCAAATTTCATCTTCTTGCAAGACCAGGAAAAAACCTATATTTCAGATTTACTCCTGCTTTCTTTCTAGCAAGTTTTACTATTCTTAGCTCATCGGTCTTAACTAGTTCTAACTGAACAAGTTATTTGACTAACAATAGCCAAATGTTGTCATGTTTTAATTGGATTCATACATCCTAAAGAGCAATACGTGACTGTGTTAACAGAATATATAGAGTTTACATGTAGACAGGTAAATGTTAACTCACTCACTGGACTGAGATCTCCTTATTAGCAGTCACTTTGTTTCCCTCACTATAATTACCCCAGAATCAGGTGATTTATGGTTAAGATTCAATAAATAATTTTTAACCAATTAAATGGTTTAAATGCTTCCAATATAAAATAAACAATAAATAGCATCTATACTACTTATGGCTACTTGAATTTGTGACTGTCGTGATTTCAACCCAAACTAGCATTATTTGTGCTGACTTTAATGAGACTGCTAGCAAAGAAAAATGACTCAGTTCTCATTTTGTGTTCTGTGTCCAGAAATAGTTTACTGGTAATGTTGAGCAATACCTCACTGGTGATCTGATTTAAATTCAAATAAATGACTTAAAATGAAAACTTCTATGTTGCATTGCCCCTAGCTAATATTGTTATGCTAATCCTAAATGTGCATTATATATTCAGAAGCTTAAATGATCAACAGAAGTCGCACATTTTTCTCCTGAATTATTTTTTTTTTACCAAATTTTAAAACTAGGCAAGAAAAGTTTCCTATTTATATTTTTAACTGCAGCAACAAAAAGAAATACAGATGTTTAAAAAGATTCAGAAAAGCAGTTAAACACAACTTTCATATTTTTATACATGGCATCAAATAATAAATTAATTTGAAAGTCAAATTTAGAGGATGAAGGCAATCATTTAAACATGGTTTTATAGTCCATTTAGGTATTTAATATCTTGTCTTAAAATATATTCAACTTTACTTATAACAAAGTAGGGAAAACAATCTTGAAAGGAATTTTTTTTTTTAAATGAACCAAACACTTGTTTATTATGTTCAAATTAATCTCATATGAAAGTATAAGTTAAGAAAATAACAAGCCATTATATTTAAGCAAAAATTTACATTTTGTATTTTTTTCCAAATAGTACTGGCATTTTGGGTCTACTTTAAAATAACAATGTATTGCTTATCATTCATTATCAATACAATATATAAAATCATAAAATGAATTATTTTAAAATTAATATATAATTTATAATAATTTAGTTTAGAAGCAAAGCCCTAATTGATTTTATGTGTAAGGCATTATAGAAAGCATAAATTTTACATGCCTTATTAGAGTTTTGCTTGATGGTAATGTACACATTCCATTTGTTTTGGATCATATTAATTTACTACCATTTTATGTGACTCTTTGGTAATAGCTGGGCTATAAGCAAGGATGCAATATTCTTGACTTCTGATAATGTAATTTCAATAAAAAAGTATTATTAAAACCTAGCAAGGTACTTTATATCATTTTTTAAGGTTAGTAATTGTTCAAATGTATGTATGTTTTTCAGCCAATTTATGTACAAATGTGCAAGTCCTTATGCACTTCAACAGACCTTCATAATGACTTAATTTCCACATGCTAAACATAGTCTGGTGTGAACACGCTTTCACATAGATTTTAAAATAAGAACCAAGCCCTGCAGAACAGCAAGGAATTTCAGTGACATAAAACAAATATTTTTCCTTATTTTTTTCATAAACAGTCATGATTAAAATAAGAAATTGGCCCTAATTATGCACTTTATAGTTTCATATTGAATGTTCTATTTTAAAATTTATTTGGGGCTGCTCTTTTGGATGACTAATGTCTGGGACAGAGGTGACGGATTTCTGATCTTATAGAATTCTCCCTTGATCTGATAGATTCCGTATTAGGTCCTTGATCTTGATTGTCTGCGCTAATTCTCCTGATACTAGCTGAATGAAGGGTTTGGAAATCTCAACCTGCCCCCAAAGGCTTATCTGCACAGATATACTTGTAGAACTACCCAGCCACCTGGTTGGAAATTGTGGAATTAAATCATCTCATCTCATACAAGAAAAGCACATGCAAAAAAAATCACCATAGCTATTGGCACAGTGGGATGTAGAAGACTATGCATATACACAGATTTGATTTGAATAGTAGAATTTCAGTCTGACTAGGATGCACTTTGCATTGTGATACAAATGAAAGAAATTATTATAATACCTAATACTATATAATGTTTACATATAGTGGTGTGTATAAAAATATTTCCGTATATATGTTTGTGTTCATTATACAAAAATGAAATGTTGTGATTTGGAATCTGTAATTATAAAATCAGATGATTGTTCATTTTTTTCATTAAAAATCTAAGATCTTTCAAGATAAGTCCAAGTCAAATTAACATAACTGTTAAAACCTTTTCAGAATTTTTGAGATGAGAAGTAGCTGTCATCAAAAAAAATAAAATATATACGTTGATTTTTCAGTAAAAATTCATGGAAATAATTATAATGATTAAAATGCCACTCCATATTTATGTGCCTTTCTGACCTTAGAGAGAACATACATAAAATTTAAAACAAATAGTTTGGTACAATATATTAAGGGAGAATAATCATTGCAATTCTATAACTGCTGCTGCTGCTGGTGAAGAAAGACAAATCAGAGGTTTAAACCACAGGTGCTGTAAATAGTGCATTTCACATAGGCAGGATCAAAATGCCTTTGAGCTGGAGAAAGAGAGCAGGAAACATTGAAAATAGGGCTCCCTGCAAACAGTTATACATAGCATGTGTGTGTGTGCGTAAAAATGTACCTGTGATTGACATTTAATAGATGACTATTTCCTATTTCCCCAAGCTACTTGTCTTTGTCAGGAAAAAAAAAAAAAGTACTTCAAGGATTCAATAAGATCTGTAAAAATTTTTTTATACCAGATAATAATCCATAATTATATTAGTGTGTTTCATATTCAAGAAACATCAGTCAGAAATAGGTATTGGCGTGATATAAATCAATCAAAGCAAAGCTTCAAAACAAAAATAAATAAGGCCCTAATGCTATTTCTTTTGATAAAGGTGACTTTCAGCTGCAAAAATTCTATGTGCTGTAGAATGAGGCCACTTTACCCATTGAATCAAGTTGAATGTGGAGATATGCAGGAAATACTATTGATTTTAAGCATTATTTGAACCAACAAACAGATTTAAAATGACCTTCCACTGTGATAACAATATCTATAATTTGAAAATAGTTTGTAGAGGAAGAAATGTTGCAAGGTCTGGAGTAAGATAAATGGCAATTTATGGAGGTCAGCTGGCCAATTTCAGATCAAAATAGTTGATATTGCTGCAAAGCAGAAAATATATCAACACAATTTCTGGAAAATCAAAATTTGAGGATACTTTAATTTTCAAGGAATTGTTTTGCTAATCACTTTTGAATTGCTTTATCTATACAGCTAATCTTATAACTTTACTATTTGTTGTTTTCAGATATGTTTGTAAGAATAGAATGCATTGACTCCTTAAAAATGTAACTAGAAGAAGCGATCTGTTCAGATTTGCTGAAAGGGCATTGTATAATGAACCTTAAGTCTCAGATCAGCTTATAATTAAAAATATAGAAATAATAATCATGAATATGTTTTTAAAACATGTACAAATTACTTCTTTTAGATAATCAAAATTTTCTTTTAAACTTAGTGATGTACTTCAAGATTCATTCCATTTTTCTTATTTTACAAAGAGTTAGAGATGGTACCCATGGTTTCAGAGTTTAATCTCAAAAACAAAAGTAGCTTCAAATAATTCAAGACTTTCCATATGTGTTCAGTATTCTAAATTAGAAGAACTTAGTATAAAACAGCATGAACAACTTCAGATGTTATGCATTTTCTTCTGCTGTCCTATAATGATTTAAAAATACTAAATAGAAATAGGCAAAGTGTACCTGTCTAAAAGCAAGGCTCATTTAGAATGAACTCAAAGCTCTTCTAAAATCACCCAGAGAAGGGATATTCTTCTGAACTAGAAAGTTACACATCCAGAAAAACATTTGTCTTTCCAATCAACTTCTACCTGGACCCCTGGGGAATTTTGAATGCCCTGTTGTTTCCTTCACTCTTTCAGGCTCCTTCTGCTCAAAACTCCTCCCTTTCAGTCTCAATTTGAAAACCTGCTTTCTGGTTTAACTAAATTATTTTGTTGTGCCCTTACTCAGCATCAGCTCAAATACCGTGTGTTCTTGTTCTTGTTAATCCAGTTTACAGGCAAAACATAATCTAATTAAAAAAAGAGCTGAAGAAAGTATTTCATTAATAAGTATTTCCTGCTGATTGGGTACTTTGAGAATTATTTAGAATTTCCTTGGTTGAGTCTTTCAAAGTTTAAAAGTTAAAATAATTTCAGTTATTGGGATTTCTTTAAGGATGAATTGCTTAGCAGAAAAACTTGCATACAGATCATTTTTAGAAAATACTGGCAAATATTGAATCCATTCATTTAGTTTAACAAGTGGCTACTATTTTATCTGTTCAAAGAAGAACATATTAGTAAGAACTAAAACTCATTTGGGAAAATATCAATGTTTCCTATGTTATGTGTATCAGAATCTAGGGGGAAGGAGAGATCATACAAAAGTACTTTTAAAATGACTTTTTTACAAGGCACTCTTTTATATAATAATATTTAGCCTGCTTTGCCATATTTGCTTTATCATTGTCTCTATCAATTTACATAGATATATATATTATTTCATCTGAGCCATTTGAAAGTAAAATGGAGACATCATTCTCCAATCCCCATCACAAATTAGTCCACGGTGTATTACCTAAGAATGAGGTTATTCATTTTCATAACTCCACTAAGGAAATTTAATGATTCAATGCTATTATTTAATCCACACCGTATATCCCATTTATGTCACTTGTCCAACAATGCCATCTATAGCTATTTTCCCTCCTTGTCTGAGATCTACTCCAGAGCAACTCATTGTATTTATTTGCCATGTTTCTCTACTTTCCTTTATTTTGGAACATTATCTCAGCCCTCAGTTGTCTTTCTTGCTCTTCACATTTTTGTAGCAGATCTGACATTTTGGGTTATTCTAATACTCCCTCATGATTATATTTAGGTTATAACTTGTTTTATCAGTGATGCCAGAAAAAGTGTGAGTCTATTACATATTTTGGAGTTAAGGTTTTTGGAATGTTTAAGGGGTCTCAGAATTAATCAACTGGAATCATAGAAGCAGTATAGAAAAGATTACTCTACAGAAAGGATGAACTACCAGGAACATAAGTGTTTTTTTTAATATTGTATTTATTTGTTAATCTATATTAGATGCCAGGAACTATAATAGATGCTAGGGCTATCTTGATAAAGATGCTGATTGGCTAGTATCAAGAATCAGCAAACTATATTCCTCTGACCAAATCCAGCAAAGGCCATTCATTCACAAATTGTTTATGGCTACTTTACGTGACAACAGCAGAGTAGTGTAGTAATGACAGCGATCGTATGGTCAAAATACTGGTCTAAAATATGGTCTAAAATATTTACTCTTTGTTTCTTCACAGAAAAAATTTGCCAATCCCTGACCTAATACAGCATAATTCTAGCTAATAAAATTTTTAGATGAACAATTATCGATAAACAGTTGAGTAATGAGAAAACTATGTTAATGCTCAGTCCCATAGCTTTTATTTTTTCCCTTAGGGTGAATAGATTCTGGCCTTGCATCTTATAAATATTGTACTCACTGTGTAGTACAAAATATGTAATACTTTAAAATAACTCTACTATTCATATGCTAGGCCTTGCTTAGGAAGAATAAGGGACGCCACTTAGCCAGAAATCCCTAGTGTTTCACAGCCTACCTCTCACAAGATTCTATTATTCTTTTGCCTACACCCTGCTGTAGACTGTACTTCAAAGGACTAAGCTCAGAAGGCTTCAGCATTTTCTGTGTCAGCAAAGACTGTCTTTTCCTTCAAGCAATTTATTAAAGGGAGAATCAGATTGATTTTAGTGAAATATATTCTATCTTTCCTGAAGACAGAATTTTGTCCCATATAAGAACTCTTCTGCTTATGTCTTGAGCAAAATCACATTTTCAAACCGGTGTCTGGACACGTGAAGAAATCCCATTACCCAGTAATAGGATTTGTCTGCACACCTCCTGTGCACTCCTTTGGTAACTGAGGAGTCCTTCACAGTGGGCTAGGGTTTTTCCTTTGAGTTTACTCTGACATCTGTCCAAATAATTTCACTCTATGATGCATTTGTTTCATTTAAACCCACCAAGAGGGTGAGAGACTAGTGGTTGATAAAATTATTGAATAGAATCAGTGTTCTCCTTGATTTCACTGAAGAAGATTCCCTGAAATTACCCTTTGTCTGGGAAAGAACCACAATTCAACCATTTGCAAAGTAACTTGGGGATGAAACCAACAGCTGTGTTCTTAGATGATATATTCGTCACTACCACTTTCTAATCCCTGTCATTCAGACTGCTTCCAAAATGTGGTAAAAAAACTGTTAAAGAATAGTTGTGTCTATAAAAGTAGTAGTCTACACAAATGGATGTGCCCCTGATAGTCTGATAATAGAAATATTGTACTTTGGGAAATAACAGAAACACACTGTAGTTTACACTAGTATTAGCACATGTTGGTCAAACTAGATCGGTAACACTAATGTGGAGTGAAGCTGGATTTAATGTCCAAAGTGCCATTATTTGGCTTCCTTATTCTGCTTATAACTTCATTCCCAGTTGCTAGCAGCTACCTTCCAGCTCTTTCTCTGAATGATTCTCTTCTCTGTTATCAATCTAACCTTCTAATGATAACAATACCAAGAGTTGCTAGAAATTGCTATTCTGTTCCATGTTTCTTACTTATATTAACTGTCATTCTTACAGTCTTTTTGCAAGGTAGATATCATTGTCTCACTGTTACAGATAAAAGAGTGGGCCAAGGAATGTCTTTGCCTCTCCAAAGACCAGATAGTAAATGACAGAGTTGGTATTAAATCCCAGATTTGAAACTAAAGTTCACTTACTTTGATGCCAGAACTCTGCGAGTATTATTGGTGATTATTTGGCCTTATTAATTAAATGTAGAACAAGTTTTTAAAATATTAATTGCAATTCTAACATTTTTTGTTTTCAATGAGCTTTCTCCTGCTTGAGAAGCATATTTTTCTTAATTGCAAAATGATGAAGAAACAGAAGAAAAACCCTATGCAGTGACAGTGAACCTGCATTATTTATATATTTCCTTGAAACCTGCTCATTACTTTACCGCTTGACACTGCCTGATACATGCCAATCTGACACAAACAAGGAAACTTCTCGATATTCAACTTTATCTTGTCAAATGATGTTAAAGAACTAACCTAAAATACATCTCCAATTTCCATGAACTAAGTTTTGTTTATCATTTTTTACAGAATTATATTATGGCTCTGTAAGTTAGCTGATACTTAGTAAATGTAATTGTTTTAATTAAACAATTAATCCTCCTTCAAAAAGTTTTAATTGGTTTTGGAGACAAATGCAAATATGTCTATAATTTCATATAAATCTATGCAAAAGTAAAAAGTATTAACTGTGTATAAACTACATTTAACAAGCTATGAGTAGACTTTGCCACTCACCATGTTAACTGCATTCTAATTTTAAAGAGACATTCCAGACTAATTTTAAGCAGACTTAACAGATGACGTTGGAAACCTCTTCCCAAGACTTAACTATGGAATGTCAAAACCAGTCCTGCAAACCCCAGACACCACTGAGACCCCTTTTATTTCACTTTGTTAAGAAGAGTGGGGAATGGGGAGAGCAGGAAACAACAGTAGATAACTATTCGTTTTGAAGGAAGTATTTATAGTAAGAAATTTTTCATTTGTTCAAAAAAAAAATGTTTTTGAGGTGTATGGGGCAAGGGACACTTCCAAGAGAATCACTTGTGTTGCTGAATGCCTGTAAAAGAGGAGGCTGTCTGATTAACATGCAGAATCTCCAAAGCCACAAATATTGGAGTGACACATACCCTGCAGGTGAGAAGATATTATAATATAAAGAGTATAAATATAAAAAAGAATCTGAAAGGGAATATAAGATGATAAGAAGAGGCAGAAAACAGAGCTGTCCAAGTAGCCACTGGTTAAACTGAGGCTATGCCTCACCAGGAAAGAGAATTGGAGATATGAGAACAAAGGAAGACATAGATACCTGCTATGAGAGAGACTTTAATTTTTTTTTTTTACATTTTTTGTAAAGTTAGTTTAATTTTGGGCTAAAAATGTTTGAGTCTTTATTATCTTTGTTGCATTAATTCACTCCTTTCTAACTACCTTTTAAGCTTTAATTTATAAAAATACTACTATACTATCATGTCTTTGAAATCAGTGATCCATTTGGTAGTTAATTCTAAAGCATTTGACACTTCTTGCCTCCACAATTTTAAAAAATCATGCACACAAAACTCTGCAATAAATATTGTAGTCCAAAAGGTTCGCCCTATTTTGGGGTTTACCCATCTGTAATTATATAATTCTGCCACTTAAAAATATACTACTTAAATCTAATCTTTACATTTCAAAAATTACCTTAAGTAGTAACTAAGTATATTTTCTGTAGAGTTATTTCTGATAAGTTATTTTTCATAATGTGAGTACATATGTATATTTATAATCTCATAAGTTTATAAAGTCTCTTTTCTGATACTGTATGTATACACATTTAAATAATTTTATACAACTTTGTGATAAGGTAGTTCCCCAAGAAGATTATTTATAAAGCACATGTAAATAGTAAATTTAAAAGTATATGTAGGTAAAACATTTTAAGGAATTATTCATATTTTTTACACTTAGCATTCTACCTGTATTTACCTTATAAGTCCACCTTGCTTGTCTTTTTACAGAAGATGAGGGACTTAGAAGCCATTTTACCAAAGTGGCACTCAACTCAAAAGACCTGTATTATTATGCTTTTCAAACTAAATTCATTAAAAAATTTAAAAAGCAGAATTGAATAATTATTTTAAGCTACCTCAGAACTTTTGGGCAGTCCTATTTTCATGGTAGATTATGAATATTATATAATCTTTGGGAAAAATGAAAGCAGTAATTTAATTTTTAGAATAATACAAGTTGAATATCTCTAATCTAAAAATCCAAAATCTGAAACGCTCTAAAATACAAAAATTTTTAGAACCAACATGATGCTCAAAGATCATGCTCAAAAGAACATTTCAGATTTCAGATTTCATATTTTCAGTTTAGAGATTTTGAACTTATGAGTAGTGCAAATATTCCAAAATCCAAAAAGATTCAAAATCCAAAACATATATTTCCAAGCATATTAGATAAGGGATCCTCAACCTATAACACTTGCCTCACTGCATCTCTACAGAAAGCAATAATGTAGCCCTAAATTGTAGTAACATTACTAACAATATTAGGACATTATATTATAAATGCTGATACTTAAAACAGGTGTATACATGCTTCAAATGTTTCATTAGAGTTTAGCTTTTCCTTAAACTGTCTTTAATACTAAAATCAAAAGAAAAAATAAACACCCCATGCTAAAACCACTTAATAAAGTTACAAACTTGAAAAATAAAAACACTTCAGACAGCAATAAGCTTCATATTATGAAAGCCATATATTCCAAGTTTCAAAGATTCGACAAGTTCTATAGGCTATCTTTCACCAGTAGGTGGAAACTTTCAAACTGACCTTCTGCTGTGCAGGACTAGACGCCATTCACTGGTTTGAGGTTGAATCCATTCGAAGGCGTGTTGTGGCAGTACAGTAATGGTGGGATAGTAAAATGTGAAGTCTGGTCTGGTATACTCAATGTTAAATCTATAGTGCTTTGGATGATACAAGGTACATTTCATTTTTATACAACCCAGGATGTAATGGCAGAGCTGACTACTAGAAGGTGGCATTGGTGTTGTAACTGCTGGTTTTGGAAGCAGTACTGGAATTCTTCTACTCATACAAGTGAAAGGACAATCTGGTTTAGTGCACTTTGCATCATATTTACAATTTAGATGACAAAATAAACTTTTTTTCAGCAAATTTACAATTGGGGAAGGCTTTGCAAGTTGAAATGGGATGCTGGTCAGCACACTCATCCCCATTTTTACAAGCAGGCCAGTACTTTCAAGGCTCCAGAAGCTTTTCTGGTTTCTGGGCCACACACAGTTCACTAATTTCAGCACTGGAAAAGCTACCATTTGTGTCATCAAGCTGCCTGCTTGTCAACTGCAACTGCTGTGGGTGAGTGGAGGTGACCTTTGAGTTCCCTGTTTGAGGCTGAATTTGGTTTATGGCTTTCATTCTTTCAAAGCACATATTCTCCTCGTGATCTGAAATGGGGGGCTAGGGACACATCAAGCATCACTATAAATTTGGGACTTCCAGGTTTACCTGGTTATACAAAAGATTGTGTCTGCCTAAGGTGTCCTAAAACTACCCAGAGAGTATTTGCACTCTTCATTCCCAATTCTTGATTTGATGCCACTACTATTCCCTTAGACACCTCTGGCTTTTTTAGAATAAATCATCTTGTGTCTTCATAAACCATGAATTCCATGCCATAGTAATCTTGACTGATCTGCAGTGCTTCTGCATTACTGAGTTAATTTGAAGTTGAGATAGTAATTGCTTCTGCTGAGTTCCTTGATTTTTTTTCAATATTATCTCCTTTTGTTTCCTCTTCTTTGAGGAGGTACTGATTCCGGGGTTCCTGTCTTGCTCCTGCTAGCATTTCTTCTTGAGAAGTTCAAGTCCTGGGAGCAACAAAGTATCTGCTTTGGTCGGACTATAGAAAAGTTAGTTATTTTTGTTACAGATTCTTTTTCTTCAGATACAGCCTTCAAAATTAGATTGTTGTTAACTTGTTTAGAACATGGAGGAGAAGGTTTCCCTTTAGGCTTTGCTGACACTGACCTACCACTGGCTCCTTTCCAGGAGCCATAAAAACCACCTTCCTCCTCCTCTTCTATATCATGATTAAATTGTTTTACTTTAACAAATAAACTTACCACAGCCATCTTTGTTTTTCAAAAGCTTTCTTCCATAAAACTCATTTTTTTCCTGAATTGTTCCTGTAGAAAAAAAACTGTAAGTCTATTCTAAGCTGTTAAGCACATCTGGTTCACACACGCATCCTTTTTCATGTATCTGTTTTGCACACTGAGTCTCTTTGCAGTGTGAATACTGTTTTGCTGCTGTTGAAATTGCAACCTGTTTAAATAGTCTACTATGTGCATTTTGACTTTCAGGTGGTCAGTAAGTATCAATAGAAAGGTGAGAAGAACCATATGTAAATGTCACTGTAGATTTTTTCTGAGATAAGGGATTCTTCTGAACAAAACTGAGGTCTTCATCAATGAGATCATTTGGTTCTGGCTTAATATCAACCACATCTTTAGAAGATGCTGACTCCCTCAGAGGTTTCAATGTTGACATTACACGGGTTGCAGCTTCATCATCATAAGTTGTCTTATATTAGAGGTTTTCTGCTCCTGTAAACTTGTAGACACACTCTGGGATCTCTTTTTTCAAATTTCGTGCTAAAAAAAATGACAGGAGTGGCACTGAAGCTTCATGCCTTCTCTCATTTCCCAGCTGTCACTGCTCTTGTTTGAAGGCATATTGCTATCAGAAGACTTTAGGCCATAGGATTCAGTTTTAAGAGAGCAAAGTTTATTTATTATACCATGAAGCATTACTATGAATTGAATTGCATTGTTCCCTAGAAACAAGAATAGGTCCTCTGTCATTTGGTTCTGACTTTTCTTGTCAAACACCATCACCATAATGCAATCAGGAAGTTCTGTTTCAACATAAAATCCTAATTCTTACAATTTCCCTTTAATGGCACTCTGGATTGTGGTTGATCTTAGTGCCAATCTCTATGGTTCCAAGAGAGGCGGCAAATTGAACACTACTTGGTACTTTTTATTGGGAGCCAGTCTCAGGGTTCCCACCTGGAAACCGTACCACTACTTTCATTGCCAGCTCCACCTAGAGAGACTTTGTTAATGGATCTGTGGGATGTGGAGTTGAGTAGTGTCCCAAACACATATTCATTCTTTCACAAAAACAATCACATTGATAGAGACCAAGGTCAGAGTCCTGCCAGGAATCCTGCCCCACCACTGGTATGGTAATTTCTCAAATTAGACCCTTCTCTCCCATATTGCTCTTCCCTATCCTTATCCTGTAGGGTCACCTGCAGAAGAGGAAGGTGAAAGAGGGATGGATAAGCAGACCACTTTCCTCTTCCCATTCTCTCTCTCTTATTGCGTTGATAGAGGAGAGGAAAGATTACAATCGGGTACAAAATTACAAAGTTAAAGTGGACTGATCAGAAAGTTATAGAATACACTCAAGACAATTTTAAGTAAATGTGAAGGAGGATGGAACTCATATACAGAATACATGAAGAACTCTCAAAACTCAATTGTAAAAAAAAATTCAATTAGAAATGTGAAAAATACATGAAGAAACATTTCACTGAATAGGGTATAATATTGGCAAACAAGCATATGAAAAGATATTCACCATCACTAAGGGCACAGTGAGATAACACTACATACTCATTAGAAGAGTTAAAACAAAAAATAGTGACAAAACCAAATGCTGGGAAGGGTTCAGAGAAACTGAATCCCTGAAACTTTGCTGGTAGGAATGTAAAATGGTACAGAAACTGTGGAAAACAGTTGGCAGTTTCTTATAAAAATTAACATGGGACTACTATAGGACCCAACAATTCTATTTATCCCAGAGAAATGAAAACAATGTACACGCAAAATTCTGTACACGAATGTTTATAGCAGCTTTATTTATAATAGCTAAATTTTGGAAACAGCTTACCTCATTGGGTAAATGGGTACACAAACTGCAGAACATCCATCACTTTGGATGCTACTCAGCTATTAAAAAGGAGTGAACTATTGATATACAACAAAACTTAGATGGATCTCAAGGGCAATATGCTGAGTGAAAAAAAAAATCTCAAAAGGTCAAAAACTTACTGGATGCTTCCATTTATATAACATACTTGAAATGATGAAATTATAGTGATAGAAAGCAGATTTGTGGTTGCCAGGATTTAGGATTGTGCATGTGGAGTAGATGTGTATGAATATAAAGCAGTAGCAGAGGGAGATCTTTGTGATAAAGGAATTGTCTGTATGTTGGTTAAAAATGACATAGAACTATGCACATACATTGTATCAAATTCCTGATTTTGATATTATACTCAAATTTTGTTAAGTTTTAACCATTGGAGGAAACTGGGTAAAAGGTGCACAGGTCCTCTCTGTACTATCTTTGCAACACCCTGTGAATCTTAAATTATTTTCAAAAATAGTTAAAAATTAAAAGCATATAAAAATAAAATAAAACAGCTTATAAATACATTAAATTGGATGAAATTCCATGACAGTAAGCAGAAACTGGGACTCTCCTGGACATCTGGGTCTATAATGTTGCCCCATGTTTATTTTTTATGTTCCTTGTATGTTATGTTAGATTGTAACTTTCAGGAGGGCAATGCTTTTTGTCTATTTTGCTCACTACTGAATCCCAAGAACTTAGGTCAGTACTTGCATACCTGATGTACTTAGTAGAAAGATAGAAAGATGCTAAATGGGACAAATAAGCTAGTGGATCCACCTCTTTTGCATGTATAGGCAATGATTATAGTAATAGATGAATGATACTCACGCCCTCAGATCCTAATCATGAGAATTATAGTAATCATACCAAAACACCTTTTTATCTCCTCTCTCTCCATTTGATCTTGTTTTTTATTAACCCAAATAAATTCAGGTACTCTACACATTGTTCTTATATGTTCTAAGTAAACAAATAGTGCCATGTTGTTAACCCTGACATATATAACCATGGCAGTATATAGTAGAGAAATAATTTAAAAAATAAAAAAATACTACTCCATTTCACCTAGTTTTAAGTTTATTTCCTTAAAATATTTGCCATGACATAGATTTTTTTCAGTAGACAATTTAGGTTGCATTAATTACAGACAGGATGTTTGAGCAGCATGATTGGAGTCATGGTTTAGCATCATCCAACCTTGCTTGGACAACCTGTGTTTAACGAGAGAGCCCAGCAGAAACAGCTGGGTGATAAGGTCTCACAAATGTCATGGTAAAATAATTGTTTTGAGCCTTCAGGCCATTCCTTTGGCCCAGCAAGGGCCTCTAAGCCAACACACTTAAGCCAAATCTCAGAATGTATTAATAGGTACCTACTACCATTTGAAGTTTCTGTGTCTGAAGAACCAGCCAGTTCTATGACCTCAGGGGATGCAAGAGTTTTGAGCACAATCATTAGTTTTTCATGTGATTTTTTGTTTTTTTATGGTGACTTCAATAATGGATGCAAGTTGTCAACTGTGCAGATTCATTTAAGATGTTGGATAGGGTGTAGCCTAGGTTGGGTTGCCAAAGAAAAGAATCATAAATATAACCTTTTCCATGGACTTATTTTCTGCAGTTTTAAGCAAGAAAATAAATATCAAGCTCCATCTAAATTCTCTGAAAGAAATAACTCAGAAAGTGGTATACTAGCCAGGTCTCTAAGTTTTCTTCTCCTCATCCTCTTCCTCCACACTTTTATTATTATATTTTTACCCATTAGTCAGGTATTGTTATATCAAAGGTTAGCTCTTATAACTCATAGCATTTAAAGAAAAATCTTTTAGTTTGCCATTTTGATAATTAATAATCTAGAATCTTAAACTAATGGTGGGAGGAACTACCTACAAAAAAAAGAGGAGAATGAGACAAAGAACGAGATGGCAGTCAGTGACTCCCTGCATTTGGGGATGTTTGTCCAAGAATCTTTTGGGTAAAAGCTGTTTGTACATCGAGGTCTGCAGCTAGATTCAGGATTCCTGGAAAACCCATCTCCTTCATGATTCTATTTTTTCTGGGGTACCTTGAGAGATTCTTGGTTATAGATCTCTGAGTTGTGAAGACCTTCAGGTCAGGAGATTGTGATGATTCATTTTGAGTTGGGAAATGTGAGTCAAGAGATCCAATCCTTGTAATTTAATCACCACATCTGTAGTTAACAAGACCTAAGGGTTTTTTCCATAAAATTTAAGAGCTGTCTTAGGGTGGTGTCTTTTTCAGTAAACTAGATCTCCATGCTAAAGGTCATGCAGGGATTCCAACAGTTTGTCCTTGAGAAAAAACACTTGGACTTGTTATGGGCATAAATATATTACATTAAATCTTTAAAGTATTTGACCATTTGCTATGAACTGAATTGTGTACTCCCCCCCCCCCCCCCCCCCCCCCCCCGCCGCCAAATTCATATGTTGAAACCCACTGTGGCTATATTTGGAGATAGGACCAATAAGGAGCTAATTAAGGTTAAATGATGTGATAAGAGTGGGGCTCTGACCCTGTAGTCTTATAAGAGGAGACCCCAGAGAATGAAAGCAAGTACTTTCTTGCTCTCTCTCTCCCTCTCTCCCCCATCCGAGGACACAGGATAAGGTGGCTATCTGGAAGCCAGGAAGAGAGCCCTAACCAGAAACTGAATTGGGCTGAACCTTGTTCTTAGCCCAGCTTCCAGAACGGTGAGGAAATAAATTTCTGTTGTTTATGCCACCTATAACATAAACAAAATGCCAGTCTATGGCATTTTTTTATGGCAGCCTGAGCTGACTAATGCACCATTTATACCTGTAAATATTTACAATCACTTAGGGGAGGTGTTATTCTAGTCTCCTGGGTGATCTGTGAGTACTTTACACAGTGATATTCTCTTATTTCCTTTGGCAAAGTTCAGAAAAGACATCAAAGCTAAGGATATTACCCTAGCCTGTGGGTAATGCACTTAGCTTTGATGGGTAATACCCTTAGCCCATTGGTAGTATAATTCTTCAGATAATTTTCAAGATTTATTATAAAAATGCCATTGTTCTTTCAGTTTGAATTGATGACTAAAGATGATATGGATGTGGGGTTTCTTTATAATAGGCACTGTCTTACAAAGCTCCTTGATTACCATCCCTATAAAATCAGTACCTCGGTCAGTAAATGAGTAACTTGGTATATACCATGTTGAAATACAGTCTATAAGATGAAAATAAGACATCCAGAAAATAGAGAGACAATGATAAGAGCATATTCATTTTCATATTAAGAAGGTGAATGCTTAAAATCCATCTTTCAATATCCCAATAGAACTCTGGCAGATGAGACACATGCCAGAAATAACATCAGGAATTTTGAGTGAAATTGCCCTCCGGATGCTGGTTTAAGATTACAGATAATTTATCTATGCTATGGTGATAAAATAAAACTGTTCTGGATAATGAATTATTAGCCAGCATTATCAGAATGAAAGAGATTGGAAACATCTCTTAAGGGATAACACACAATTAGTTAAAAACAGGTAGTCAATGATTGCCCTAGTAGTGAGAAAATATTATACATGGTGAGGACATTGACAATTGTCTAGGGCCTTTCAATTTATAGGATAAGACATACCACAATAGTCACTGATTATCCCTGAACAGTTAATGTATAAAATTTTAAAACATAAATCAGTTCATACACCAATAGTGTACCCCTCTTTCTGCTTGAACATTAGTATGCATTTGAAGTAAGTATGCAATCATTAAAAGTTATTTATATTTACATACCTTAGTTATTCATAATGAAATATAGGAATTGAAATGTCAAACAAACCTGGTTAATTTTATAATCTTTCTTTCATAAGGGGAATGAGGCAATCATTTTGGTACCTGGTGGCCATTCCCAGAAATCTACAGATATTTATTGTTCTGAACTTGGTGTCTGAATTTGGAAAAGATGAAAAAGGAATACCCGACAGGAAGACATGACAGCCATAGAGATAAATCATATTCATTCACAGTAAGAAATAGGGGACATCAATTATAGACAACGATTTTAGCAGTTTAAATTATACTCCTCAAAATCAGGACATTTAAAAATGATGCAGGTCAAGAATACGCCAGAAGTAGTGAGACTTAATAGTACATTTTGGTGATAAAAACAAAACTTTTCTATCTGGACAGAGAATAAATGGATCCTTTTATAGAAAAAAAATCTAATTTAACTTTGGTTATTTATCCAGTAATAATTTTCAGGGAAGTATCTAAAAACATTTTACCTTATAAATAAAACTATTCACCTTGAGTTATAGTTGTTAGAATATTCAACATATTTTATTGTTTTAGTCATTTTTATTATTCATATTCACACTGATAATCTATATATAAATTTATATGTGCAAAAATGTATACAAATATAAATATAATTATTTAAGTACATGATAAAATTAAACATTGACCTTAGTTTTAAAATATAATTAATATTTTCAACATATCATGTGAAACTATGTATATTTTATATTCATTATTCTATATTATTAAAATATGATGAGTTCCTTAAAAAATAACAAATCATTTCCACTATCTTGTAGATATTTTTGAATGTGTAATTTCTATACTTTGTATAATCTCAAATACTTTTGGTAACTATTATTTTTAATCAAAATAACCTACATTTATTTGTCCAGACCCAAGCTAAAACTAGAAGGTAGGAAATTCATAATGTATTCATGTTTTTTCTTCAAGAGCAGTTATTTTGCATTACCTTTACAAATATATAAATGCATTTATAGTTCACCCAAAGGTATGTGAAAATTCTGGTAACTTTAGGTCTTTTGCAATTAATAAGAATAAGGATAAAAACTATTAATAAAACTAGGTTTAGTCGCTAATATTTTAAATTTTTTTCTTATTTTGAACTTATCCAGTTATACAAACATTATTTATTAATTAATACAATTTAATAATAGTACATGTTATTAAATTTGATTAAAGACATTAAAATTATGATTTACAACTACATGAAGCCCTTTATTATTTGACATTATAAGAAATGAGATTAAACATCGTTAAAAGACATCCATTATTACAATTTCATTTAAACAGTTTTATATATTTGAAATCTTAAATAAATTTCAGAAACAATGATAACTTATTTGACTCAAAAACCATGGCAGAAATTTAAAAATTATGTGAAGTTTAACATTAGTCTCATATAAACCATTGTACAATTTTGTATAGAAATTAATTTTTTATAATAAAATCAAAAAAAGATATAGAGTATACTTTAAGCAAATATCAGCTGATTTTGACAATTTATGTATTTTTAGGAATATTAAAAGAGCATTTTCCTAACAAAAGTTCATGTATTTATGTTTTAGTAAACCAATGTTAATATTTTTCAAATAATGTTTGAAAGATATCACTCTTTGAACTAGAGTTGCAGGTTTAACTTTCTTTAACCAACATTTTAAGGCAAAAGAAATTCAGTTTAATATTTTTTTCATAGTTTTTTTAA
The DNA here is from genome assembly GCA_008086735.1 of Cheirogaleus medius. Lineage (NCBI taxonomy): Eukaryota > Metazoa > Chordata > Mammalia > Primates > Cheirogaleidae > Cheirogaleus > Cheirogaleus medius. The sequence continues at coordinate 48,947,374 of VBSM01000361.1, forward strand.
AGTTTACTATCTACTTAAACCACATATTCTTAGATTGCACACATAAAGTCACAAAAATATTTGTATGACATTACTGAGCAAAATCTTTTACTAGGATGGAGAAAGGAGTAGGAAAGGAAATAAAAACAAATAGCCAAAGAAAAATAAAAGGAGCCAGCTTCAGATAAATGAGAAATTTTCATTATGAAAAGTCAATTATCTTCTTTCTTCAATAGGAAGATTAGATGCAGGAAATTCATTTTCACACACACATAAACACACATACAACACCTACACCCAAAGATTTGTTATACTTGGTTTAAATAAAATAGCCTACTCCTCAAGTTATCTCTTCCTTTTACAGACAGAGAAGACAATCTCCTCGTGAGGATTGCTTTCCTTTTTGTTCAAAGATGCCTCACAAATGAATGAACTTGTTTACTGTGAAGTATAAAGTGGCCCTTCTAATTCTAAATTTTATTAGTGAGTATCCTCCAAGTATTCAAATATCTGTGCCATTAGCATCATTATACATATGAACATATAGGTCTCAGAATGTCAACACCACACTCTTATCTGTCTGTTTAAAAGTGTTTCAGAAAGTGAAGGAAAAAACAAAGTGGAGTATTCTTAATTAAGGATGATATTAATAAATGCCCAAGCTACACTGTGACATAGCAAGACAGAAGCAGAACTCACCTGGTTGAGACATTGTTCCTTTTCCAAGCAGATCAGACTGGAGGAGAGGGAGTCTGGTACTGGTTGAGAGGGAGTCTGGTACTGGTTGAGACATGGCACCAAAACTGAGGAAAGGGACAAATCAGCAAGCTAAAATATTTATTAGATTAAGATTTTATTAAAATATAACAAATGTGAGAATATTTTTTTTTTAATCTTGAATGACACACACATCCTCATCTTGATTTGTTTGCAATCAACCTACTAAGGAGAGGTTGTGACCATATGATCATCATAGAGACACATGCACTCTAATATTAGATATGAGAAAACAACATCTTTTTTGACTCTTTTTCAATGAGAAAAGGCTCTTCTACCACACAAGTTAGTCTCCTGCCAATGTTTGTATGTTGCAACCATAAACTCTTGGCTATCAATGATTAGAACAGAGATATATACCTACTCTTAACTGAACAATCAGGTGATCTCTCAAAAGAAACTTTGGAATTGGTGTTCAAATTTCATGATAATGGTATAAATAAAATAATATAAATTTGCATGCAGATATAGAGAAAGCTGATATTCAGAAAAAAGAATGAATCAGGGATACAAAGCAGAGTCACATAGGATGATTTAGAAAGTACACTTCGGTCCTTGTTTGTTTTCCAGTTCCTCCTTCATATCCACCAAAAAAACCCTTGCTCTTGGCTTTGATTGCCTCAATACCCTTCTATCAAAACACTTTATTGGTTTAACTACCCCAAGTTGGTGGCTGTTACTTGAAACAAAGATAAGATTAACTAAATTATTCTGAACTAAAACACTGAAATGCTACTAGGGAATACAGAGTTGACCAATATTCCAATACTATTTTATCAAGGTGATCCATTAAATTCTGGACTTTATTGAAGTCATATTTATGATCCTTCTCTTACCCTTCTTCCTTTCACACAATAACAAATTCAAATACCTACTTTAATTCCCTAAATGTGACATTTCTTTACTGAAATAGGTTAACTTTGGATTTTTGCCAGGGTGCATTAGTAACTCCTTAAAATATTGTCCCAGTAGCATTTGCTGGCTTCTGATATAGGTAGAGAGGTCAGGCTCAGTTCATGCACAGAAAATTCATTATAATTGTGATATTTTTAATGAAAAAAATCAATCAATAAATTTTAATATACACCACAGACTTTGTTCATTAAAGCCATTTCAGGACATAACCCATCCTCAGAATTGTTAGCATATTCCAATAATGCTTATTTTTACATAAGATATTAAATTTATTAGTGTTATAAACAATATTTTACCTTCCTGAGTATATTTTTTCCACCTTGCCTGAATTTTTTTCAAGCTTGGAAAATATGCCAGATCAAAGAGAAGGAACTGTGGCTGACTCTTTCAGGAGAAGGAAAAAAGTCCAGGCTATGTTTATTTCATCACCAAAAGGTTCCTTGAGTCACAGAAGAATATTCTATGACTCCCTTTGTGACTGAAAACTTTATGATTTTCAACCGAAGTTTTCAAGACAATGGATATCTTCTATAAGCACTACGTGAGTTAAGTGTTAATTTTACAGTGGTTTTCTGCATGTATAAACTAATTCAGGTTCCCTCAAGAAATTCCTATAAGTGTGAGCTACAGCATATCCGTTCAGATCATTCATCTTAATCTTTTACCAAAGAAAAATAGTGTTGTATGTGAGAGTATTTTAAAGTGACTGATGATTATATTGAAAGAACGATAAATTGCTAGTCATAATGAAAATGTATTGATGTGCTAAGTAAAAGTCTGTCTGTAGTAGTCCTACTTCATTAAGAGAAGGAAAAATGAGGACATAAGAGACGACGACCCCAGATCTCCCTGCCCTGACAAAGGCACAATGCCTGCTGTGACAAGCCCTACTAGGCAATGACTCCAATGGGCAGAGCAGGAGCCAAGTGACATGGATTTGGTAAGCATACTGCCATCCTGTTCTCAGTGTGCACCTGCAAATGCCAATATACTCTGTCAATATAACTTATCTCACAAATGAAATAAAATGCAAATTTATTTCCTTACTTTCAAAACAATTGTGATTTGGCTACTGGTTTACTCTCTACATCATCCTTCTCTCACCAACACACCATCAGAACTAGCCACCTTTTCTTCCCTCAAATACACCCATTGTTTCCACCAAAGGGACTTTCTACTAAATGTGCCATCTGTCTAGACTTTATTCCCTCAAATTTCACAGGATGGCCCTTTCCTTTCATTTGTAAGTCAGTTCAACTGATATTTTTACATATAAATTTGATGAATAATTAATTTCAGGGCTGTCCTCGCCCCATCAGAATGTAAGATCCATGAGACATATTCCTTCTCTGTCTTGTTCACTGCTGTTTCCTCAGTACTTATAGCAGGGCACATTGGAGGGTAGGCAGTCAATATAATCTTTGCGAATGAATGCCTCATGATATCAACACAAACAAATGATGAAAAGACGATATGGACAATAAGATGATCCTCATGAACTACCTTCCATAGTATAGCTTAAAGTAGTCAAAACTTAAATCGGGTATTCTCTACCAGAGATAAAAAGAAAAAAGTACATGGCTCTTGGAGGTGGCATAAAGAGATAGGGGATATTCTAATCTTTAAGGAGGTATTATTTATGCCTTTTCAAAATGGGGCATTGACTTAAACTACAGTTAAGATTCTCCACTATATTCCCATAGGTTTGCCATACATGTGTCCACATGTGATGTTGTAGAAACAGTATAAATCAATGGTCTATATCATAAACATAAAATGAGCAATTTGCTATCTTTACTTGATACCCAAAGGTTATCATTCTCTTTGCGTGTTACAGGAGAAGTCTTTTGAGGTGAAGACTACAAGTCCTTTAATCAGAATACTAGATTTGACTTATGATTCTAACATTATTTAACCTTTTTTAATCTAATTTTACTCAATTGTAAAATGGTAATAATAATAGTATCTAATTTATAGGTTGTTGTGTGTATGAAATAAGATTAGAGGTTGACATATTTAACATAACACTGTCTTACACTTATTGAACACTTGTGTTTTAACTGTTTTAGAATACTCTATCTAATTTAGGCCATTTACTAGTCTTTAAATTAGATTTTATTATTATTGCAATTTAGAGATAAGAAAACTGAGGAACAAGAGATTAAGTGACTTGCCAGAGTCATTCAATTAGTAATAATTCTCATATAGAATAAGTACTTTAAATTTCACTCTTACTGGTACTATTTGAATGGTCCTCAATGGAGCTCAAGCTTCATTGAGCTCCACTTACATTGAGAACAATTAAAATTGCTAGCACATCATCCCATTTATCTAGGTCACCATGTGTTTTTACATTTTGATTATTTCTCATTTATCTTCCCTGACTCTTCGGTCATAGTTTTAATCCATGCCTCTTATCCTCAAGCTTTCATTATGAACACTGACAGCACTATTGAATAGCAGAATAGTTTAAGGGCTTAAATTCTCAAATCAAAGAGTCTTGAGTTAGAATTCTGACTCCATAACTCACTAGGAGTATGATTTTGGTTAAATGACTGTAATATTTAAGAGGCAAATCTCTTTCCATATAATTGTGAAAACAATAATACTTTGTAGGGAAGTGTGAGGAATAAATGAGAAAATGTGTATAAGTGATGTACTATGTTGCTTATTGCCTAGTAGATGTTTCATTAGTGTTAGCTTATTAATGAGCCTGTGGTCTACATCACCCTCAGTGATGTACTTCAGATACAATGTTTATAGTCACCTTCCTGCACTAAGCATATGGAGGGAGAATGTGGTGATTATGGAAGCTGGTTGTCAAATATGTCTGATTATTACCCTTTTTAGGCAGATGGTAAGATTGGGCCTCTTCAATCTTTTGAAGTTAGTTGTAGCCAATGCTTCGGCCAGTGAAATGTGAGTGGAAGTGTCTGTGCCTTTTCCAGAGAAACACTGCAAAAGCCAGTGAATTATTTACCATCTTCCCATGCCCCTGCCATGCAGAATAAATCTCTGTGATGGATGCCCTCTCAGCCTGAGATTTGGAAGTAGAAGATATGGAGCAGAGTCCCTAGCAGACTCTGTGTTGGACACATAGTATAAACAAGTTAGAACCCTTTGTTGTTAAAATACCATTAAGATTTATTTGGGAGTTTCTTATAATCATGAAATAATCTAGCCTATCTGGACTGACACTAATGATACAAACGTTTTTAGCAACCCCTTCTAAGATTTCACTAGGGAAAAGGTAATCTGCTCATTCTAGCATGTGAAATATTTTTTGACACTCTATCTAGTTTGGATCTTTTCTTTGCTTGTTGCTTTTATGACTAAATGCTTTATTTTCTCTAAAGGAGGGAAGAGGGCTCTATTTTAGACGTTCTGTGAGTTTCAGAATAATGGGAATTAGAGCAATATCTGTAACAGGAAAGGGAGGATTCACTCAATTTGCAGAGAAGATACTCTTCAGAACTTAAAAATTCAGTTTATCATTATGGCTTGTGACCATAATTACAAAAGTATAACCAGGGACAGATGGGATCCATAAACATGTCAAGCTTGGTTTTTGGCATGTAACTCTCTGAAACTAAGAGCACATGTAAATATTGGCACTTGTTGCTGCTTATGGTTGATAGAGGTAAATATCATACTCAGGTTTCTATAGGGTGAGGAACATGGAAGTTCTGATTACCTCAGGTGATGGGGACTTTACTGTGTCCTTGCTGGGGAACTCTAGAGCCACACAAAGGTAGCAGCAATGCCTCAGTTAACTAAAGGCGGTTTTGAATAAAAAATAACCATCTTAATCCTTGATAATTCTCAAAGATGTTTATCATTAATGCTCTATAAATTCTTAAATCCTAATGTAATACCAACTATGAATAACAATAAAAATTATTTATACAAAGATGATATATTGTATTAGTCATGGTTGTCCAGAGAAACAACCTCTCTCTCTCTCCGACTCTCTCTCTCCTCTTTATACACACACACACACATACAGACATATATATAGGTTCTGCTTGTATATCATATAAATGATTTAATTTAAGAAATTGGCTCATACTATTGTGCAGACTGATAAGTCTAAAACTTCTAGGGTAGACAAGACTGGAGAATTGGAAGAGTTAAGGATGCAGCTTGAGTTTGAAGACAGTCTATAGGCATAATCCCCTTCTTCTCAGGGGACTTCAGTCTTTTTTCTCCTAATGCCTTGAACTGACTCTATGAGGCCCATCCATTTTATGGAGGGTAATCTACTTTACCCAAAGTGTTCTGATTTAAATACTAATCTTATCTTTAAAAAAAACCTTCACAGAAACATCTTGATTGGTGTTTGATCTGGGTGACTTTGGCTTAGCCAAGCTAACATAAAATTAACCATCACGTATATTAAAACCTTAATGGTCAGTGACTTAGCTTTTTTGTTTATGTAGTGTTTTTACCCTTTATTTTCCATGAACAGTAATGTTTACTCATAGAAATTTAGAAAAAATTCTAAAATTGAGTGTTACAGATATATGTTCTTTCCATTTTTTGAATTTTCATCTTTCCCGTGGCTGTTTTATTGGCCCCTTTTAAATTGTAAAAAAAGAAACATGTTTAAATTAACTCCATTAACTAATATTTATTGAATGAGTACACTGAGGATAAAGAACTGAGAAAAACATTAGCAGAGACACAGATATGCTATGGGTAGAGTATGCTCTAATGAATTGGTCAGTCTTCTTTCTGTGGAAGGTTCCTTATTTTTTATTATGGTACCACTCAATTTTTTGGTTCTATGCAATTATTTCTCTTACTATTAGATATTCCATGTTTTTCTGCATTTTAAAACTATACTCCTTACATGAGGAATGAGACCAAAACAAGATCTGCTAATAATTAGCCCATCAGTTAATAATTAGCATTTTATAACTTTGCTAGCCACTGCTCCCATGCTGTGTACTTCATGAACCACTATCCAACCTGCTTTTAGCAGTCACTCTTTGGTTCCTAATCCAATAAATTGTGGTCTGGGTGGAGGTCATGTTGTACAAATTATGGCTTCCTGTGTGTTAAGAGCTGCTTTTACCTGTTTGCTTGGGAACAAGCTATGGCACTGGCCCTACTTCTTACAGTATTATATCCAATAAAAGAAAGGCCGGGATCATTAAATTTTACAATAATTTTCAAAACAAAGGACCTGGTTTGTTTTCTTCTTACTTCCTAAGGCAAGTATTAAATGTATATATACACAAATATATATGTATGTATACACATACATATATATACATACACATATGCACACATGCATATATAAACATACATATACATACCTATATACACACATACATATATATATATACCATCACAAATCATATTTTAATAAAAAAGAGAAATAAAAAGAATTTTAAAATTACAGAACAGGTATTTTCTGAGAGACCAAATATAAAATTGTGGCTTTTATAATGTTAAAAAAGATATTTTATGCAAACATAAAAACAAATTACCTAAGCAATTATGAAAAGTAAGTTATTAGTAAAGTTGACATTCTTTTATTATTGCCATAATAATATAGCTGTTGCCCAATTATTGGAAATAAAATGATATAAAATTAAGATGAGAATGAAAAAACATGGAGGGGTAATGAATTAGTTAATGAGTAAATAAATTAAATAATCAAGGATGGTGAAAGATAAAAAATAATTGATACTTTTCACAGTACTTTCAAATGTGGCTTAGTCTAATCAGCCCAGGTATCTTGTTGAAGGGTGGCATTTTAATGAGGTATCTGCCTCTTCATTTCACTGATATTAAGCTTGTCATGCTTTACAAGAGATAATAGACATATTGACTGTTTAGTTTACTAGAAATATTTAAATACTTAGTAGAAAGGCACAAAGTGACCCCATTTACAAATGTTTTCATTAGTGAAATAAAACACTCATACCAAGGGATATTTTTAAGAGTTTAATTCTCAGACTTGATTTTCTGTTACCTATCTTCACTAAACACCCTATCTAAATCACAGGCATATTTTATGGACATACTTGTTCTATGATACTTGATTCAAGCTCCTTATTTTCTTATGAGAAAAACACTGAATAAATCACATAAATCACAATGAGAGAGGTAAACCAAAGAAGGAGTTTCTTTCCACATATCTATTTTGTACTCCTTTTTTGCACCAATTTGGGACAAAATCCTTGGTAGTCAAAGAAATAGTCGAGACAATTTTGAGCTGAGTTCCAATAAACTTTGCTTCTGACATTTTCTTACCATTTTTAGTTTTCTGTCATTGACATGATATCTAGGCAGATATTCACTTGGACATTTATCATCATTCCTTGTAATTTTGAACATCAACCTAATAATATTTAGAAGCTGTATTTTTTTCATAAGTAGAAAAAGCAGAGCAATATAAAATAAAGGGAAACACCTAAAAATAACCAGTTGATATTTATATTATTTATTCAATGCAAGTAAGCTGATCATTATTTAGTTCTGAGAAATGGCAAGTATGAGAGATAGACTAACTCTCTCTCTCCCAAGCCCCTCCACTCCCTTGGCCAGGAACATACCACCTAGTATGTTAGTCATTTCTCTCCATCACCTTTGGCATAGAATATTGGCTTAATATAATGCTCTAAATTTCTTGTTCATATTTAATTGTTTTTAAACTCATGACTTCGGAGTAGGTTAGAGGCAAAGAATAGCAATTTCCTAGCTCTGTTTGGTGGATTAGTAGGATCCAGTGAAATGTAAAGAGGAGTAGCCATCAAATTGGGATGATAAAAATGGGGTTGTAGTGATGGTTAAATATGTGAGAGAAATGCTATTTGTGGGACACATGTTACAGGGAATGACTAATACAACCCTAAATAGAGATCTGATAAAAATGAGATGATGATTTTTTATTTTACAAATTCAGCAAAGTCTCAGGTTACATAATCAACATACACAAATCAATAGCATTCCTATACACCAATAACAGTCAAGCTGAGAGTCAAGTCAGAAACCCAATATCATTCAGAATGGCTATAAATAAAATAAAACATCTAGGAATATACTTAACCAAGAGGGGGAAAGATCCCTGCAAAAGAATTATAAAACACTGAGGAAAGAAATCACTGATGATACAAACAAATGGAAAAACATATCATGCTCATGAATCAGTATAATCAACATTGTTAAAATGTCCATACTTTCCAAAGTGATTTACAGATTCACTGCAATCCCCATCAAAATGCCCATGTCATATTTCACAAATCTAGAAAAAATAAATTTACACTGTGTTTGGAACCAGAAAAGACAAAGCAATCTTAAGCAAAAGGAACAAATTGGGAGGCATCACAATATCAGACTTCAAAATATAATACAAGGCTATAGTAACCAAAACAGCATGAAACTAACACAAAAATAGAGACATAGACCAATGGAACAAATCAGAAAACCCAGAATGAAACCATCCACATATAGCTATCCAATCTTTGACAAAGCAGACAACATTATACATTGGGGAAAAGAAGTTCTATTCAATAAATGGTGCTGGGAACACTGGATAGCCACATGCAGAAGAATGAGACATGCTCCGTATGTCTCACTACTCACAAAAATTAATTCAATATGGATAAAAGACTTAAATGTAAGGCATGAAACCATAAGAACTCTAGAAGAAAACTTTGTAAAAACTTCTAAATATCAGCCTCGGTTAAAAAATTTATGAAGAAGATCCCAATGATAATCACAGCAGCAGCAAAAACAAGTAAATGGGACTGGATTAAATTAAAAAGCTTCTGCACAGCCAATGAAATAATCAACAGAGCAAATAGGCGACCTACAGAATAGGAGAAAATATTCACGAGCTATGCATCTAATAAAGGACTAATAACCAGAATCTACAAAGAATTCAAGCAAATCAGCAAGAAAAAATTAAACAACTCCATTAACCACTTCGGTACCAGCGTCGACTATTGTCGACAGCCACAGATGAACACGAGCATCAACTTTAGCTGACAGCCATGATATGAAGGTGCACAGCCGAGCATTGACTTTAGTCGACAGCCAAGAGCTTTTACTTTTATCTCTGCAGTTGCAGTGTGTACATTCAGCTAATAAATTACTATGAATCTGTGACCTTTTAACAAGTCCTTAGTAGGAGTTATTATTGTTATTTTCCTAAAGCTGCCTGTAAAGTAAAACAAGCATTCAGTGCTTGAAAGCTTTCCTCATCACACAAGAGCAAAACGGATTCGTCGTCAATGCACAGCACAAACTATCATGTGTACTGTGGGTGCTGGCTGTGGGCAAGGTTTTGCGACCGGTGAGCATGGTACAGAAGTGGTTAAAAACTGGGCTAAAGACCTGAACAGAAGCTTTTCTGAAGAAGATACACGAATGGCTGATAAACATATTTAAAAATGCTCAACATCACTAATCATCTTGGAAATGCAAATTAAAACCACACGATCACCTTACACCCTTTAGAATGGCTTTTATTAAAAAGTCCAAAAACAATAGATGCTGGCATAGATGCAGAGAGAAAGTAATACTTACATGTTCTCGGTGGGACTGCAAATTAGTGCAACTTATGATACATTGTATATATTTTATATATTACATATATTTATATATTACATACATATTATATTTAATATAATTATATATTATAATTGTATATATTTATTGGGTGTAATTTGATATTTCTATACATGTATATGTTATATAATCATCTAATCAGAGAAATTATCATATCCATTACCCCACACATTTATCATTTCTTTTGATGAAAACATTCAAAAACATCTTTTCTAGTTATTTTGTAATATACAATACCTTACTCTTAATCATAGTTACCCTACTGTGCAAGAGAACACCAGAATTTATTCCCTCTATTTAACTAAATTTGTACCCTTTGACCAACCTCTCCTCATCTTACCTTTCCCCAGTCACTCCCCAGACTCTGGTAACCACTATTCTACTCTCTACTTCTATAATATCCACTTTTTTGGATTCCACATATAAGAGATATCAAGCAGTATTTGTCTTTTTGTGTCTGGCTTATTGTCCTCCAGACTCATTCATGTTGTTGCAAAGGACAAGATTTCATTCTTTTTTATGTCTGAATATTATCCCATTGTGTATACGTACTACGTTTTCTTTATCCATTCATCCATTTTTAAACAATTAGGTTGATTCCATATCTTGAATACTGTAAATAGTGCTGCAATATACATGAGAGTGCAGACATCACTTTGATATATTGATTTGATTTCCTTTGAATATATACACAGTACTGGGATTGCTGGATTATATGCTAGTTCCATTAATTTTTTGAGGAAACTTTATACGTTTTTCCATAATGTCTGTACTGATGTACATTCCCTAAAACAGTGTATGTGTTCCATTTTCTCTATATCCTCATCAACACTTGTTTATTTTTGTATTTCTGATAATAACCATTCTAACTGGAGTGAGGGGAGGCATTTCCTTGTTGTTTTGATTTCCATTGCCCTTATAGTTAGTGATGTTGACTATTATTTTCATATACATGTTGACCTATGTCGTCTTTGGGGAAATTTTTATTGAGGTATCTTGCCCACTTTTTAACCAGGTTATTTAACTTAATTTTATTTTTGCTGTTGAGGTTTTTAAGTTCCTTATACATTCCGAATATTAACCCATTGTCAGATGTATAGTTTGCAAATGTTCTTGCCCTTTCTGTAGGTTGGCTCCTCACTCTGTTGTTTCCTTGCTGTACAAAAGCCTTTTAGTTTGATGTCATCCCATTTTTCTAGTTTTGCTTTTGTTGCCTCTGTTTTTGACATCTTATTCTAAAAATCCTTGCTTAACCCAATGTCATGAAGCATTTTCCCTATGTTATCTTCTAGCAGTTTCATAGTTTAAGATTTTACATTTAAGTATTTAATTCATTTTGAGTTGATTTTTGTTTATGATGAGGGGTAGGTGTCTCTAGTTTCTTTCTTCTGCATATGGATATCCAATTTTCCCAGCATCATTTATTGAAGAGAATGTCTTTTCCTTAGTGTATGTTCTTAATACCTTGTCAAAAATCAGTTGGCTGTGGGTGTGTGAATTTATTTCTGGGCTCCATTCTGTCCCATTGGTCTATGTGTATGTTTTTATGCTTGCATCATGCTATTTTGGTTACTATAGTTTTCTAGTACATTTCAAATTCAGGTAGTGTAATGCCTCCAGCTTTGTTCTTTTTACTCAGTATTGCTTTGGCTATCTGTGGTCTTTTGTGCTTCCATATAAATTTTAGGATTTTTGTCAATTTCTGTAAATAATGTAATTGGCCTTTTGATAGGAATTGCATTAAATATGCACATCATTTTGAGCAGTCTGGCCATTTTAACAATATTATTTCTTCTAATCCATGAATATAAGATGTTTCCATTTATTTGTGTCCTCTTCAATTTCCTTACTCTTTTATAATTTTCAATATATGGATCTTTCACCTCATTGGTTAAGTTTATTTCTAGTTATTTTTTGATACTATTATAAATGGATTTTTTATTTCTTTTCGAGATAATTAACTATAAGCATACAGAAACACTACTAGTTTTTGTATGTCGATTTTTGTATCCTGCACTTTTATCGAATGTGTTACTTCTAACAGTTTTTATGTGGAGTTCTTAGGATTTTCTATGCGTAAGGTCATGTCATCTGCAAACAGGGACACTTTGACTTCCTCCTTCCCAATTCAGATGACTTTTATTTCTTTCCCTTTACTAATTGCTCTGGCTAGGACTTCCAGTGCTATGTTGAAAGGAGTTGGTCAGATTGGGCATCCTTATCTTGTTTCTGATCTTAGAGAAAAAACTTTCAGCTTTTTCCATTCAGTATGTTAGATGTAGATTTGTCATATATGGCCCTTATTGTCTTGAGAAACATACCTTCAATACCCAATTTGTTGAGAGTTTTTATCAAAAAAGGATATTGAATTTTGTCAAATGCCTTTTATGCTTGTATTGATATAATCTAATCACTATGAAATACCTTTTCCATTTTTCCTATTCTTAGTTGATACCCTCTGTCCTAATAGGTGATCTTCATTTGTTGTTTTTAGAAGTCATAAAATTTGCCCTTACAGTATTTTCAGTTAATTGGGAATTAAGCACAAAAGCAATCCTATAGGTGGCCACCTTAAGAAATAGACCCCCACTTGTCTAGTCTGGGATATAGCTCTCCTGCAGGCACATATATGCTTTATAAAATTACTTTTAACTCTCTGTTTCACAAAAAACGCCTTAATAGTAACAGATGAACAGATGATTGTCTCAATGCCTTCAAGTATGTTGACATTATCAAGCTACTTTTGAAAAGATGAAACTTTAATAAACCAAGAATAATATTTGGAAAATTTATTATGCTTTTAAAATTTCCTTCTTTGTTTTCATTAGGTGGGAAATATTTTCCTATTATTAAAAAAATCAATGAGTAAGAAACCTGAACTTTTAAATCATGAAATGGACCTACATTTATCTAGGGAAAATAAACCCAAAGAATATAAACCAGAAAAGTGCAAATCGGTTTTAAAAATACAGTTTTAAATAGCTATCAAATGCAGTGCACGCTCCATAAACTGCAGAGGGCTTCCTGAATAAAATATGAGGACATGTAGCTCTGAGACTATCTATCTCAGTTAGTTAAAAAAGAAAAATCTGAAGAAAATTTCTAAATAGGCCATATAGTATCTGCAAAGGAATAAACAAAGTAGCCAGTAGTGACAGTGTTTGCTTTTCATGTGGTGGAACTGTGTGCAAATACAAGGCCTAACAAATGTCAGCTCCTCATTTGCAAATGAAGATGTAAAAGGAAATGTCGGTGACAGTACATGCAACAGTTCATATTTGAAGTTTGGCACAGTGAACTGACAGCTACAGAGGAGCTGCAGTGGCCTAATCCTTTTTTTCTGCCTTCCAGTAATGATAGCTGGGAAAGGGGGGGAAGTTAATAAATATGTGATGAGGAAAAGCTGTGGAAGAATGGCATATCTTCTCCTCTGCAAGAACTCATCTTCAGAGATAATTAACTAGGTGACAACATACAATGTGCCATTAACAACAGCATTCAAATCATTTCTGGACTTAAGTACAGTTTTAAGCCGCTTATCAGATTTTCATTTCTGAATCCATTCAGCTGTCCGGCTTACATCCTGGCTCTTTATTGAAGCTCACATGGGAATCCAAAACCTTCTAATTTTCTATACAGATTCATTTCAGAATCAATTAGAGTTGGTGGCAGCCTTGTCCCAGTGTGCAAAGGGGATTAGCTGGGCACTTACTCAGCTGAATCTACCTCTGAATGTACATTCAACCTTCCATCGAGAATGAGCTTTCTCCCCTCTTCTAGAGGACCCTTCAACAATTGAACTGCTGTAGACAACAGATGGCGGATAATCACTCCAACAGCCTCCAATTTTGTCAGGAAAGGAAAAGTGATCATCCAACTCTCTCTTACAGTAGGTAAGAGACCTCTGGGCATTTAAAGCATGCTCTGCTTTTAAAATAGGGAAATCTGCAGTGGCCCCCTTCTCCGACAATTTCCTAACAATGTCGTCCCTGAGTCCTTGTCCCTGACTATCTCTCATCAACTACCTGCACATCTTCACGACTCTTCTGCCTTCTCATTCCCCATCCTGCCTCACCCAATTTTGCTGAAGTCTTTGTTTGTTCCGCATGCTACCAAGGTCTAAAAATCATCTTTAATGTTAACAATAAAACAACTTAGAGTTATTCTTTCACAAAACACTGTTATGTATTAATAGCATACCAAATGTGTAAGTGCCCTATCCAGATTACTTTGCAGATAAAGCATTTTGTGAACAGTCTAAAATTTTGTCAGTTAAGTTTTCACCAAAATAAAAAATAAAAACAAAACTGATAGGAAACAGAGGTAGTCCACATAAACATGGGTGTTTATTATCTTTTCCTACATTCTGTCTAATGTAATAAGCATTCAAATATCTTTTGTTCTGTTAAAATTATTTAATATAATAATTATATTATTTCTTACTTTTAAATTTTATTAAAGGACTCCATCTATTTGGTTTAAAAATAAATAAATACAAGTCTTCCAATTAAAAAACAGACGGGACTCCACACACATAGTTTAAACACAAATAAATTACAAGTGTTCCAATTAAAAAACAGAGGTCAATGACTGACTTTTTATTGCCTATAAGTGATGCCTTTCAAGTATTTTAGATGTTTCTTCTGTTAATTTCTTACATATTTAAAAATATTGTTTACATTTTAATTCCCTAACATTTTAATTTTAAATGTTTTGTTTTCACTTTTCCCTTAGAAATGTGACATTTGAACTCATTCACTCTGGGTTGCCATTCCGATGCACAATATACATAGATTGGAATATGAATAAAATCCCCTGAGTTGTGCAAAGTAATGGAGACCCTATATCTTGCTCCAGCCTCACCAAGAGCAACCTTCCTATCCCTACTCCTCCACTGTGATATTGATTCACTTAAGTCTGAGCTGCCCCTGGTTATAAGATGCATTATTATTTTATGCAACTACTTAGAAAAATAAAATGCTTCTAATTAAACTATGACACATGGTTTCTTATCATTAAAAATTATATTATACCTATTTTGAGAGCCTTTTTGACTTATTTAGACATGCATTTTAATGGCATTTCATAATTCTGTCTACAGAAAAGTATAACAGAAATAAATTGACAAAGGCTTTGAGAAAATTTCTTCCTATTAATAATCTGACTTACGAATCACTTCTCAACATGAGGTTGTTTTTATGTTTTCAAAAACAATATTATTGTCCTCTGTACTATTGAGTGCTGGAAACGTAGCATATTGTAAAAGACTGCTTCACTAATATCTCTTGATTTTTTTCCAAGTCTCTAATCTCTTGCCATTTTCTTGATCTTAAGAGAAGATGCCAATGGTAAGTTTTCAGACCACAACTGGTGCTCTTGTTCCTTCCTTAAATGGTAAATAGTGTATTGCCTGAAAAATCCAGGTGTTATAGTTGTCCAGGCATGCCACTAAAATTAATGACTGTATTTCTTCTTGTACAGGCAAGGACAACTATGTCACAAAGGATGCCTAGTCAAGAGCTTTTGTAAAATGCTGTTGTTTGGTTATAAAATTGTATGCTCATTACAGAGATGTTAAAATGGGAAAAATAGATTGAATAATTGAGGAAATAAAGAATTGGATAAATGAATATACTTTTCTTACATTCTTAAGACTACTAAAGATATAAAGAATATTAAAGATCTTCTTAAGATTATTAAGGATCAGGTGAGCTAAGTAATGTTTAATAAATGCATTGCTTTTGCTGTCCAGCATTTTGTTATTCCTAGGGTTAGTAATTGCATTTTTATGTTGATTACATTTCTCTTTGCCATTCAATAATTCTTCCATGCTCCTTCAAAAGAAGTTTAAAATCCAAGTCAGTGCAGTCCAACTTGTCAGGAATTTTTCTTGCCATTTGAAGACATCCCTTCTAGAGGTTTGTTTCCTCTGCTCCAAGATGGAATAGCTGTTTTCATCAGGTTATTTCTGACTGTCCTCAGAGGTCTTCCCTAGACCACTTTTGTAGATCTCATGTCTACATTTTCCTTCAGATGATTGCTGAGGAGTGCATGGGAAGGAAATTTTTAAAATCATATTTGATTGATGGTTTGACTGAGTATAGAATATTTGAAAGAGCATCATGTTTCTTTGAAATCGAAATGGTATTACCTCCATTGTATTCTACTCTTACTGGGCATTCTAATGGCATTAGGATTTCAATCCTTTATATGTGAACTCATTTATTCTCTCAAAAATTATGAGACTATTTCTCTATGCTCAAAAAATTCCCAAGATTATATTCAGGTGTATATCTTATATATCAAGGAACCCTTTAAAAATATAGAAACATGCATCCTTCAGTTCTGGGAATTTTTTTTCTATTAATTTTTGTTAACTTCTTCCTCTCTTTTTCCCTCACCCAATGTTTCTGGAGTTCCTTTTATATGGACTTTGTACTTCCTAAACTGAACCTCTAGTATATTTATCATTTCTCTAATATTGCCCATCTCTAGCTTTTTCAAAATCTTATCCGTGAGAAATTTCCTCAGCTTAAACATTCATTTCTTCCATCATATTTCTAATTTAGGTTATCACACATTAATTTTGGGCTCTCATAATTTTAATTCCCAAGAAGATTTCCTTGTTCTCAATTGATATTTTTCCAAATAACACCCTGTTCTTATTTCATAGTGCAATATTGTCTCTTTTACACAAAATCTCTTAACTATTTATACAGTGGCACTATCCTCTTTATGTAGGTTTTCCTCATGTATCTAGCAATAGATAGATATCAGCTAATATTTGAGATTGAAGTACTAAAATGCTCATTGGAATTTCTGTGTGAGAAGCTGGGATTTTGATGGGTAGGCTTCATTTCAGAATGATGAAGAGAAGAATATTAGAATATCAGAAGTTGTTAATCTTTCCTCTCATGACAGACATTTCCCCAGGAGCAAGGACTCCAGGGTCTTCTTGATGGGTCTAAGTGTGCCTACAGCAGATCTCTGTGCTAAGCCAGAGAAAGGTTAGGTGCCTATTTTTGTGACAGTGAGAGAAAGATTTAGCTTTCTTAAGCCAGGTGTAATTACACTATTAATATTTTCAAACAATTTGCTTCATTCTAGCACCACTCCTTATTCTGGCTTTTTTCCTATTGCTTTTGTTTCCTGAGCATTTTGGGTTAGGGTTCTGTGACAGAAACTATTTTTTGGCTTTCAATTGATTTTCTTCTTCATGAGCATTTAGGTTTGTCTTTCTCTTAATTAACAGACCCTCATTTCTACCTTTCAAAAAATTTTACATCACTATACCTCCTGTCATATCCTTATTGTGGGCATGTATCTTTTTGAATATTGCACTCGCATTTCATTGGTATCTCAGTAGAAAGTAGAGATAAATGCATATATTCAATTAAGCATGTAATTGAGGAGCTCAAAATTTAATGTTTTTCATGATAGATATATAAATGGCACATATTTAAAGTATACAATTTTGACACTTGTGTGCCTCTGTAAGACCATCTCCAAAATCAAGACACTAAACATATATATCACTACAAGAAGATTCTTCAGTTTCTTTGTAATCCCTCCTCCTGCCCATCCCTGCATCCTGCTCTCCCTTTCTATCCCCGGGCAAGTACTGATTGCTTCTGTCACTGGATATTAGTTTGTACTTCCTAGCATTTTATGAAAATGCAATCACACCTTCTACACTAATTTTTGCCTGAATTCTTTCACTTTGCATAATTTTGAAAATCATCTGTCAAAAATGTATCAATATCTGATATTTTTGGTGAATAGCATTTCTTCTTTTTTATTTTGACAAATTTTGGGGTATAAGTGGTTTTTGGTTGCATGGATAAATTGTATATTGTTAATGTTTGGGTTTTTAGTGTACCTATCACACGAATAGTCTACATTGCACCCAATGGGTACTTTTCCTTTTCTCACCTCCTTCCTACCTTCCTTTCTCCTGAGTCTCCAATGTCCATTGTACTACCTTGTATGCCCCTGTGTACCCATAGCTTAGCCAGTCAATTATAAGTGAGAATATGCAATATCTGTCATTGCTTCACTCAAGATAATGGCCTCCAGTTCTATCCACATTGCTGCAAAAGACACGATTTCAATATTTTTTATGACTGAGTAGTATTCTATGGTGTATGTATACTACATTTTCTTTATCCACTTCTCAGTTGATGAGCACTTAGTTTGATTCCATATCTTTGCAACTATGAATTGTGCTGTGATAAATATATGATTGCAGGTGTCTTTTTTTTATATAATGACTTCTTTTTTGTGGTAGATACCCAGGCATACATAGGATTGCTGGATCAAATGTTAGATCTACTTTCAATTATTTGAGGAATCTCCATATTCTTTTCCATAGAGGTTGTACTGATTTACAT
This sequence comes from Cheirogaleus medius, assembly GCA_008086735.1. Lineage (NCBI taxonomy): Eukaryota > Metazoa > Chordata > Mammalia > Primates > Cheirogaleidae > Cheirogaleus > Cheirogaleus medius. The sequence continues at coordinate 48,966,018 of VBSM01000361.1, forward strand.
TCCCATCAACAGCATATAAACCTTTCCTTTTCTCCATAGCCATACAAACATCTGTTCTTTTTAACTTTTTGGTAATGGCCATTCTTACTGTTCTGACTGGGATAAGATGGTATCTAATTGTGGGTTTAATTTGCATTTCCCTTGTGATTAGTGATGTTGAGCATTTTTTCATGTTTTTTGGCCATTTGTATATCTTCTTTTGAAAAATGTCTGTTAATGTTTTTTACCCACTTTTTAATGGGCTTATTTGTTTTTGCTTCTTGCTGATTTGTTTGAGTTCATTGTAGATTCTGGATATTAGTCTTTTGTCTCATGTACAGTTTGCAAATATTTTTTCCCATTTGGTAATCTATTTACTTTGTTGATTGTTTCTTTTGCTGTGCAGAAATTTTTTAGTTTAATTAAGTCCATTTATTTATTTTTGTTTTTGTTGCATTTGCTATTAGAGTCTTAATCATGAATTTATTGCTTAGGCCAATGACCAGAAGAGATTTTTCTAGGATTTCTTCTAGAATTTTTATTGTTTCAGGTCTCGTATTTAAGTTTTTAATCCATTTTGAGTTAATTTCCGTATATGTTGAAAGATAGGGGTCCAGTTTTATTCTTCTGCATGTGGCTATCCAATTTTCCCAGTACTATATATATGGAATAGGGTGTCCTTTCCCCAGTGTAGGATTTTTGTCTACTTTGTCAAAGATCAGTTTATTGTAGGTATGTTTTCTATTCTGTTCTATTGATCTATGTGTCTACTTTTAAACCAGTACCATGCTGTTTTGGTTACTATAGACTTTTAGTATAATTTGAAGTCAGGTAATGTGATATCTCCAGCTTTATTCTTTTAGCTTAGAATTGCTATGGCTATTCTGAGTCTTTTTTGGTTCCATATGAATTTTATGTTGATTTGTTCTTCTGTGAAAAATGATGTTGTTAGTTCAATAGAAATTGCAATAAATCTGTAGATTGCTTTGGGCATTATGGTCATTTTCATGATATTGCTTTTTCTAATCCATGGGCATGGGACATTTTTCCATTAGTTTGTATCATCTTCAGTTTATTTCATCAGTATTTTGTAGTTTTCCTTGTAGAGACCTTTTACCTCCTTGGTTAAGTATATTTTAGGTATTTTATTTGTATTTCAGATATTATAAATGGGATTGAGTTCTTGATTTGATTTTCAGCTTTGTTTTTGTAATAGAGAGTACAAAAACTGATTTGCCTTCATTGATTTTGTGACCTGAATTCATTTATCAAACCTTGGAGTATTTTGGTAGATTCTTTAGGGGTTTCTAAGTATAAGATCATACCATCAACACACAGAGATAGTTTGAATTCCCTTTATCCAATTTGGATGCACTTTATTTCTTCCTCTTGCCTAATTACTCTGGCAAGAACCTCTACTACTATGTTGAATAGAAGTGGTGAAAGTAGGCATTCTTATCTTGTTCCAGTTCATAGGAGGATTGCTTTCAACTTTTCCCTATTCAGCATGATATTGGCTATGGGTTTGTCATATATGGCTTTTATTAATTTGAGGTATGTTCCTTCTGTGCATCGTTTGTTGAGGGTTTTTACCATAAAGGGATGCTGGGTTTCATTGAATGTTCTCTCTCCATCTATTGAAATGATCATATGGTTTTTGTTTTTAATTGTGTTTATGTGGTGAATCACATTTATTGACTTGTATGTGTTGAATCATTCTTGCATTTCTGGTGTGAAACCTACTTGATTGTATAGAATTATCTTTCTGATGTGCTGTTGGATTTGGTTTGCTAATATTTTGTTAAGGATTTGTGTGTCTGTGTTCATGAAGGATATTCATCTGTAGGTTCTTTGTTGTTGTTGTTATTGTGTCCTTTCCTGATTTTGGTAAAAAGGTAATGCTGGCTTCATACAATGCATTGGGGAGGATTCCCTCTTTCTCAATGTTATGGAATAATTTCTGCAGTGTGAGTACCAGCTCTTCTGTGTAGGTCTGGCAAAATTCACATAGTTTTGGTGAATCCTTCTGGTCTGGGGCTTTTATTTGTTAGCATATTGTTTTATTACAGCTTAAATCACATTGTTCGTTATTGGTCTGTTCATATCTATTTCTTCCTGATTGAATTTTGGGAAGTTGTGTGTTTCCAGGAATATGTGCATTTCCTCTGTGTTTGGAATTTATGTGTGTAGAGATTCTCATAGTTTTCACAGATGATACTTTGTATTTCTGTGGTATCAGTTTTAATATCTCCTTTTTCACTTCTGATTGAGCTTATTTGGGTCAGTTCTCTTCTATTCCTGTTTAATCTATCAAGAGATCTATCAATTCTGTTTATCTTTTCTAAGAACCAACTTTTTGTTGCACTGATTCTTTAAATTATTCTTTTCTTTTTCATTTTGTTTAGTTCTGCTCTGACATCAGTTATTTCTTGTCTTTAGCTGGCTTTGTGCTTTGTTTTCTCTTCTTTATCTAGTTCCATCAAATGTGTCATTAGATTGTTAAATTGCAATCTTTCTGTCTTTAGATGTAGGCATTAAAGGTTATGTATTTTCCCCTCATGATTGCTTTTGCTGAATCCCATAGATTTAGGTAGCTTGTGTCCTGTTTGACATTCAGTTCAAGGAATCATTTTATTTCTATCTTAATTTCATTACTGACCCAACAATTGTTCAGCAGCACGTTGTTTAATTTCCATGACTTTGTATAGAAATGATTGTTTCTCTTGGAGTCAATTTCTAGTTTGATTCTACTGTGGTCTGAAAAAATACATGGCATAATTTCTATTTTTTTGAATTTGTTGAGCCATGTTTTGTGGCCAAAATATGATCAAATTCTTACCATTTTCTAATGGGAAGAATGTGTATTCAGTAGTTTTTGGGTAAAATGTTCTGTAAACAACTATCACGCTCATTTATTCTAGAGTCCCCTTTAAGTCCAGTATATTTTTATTTATTTTCTATTTGGATGATCTGTCTAGTTCAGTCACTGGGGTGTTGATGTCCCCAGCAATTACAATGCTGCTGTTTATCTCTTTGCTTACATCTAGTAGATATTGCTTTATGAATCTGGATACTCCTGTGTTAGGTACATAAATATTTAGGATGTTATATCTCCTTATTGAATTGTTCCCTTTACCATTTTAAAATGACCCTTTTTGCCTTTCTTTACTATTATTGATTTTAAGTCAATTTTAACTCATATGAGAATGGCTATACTTGCTTTCTTTTGGTTTCCATTTGCATGGAATATTTTTTTCCATCCCTTAACCTTGAGGCTGTATGAGTCCTTGTGGATTATATGTGTTTCCTAGGGGCAGCATATAAATGGGTTACATTTTTTGATCCATTCAGCCAGCCTGTGTCTGATGTGTGGGGCATTCTGACTGTTCATGTTTTCAGAATTGATATGTGGTATGCTGTTTCTTTTCATCCAATATGGTAGTACCTTATTGCTCTGTTTTACCTCTTGTGCTATTGGTTTATATGAGCTCTGATCTTTAAATTTTTTGTGGTTTTACACTGGTGTCTATTATGCTGATCCATGTATAATGTAGTTCTGATTATTTCCTGTAGTGCAGGTCTGGTCTTGAAAATTTCCCTTAGTATTTGCTTGTCTGGAAAGGTCTTTATTTCTCCTTCATAAATGAAACTCAGTTTTGCAGGTTACAAAATTCTAGGCTAGCCATTGTTCTGTTTAAGAAGGCTGAATAGGGGCACCCAATCCCTTCTGACTTGTATGATCTCAGTTCAGAAGTCTTCAGTTAGCCTGATAGTTTTTCTCTTCAGTTACTTGATGTTTTGGTCACAGGTCACAGGAGTTCCTCTTTCATGTTGACTTTGGCCAGTCTGATGACTATGTGTTTTGGTGATTGCCTCTTTGTAATGAATCTGTCAAGTGTTGAGCTTCTTGTATCTGGGTGTCTATATCTCTAGAAAGACCAGGGATATTTTCCTAATTTATTCCTTCAAATAGGTTTTCCAGCTCTTGTGTGTTTTCTTCTTCACCCTCATGGTTGCCTTTAATTCTTATATTTGGTCATTTTACATAATCCCATATTTCTTGTAGGCTTTGTTCATTCCTCTTAATTCTCTGTTCTAGACTGACTGAGTTTATTCAAAATTGTTGTCTTCAAACTCTCAGAGTCTTTCTTTTGTCTGATCTAGTCTATTCTTAAAACTTTGCACTGTGTTTTGTATTTTCTTAAATGAATTTTTCATTTCTAGAAGTTCTATTTCTTTTTCATATGTTGAACTCTTTAATGAACCTTTCATTCATTTTCTAAATTGTTTTTCTGGCTTCTTTGAGTTGGTTTTCCATTTTTTCTTAGATTTGTTTGAGCTTCTTTATAATCCATATCTGGAATTCTTTATCTATCATTTCAATATTTTCATTTTGGGTGGTATCCATTACTAGAGATCTGGTGTTCCGTTTGGGGGATATCCTTCTCATGTGGGGCAGTTGATACTTCTTATTTTAGGACTTTCTTTTGTTTATAAGGGGCTTTCCCCCCACTCATATGGGAGTGTCTTTAGCATATGTTGAGTAAGAAACTTTGGCCTTGATTTTTGGTTCTTTGATGGCAATGTAGGTTCTGGATAGATGCCTTGGTTATAGATGTCTCAGTTGCTAGTTGTTTGTAGGCTGTAGCAGTAGTGAGCTATATGTCTGGGAAGATTCCCTGTCTCTCTCAGATGTGGGAGGATAGAGATCTTTGAGACTCCTTCTCTTCCCACAGCCCTGAGGTCTTCTAAACAATGTGAAATGTATTGGCATGCCCAGATTAATCTCTGAGAGAGTAAGTGGTGCTTGTAGGTAAGAATCAACCACACCGTGTATGATTGAGTCAGCAAATGCTACATAGTGCTACACAAATTGAGTTCCCTGTCAATAGGTGGCACTTACCAGGAGGAACAAGCTGAAATGTTTTTGGGAGGACCTGTGACCAGCTCTAGCCCCTCAGGAGAAGCACTCAAATGCCTCAGGTTGTGGGCAGGGCCCTAGAACTTCCAGGTGAGTACTTATTCTCTGCCACAGGAGAGGCAGATGGGGGAGTGAGGCTGAGAGTAGGCCTGGGTTGGTTGAGCCTTCCCCCAGGCTCCACAAAAGCTGGTAAGGTGATTATCTCAGTAGGGATCATATGTCTGCTCCTAATCTTCTGGGGAAAACTTCAGTGGAGGGGCTGAGTTGACCCTACCTGGACAGGAAATCTGTTTGTGGAGGCAGGGCCATCTGAGATTCACAATCTGGCTGTTGGGAGCATGTTTCATTCTTCTCCCCCACCCCTGCTCTGTAGTCCTCCTTCAGTATCTGCTGGCAGGAAGGAGCCCCAACTAGCTGAGCTCCCCTATGATGATGCTGCACATTGTGAGCTTCTGTGTCCAAGATCATGCTCTGGGCTAAGAGTGTGGCTTTCCTGTGGGGGAAGGGGTATTATTTGAGTGCACTGTGGCTGGGATCCACACTGCACTCTCTTTTCTGTTTTGCCTACCTGAGCTTCCTCACCTTCCAAGATTAGTTCACAAATCTCCTCTCCATGCCCCCAAGCAACACGATTGGGTCCTGGGTGTCCAGAATCAGGTCCATGGGCCTGTGCCAGATCACTAATGATCAATCCCTGACCATACCAAGCAGAAGTGTGCTGGTCTCAAGTTGCCTATAGATGCCAAAGCAGATTTGATGTCCCTCTTCTTTGGGGTGAGCCCTTTTCTGATCAAGCAGCCTGGCAAGCAGCACCAGGGAGGGCTAGTGAGCAGGGAGCTCACAGTCTTAGCACCCCTTATTCCTCTGAATGTCTTCAAGGGGGAAAGTTTGAGCCCTACTCCTTATGGAAGCCCCAAAGTGGGGAAATAGCAACCCCTGAGAAAACTGGCTCACATGTCTCTATTGGCATCAATGGGTGGGAGATGGGCAGGGAAGGAAAGTGTTTGAATGAATGACAGCTAGGACTCTGGTTGTCTGTGTCTCTCTTTCTAGAAGGAAGCCCACCCAGAATGCTAATGTTCTTTGGTCACATAGATTCCCTGGGACCCACAGACCCTCCATGTCTCCCACAGTTTGGGCTACAGTTGAGAAATGTTGTGTGGGAACAAGCAAGATGAAAACAGAAGCTGAAGCCCCATGGGAAAGAAAAAGGTACATGGCTCTTGGAGAAGCAATGTGGTGCCTGCTGTCTTGGTTCAGGTATGTAGTGATGGGATACACCCGACAGGGCCTGGCAGGCTGGTGCTTTGTCCTCATGAATCTCCCAGTACACTGGTGGCAGCAGCTTTTGGGCTAATGAGCATAGAAAGGCTCTTTAGCAGCTCAGGAGCCTGCTGACTGCCAGAGATGTGAGCGAGAGAGAAACAAACCACTCGACCGATCCTTTTCTCTGGACTCCAAGCCTCTTGGGAGTTGACTTCTGCAGATAACTTGCTCCTTCTTATTCCATTCCACAACTTCTCATGGAATCTCTTGTAGGTTCTGGCACTTTTCCCTTGGAATTACACCCGATCTATGATTGTTTCTTTGTTTGTTTGTTTATTTTTCATCTAAAACTTTTCCTTCTTTTTGAGGTGATCTGGTAGCTATTGTATCTGGTCATCCATCTTCCTCCCTACTATCTGATAAAGCTTAAATTCTTAGTTGGAACTCCATGGGCATTTGATGAATTTATTAATAACTGAAAGTGCTTTTAATCTAGCCAGATATAGTCCAAGGGTAAATAACAGATAAATAAGACTTCAATACCATACTATACTTAAGTATTGCAAACTAGATTAACTTAATCTAATTAAGTATAATAAATTAATTAGATTAGTTTTATCTAATTAATATCATTAAATTATTTCTAAACTGATAATACAGATTATCAGTGCATGAGCAAGAGACATATTTTGGGGGCTGGAAAGGTATTTCAGAAGAAAGATATAAATGTTAAAGAATGGACAGATGATTTGGGTGGGCTCCCTCCCCATTATAGTACTGTTGGTTAGTTCCATTGTGATGACCTCATTCAGAGCTCAGAGCACTTCAGTAGATGGTCAAAACAACAGTCACTTCTTTTTCCTCTGGAAGGTAATTATTAGCACAACCTTTGTAATCAGCATATTGGAACATATGGTGGCCAGAGGGCTTCATCCTAGTTATGCCCTGCTGATAAATAGCCTAGGGAATTATCAGTGTCAGTGTACAGGAGAAACTATCTCCATTTTTCTAGGACCAGGTAATGATGCTCATAGCATTATCATATGGGTGATTGAGCACTCTGATCTTTTAAATATTAAAACACACCTTCAGACATACCTTCTGAATCTTTAAATCATTAGAGTTTCCAAATATAAGTATTTAAAATGGTATATCTTTTTGCTTCCCTTGATCATTAGATATCTTCCTCCTTCCTCTACCCCTTGGAAAATGTATTTCTCAGTGACTTAAAATTGGGAAACATATTAATATTGTTAGAAAAAATCTACTGTGAAAAAATTAAGTGTGTCAGGACTAAAGAAGTAACCATTTCTCTTTTTTTGGAAATAAAAATTAATTTTATATTGCTAAATCAAAAATATTTAGTATATGATTTCATATTCTTCTAGACCACAGTACAATATAGCTTGCATAATCTTGTACAGCAAGATCTCTGGCATTTTTCTTAAATTGTTATCGCCAAGAAAAATGGTAAATTGGAAACTTTATGCTTTCAATACCAATGGCCAGGTGACATTATGTACTTGCATATATTAAGCAGTGTGGGATCACACAGGAGTTTATAACTAAAATTTATTGTTTGGATGGTTTGGAAAAGGGGGCTCAATTGCATGCCCTTAGCTTCCCTGTGACAGGAGAGAAATCCAAGAGGTTATTCTTTTGCATCTTAAACCTCTGCTTAACTTAATTGTAATTCCACCATTAAGGTTAGTTATTATTATTATTATTACATTATTATTTTCCTAATGTACTATTTGACACACAGAGACTTCTCTAGTTGGCAGAAAGAAAAGAAGTCTGTGACTATCATCACAAGCAAAAATTCAAAATCATGAATGAATACTACTTGACTCTTATAATTATAAAGCAAAATTTCTCAGATACTTTGCCTGAAAGTCCAGTGCCATTTTGATTATACAAATAAAGGGAACAGGGCAGGGAAGGGAAGGGATCTTCCACTTGTTACCTGTCCAATCCATAAGTAATCCAGTAGTAGAATTGCATAGGTGGTTGCCTAATAGACCACAATTTCTTTCTATTATTATTTCTAAAGGTTTTCTTCTATTCAGTGCCTGTATCACAAAGAAGGAGAAGGTGCTTATACAGATAATTGTTCTATATTTGTCCAAAACCTAAAAAGTACTTTTTGTTAAACATAGTTTTAAGTAATGAAACCAGTTAATTAAAGTTATAATATTTGATCTCTTCTGCGTATTACGAGGCAAAAAATAATTCAGAATAGAACAAATGCAAACCACAAAAAACAAAAAAACAACACCCCAAAAACACAACCATGGCAAAACAAAGACGTAATAATGGATTAACTTTTATACCTACTGTGAAAATTATATCTAGATGGAGAGATAATGGATAAGAAATTAGGTAGCCATAACTAAGTAGGTATAAATATAGATAGTAAATATTTATGTGTGTCTATATATCTATATAAAATGTAGTTTATCTAATTTTTTCAAAAGATACAATTTTAAGACTATATTATGAATATATGTGTCTGGTTCTTTGGAAAATATACAAGGAACATGTTTTTCAGATAATCTTTTCACCAAATGACAAGACTGCTATGTTACATACAGTTATTGAAAAAAGATCTCATAATGTTAAGCAAGGTACCTCTATTCTCCTTTAATAACACCAGGCAAGATTATGACCTCACTGAAACTCGAGTTTGGCAATCATAAAAATTGGTGTGGTGAGGCAAGGGGAAGATTGATGATTTTTGTGAATTCTTTTAGAATGAAAAATCATGTTCAGCAAAGTATATTCATTCATTCAATAAATATTAATACCCATTATTACCTAGTTGTGATATATTAATAAGCAAAACAACTAGATTCTTGTTCTTATGGAATGCACATTCCACCAGAAAATATACAGCATACGGAGATCCAGCTCTTATTTTCTGAATCCAACTATATATTTTTCAACAGATTTCTCCTGTTAGTCTGCTCTCGTTTTTTTATTTGGTACATAGGGAACGACAAAAATATGTAGGGAAGAAAATAGACAGAAAACAGAGCAACTTTGTTTAGATTCATTTCAATGTTTGACCATATATATATATATATATATATCCTTTGCACTTATATAACTTGATATTTATTTTTTAAACATGCAAACTCATTAGGTTTATAATATTATAAGCCATACCTTCTCTGAATACTCATAACATCTCTTCTTTCTGGTGCCCAACTGACTTGATTTCTGTAACAGCATGGAATGTAGAAGTAAAAACATTTAAAATATTTTAAAAAATTACTTGTTACACACAATTAGATTCACTTGAACTTAATAAACAAGGAAGATTCCAGCTGACAATTAAAAGCATTTTCTTAGGGCTGTCAAATTCAATAAAAAGAAAAAGTTTATAATCCATATTCTTCTTAAACATTTAAAATGTTATAAATCTATACAATTTAAGCTGATGTTTCACAAATTAGTCTTTTATATCTGTGAGAGAAATAACTAGATTCTATACTTTTTTAATATTAAAGATTATCTCCATGCTTATAAAGAATAGCTTTCCCATTACTGAGTAAAGAAACATGTTAATCATAGAAAGTGTCTGGATCAAGTTTGACAAAAAATATAATTGTAAATTTGAGGAAAAAAGAAGATATTATGTTGGGAAAAATCATCAGTTATAAAGATTTTACCGATTACACATCTGAGAAAGAAATATGAGAATTTCTGTATTAATAATATCAACAGTGGTAGCAGCAGCAGAGATATTAGTAATATAACAATCATAAAATCAAGTAACTTTCAATCCTCACTTGAATATAGACACCTAAATATACTCAAAGTATAAAATCATTGCATACATTATCTGATATAAGTATGCTGATATAAACTCATTGTAGTAGACATCTGTGATCCCTAGATTTTCCATATTTGAAAATCTCTTTAATTTGGGTGTTATGTTCCACTAAGATGCCACAGGAGAGTAAAAAATCCATCTTCTGGCTTGGATGAATAATTAGCTTAATGTCAGGTTTTGTGCTGGAAAATGATGTCTACTTTATGCCATAAGGAAACAACTAGGATACTAAAAAAAAAAATACATTAAACAACAATTTTCATGCAATGAAAACCAGATAACATTGGTTTATAATCCTGAAGAGAAGGGGAAAAAATGAAGTGGCTCTACAATTAGCCTAGCTATCTGCTTAGAGTCATTTTCCAGACAGAAAATGTCCAGTAAGAAAGAAACAAAAGAAAGGAACAATCCAAACAGAGTTCAATGGTCTTATGCAATCAAATAGGCAGAAACTGTTTGAATTGGACAGGTTAGCTACACATACCATGCAGATTACCACATGGAAAGGGTAAATGAAGAGAATGATGTTTACAAATCTGCATATAGGTCCTATTGTATCTACAAGCAAAAACCAATCTGCACATTTATAGAGTTAAAGTCACTTCCCAGAAATCACACGGAACTGACAGTGATATAAATTCTCATAAGCTACAGTAGAGATATTTTGTTGAATTCATGGTTGAATACCTTGTTGAATGACCACATCTTAGGAGTGAGGCTAAACTAATTTTAGATTAAAGGTTACTCCAGATTTGCCCTATTAAAACTTAACAACAAATTTCAAAAGGAGTAATCTTCTAGTAACTTGATTGCCTGCCACAACAACACGTAAGACTGTTATTTCTTAACACATTAACTTCCATATGAGTTGTATTTAACTCAGGGTACTTTTGAGCCCAAGGCCTTGTGAAGCATATATAATTCACATATTTCTTTACCTTGGGAGCCATGTGGTGCACAGGCAACTCACACTGCCATGCTGTCACACACATATTACATGATGAGTGGCCCTCTGGGCAAAGTCCTGCAATACTTGTTGATGTTCTTATTGGTACAATTAATATTGACAATTTAATTCTAAATATGTGGATTAAATGAATAGAAGTCAACACATTTCATTATTTTATTTATGTTTACCTTTAAATTACACTTAAGCCTGACAAGTCAAGAAAAACACTTTACCTTATGAACTATTTTTCAAATATTCTCATTACTTTTTACATTACTAACTTTCAAGTTTTTATATTACTTTTTTATTGTAAAAAAACAGAAAACAATAAAAAATAACAAATTTTTCATAAAATTAGAAAGGATCATTTTGTTTTCAAAAATTTTATTCTATCTTTGTAATGAAACACCATGGCTACAAGGAAAGAATTTTTTTTTTAGTATGGCAGTCAATGTATTAAGATGTATATATAATAAATTTGGGAAGTTTATTTCTTACTTTCTATTGTAAAAGAAGATCACCTAGACACCTAGAGAGAAGACAGAATCACTTTGCTAAACCTCTTAATAGTCAACACAAGAAAAGAAGTCCACAGAAGATTCTCTGAATTTAGGAGATGGAGTTCACAGGACAGAACAACATAGGGAGGAGAACACAGGACAGAGAAGCCTGGAGATATGCAGCGGCACTCGCCACTGTTAAGCAGACTACTGATCTGTTCATGTGCATGATGCAGCTACCAAACACTGAGGTAAAACCACCAAATGGGATTAAAAGGAACAGTAACTAGCACTCACATAATGCTGGAAACTATGTCTGTTCCCAACAGCCAAACTAGCACTCTTAAATTACATAGCCTGGATAGAGTACTCAGGAAAATCCTTAGAAGGGAAAAACAATTTGTCCTAGACTAAACCTGCTTTGAAACTGTTAAACAAATCAGAAAAACAATATTGGAAAGGTTTATTTCCTCAAAGAAAGTTAACTTTATCACAGAACAAATTTAAAGAATATTAATAGCAATACAAAATACATACCAGGCAAAATAGTAAAATTCCTAATGTTGAGAATCTGATAAAAACTATCAGGAATGGAAAAAGGCAGGAATATATGATTCATAATAATGGCAATTGCAGTCAACTAACACAAAACCACAATTGACAGATATTGTATTTAGCATACCAGGATATTAAAACAGTTATTTTATTATATTTTATATGTTCACAAAAATACAGAAAAACATGTGAGATATTTAAAAAAGCTAAATTGCAATTTTAGAGATGGAAACTGCAATGCGTGAGGTGAAAAATACACTGGATGGGATTACCAGCAGATTAGATGTCATATAAAAAATACATTAATGAGTTTGAAGACTTACCAATAGATGCTTAAGTTCTCAACAAAGTTTTAAAAATAATATAACATATATACATCAATTATATGCATGTATATAAATATATAAAATACAGAATGACCAAATGAAGTTTGTTTCATAAATATAAGGTTGGTTTAACTATCAAATAATAATCAGTATAATCTAATATATTAAAAAATAAAAAAGTAAAAGAAAACTAAAAGAGAAAAACATATGACCATCTCAATAGAAATAGGAAAAACCATCTGACAGAATCCAAGGTCAATGGATTCATGTTAAAAGGGATATTACCCTATTGGATAAAGGGCATCTATGAAATCCTACAAATAATATCATACTTGGTAAAATACTGAGTTTTTCCCCATCAGAAAAATTTGAAGGATGTCATTCTTAACACTTCTATTCAACATTAAATGGGATATTCTAGATATTGAAATGAGGCAAGAAAAAGCCATAAAAAGAACCTAGATTAGAAAGGAAGAAGTAAAACTATCATGTTTTTAAGCAGAGAACATGATTTTCCATATACAAAATATGATTAAATATAAAAGTCTACTAGAAATAAATATGTTTATAAAGGTTGAAAAATATAAAATCAGTATATAAAAATGGCCTGATATTCCTATCTTATATATCAAAGAACAGTCAAAAAGGGAAAATATAAAACAATAATGTTTATAATACCATAAAATTATGAATCACTTAGGGATAAATCTAACAAAAACTGTGAAAGACAGATACATACTGAAAACTACAAAATTGATGGGAGAAACTGAAGAAGACCTAAATAAATTGGGAGACATGCCATGTTCCTATGTTAGAAGATGGAATATTGTTAAGATGTCAATTCTCCCCAGATTGACTCATATATTCAACTCAATCCCCATTGTAATCCCATCACGTAATTATTTGGAGATTTTCAAAGTGATTCTAAATTTCATAAGTAAGTGCCTTATGAGAATACCTAGAACAAACAAACAAACAAAATAACGGTTGAAAAAAGAATAATAGATTTAGAAACTAGCTGTACTTATTTTAAAATTTATATAAGCCTAAAGTAAGCAAGGCAGTATGGTATTGATGTAAGCATAGAAAAATATAAATGAAACAGAATGGAGAAGCCATGAGTAGATCCATACAGTAATAAACAACTGCTTTTCAGAGAAAGTACAAAACCAGTAAGGTAGAGGAAGAATACATATTAAATGAATTTTCATACATACATCAAACCTTATATGAAATTAATTAAACTCAATCATGAATCTAACCATAAATTTAAACTTATAATATCTTTTCAAGAAAATATAAAATAAAATCTTTGTGATATTTGTTTAGGCAAAAATGTCATAGATATGACACCAAAGTACAAACCATAAAATAACAAAAGGATTACTAAATTTCATTAAAAGTAAAAATTCCTGATCTTTGAAAAGCAATGTAAAAAGGATCAGAATACTAGGAGAGAAAAGATGGCTGACCAATGACACCAGATGCTAGATCATGTCAGAAAGAGAGAAAAGTTTTAGAGGAAAAAGAGGAAAAAAACATAATTCTAAGGGAAAAGTACCACAACATACAAGAGATTCCATGGGAAGAGATTCCATGGGAAGAAGTTGCATAGCAGAACAAGAAGGAGCAAGATATTGGTAGAGGTCAACACTTGAAAGGCTTGAACTAAAGCAAAAAGGTTAGGTGGAGCGGTTTATTTCTGCCTCCTTCACATCTCCAGCAGGCAGCAGGCTCCTGAGCTGCTGCAGGGGCTTTCTACCCTCATGAGCCCAAAAGCCGCTGCCACCAGTGAACTGGGAGCTTCTTGAGGACAAAGCACCAGGCTGCCAGACCCCTTGGGACACTTCCAGTCACTAAAAGCCTGAGCCAAAACGGCCAGCACCGCATTGCTTCTCCCCAAAGTGTACACCTCTGTCCTCCACATGGGACTTCAGCCCCTCAGTTTTCATCTTGCTCATTCCCACACTAATATTTTCCAACTGCAGCCCAGATTGCAGGAGACACAAGGGTCCAGTGGTTCCTGAGTAGTATGTGTGACCACAGAGCCTGGGCATTCAGTGTGGGGTGCCTTCCAGAGAAAGGAACACAGATGAACAGAGTGTTAGCTTTCTTGCATTCAGACACTTTCCTTCCCTGCCTCTCCTGACCCATGGCTGCCAAGAAAGACACTTGTGCCAGGGCTCTCAAGAGCTGCTACTTCTCTTCTGTCAGGGCTTCCACAGAATGGGGCCTAAACCTTGCCTCTGAAGACCTGAAATGAACTAATGGTTCTCAGACTGTGAGCTCCCTGCTCACCAGCCCTTCCTGGTGCTGCTTGCCTGGCAACTCCACTGGAGCATGGCACGCCAAGAAGAGGAGGGATATCAAACCTGCTTGAGTACCCCATAGGCAACTCGAGACCAATACACTTCTGCCTCACACAGTCAGTGACTGAACTTCAGGGACCTGGAGACAGGCCTGCAGGCCAAATTCCATACACCCAGGACTCCATTGTGTTGCTCGAGGGTATGGAGGGGAGATTTATGAACTAATCTTGGGAGGCTAGGGATCCCAGGTGGGAAGAACTGCAAAGAAAGCACAGTGTGGGTCATAGCCAGAGTACACTTGCCAAGCAACCCTCCTCTCACAGGAAAGCCATGCTCTCAGTCCAGGGTAGGATCCTGGATAGGGTAGCTCCCAGCCCACAGCCCCATTGTGGGAGACTTCAGCTAGAGTGAGGAGGGAGACCATGCCAGAGGGAGATCACAGGGCAGTGGAACAAGGAGAAGAGCAAATCCCACTCTTGACAGACAAATTGAAAATTTCAGATTGTTCCACCCAGACAAGCAGATGTTATGGGGGGGGGGCACTTCAGCTTCTCCTAGTAGGCTATTCCCAGCAGCTGGGGAAGGATATTTGACTCTTGCCAAGACAATTAACTCACCAGATTCTGTGGAGCCAGAAGGCAGGCTCACCCAATCCAGCCCTGCCCAGCCTCACTCCCCAATCTGCCTCTGCTGTGGTGGAGAATAAGGACTCACCTGGAAGTTGCAGAGGCTCTCCCACCACCTCGGGCATTTGAGTGCTTCTCCTGAGAGAACAGAGCTAGTCACAGGTCCCAAAAATAATGCTGCTGCTTATTACTTCTGGCAAGCTCCTCCTAATTACAGGGAGGTCAATTTACGAGTCCTTTACAGCATTTACTGACTCAGTCAAACAAGCTGTGGCTGATGCTAACCCACAAGCACCACTTACTATCTCAGGGATTAAACTGGGTTTGAAAATACAGTTCACACTGTTAAGAAGACCACAGAGCTGTGGGAAATAGAAAGGATTTCAAAGACCTTCATCCTCCCTCCTCAACAAGAGACAGAGAATCTGCCCGGTCACATAGCTCATCACTGCTACAGCCCACAAGCAACTAGTGACTGGAAAAACCACCATGCAAAGGATATCTATAACCAAGGCATCCATCCAGAAGCTAGACCCCCATCAAAGTATCTACAGCAAAGTCAAAGGTTCTTACCCAACATAAGCTACAAACACAGCCATATGAGTGGGGGGTTGGAAAAGCCCCATGTAAACAAAAGAAAATCCAAAATAAGAAGTAACACCTGTTCTAGACGAGAAGGAATCAGCAATAGGACTCTGAAGCATGAAAAATCAGAGCAAAAGGACATCTCCAAAAGGGAGCATAAGCTTTCTAGCAATGGATATCCAACCAAAAGGTCAATATTGAAATGATAGAAAAATAATTCCAAATACAGATTGTACGGAAGCTCAATGTTATCCAATAGAAAATGGAAAACTGACTCAAAAGAACCAGAAAAACAATTCAAGAAATCAATGAAAAATTCACTAAAGAGTTTGACATATGAAAAAATAATAGAACTTATGATAATGAAAAATTCATTTGAAGAAATACCAAGCACAGCGGAACGTTTTAAGAATAAACTAGAGGTGTGGATGTAGAGAGAAAGGAACACTTATACACTGATGGTGGGACTGCAAATTAGTACAACCTCTATGGAAAACGGTATGGAGATTTCTCAAAGAACTAAAAGTAGACCTGCTATTTGATCTAGCAATCCCACTAGTGGGTATTCACTCAAAGGAAAAGAAGTCATTTTAACAAAAAGACTCCTGGACTCGAATGTTTATTGCAGAATCATTAACAAATGCAAAGGTGTGTAATCAACTCAAGTGCCCATCAATTCATGAGTGGATCAACAACATGTGGTATATGTATACTATGGAATACTACTCAGCCAAGAATAAGGATGGAACAAATTGCATCAATTTGGATGGAACTAGAGACCATTATTCTGAATGAAACATCTAAAGAATGGAAAAACAAATACCACATGTACTCGCTATTAAACTGAAACTAACCGATGAGCACACATGTGCACAGAGGGAAATAAAACTCAGTGAAATCAAGCAGGGGGAATGAGGGTGGAAGGGATGGGTGAAAACCTGACCAACAGGTACAATGAACACTATCTGGGTGATGTGCACACTTACAACCCTGACTCAAGCATAACAAAATCGATACATGTAACCAAAAACATTTGTACCCCTGTAATAGTTTGAAAGATTAAAAAAAAAACTTTATCAAAGATATTGCAGCTTAATTGGTCAGTCATTCACATAATTGAATTACTATAATGTAATATGCAATATGAGGAATACTTATAGAACATATGGAAAATAAAGGAAACTTTGAACTCTCCTAGGTATGTTTTCTTATATTTCTTAATCTCTTCTACATAAGGAGCTTGCTAAGGTTGAGATGTCAATATTCCCTCTGCATTATTTACTCAAGTGATTGTATTCACTTCTGTTTTCTAATAATCCACTCAATTAAAAAAAAAGAAAAAAGAAAAAGCTAAAATCTGTTAGGGTTAAAATTGTGAGCTCCAGTCTTGCTATAGGGAAAACACTTTTAGATGTTTCATGGTTACATTAAAATACCCAGTATGAAAATTAAATATAAAAAAAGAGATAGTAGATAGGAAATTAGGCAGTTTTACCTGAGTAGGTGGTGATATAGAGGCATAGATATATATGTCTGAATATCTATATAAAATATATTTCTGAAAGAATTTTATTCTAAGAGCTATGAAAAACATTTGCTTTATATGTAACTGACTGCTAACCAGAACTTACATAAAGAAAAACAGACAAAATACTTGAGCAGCTACTTAACAAGAGTTTGCTCAAATGGACAAAAAACATATTAAACTTGCTCAACATTGTTGAAAGCATCAGGGAAATGCAAAATAAAACTGTACTATTACATTACTTTAGTATTCTAATGGCTAAAATTAAAAATAGTGACAATACTGATAGCTGACAAGAATATGGCTAACTTTAACTCTCATACACTGCTGATGAGAGAGTAAACTGGAACCTTCCTTTGTTTTTTTTTTTTTTGAGACAGAGTCTCACTCTGTTGCCTGGGCTAGAGTGCCGTGGCGTCAGCCTAGCTCACAGCAACCTCAAACTCCTGGGCTCAGGCGATCCTTCTGCCTCAGCCTCCCAAGTAGCTGGGACTACAGGCATGAGCCACCATGCCCGGCTAATTTTTTCTATATTTTAGTTGGCCAATTAATTTATTTCTAATTTTTAGTAGAGATGGGGTCTCGCTCTTGCTCAGGCTGGTTTCGAACTCCTGAGCTCGAACGATCCGCCCACCTCGGCCTCCCAGAATGCTAGGATTACAGGCGTGAGCCACCGCGCCCGGCCCCTGGAACCTTCCTTTGAACAATCACTTGGCAGTATCCACCAAAGTCTACCATTTCACTCCTAGTTTATCATTCCACTCCTGAGTTTAGATATATTTATAAAACACCACATACATAGGTGCACCACAGTGTACAAGAATGGTTATGTCAGCATTATTCACATTAAGTCTCCTGTGGGAAAAGAAAAAAAAAAAAAAAAAGAATGTCCAACAGCAGTGGAATGAATGATTGTGCCATAATCATACAATGGAATCCTGATTAGTTTTCAGTGAAAATGAATGCGCTCTTGCTGTACATAACAACTGAAGGAACCTTTCCAATCTAATGTTGAGAGAAAAAAACTAAAGCAAATTAATACATCCTTTATGTTCCTATTAATTTAATGTCTGAAACAGGCAAAGAGAATCAGTATTCAAAGGCAGGAAGATGGCTACCCTGTTGAGGGAGAAAAAGGTGTTGGGAAAGACAGTGGCACAAGGGTCTGCAGAAATGTTGGTAATGTTTATTTTCTACTTAATGGGGATACATAGATATAGTTAGTTTATGATAGTCTATCAAGCTCTACATTATAATTTTTACATTTTCTTCAAATTATATGTCAATACAAATTGATTTAAGATGGAAGTTAATTTAATGCATACGGGTTGTAGTTACTTAAATGCTTAGGATGTAGTTAATCTCCATTAGTAAACCAGGTTTATAAAAAAAATTTGCACAATTGCTGGTACTCATATGTCCTTTCATTTGGATGCTATCTATCTTCATATCTACACTTCCCCTGCTCACAATATATGCTGGAAGTATTTTTTTGTAAAATAGATCAGTTATTATATTTTAAATGTTTATTAAAATATTGCATATTTTATATTTTCCAAAAAGGGGAGAATTTTTATATTGTGCAGTTCTAAGAGCACTTAATGCCTATGTACTCTCAAAGAAGAAATGATTTGTTCACATAGCCTAAAATCATAGATTCATGAAATAAATTGGAAATCAAAGTCCTTAACTCATTATTTGATAGCTTCTAGCTCTGACATTCCAGAAATATTTCAATATCTATGTTTATTTGTCCAAAATGCTTATAATTATAAAATACATACATTTTCAACTTTTTAATGATAAATTTTAAAAAATCTTCTAACAATGTAAGTAGTATCTTATTATATTACACAGTATATACAAGTCATAAGAAATTTTAAAAATAATACTATATTCCAGTAAAGTAAGAAAGTATAATGTAAGGGCAATATAAACATAAATGTGTTAAGATAATTTTATTAGATTCATTTTCCTGTACTTACGAATTTGATAAGGCACATTGCATTTTAAAAATATACTGCAAATAAGAGCTATAGAAGTGCTTAAGATAGCAAATGAATGTATATAACTAATTTTCTATGTAGTGGCCTTAAAATCCTGTGACTAAAATATTCAGGTAAAAGCAGTATAGCTTTCTTTATTTATGTATTAATTTAATATTTTTCCCAATTAGACCTGCTACTTGAAGGGCTTGGAAAGATCAATATCAGATACTGGCCTACCAAAACCAACTTTAGATTATATAAATTCTACCTACCTCATGAAGAGTGCTTTTTGTGTCAGAATGTCAAATATAGAATCATGACCACTTGTGCCATTGTACTGGCACATGTTTATCTTTTGGTTTGTGAACTCTTAATTATGAATGAAATATTTCTCCACTGGTATGTGAAGCATTCTTTAACTAACTGAATAATATTCATAAAAAGTATGTGTCTATTTTTCCTCATGTATATGTATTGTTACATAAAAAGTAAATACAAAAATAACGAAGGTAATATATTTTATCCCTTACATTTTATGCTCTATTTTTAGAAGTTAACAGAGCTTTATGTTTAAATATTCTTTTCCTGTGTAATCAGGCAGAAAAATTATAATTCTATCACTTTTACTTCATTTCTCTGGATTCCTGTGCTCTTTGTAACAATTCAATACCTATTTCAAAAATGCAGTGGACCATTTTTCACTATCTCACTGGAGAAGCAATATCCTTGTTCTCTTTCAAGATCTATTTCTTTAAAAAGCACATTCCAGCAACTATTTCCAAGATATAAACATTAGTATTGCAGCACACTATTTGACTATAGCCTTGGGGAGAATTTCCAAACTTCAATAGAGTATAACATTCAAATTGAAAATAAAACTTTAAAAGCTTGAAGGGACTAGAACAACTTGGTTGGGTTGTGACCACCATCTTGAGTTAAATATTCTGATGGAGTATTCATTTCTTCTTTTCAAGCTTCATTTTTCCATGAAAATATAATTCTAGGATTTCATATGTGGACTGAACTTCATACTTCTCAGAAATCTAGTTGATCTGTTCTAAGCTTGTATTTGTTTATCTGTTCTAAGCTCCATTTATTTCAAATACTGAAACATACAAAGAAACTTTCTTTACGTGGTTAGTATAGTGAAGACTTTAAAACAAAATGCTATATAAAATATAGTCATGTGCCACCTAACGAAGGGGATATGTTCTGAGAAATGTATCAGTAGGTGATTTCATTGTTGTGTGAATGTCATAGAACGTACTTACACAAACCTAGATGGTATTGCCTACTATATACATGGCTATATGATATAGCCTATTGCTCCTAGGCTACAAACCTGTACAGCAGTTTACTATACTGAATATTTGGGGCAATTGTAACAAGATGTAAGTATCTGTGTATCTAAATACATCTAAACATAGAGGTATAGGGCACTTACCAGAAATGGAGCTTACAGAAATGGAAGTTGCTCTGGGTGAGTCAGGAAGTTAGTGTTGAGCAAAGTCAAAGGTTTAGGACATTACTGTACACAGTTGTAAACTTTATAATTACTGTACATGTAGGCTACACTAAATGTATGAAATATCAATATTTTCTTCAATAATAAATTAAGCTTAGCTCACTATAACTTTTTTAGTTTGTAAACTTAATTTTTTTAAACTTTTGACTCTTGTAATAGCAGTTAGCTTAAAACAAATATATTGTATAATATATGTTTTTTTCTTTATATCCTTATTCTATAAGCTTTTTTCTATATTTAAAATTATTTATGTATTTATTTTACTTTTTAACAACTGGCAGCACAGTAGGTTTGTATACACCAGAATCATTACAAACACGTGAGATGTATTGTGCTGTGACATTACCATGGCTATGACATCAGGTAATAGGAATTTTTCAGCTGCATTTTGATTTTATGGGGTTTCCATTGTATATGTGGTCCCTCATAACTAAAACATTAACTCTGTTGTACATGTGGTCCATCATTAACTGTGGCACATGACTATAGATGAATTAAGTATCAATATACTTCTTCAGATATGTACACTAGGCCAGTACATAATTGCCAAGTGCTTTATTGATATTAGTTATGTTCTATATCCTGATGCAAGTAAATATAATAATGTTATTAAAGTAAGGACTTGAAGATGCAAGAAATCTTGTGTTTTGCATCGTCTAACAGGACAGATGCACTGTTACTACGGTTTCTATTTCTTAATTTTCTATTGTGAAAGCTGCAGATACCAGGATGAAATTATTAGTACTTTTGTCAGATCCAGATAAAATAGGGCTGCGGAGGCTCATACTTACATGTCTGAGATAATAACTGTTTCCAAGCACTTTTTAAAAACACCATAAGAAACCTTTTTAAGTCCTTCACACATTTCCTGCTTTGATAAGGTTTATCACTAGACATTCTTTAGGACCGTAGTAATTCAGATAAGATATTCTCAGAAGAACACTTGCCCAGGAACTGCATCCCCACCAATGAACTGACAATACCTTTGGCTTTGAACTTCTGGAACCAATGAACTCTGTTTCTAAGCAGTTTATATAAAACTCTTTTTGCTAAAAGTAGCTCCCTTTACCCTTCCCTCACCAAATTCACTGATAACTTGCCATTCCATGCATTCTGGAGTATAATCTTTATTTCTACTCCTGAGTAAACCCAGTATATTTATAGATAATTTTCTCTAGTTATTTTTTTAGGTTGCCACTATATTATACTCTCACTATATAATTAAGATTAATATTAATATAAAGAAAGTACAATTATGATATTAAAGGAAGAAAAATAAAAATAAATTTTTAATATGAATAAAATTTCTCCCTTTTGCTTTGCCTTTATGAGTATAATTTGCATATTTTTCAAGGTAATGGAGCTGGTGAGAAACATCAAGGATTTTTATTCTTTCACAAACCATTCAGTGTTCAATGAGATTTGAATGAAAACTTCCAAGACTACTTATTATCTTTGGTTTAAGATAGATGAATAAAGATTTGGCTTGGGCTCCCTTGGTTTTTCTATTGACTTATGCCCATAGATAACAAAGTCTTTCTTAGGTTGTATAAAAATACCTCAAGTATTTTCAGAGAGATATGGACAGTTCATGATGCCCTAATTTTGCTACCAACATTGAGATTAATCATGTCATCTTGAGTCATTCATATGTGGTCTGATTTATATAATTGTTTTACTATATGATGAGATAAAATCCAATCATATATTAATAAAGACTACTATTTGAAAGAACATTTTTCATGAAACATTTCATTTAGGAAATCCATTTTGTTCTCTAAGATACTATAACCCAGGCAGGTTATATTCCATAATTCTTAGAAACATTTTTTTTTCTGTCATCTATGGAACTATATCTTAAAGACCATGGCAGAAGAAAAGCTATACATTAACTGTAATATAAGTGAAGTTTGCTTATGGATAAAAAAGAAAAGTGATATCTCATAGTACATATGTGATATAGGCAGAGGGAGACAGATCTTTGTGGTTAGAAGAGTAGGCATTTTTTGGGTGATCTCTGATTTTAAATTATTATATGCTGATATCAAGTTTTAGGAGGCTGCATATGTGATATTTAAGCCAGATATCTGGTGCTCACTACATGCTTAATTAGCCAGATATGTGGTGCTCACTACATGCTTAATAACAAATATAATTTAAATTGGAATTTTTTAAAAAGCAGAGTTTGTTAACTACAAGGTAATTATAAAGAATATTTAAAAGAAATATTTTGCATTCTCAAAAAATTCACAAATGCTTATTTGTGCTTATATTACCTGCTATTTTTTAATTTCTTATTTCAATATGGTATTGAATGATAAAAGTATACTCTCAGTAATCTCTGATTGTTAGCAAAGTTACTTTTATTGTTGGTACCATATAATCAAATGATATTTAGCTAAGATTGAGAATTGAAGTCTTCCTATTTATTGTAAAATAGGATGTATATTTAATAACATAAATATTTTAAGATGATGTCTTTGTATTTGGAACATAATGTGTTCTTGAACATCTAACTTAGACCTAAGATGCTTTGCAATGAATTTACCAGAATTTGTGAAACAAGCAGTATAGGACACTTGAAAGAATATTCTTCAGTTTGCCCAATGAAACTACCATAATATAATACAAATTGTTGTTAATAACCACTGACACATACAATGCTTTGTTTTATTATTTTGTGAAAATATAATCTCCAACCTGAGTTAGTCAAAGTAGTCACCACTGAATTAACACTGTAATCAGTACCAATACTTTGATCGTTGTTTCTTTCATATAATAAAAAGTAAAAAATAGGTTACTTTATGGAATAGAGGAGAAAAATAACATCTCTTTATACAAAACTATAATCTTAGAGATTATCTGGTTTTTTGATTTTATAGAGAGTATATGGCTTGCCTAAATTTATATTACCAAAACTGTTAAGGATAAGACCAGCAGGAATAATTAATATGGTATTTATTACAGCATGTCATAATCTCCCTGTTTTCTAAAATTATTATGGGTATATACATCTTCATAGGGTACATGTAATATTTTGAAACAGGAATGCAATGTGAATTAATCAAATCAGGTTAATTGGGGTATCCATCATTTAATATTTCCTAATTTGTAATATAATGCATTACATGAAAGTTCTACTAATTTTAGGATAAACATATGTCCCAATATGATTTGAGTAGTCCTGGTTTACACCTATTGTCATGGCATTATTAATAATACCACTTTCACTTTCAAAAGTGTCCATATTTGGATAACAGATTATATGGTTGTGATAATTAATATCACAATATTTAATTAATGCTAATATTTACATAATTGGGTGTACTCTTAAGCTGAACCTAAACATAAATATATACAAATATCAAATAAGTAAGAGACACATAATATTATAGAAAAAGCATAAACTTTAGACAACTCATTTTAGACAAAAAGCACCAAGAATATTGGGGAAAAGACAGTCTCTTTAATAAATGATGCTGGAAAAACTGGACATCCATATGCAGAAGACTAAAACTAAACCCCCATCTCTTATCATATACAAAAATTGAATCAAAATTGATTAAAGACTTAAATTGAACTACTATAAGAAAACATTGGGGAAACACTCTACGACTTTGGTCTGGACAAAGATTTCTTGAGTAATACCTCAAAAGCACCAGCAACCAAGGGAAAAATAGACAAATGGGATCACATTAAGCTAAAAAGCTTCTCTACAGCAAAGAAAACAATCAACAAAGTGCACAGACAACCCACAGAATGGGATGAAATATTTGGAAACTACCCATTGGACAAAGGATTAAGAACCAGAATATATAAGTAGTTCAAACAACTCAATGGAAAAAAAAAATGTTCAAAATGAGAAAAAGATCTGAATAGACATTTCTCAAAAGAAGACATACAAATGGTAAACAGGTATATGAAAAAAATGCTCAACATCAGTAATCACCACAGGAATTCAAATCAAAACAACAATGAGATCATCATCTCACCTCAGTTAAAACAACTTTTATCAAAAAACAGGCAATACTGCTGCTGGGGATACAGAGAAATGGAAATCCTCATACAGGGTTATGGAAAGTATAAACTACTACGGACACTATGGAAAACAGTATGGAAGTTCTTCAAAAAACTAAAAATAGAACTACCACATGATCCAGCAATCCCACTGCTGGGTACATATCTCAAAGAAAGGAAATCAGTGTATTGAAGAGCTATCTGCACTCCCATGTTTATTGCAACACCATTCACAATAGGCAAAATATGTAATCAACCTAAATGTCCATCAATGGATTAAAAAATGGGGTACATATATACAATGAATATTATTCAGTCATAAAAATGAATGAAATACTGTCATTTGAACAACATGGATGGAACTGGAGGACATTATATTAAGTAAAATAAGCTGAGCACAAAAAGATAAATATTAAATGTTCTCACTCCTATGTAGGAGCTAAAAAAAATTGAACTCTTGGGGATAAATAGTAGAATGATGGTTACCAGAGGCTGGGAAAAGTAATGCAGAGGGGAATTAAAATAGCATGATTAATAGGTATAAAAATACAGAGAAATAGAAGGAATAAGATCTAGTGTTTTGTAGCACAATAGGGCAACCATAGTTAACAATAATTTATTATATATTTCAGAATAACTGAAAGAGTGGAACTGGAATGTTCCTAACACACGCAAAAAAGTGATAAATGCTTGAGGTGATGGATATTCCAATTACCCTGACTTGGTGATTAAACATTGTAGGCTTTTATCAAAATATCATATGTGCCCTATGAATATAAACAACTATTATGTACCCATAATAATTAAAAATTAAAACATTAAAAATCTCATATACTTCATGAATATGTGCAACTATTATGTATCCTTAATAACTAAAAATAAAATTAAAAATAAAATGTAAATATAAGCAAAAAAATAGCATCACACAGAATTCAGGTCAAATCTTAGCTTGGCACATAGTATCCATTATGGCTGGGTGAAATAACTTCTCTAGTACTCTATTTTTGTGTCAAAAAATGGGACTTATAATCCTTACATTGATACATTATTGTAAAGATTAAATCAGAAACATAACAAGCATAGAGGCAAATGCTAAATGTTATTCCAATTATTTCAATAACTTTTTTTAAAAGAAAAATATTTAGCATAATATTTTAGACTATTTATAGCACTAAGTAAGTGTTCAACAGCTTAAATGAAAACACGACCTACTGCTTTGGTACAATCCATTTTGAGATGAAATTAACAATTGCTCCACTTATCGCAGCAAGGAATCCATTTTGCTAAAAATAACAGAAAGGGACATGCTGTATTCCAAAAACATATATTGGTTCACTTGAAACAAATGAATTAAAAAAGTATGCAATGAAGTATCCCGGAAATTTCATTCTCTCATTTCCTCATATATTATTCTTTTTTGTTATTTTTAACCAAAGCCTTAGAGTTTCTTCAGGAATACGCTGTCATTCTTGACATAACATCCCACTGTGTCCCCAGCAATTATTTTTTAAAGAAAAACAAAATGAAAATGGTTTACACAAAAATTTCTTCACAGCATCTTTGGAATATTGAGATATTGAAAGTTTTTATGTGGAAGATCATATATGTGCAGTGTGTAAAAACACAAATTAAATTCTAATAACATTAAAATGAAGGTTTAATCTCAATATATTTTTATACTCAAATTATTTTTATAACTAAAAATATTTTGAAGTTAATATAAATGAAAATTCATAATACATTTAAATATTTAGCCATGAATTCAGTGCAAAGCATTCTTCATTCTTTTGATAAATATTTGTTGAAGCTAGATATTTTTAAGGTATAAGCATTGAGTGACAGCATGCCTCCAGGGTCAGTGTCTCCGTACTTCTGTTATTTTTGACATTAATCTTATTCCTTCATCTTTTTAAACTGCAGATTCTATACATATTCAGCTGATAATTTCACAACCAATCCCTTTCTCTGCCATACACACACAGATATGAGAGACTGTGTGTAAGGAAGATTGTAGGTTTTCGAGTGTATGAATCTGGGCTTCAGTGACGATTTCAAGGTTAAAGATATAAGTTTGAAAATCATACACATTTAAATGATATTAAAGCCACAACTTTGTAAGGTTTCACTTAAACATTGACTATGGATAAAGAAGGGAAAAGAACTCAAGACCTTATAGGGCAATCCAACATTTAGATGTCTGGAAGAGGAAGACAGGCCAGTAAACTTAAATTTAAAACAAGAAAAAAAAATGAGCCGGAGTTCCAATTTCTGTTTGGACATGCAAAGAACTTGGAGTCCTCATTCCCATTCCTAAAATAAAAAAAAATATAGACAAACTGAAAAGCAATGACTTTTCTTGGTTCAATCTGAAAGTGAGGTTGCAGGGCAAATCACCGCTCCCAAATCTAGAAAGATTTCTTTATGGAGACACAGCCAGGCTCTGCCTACATGGAGCAGAAGCCTCTGGCTAGGTCAATAGAAACTTAAGTGGAAGAAACACAGCAGTGGGAATAATGACAAATAGCTGGAGGCTGAGTATAGTATAGCATAAGAGTGAAAAATATCTTTGAGACCACAGATTTAGGGGAACTCACTGTTTTATGTGCTTTAAGTCCAGGAGCCCCAGTGAGTTTTCATGATAAAGCCCTAAGAAAGATCTCCTCTATCTCTAGAAAGGGGAGGGAGAGATTAATCATTGTGACACAGACCCAAAAGATTCTCCCCATAACAAAGGTTTGACTTTAAGAAGAAAAGACTTTCATTTATTTTTTCGCAGTTGGAGGAGGGCAATCCTCCCACTCTAGCCCCCTCTAGGCTTTCTGCATCACCAAAGGGGGCCAGAAACAATTCAACAGGAGTAAGGACTTCAGTGGAATCATTTGGGAACACTGCAGCCAAAGAAGTAAGGGAGTAAGGGATAGAGGAGGAAAATGTTTTGCCACTGGAGAAACAATTGTGAAGGTCATAACCCTAAGACACAGGCCCACCAAAAAGGAAAAATGCCACCTCCACTACCAACAAAAATCCACTGTCTGAAGACCAGACTCACATATGATATAGACATTGGTATTATATAGACATTGGTATGATATAGACATATAGACATTGGTATGATATCATTGGTATGATATAGACATTGCTGTGGTTTTGATGTGTTTTGTCCTCACCAAAATCATGTTGATATTTGATTCCCAATGTGGTAAAGTTGGGAAGTGGGGCTTAGTGGTAGGTGTTTGGGGTCATGGATCTATATTGGAAGACAATATCTTTATTGTAAGAAATTAAAGGAGACATAAATAAATGTAAAGATATTTGACATTCTTGGTTTGTAAGACCTAAAAAGATAAAACAATAATACTCTCCAAGTTGTTCTACAGGTTCAATACAATTTCTAATAAAATCCAGCTGACATTTTTATAGAAATTGACAAGATGATCCTGACATTTATCTGGAAATGTGAGAGATCCAGAATAGTCAAAACAATCCTGAAAAAAGAACAAAATTGGAGGACTCATAATTCCCAATTTTGAAACCTACTTCAAATCAACTTCAAACTTTTTTCAATTCTATCAATAGGTAAGCCTTTGTGATACTGTCATAAAATATGCATATAGGTAAGTGGGATATAATTGACTCCTGAAATAGATCCATGCATTTATGCTGAATGGATTTTCAACAAGAGTGAAAAAACAATTGGAAGGAGTGATAATAGTCTTCTCAACAAATACTGCTCAGATTACTAAATATTCACATGCAAAATAATAAAGTTGGACCCCCCTACCTCATAACATGTACAAAATTTTACTCAAAATGGATCAAAGAAATAAACATAAGCACTAAAACTATAAAACTTTTAACAAAAATATAGATGCAAATCTCTTGGCTTCAGATTAGGCAATGGTTTCATAGCTATGACATCAAAAGGTCAAGGAACAAAAGAAAAAGTAGTTACATTGGACTTGATCAGAATGTAAAATTTTGTATTTTAAAGGACACTATCAAAGAGGTGAAAAATATTCACAAATTATATAAGTAATAATGGTCAAGAATCCAGAATATATAAAGAACCTTTAAAATTGATTAATAAAAAGACAACTCAAATAAAAACTGGCCAAAACATTTAAATAGGTATTTTTTAAGAAGAGATATAAATGGTAAATAGCACATGAAAAGACATTCACTGCATTAGTTATTAAGAAAATGTAAAAACCACAATGAGATACCATTTCATACCTAGGATGGATATAAACAACAACAACAATGACGGAAACAGACAATAAGAAATATTGGTGAGGATGTGGAAAAATTAGAACCCTTACTGACTGGTGGTAAGTTTGCAAAGTTATGCAATTATTTTGGAAAACCCTTAGGCAGTTCCCAAAAAATGTAAATGTAGGGTTACTATATGGCCCAGTAATTCCACTCATTGATCTGTAACAAAGAGAATTGAAGAATTTAGGCCCCCACAAAACTTGTACACAAATGTTCATAGCAGCATTATTCATTATTGCCAAAAATGAAAATAACCCAGTGTCCATAAACTGTTTAATATATATACAACCTTACAATGAAATATTACTCAGCCCAAAAAGGAAATGGATTACTAATATATACTACAATATGAATGAACCTTGAAAACATTATGGTAAATAAAAGAAACCAGATATAAAATATTATATATTGTAGGATTCTATTTATAAGAAATTTCTGGAATAGGCATTTCATACAGACAGAAAGTAGATTAGTGGTTATTTAGGGCAGAGAAGGGAGAAATGTGAAGTTTCTGCAAATGAGTACAGGGTGTCTTTTTGTGATGATGACAATATTTTGAAATTAGAGAATGGTGATGTTTGACAATTCTGTAAATATAATAAAAACCACAGAATTTTATAATTTAAAGGAAAGATTTATGGTATGTGAATGATATCTCAATTAAAAAATGAAATTATC
Source organism: Cheirogaleus medius (assembly GCA_008086735.1). NCBI lineage: Eukaryota > Metazoa > Chordata > Mammalia > Primates > Cheirogaleidae > Cheirogaleus > Cheirogaleus medius. The sequence continues at coordinate 48,995,877 of VBSM01000361.1, forward strand.
AAGAGAAACATTATGTCATGGATAAAAATAAGCAAAACAGCAATAGATAATTTTTAAAACCTTTTAAAAAACATAACGAGATACATCTAGACATCCGTTAGAGCGGCTAAAATGAAACCGGCTGATTTTATTAAGTGTTAGAGAGGATGTGCAAGAACTAAGCTCTCTTGTGCAGCTGGAGGAATATAAAATTGCACAAAAAGCCAAGTGCAGTGGCACATACCTGTAGTCCCAGCTACTTGGTGGGGCTGAGGCAGGAGGATTGCTGGAGAGCAGGAGTTAAGTTCAGCCTGGGGAACATAGAAAGATCCGTTCTCTAAAAAAAAAAAAAAAAAAAAAAAAAAAAAAAAAACTTAAGGTACAAAAATTTTTGCAAACAATTTGAAAGACTCTTAAGAAGTTAAAATTACACATACCATATGATCCAGCTCTTTCATTTCTAGTTATTTACCTAAGAGAAATGATTCATAGCTGCTCTACTCATAATAGCAAAAGAGTGAAAATAATCAAAATGAGCATCAACAGGTGAATGGATATGGAAACTGTTGTTAAAGAAATATAATGGATGCTACTTAGAAATAAAAATGATAAATTATTGAACATACAGAATTACAATTTAATCTCAAAATAAATACGCCGAGTGTGTATGGGGGAGCCAGAAACAAAAGAATATATACTGTATAACTCTATTTATATAAAATTCTAGAACATGCAATAGAAATCAGTGGCTGTCTGCGAGAGAGGTGAGTAGATAGAGCATTAGGTTTGGGATTGCAAAAGAGACTTGGAAAATTTGGGGGATTTCAGCATGTGGAATACATTTGTTATCTTCATTGTGGTGATATTTTCATATATATGTGTATATGTGTAAAAACTTTTGTATTTTACAATTTAAATTAGAGTAGTTAGAATCGTGATATCATTTATATCTTAATAAAGCTGTTAACAATTTTTTAAATTTCTGATCAACTTTTAAAGCATTTGTCCATTTTTATGATTTTAGAATATAATATAATAGTAGTAAAAATATATTCTAAGCCACAGGATATATGCTGAGTAAAGCCAGTGATTATGTTTGTCTTGTCAACATTATATCCTAGAACTTAGTATATTGCCTCATATTAGCACATTTCTGTCAAAAATTTGTTCTATCACAATTTTTTCCTAAATTCAGTAAACTACCTGAGGATAATTTAATAGGAATCAGCTGGCCTCTGAATCCTGCTTCAAGGTATGCAGGTGTATTTAGAAATGAAGGCATTAGGACTCTACTGTCTCAACATATAAATATTAATATAAAATTCACTCAGAGAAGTATGTTTCTAACTTTTAAAAATAACTTTGGAAAGGACCAAGCATTTAAACATTTGGTTTACTGAGTCTTTTAAAAGCAAATAAGTAAAATAAAATAAAATAAATAGATTCCATGTGAGCAGGAACTGAATTCAATTCTTGAAATTAGGTAACCTGAGTAACATTTAATCTTTAGGAAAGTAGCAGGTTATGATTCGACACTATTTCTAAAACAATACCATCATTATATTATTTTTCTCACAACCATTTATTTAACATCTACTATGTACCAAGCATTATAACAGTCTCTCAAATTTAATAAATATTCATTCAGTGTTAATAAGCCAGACACTTTTCAAGGTTTGAAGGCTCTATAAATAAAATGAACATGGAACTCTGCTTTCATTAATTCACATTATAGCAAATATTTTATAAATCCAGATGTGTAGCCATGAAATTTCTATCTGATGCTAGTATGTATGTGTGCCTAAAAGTGATTGCTCATATATTTTCCTATTCAGATGTGTAGTCTTTTGCTTGGAATATTAAAAAAATCTTAAAAATTTAGTTATATGTGAAGATATGCATTTGTTTATCTAAATGAGTCAGATAAGAAATGGGCTAAAGCTATAAAGAAATGATCACTTTTCTTTGTATATCAACCATTTCCCATATGGACTTCTCCTACATAACCTACAGATAGAAGTACAAATATTTCTCCCCTAGTATACACTAGGCTCCTTGATATATCTTTTAAACTGAACTTTAGCAAGACCTAGCCTGAAGGAGTGATCGACATGTTTTTAAAGTAGCTTAGGACAGAGTGTTGGATATGAGGAAATGAAAGGGCTCTAAGGCATACCTAGATAAATAAATCAAATTTTGATTTAGACCATTGCTTAAATATTCCACTTCCTATTGATGGACATGGGAATAACATTTACTTAAAAGCTAAGCGAGATATTTTATATGATTATGCATCTGAAATGCCAAGCATGTGACTAGACACTCAGTAGATATAATATTAAGGGCAGTTTTTACTCATGAATGGAATGATTCTTGATTATATTTTACATATCATCGATATCAAGCTCAATTCATTGACTGTATTCCAATTAATTTTACTTGAAACAAAACTTCTTACATGATAATTGTAAAATGAGAATATGCAGAGTAGTTTATCAGTTCAAATAAGTTAATAATATACTAACTTTTCCATAAATAATGATGTCTAACCTAGAATTTTTTTAAATGCCAATTCTTTAAATAAAAATATAATGACATCATAATGAAAGTTATTTCAGGGAAATTTCTTTCTTTCTTTTTTAAAAGATGGCAAGGGAGATTTTATTCAAAGGAGAGAATGGCTATAGTATCAGGACCATTGCAATGGGGTCTTGCAGTGGGGTAAAGAAATTGAACTCAATTCCCAGGGATCTTTCCTTAGATGTTTGATAATACTAAAAACAACAAACAGCTATTCAGCTGTTCAGCATTTCTTTTTTTATAGTGCATTATAGAAAAACAAAAGAATGAAATATATTGTTATAATAGTAACATGATCTTGGAGTGAAAGCCCTGCAAATTCAAAATGGGTTAAAAATTATATAAAATAAGGCCATGGCTTCTTAATTTCATAAAAAAATAATTTAATTCATTTTGTTATTTACATATTCATTTTTAAGTTGTGATTGTTCTTGATTTTTCTTGTGCCCATGGTTGATTTCATTTAAAGGTAGTATAACTTTGCATAAAAAAAGATAAAATATTATCTCCAATAAAATCTAAGAACAAAATACTAGGGAAGAAGCCAAAAGATAGATATTTTAGAAGACAAACTGAACTTAAGTTAAATAAGAAGATTCATGTAAGCCAAGAAGGGAAAATTATGCTAACATTAATCAAACTTTTAAACCATCTTCATCTTTTCCTAATGAAGTATTTGGAATGGAAAAGATGCCATCTCAGGTTTTTACACAGTTCACCTTCCTTTTGACTATTGTCAGGATTTTTTGAAAATTCATCTATTTACAATTCATAACTTTAAAGCCATAAACTGAATTTTTGAACACTTGGGAATTCTTTCAAAATCCATATGATTCATTAAAGAAAAGTGCATTCATACACTGAGAAGATTCATTTTTCTCTATTTTGTTTTATTATATTGACGACTATTCACAGAACTAATAGGAAATGGGGAGGAAATTTTGCTTATATTATTTATTAGTCTTGAACATATTTGTCTACCATAGATAAAGGCAGATTTGACCATGGTCTTAGAGGTCAGCCTTTATGGTGATGCCGTATAATAGAAACAACCATAACAACAACCAAACTCAAATAAAATTTGCCAGCCTCTACATCTTCAACTTTATATTGATGCTGATTTATTTGACTTGAGGTGAATTTTTTTTTTTCCCAGAATATATTGGTCAGATTGACTGGATTTAGGCCAATGCTTTGTTGCTGTTTTCTTAAGTTATGGCTTGATGTTTCAAGATATGTGTGGTCAACACATAGCATGGACTATTCTAACCTTGAATGATTTAATTCTATCATTTTAAGAATTCATGTGGATTGTGACATAGTCACTTAAACTGGGAAGATAGGATATGATTGATTATTTTCACTGTATATGATCTTATGTATGTATGATCTTGGGTAATCTTGTTTCTGCTACAAATATTTGACTACATTAATTTAAAGTAATAACAGATTCCAGATAGTGAATCTTAAGTTCAGAAAAGAAGTTTACTAATGGTAATGGTAACAATGTTAAAATTCCTGGAAAAGCTCTTAAGTGCTTTTAACAATGTAATTCTTAGAAAAGGCCTTTAAAACATCTTTGTCATCAAAATGTAATCTTAGCATTATTCCATTAGTCTACCTCGGTCAGAGATTACTTCAACCACAAAACATTTACCTTAATAATCTATCGGGGTGTAAATAGCCAGAGTTAAAAATAAAACCAGGTAGATTTTGATTTGGTAGATAATTTTGCGGAAATATGAACTGTAAATGAAAAGAGGATAGTTGGATAGAGACCTATCAATATCATCTTATTTGGTATCTCAAGGACTTTTCCCCCCTGTAAGGATGAGCTAAAATAAATAAATATGCAAATCGATGTCAACTTATTTTTTGTTTTGTTGATTGCAATCGCTACATACTTTTAAAAACAATGTTGCAAAGGCAATATATGTAACCAAAGTGTTTGTTCCCCCCTAATATTAATAAAAAAACATGACTTTTAAAATAAGCATGAGGAAGCGAGGACATTTATTATTCACATTATCATATGTAAACAACTTAATAAAATTATTAACATAAACCCCCAAGGCAGCATTCATCATCTCTTTGCACTCACTTGCTAGGCTATCAGTTAGTTTTAAATGGAAATCAGAAATACTTTAAGTAAATTAGACAAAAATTACTCAGAATGCTTACTGATTTTCCGCTCTGACATACACAGATCTTATCAACTGTTCAAAAAAGTAATGCTTCAGCATTAATCTTACATTGCTTTTATAATTAACAGGGTTGATACAAAGCACATGGTGTAAGAAGTACATTTTCAAAATACTTAAACATAACATTATCTGTAATTACTGACTCCTTTAGATAAAATGAAATACGTAAGGAAAGAAGGAATATTTAACAAGTCTTCTCCAAGCTCCTTTTTGTGAACCCCTAGCATAAAGGTAAATAGCTGTTCTTCAGCATAGAGTTATCCTAAAGAGCTTAGGGAAATGTGTTTTTAATGCATTGATCATCTAATTTCAGCCTTTTCTCCAATATGTAGTTTATTTTACCTTTCTGTACCTTACCACATTTTCGTCCTTTTCCACTGTCTGCCTAGAGTCCTTGTTTTCCTCCTTCTGGCTCAAACATTCTCACTAAAACCCCACAGTTCTGTATGGAACTTCACATTTCCTACTCTTGATGAGAACCATGCAGCAATGCTACATGAACTTCCTAAGGGAACTTACAATTTTATGATTTTTATTAATACTTTACTCTCATCAACTTTAATCTAATGAGTGTATTCATCCCCTTTAGGATTTTATTTTACTTTCAAATGGTGAGGGAAAAAATTAGATCATTTATTGAAAGAGTTTCTTTTCCCCAGTGTATATTTTTGTCTGCTTTGTCAAAGATTAGATTACCATATGTGGATGGTTTCATTTCTGGGTTCTCAGTCCTGTTCCAAAGGTCTATATCTCTGTTCTTCTGCCAGTCGCATGCTATTTTAGTTACTATTGCATTATAGTACAGCTTGAAGTCTGGTAGACTGATACCTCCCAGTTTGTTCTTTTTGCTTAAGATTGCTTTGGCTATATGAGGTCTTCACTGGTTCCATACAAAGAGTAGAATTATTTTTTCTAGATCTGAAAAGAATGGTTATGGTACTTTGATAAGGATTGCATTAATTCTGTAGATCACTTTGGGCAGTATGGACATTTTAACAATGTTGATTCTACCAATACATGAACAAGGTAGATTTTTCCATCTGTTTACATCTTCTATAATTTCTTCTCTTAGTGTTTTGTAGTTATGATCCTAGATATTTAATTTTCTTCTTTACTATTGTAAAAGGTACTACAATTTTGATTTGATTTTCAGCTTGACTGTTATTGGCCTATATGAATGCCTCTGATTTGTGTGTATAAATTTAGTATGCTGAGACTTTACTGAAAGCATTTTTCAATTCCATGAGTCTCTTGGTTGAATCCTTGAGGTTTTCTAGATATAATATCATATCATCAGCAAAGAATGAGAGTTTGATCTCTTCTGCCCCAATTTGGACACCCTTAATTCCCCTCTCTTGTGTAATTGCTCCAGCAAAGACTTCCAGCACTATGTTGAATAGAAATGGAGATAGTGGGCAACCTTGGCTGATTCCTGTTCTAAGTGGGAATGGTTTCAATTTTTTCCCATTAGTATGACTTTGGCTTTGGGTTTATCATATATGGCCTTAATAATTGTAAGGTATGTCCCATCTATGCCTATTTTGTTAAGAGTTTTTATTATAAAGGTGTGCTGGATTTTGAGACTATCATATGGTCTTTTTTCTTGCTTTTATTTATGTGATGTATTGTATTTATAAATTTTCATATGTTGAAACAGCCTTGCATCTCTGGGATAAAGCCCACTGGGTCATGGTGAATTATTTTTTTGATGTGCTGTTGGATTCAATTTGCTAAAATTTTGTTAAAGAATTTTGCATCTATATTGATAAGGGATATTGGTCTGTAGTTTTCTTTTTTGGTTGTGTCCTTTCCTGTCTTTGGTGTAAAGGTGATATTGGCTTCATAGAATGAGTTGGGGAGAATATCATCTTTCTCAATGTTGTGGAATAATTTACGTAGTATAGGTATAAGTTCTTCTTTGTATGGTTGGTAAAACTCAGAAGTGAATGCATCTGGTCTGGGACTTTTCCTTTTTAGAAGGTTTTTAATTGCTGCTCCAATATCTGTGCTTGGCATTGGTCTGTTTAGGAATTCTATTTCTTCCTGGGTGAACTTAGGGAAGTTACATGTTTACAGGAATTTGTCCATTTCCTCAGATTATGTATTTAGGTATACAGGTTTTTTTAGTATTCAAAGGTAATGTTTTGTATTTCCATGCTGTCGGTTGTGACTTCTCCTTTTTCATTTCTGATTTAGTTTATTGGAGTCCTTTCCCTTCTAGTTATTGTCAATGTAGCGAGAGGGCTGTCAATTTTGTTTATCTTTTTGAAAAACCAGCTTTTGGTTTTGTTGATCTTCTGTATAGTTCTCTTGTTCTCAATTTCATTTAGTTCCACTCTGATATTAGGTATTTCTTTTCTTCTGGTAGGTTTGGAATTGATTTGCTCTTCCTTTTCTGGTTCCATGAGACTGTTTATTACTTTGTTGATTTTTGAGCTTTCTGGTTTTTGATGGGAGCATTTAATACTATTAGTTTTCCTTTCAGGAATGCTTTTGCTGTATTCCACAGATTTTGATAACTTGTGTTCCCAATATCATTTAGTTCAAAGAATCTTTTGATTTCCCTCTATATTTCCTCCTTGACCCAAAAGATATTCAACAATAGATTGTTTAATTTCCATGACTTTGTGAAGTGATGAGCATTTCTGTTGGAATTGAACTCTAATTTTACAGCACTGTGATCTGAAAAGATACATGTTATAATTTCTATTTATTTGAATTTGTTGAGGTCTGATTTGTGGCCTAGTATGTGATCAATTTTGGAGAAAGCTCCATGGGCTGATGAGAAGAATGTATATTTGTGTTTATTTGTGTGGAATGTTCTGTAGATGTCTACTAGACCCTTTTGTTCAAGAGTTCTGTTTAAGTCCATTTTTTCTTTGCTTATTTTCTCTTTGGGAGTCTGTCTAGTTCAGTTAGTGGGGACTTGAAATCCCTTGCTACTATGGTGTTATTGTTTATCATGCTATTTAGATCAAACAGGGTTTACTTTAGGTATCTGGGTGCTTGTGAGATGAGTGCATAAATATTAAGAATTGTCCAGTCTTCTTGTTAGATCTTCACTTTCACCATTATATAGTGGCCATTGTTTTCCTTTCTTACTTTTGCTATTTTAAAGCTTATGTTATCAGAAACAAGTATACCTATCCCTGCTTTCTTTTTGCTTCCATTTGTCTGGAGAATTGTTTTCAATCCCTTGATCTTGAGTCTGTAAGCATCTTTGTGGTTTAGATGCATTTCCTGTATACAGCAGATACTTGGCTTGTGGATTTTAATCCACTCTGCCAGTCTATGTCTCTTCAGAGGACAATTCAAGCCATTCACATTTATTGAGAGGATTGATATTTGGGGTAGATTTCCATTCATATTGTTAGGTGAAATCCTATTGCTTTGTTTTACTCCTTGAACCATCATGAAATCCAGGTTCTAGACTTTACCTCTTGAGTGATTTTACTTTGGTGAATATCTATTGCAATGTTCAGTGTGTAATGCAGGTCTGAGTACTTCCTGTAGGGCATGTCTGGTCTTCCCATTTTCCATCAGTGATTGCTTGTCTGGGAAGGTCTTTATTTCTCCTTCTCAGATGAAGCTTAGTTTTACCAGGTAGAGAATTCTAGGTTGGCCATTATTCTGTTTTAGAAGATTGCAGATAGGCACGCAGTCCCTTGTAAAGTTTCAGTTGAGAAGTCTGCAGTTAGTCTGATAGGTTTTCCTTTGTAGATTATCTGCTGTTTCATCTCACTGCTCAAAAGATTGCTTCTTTCATGTTTACTTTGGTCAGCCTAATAACTACGTGGCATGGTGATTGCCTCTTCATGTTGAGTTTCCCAGGAGTTCTGTGTGCTTCTTGTATCTAGATATCTAGATTTCTTGCCAGGTCAGGGATACTTCCATCCAGTATTCCATGAAATAAGTTTTCCAGCCATTCTGTATTTTCTTCTTCTCTCTCTGGGATGCCTATGATTATTATATTTGGCATCTTTACATAATCTTACATTTATTGTATGTTTTGTTCTTGTCTCTCTCTTGTTTCTGTATTCTTTTCTTCATCTGATTTGTTTACCACAGAGGTATTATCTTTAGGTTCTGAGACTCTTTCCTCTACGTGATCCATTCTGTTCTTGAGGCTTCCCACTGTGTTTTGTAGTTCCCTAAATGCATCTTTTATTTACAGAATTTCTTTTTGGTTTTTCCATAGTATTTCAATTTCTTTAGAGAATTTTTCATTAATTTCATGTACTGTTCTTATGGCTTCTTTATGTTGGGTTTCTATTTTCTCTTCAATTCCATTGAGTTTTCCTACAATCCATATTCAGAATTCTTCCTCTGTCAATTTAATCATATCGTAAGTTAATATCTATTGATGGAGATAGAATGTTTTCTTTTGGGGGTGACTTTTCTCCCTGATCTTTCATATATCCTGTGTTCTTTCACTGATTCTTTCTCATCAGGCTACTTTTTTGAGAACTGAGGGTTCTGGGGCTGGATTATGGCCTTATCTCCAAGTCCCCAAAGGGATGTTCCTTGACAGTGCTGGGGAGATGCACACTGGTCCTGTATTGCCTTTCAGGTGTTTTAGGCTGTTGGGTTATCTCTGACCTGTCTTCTTCACCTCTTGCCAAAGGAGACTGGTAAGTTTGGACCCCTTGGTTAAGCTCCTAGGTGGTGAATCCCTCTTGTGTGTGTGTGACTCTGCTGCCCTCTAATAGTTTGAGATGGAAGGCACTATGTTGAACTATGGGGTTAACCTCTCTGTTGTTGCTTATAGTTTGCCTGGAGGAGCCAATTACCAAGGTATTCTGATGCTTTTGTTTTGGGCTCTAAACTCCCTGCCCCAATCTTTGGGAAATGTCTTGTCACTCCCAAGGGTTACCTGTCACCAGATTACCTGTGTTATAGGAAACTGGTACCTGCAAGCCTGAGAGCATATACTTCTGTGGTTGCTTGATTTGCTGCTAGGGGAGAGCAGCTAATATGTATTCAGGGCTCTTTTGCCACACTTGCAAGGCAGCTCCTGGTGGATGGTGTTAATTGGTGCAATTGCTGAGGACTCTGGCCAGGATTTTCCTTCCTAGTCCACAAGCCCCAAAGCTGGCAGCAGCCTGGGTGCAAAGGGCAAGCCCTAGTGTTATGTTCTTATCAGATGATAAAAGCCAGCTTGCTGGACTGAATCAATAGTCTGCCCCCTTTTCGTCAGTTCCAAGATCCCACAGATTCATGCCAGTCGCACAGAGAAAGCAACTTTTCTCCCTTCTCCCTGCCTCCAAGGGTAGAGTCTACCCTGGTGGGCTGGGGGAGGGGCAGTGCCTTAGCCCCTGCAGGTCCCAGCCCAGAAAGAAGCTTTTCTCATTTCTCCCTTCCTCCACGGGCAGGGGCTGCTTTGCCAGCAGGAAAGTAAAGCTGCTGGGCTGGGGGAGGAGCACTGCCTGAGGCAGCTGGGCACCTTAGCCCAGGAAGTGGCTTCTCTCGGTACTCCCTCCTCCAAGGGTGGGGCCTGCTCTGCTGGGCTGGGGCAGGGGCATTGCCTGAGACTGTTGTCTTAGCTTGCTATGCTGGGCTGGGGAAGGGGTGGTTCTCAGAACCACAATATGCCACAGCATCTCTAGGCTGTGGACCCCCATAATGGCAGCTGTCCATTCACAGAGAGCCAGAGTTGGAGTTAACAGTTCAGGATGCAGCAGGTGCTGGGTTTCACAGGCTGTCTCAATGAGCCTCCAGCTGTCCCCACTGCTTATGTGTCCCACTCTCTCACAGCAGTCCAGTAAAGGGTCCTGCACTCTCTGTCCTGTGTTGAGCCAGCGGAACCTTCCACGGTCTCTAGGGGCAGAGCCTCACTTTCAGCATTCAACTCCTTTGTTCTGATCCTGCTGACCACCAGAGGCAAGGTGCCTGTCTTCAAAATCCCCCCTGCAGACCCAGCAGGTGTGCACGCATATCAGTCCCTCCCCCGCCCAGTGCAGACCTAGTAGAGAGCTCCAGGGTGTTCAAAATGTTTCCCACTATTGTCTCTTCTCCACATTGCCTGTCATCCCATGCCACAACTTTGCACTGACTTCAGGTACTTCTCTGCCTGAGTGGATGTGGAGGTTGGTGGAGGAAGAGTCGTCCTCCTGTTGGTCAGATCACACTGCCCTGGCCAACTCTGGGAGCAGAGAGCCAGGAGGTCACCACTGATGTGCCATTTTCCTCTCAAGAGAAAATTTTAAAAAAGAAATCTGTATTGAAAAATTACTCATCAGTAACTTGGATGATACATTTGGGAAGGAAATCCATATTAAGCTATAAAATTATAACAATTTATATAGGGATATTACTTTGAAAGAAAAAGTAAGAATATAGTATAAAAACAGAATAGGTTTGATTTAGAATAACTACAGAATAATGTTTCTCAATTGTAACTTCTCTGAACTCTTAAATGAATTGTCTAGTTAAATATCCCACTATATTTCATACATTTAAAGTCATTCAGACAACACGATTTTTTTTTCTGAATGATTTTAAGATTTGTTATTATTATTGATTATTATTATTTTGATATTTGATTGTTTGGCAGTTTTACTATGATGTTCCAACCTGTAGATATCTTTGCTTTTATGTACCTGGGGCTTCCTGGAAATACTTGCACTTGTATTTTGATGTCATTTATGACTATTATATTGTAAATTCCTGAACAACATCTTTTCAAAGATTGCTTCTTTCTTCTTCCCGATCTCACTTTCGAGAAATACAAATTATATATTTTCATTGTCTCCCATATATCTTTCCACATTTTTTCCTATGTCTTTCCTCCTCTTGCTCCCTTCATTGTTTGATCAGGATATTTTCTACTGACTTATCTTCTAGTTCATTAACCCTTTTTTATGCTGTTTCCAATTTGCAGTTAAGTCTATTATGTTCTTAATTTCCATTAATGTATTGTAGTTTTGTAGTAGATTTCTTTAAGTTCATAATTTTGCAATAAAATTCTCCATCTAGTTGCCTATTTTCTTGATTGTTAAATACAGTTATCTTAAGACAATGACAGAGAACTCCACTTTCTTGATTGCCTGTGGCTCTGTTTCAATTCTCTTTTTTCAGTACCTGGATTTTGAATCAATTGATACTGCCTCTTGTCACATCTGGCAGTTTTTTATTTACTACAGATATTTTTCTATAAAAATTATGTAGAATCTGTGAACAATATTTTATCTTTCTGCATAAATGATTGATTTACTCTAGCAGGAATTTAGTGTAAAGGGATACCCCCCTGCTCTTAATTAAGGATTAAGGTGACTTGAACTGGATTTTAGTGTTTGTAAAGCTGGCGTATTTCATATTTGCAATGATTCTAAGGGTGGTATACTTCAGGGGTCTTAAATGAAAGTCTCTTTGATTTCTACGTCTTAGTGGACTCTGAAATCCAATTTTTATCTCTTTAACATCATAAGACTGCCAAATTACTGCCAAATGTTAAGGTATTTGGTCTCAGCTGTTACTTTATGCAAGGGCACTTGACCCCTTGCCAGCTAGGTTTTGGGGTGTACTTCTTTATGTTTTTTCTTTCCATGATATCATGATCCCTCAAGTTCTAGTTTCTTTGACTTCCCAAGTGAATTCTAAAAGTTGTTCCTTTGTTATTTATTTATTTATTTACTTACTGCTTTTGGTTTTCTTTAGTTGGATTTTTCTGATACAAGCTACTTTTCATATCTGGAAGCAGAAGTCACATTAATAATACCTAGTGAAAAATAATTTCTGAAATTTTTTAGAAAACTGTCTTGAAAGAAAAACTGCAATTCAGCTGTCACTAACCTTATGAAAGTGCTCAATTCCAGAACTACTCCTCTTACCATCAGATTATAGAGACATCTCTGTTTCTCTCAGAAATGGAAAGAAAGACTTTTAGAAAAAAGGGTTTTCTTGGTTTTTGGTTTTGGTCTCATGATGAAAGAAATCATTCATCAGTCTACGTGAGATTGACCTTTTTTTGACTGGAAAAAATGGTCACGAAAAATGGTTCTAATGAAGAACCACCTTTTTCATATACTAAATTTCCATACATGCATAGAGTTTTTACACCATCTCTATTTTGATTGTCTAATGACTCAACCAGAAAACCATGCTATTTTAAAATAAGCTTTCAATTTAATCTTAGAAATCAATGCAAAGGTATCATACATTCCTGCCTATCATATGCAGTGAAATGTTGTCTTCTTTCACTACCTCCTCTCCACTATTTTTAACCATATTTTTCTCATACAGTGTCAATTATATATATCAATTTATGGTATATCCTCTGAAGATGTTATATACATATACATATAATAGGTATGTGTGTTTGTATTCATATAAAATACATAAAATTTTCTTTTTTACTGATTGATACCATACTACATACTCAACTTCTCCTTGCTTTTTTCATGTAAGAATGAACAGTACTTATTGTTGTTTTATAAAACTTATATAAAGCTTACTGTGTCCAAGTCACTGTTCAAGGAATTTTACATGTATTAACTCTTTTAAACATCACAACTCTCTGAAGTATTCATGAAAGTTTGTCCATGTATTATAAAAAATGAAGACACTGAGACATAGAGTATTTAGATAACCAGCCAAAGATTATGCAGTATAGTGACAGGCAGACACAAAATTTAAATCCATGTAATTTAGGTCAAGTGCCTATGCTCTTAACCACAAACATATAATAGTCAATAGTATCCCATTTAAATATTTATAGAATACTAGTATTTTCAACTGCTGCATTATATCTCATTCAATCTCTATTAATGTTATTTTTTACTATTTGCTATTGTAAACAATCACATTATTGTCCATGTGGATATTATTGAATCAATTTATATATGACTTTGAAAAATAATAGGAGCATATTTTAATTTCTATAGCTTTATGTTATGGGTGATATTATACAGAAAATCCCATAGTAGTGTTATTTTTCACTACCATCTTCTTTCATATGACTTTCAGAATTGACTTATGACACTTTATAAAAAATATTTATTTGAATTTTGATTTACACACTAGTACAATAATTTTTTAAATGGTGAGTCTTCTTACTCAGACTGTTAATGTGCCTCTCCATTTATTAAGTCCTATTTTTATGTCTTTCTATAATGTTTTATACTTTTTGTTCTTATTGGTCTTCCTCATTTCATTTTAGATTTTATCATTTATTTTATAGTCATTGTGGCTGAAAACTTTTTCCATTACTTTTTATTACTGGTTGCTGATGGTATACAGGGAAGATAATGTGTTTTATATGATGGTCTTGTAGCCAAAGACCTTGCTGACCTCTCTTATTGTTCTCTTGGATAGCCTATTTAGATGATAATATCTTTAGCAAATAATGACAGCATTATCTTTTCTCTTACAATGTTTATATATTTTTCATTTTTTGTTGTTTGCTTTAAACATTGACTAGGACCTCAGTACATTTTCTTAATTTTTTGCCCTTTGTTTTTTTAGCAGATTTGTTGAGGTATGACTTACAAAATCTGAAATTCACCTGTTTTAAATATATAATTCATTGCTTTATAGTAAAATTACAGAATTAGACCAACATTACCATAACTGAAATTTAAAACATTTCTATCACTGTAAAAGATCTCTTCTGGCCATTTAAAGTCTATCCCATTCCATTCTCAGCCCTAGCAATCAGTAATCTCCCAGTACAACATTGCATAGTTCTAAGCAGTGTATACAAGTGCCAAAGCATAGTTCTAAGCAGTGTATACAAGTGCCAAACTTGTATTCCTGTCTTCATGAGAATGACACAAATGTTTCACTTTTAATTATGATTTGAACAATTGTTTCTTATCAATTGAGTTGAAGAAGTTTTCTTTTATTTTGAATTTACTGAGATATTTTAATAGGACTTTAATTTCATCTTTGTAAATGTTTTTCCTGAATCTATTCAGATGACAACATTAATTTTCTCATTGAACACAGATAATTTTACAAATTATCTTAGTTGAATTATATTTTCATTTTCTTTTTTGACTCATTTTGTACAATGCTTATGTTTGCTACAAGTCTACCATTAAATCCAAGAATATGGTAGTTCAACACTTGCAGATGAATTAATTTTGTAGCCTTGCCTTTGACCTTTTGGTTTTTACTCTAATGTTGCCTAGCAGGTTGTAGAGGGTTGATAAGTGCCTGTCTACCTCCAGTCCCATCTTGCCTGAAATATTTAATTGGCTGTAAGCCCTTTTTGGTTCTTCTTTCCTCTTGGCTACAAGGGTCCTGGGGAACTGGATGGACCCAGGCCAGGTAGCCACATCACCCTGGCAACAGATAGGACAAAATAAGAGTTTGGTCAATGATGCTGCCTCTGGAAGATCTTGGCCAAAAGTAGGGGGAGGGCTTGTGAACTAAAATAAAATCTCAATGCTTCCACCCACCAGCTGACTGAATGGACCCCCCCCTCTTAGCCAAGAGGATATCCTAACACTAAATTGTTTACCACAAGGAGGGAGGTCAGACATGCCTCATCATGCCACCCTCCCTTCTTGGAGATATCTTTTGCAACTCATTAACAGGTCTAAGGCTATGCAAAACAAACCTGCAGGTCCTCAATTTATACAACAAATGTATGCTTGGTGGTTGTCTCTGATTTACAGACTTACTTACCTTAACATTCCAAGCCGTTAGACAAAAGCTTCATGTCTTTAACTGATTATGTCAAAGAGTCTAAACCCACCTATCACCGGTAAGCCCCCATTTCAAGATGGCCAACCTTTTTGAGCCAAAACCAATCTATGCCATCCATGTAT
This sequence comes from Cheirogaleus medius, assembly GCA_008086735.1. Lineage (NCBI taxonomy): Eukaryota > Metazoa > Chordata > Mammalia > Primates > Cheirogaleidae > Cheirogaleus > Cheirogaleus medius. The sequence goes on from VBSM01000361.1 coordinate 49,011,412, forward strand.
TGATTTATGACTTTACCTGAAACCCCTTTCTCCCTAAAATGTATAAAATCAAACTATAACCCAACAATGGTGAGTCCACTTGCTCAAGGCTTCCTGGGCATGACTCCAGGTCATGGTCCTCAAATTTGGCTCAGAATAAATCTCTTTAAAATAATAACAATAAAAACAGATGTTGATTCTAAATGACAATCATACTTTTCATTTCTTATACTATGTTTGTCTAATACTTAAGAGTTATATCAGCCTTACAAAACTATTTTGGAACCTTTTCTAATTTTCAGTTTATATAAAGTGAAATGTACTTATTTCTTGGTGAATTATATAATTTATGAGAACAGGCAATTTAAACTCATGTCTCTCAAATATGGAGACATAAGACAGAAAAAACAATGAGTGATGACAAAGATTAATTTAAAAATATAATCATCAAGCTGAATACACTAGGTATATATAGGTAAAACAGAGTAAACATTAAATATTCTCAAAAGTAATCATGCATTGGTTACCACATTAATTAATTAGCCATATTTTATTAATATATAGCTCTGTCTATAGGCCAGAAAATGTTCAGAGGTCTGTGCATATATTAGGTAATTTGATTCTCACAAATAACCTGTAAATTGAATACTTCTATTACATTCATGTTACAGAAGAAGAACATGAGGAAGAGATGATTGAAAGGTATGTAACTATTTAGTGGCAGGATTAGTATTTAAATCCATCATTTTGACTCCAGAACCTATGTGGTTAGCCAATGCTATATGACCTTTCAAATAGCAACTCTCAACAAGTATCGATAAGTAAATACTTAATGAAATACTCAAAATAGATTTTGAAAATATAACATTCCCTTACCACAACACAATCATTAAAGAGACTTAAAAAATAAATTGAAATTACCTTGTATTGAAAAATTTAAAGATGTCCATAAATAAAATGTGAATAAAGGAGCTATCACAATGAAAATCAAAATTAATAACTTTTAAAATTAAATGGTAATAAAACTAAATATGTACTTGTGATATTGCAAAAATGTATATGAAAGAGACATTTATAATCTTAAAACTAATATTAGAAAATAAAAATATTGAAAATTAATTAGCTAACAGTCCACATTAAGAAATTAGAAAGACAAAAACAAAGACGGGTCATTAAATGACAAAAAATTTGAATCAGATTTATCAGTGAAGTAGAAAACAAAGAAGTGATAAAGAGGGTAAACAATGCCAAAGTTCTTTGTTTTTGTAAAAGATAAGAGAACTATAACAATCTATAATATTGATTTGAATGACACCCGTTTTCCAGCAGATGTTTCTAGAAGGGTTGATTAGAATCTTCTCATACTTTAATATTGAAAATTGTTTTCAATAGTTAAATACTATATTTGAGAGACAGCTCAGCTGAATATAAAATCTTTAGTTCACATTTCCTTTGAGTTTTTAAAAAATGCTTCCGCATTATTGTTTGCTTTGAAAGTTAGTTTTGAAAAGTTATAATAATTTTTTCAAGTCATTTGGTCATTTTTCTGAGAAGCATTGAAGATTTTATTTTAGCTTTGAAATCTAATTCTTTTATTTCAGTAGGTCTCAGGATTGATTTTCCCGTGTTAATTTTCCAAAGTACCTGTTAAGCCCTTTCAGTGTCTATTTTCAGACTTTTTTTGTATTTCTGGAGAGTTATTTTGCATTATAGTTTTAAATATTAGTTCTGTTCCATTGTTTTGTTTTTCTCAAAGATTCCGAGATAACATAAATATTATTTCTATGCAGTTGTTCCAGTTCCATTACTTTTTGACTTTTTTATTTCTTTATCTTAGTTATGTAGATTATTTTATCTATATATTTATTTGTTTGTTTGTTTGTTTATTTATTTTGGAGGCCGTTCACCTGAAGCGTGCATATAACCTATTGTTTTCTTACTCTTTTCAATGTCCCTTATTAACTTTTCATTTGAGTCTTTTCTCCCTTAGGCACAAATTTACTTTTATTTCTTAGTTAAATGTGTCTTCCATTTTTTCTTCTAAGTTCACTCAGCTCTTTTTTCACTTGTCCCTATTTTATGTTTACTTCATCTCAGGTTTGAGGTGTCAGATTCAGAGTGATTTCACACATACTTGTTTGAGTAGTATTAATTGTGTTAGGAGTGTAGACTTAGAGTTTTCTTCTACTTCATGCTTGGTTTTTGGTTGAGTTTGGGGATTGTCCTCAAATGATTTATATGAATTTTAATTTTTTTATTTTCTTCAATGATTCTGTATGGAATTTATTTTCCTATTATTTGTTTTTTGATAGTAGGGTATTTTGCCAGATCCTAGCTTAACATCTATTATTTTTTCCTTTTTCTTCACCATCCAATTGCCAAAAAGTCCTTCTTCTTTATTTTTTTCCTTTTGCTCCCCGAGAAATTATGCATTTAGTAGAGTATCCTTTTATATCACACTTGCCCCTTTCACCTGGCTGTTTCACTTTAAATCAGGTCTGGGATCTTTTATAAGGCACTGTCTCTCTAAATCACAAGGTGGGTCATTTATGTGGCTTTTGATCCTTTAAAAATTTTCCTCTATATAACATGCTCTGATTGTTCCATTACCCTTTAAAAATTTTCAGATTTAGAAAGAATTTAATCTCCCTGCTTCTACAAAAATAATTAAGGACAGGTAGAGGTGAGGCAGGAGTGTGGGGACCACAGTGTTGTGGCTTATCTATTTTTCTCATTATACTCACAGTTATTTTGCAGTTTTGGAAATTACGGAAGATTGTTTACTATACATCTACCATTGTCTTCAGCTAACTGGAAGTTCGGAATCTGCTTTTGTTTTTATGAATTTTTATAATTTTCACTTTTTAATTAAACTAGTATATTAATATTTAGTATAATTATGATTATGGTTGTATTAAAGTGTAACATTTTATTATTTATTTTCTGTTTGCTTCTTATTCTTCTAAGCCTTCTTTCCTGTTTTCTTTTATAGTTTTGCATTTTTAATAATTCCATTTCAATGTATCTACTAGCTTTGAGCTATGCTTCTTTGCATTTTCATTGGATGCTCTAGGTATTACAATATATATCCTTCAATTTACTATTTATTGAGAGTTAATATTATACTCTTTTATCTAATGTGCAGAAACTTTGCAAACACATAGGTTCTTTAGCAATTATATCATCTTTTATGAAATAGGTATATTATATAAAATAATATAAATTTTGCATTAAATAACCTTATCTGTTTTAAAATACAAAAAGAAGAAAAAAAATCTTTGATATTTACTCAGATATTTACAATGTGCAAAGCTAATCATTTGTTTGAACATCAAAGTTTCCTGTTGATGTCTTTTGCCTTTAGCCTAAGAAATTTATTTCATTTGCTGATGTATCTGGTACTGATGAAGTGATTTTATTTTATCAGAAAATTTATTTATATTGTCTTCATTTTTTAAATATATTTTGCTGGGCATAAATTTGGGGTTTATAGGCATTTTGGTTTTTGTTTTGTTCTGTCAGCATAAGGGGTGTTGTTTTACTGATTTCTGCCTTTCCTGTTTTCTTTTGAGAAGCCCATGATTTGGGCACCATTGTTTCCTTATGTTTAATGAGTCATTTGTTATGTCTACTTTCAAGATTTTCTACTCATCTTTCTTTTCAGCACTTTTATTATGATGTGATAATCAGGGTTTTTATTCTTTTAATTCTGTTCTTTCTTTATTAATTTTTGAGACAGTGTCTCAACCCCATTGCCCAGGATAGAGTGCAGTGGCATCATCACAGCTCACTGCAACTTTAAACTCTTGGTTGGGCTCAAGTGACCCTCCTGCCTCAGCCTTCCTAGCACCTGGAAAAACAGGTGTTTACCTGGTTAATTTTTTAAATTTTTGTAGAGATGAAGGTCTCATTATGTTGCTCAGGGTGGTCTGGAACTCCTGGCCTCAAATGATCCTCCCCCCTTGGCTTCTCAAAGTGCTAGGATTACAGGCATTAATCATAGCACCCAAACTTAATTTTGTTTTCTCTGTTGAAGTCTGAGCTTTCAAAATCTGTAAATATACATGTTTTATTAATTTTAGAAGTTTTTCAATTTTATGTCTTCATATTATTTTTGCAGTCTATCTCTGCTCTTCTTTGGAACTTCAATTACTCATATGTTAAATCTATTTATATTGTCCCATTGATTCCCAAGACTTCTAAAACATTTTTTCACTTTATTCTTCAGTTTTGAAAATTTTTCTGTATTTCTATCTTTAAGCTCATTGACTCTTTCTTTTTTAAATAATTTCCATTCTGCTATTAAATCAATTTTTTCACATACCTTATAGATTCAAAATATTCATTTGAGTCCTTTTATAATTTTATTTATTTTCTAAGATTTCTTTTATTTTCATTCATTATATGGGTATTTTACGTTGATCATAGTTTTATATTTTCATTAAAGTCCTTACTAAATATTTCTACCATGTGGTTATTCTCATGGTTGGCATATATTATCTTTTCCCTTGAGATTGAATAGAATTTTCCTGGATCTATATATACTTAGTAATTTAAGATTTTGTCTGGACTTGGTGAAAACTGAATTATGTTATATTTCTCTGAGAAGTATTTATTTTCCTTTGTTTTTATAACAAATTAACTGGTAGAGACACAAACTGCAAACTCTGTTATGCCTGCAGTAGGTGGTGGTCCATATCATAGTTCAGACTGTTTTGAATCTTTCTGTTGTTTCTGGGTTCAGTTGTCATTAAGATAGTAGGGCAGACTTTAAAACCATATTTGGGTTCCTCTTCCCTGACTTTCTCCTTTCTGGCTCTATTCTCTTTCTATGGAAGCTCAAGATGCCCAGATTCCTCTGTCCAAAAACATACTGGACTTTGTGTTACAGTTTTAGCTACCCCAAATCCCTGTCTTTATTGTTGCTGTCCAGGCGGCCAAGGGGAGAGAGAAAGAGAGAGAGAGAGAGAGAGAGAGAGAGAGAGAGAGAGAGAAAAGGAAGCAATATTATTGCAAATCTGGTTGTTTCCTCCAAGTTTTAACTTCCCTCAAAAATCTGCCTGCATTCTTTTGTTTTCAGTTATGTATTTTTTAACTGAGTTTATAATTGGTATCTGCAACAGTCATTTGTTATTTGTTTACTCTTTAGTCACAGAAATAGTGCCTCTATGGACACATTTTAAAACTTTGTTTTTTCTCTCGGTTATTATGAGTAAATAATACCTATTGATTTACCTTCAGATTAACCAACCTGTTTTATTTTCTGAAATTTCCAGTTTGTTTTTATCCCACCCAGTAACTGTTCCATTTCATGTACTGTACTTTTTAGTTCTAAAATTAATATTTGGTTCATTTTAGTAGTTTTCTTTTCTTCACTGAGATTTCCAATCCATTTACTTATTTAGATATCATATTTAATAACTGCATTAAAGTCCTTTCTTGCTATTTACAATGTATGGGTCGACTTGATTCTTTTTCTACTTATTGCTCATTTCTCTTATGATATATATTTTTCTGCTTCTTTGCATGTCAAGTAATTTTGATTATGCAGTGGAAATTATATATGGTCTATTTTATATAATCCAGACTTCTTTATCTTCTTCTAAAGTATGTTAATCTTTCTCTAATAGGTAATAAAGGAGTAGCTGATTCACTTGAATTTGGAGGAGGTTGGTGCTCTTTTCTGTTTTAGAGCAAGTATGTTTTTACGCTTTGTCCTTCGAAAATCCCTTAGATTTGGGGCATAGTCTCTACTACAAAAGTGGAGCTACAGTGGGAAGCCTGAGGTATTCACCAGTGATAACTTTTAAGCCTATCCTCCTAAAAAAAAGTAAGACTGCAGGTTTCTGCTTGAGTTCTAGATGTCTTAGGCAACATTAAATGTGGACTGCCCTCAAAGGAAAGCCAGTGAACAAGAATATCATTCAAGGTAGTTCCCATCTTACATGGGTCAAATTCTTTCCAGTATCTACCTCAATCTTTAGGTCACTTTCCAGTTTCTTCAAAGTGTAGGGTTTTTGTTTGCTTGGTTAAGCTTTGTTTTTTGTATTTTTGCAAATCTTTTTTCTTTTCTTTTTTAAAATATTTTTAAAATTTCAGAATATTATGGGAGTACAAACATTTTAGTTACATATATTGCCTTTGCATCACCCAAGCCAGAGATACAAGTGTGTCCATCCCCCAGACAGTATGCTTCACACCCATTAGTTATGAATTCACCCATCCCCTCCACCCCCTTCCAAACTGTCTGGCTCCCGAGGAATATCACTTCCACGTGTGCACGTAAGTGTTGATCAGTTAGTAACAATTTGATAGTGAGTACACGATGGTGCTTGTTCTTCCATTCTAGTGATACTTCACTTTGAAGAATGGGCTGTAGCTCCAACCAGGATAATATAAGAGGTGCTAGCTCACCATTTGTGGCTGAGTAGAACTCCATGGTATACATATACCATATTTTATTAATCCACTCATGTATTGATGGGCACTTGGGTTGTTTCCACATCTTTGCAATTGTGAATTGTGCTGCTATGAACATTCGAGTGCAGGTGTCTCTATTAGATCAATAGGATGGCTTTTTTTCCTTTGGGTAGATACCCAGCAGTGGGATTGGTGGACCAAATGGTAGTTCTACTTTTAGTTCTTTGAGATATTTCCATATTACTTTCCATAGAGGTTGTATTAATTTGCAGTCCCACCAGCAGTGTAAGAGTATTCCTATCTCTTCACATCCATGCCAGCATTTATTGTTTGGGGACTTTTGATAAAAGCCAATCTCATTGGAGTTAAGATATCTCATGTGGTTTTGGTTTGCATTTCCCTAATGATTAGAGATGTTGAGCAATTTTTTATATGTTTGCTGAACATTATTCTGTCTTTTGCAAAGTTTCTGTCCGTGTCCTTTGCCCACTTTTTAATGGGGTTGTTTGATATTTTTTCCTTGTTAATTTTCTTAAGTTCTGTATAGATTCTAGTTATCAGCCCTTTATCAAATGTGTAGCATGCAAATATTTTCTCCCATTCTGTAGGTTGAATATTCACTCTAATGAGAGTTTCCTTGGCTGTGCAGAAGCTTTTTAATTTGATCAGATCCCAAGGTTTTAAATTATTATCTGTAGGAGAGTTAGTCTAACACAAGCTACTTCACTATTTTTGGAAGAAGAACCCTTTATTTTTTATGTTCTATTTATTAACTTGCATCTGCAAAATAAAACAATACAAACTTAAGGAACAAAAAGGTATGAGAATTTATTTCAATAAAGCATATTAAAAATGATAGAACACATTGTAAATATTTGCCATTATAGTTGTAGGTCCAAGGTAGTTTGCCAACTGATTAGTTTTAAATTTGTCTGTCAGTTTGAGTTCCTATTATCTAGTAGATATACTCAGCTCTTAGATGATTTTCTGAATCAATGTTACACAGAATAATTTCATAATCTGATATCCTGTTGGAATAATCCTACTTAAATGCATCTGGGTCTTCTTTTGTATATAAGTAGTTTTATTGACTCATAAAACCTTAAAATTAGAAGGAAGACTTGTGATCATCTCTAGTCCAATCTCCCATCCCATATAAGAAATCCTCAATCTCCTTAACAAATGGCCATTCAAAATCAGTTTAAATACTATCAATGAGATAATGTTCATTGTTGTGCTTTTACCCAGACAGAAAAAAACACACACTGAAGATACACACCGAAACAAGACAGATTCCTCCTTATTCAAATTCTCACAGAATTAACCAGATTTGACAACTTAATTTCAATTCCCAGCTAACCAGTGGTTTCATCTAAAGAGGACATGACTCAGGCTTAACATGTTCTAAATTTCTGAGAAGCCAAGCATGATAACAAGATTTGAGGTTAAAAGAAATCCAGTTTTTAATCTATTCTTAAATTTATGTCCAAAACAGACTGTGAGCAGAATAGAAAGTTTTGTTTTCTAAGCCAACATTTTCCCCCTCGAGTTACTTGAAGCAGATAAAGCCTGGTCTACCACTTCTCAAAGCTTCTCTCTGACTCTGCTTCAGGCTGAAACAGACAATGAGGCACAAGTTTACAAAAGGCACTAAAAGAGTTTAGGTTTCTAAAACTCATAGAGACACAATTAAAGGATACTTTCATTTAAAATTGAATATAGTACCTTGCAATTTAGGATAATTCATTGCTATTTAAATAGACTAATACAATATAATTTATAATTATATAATTTATAATTATATATAATTTATAAACATTATAATTTATAAATTATATAATTTATAAACATTTAATTTATAATTTATAAACATTATTCTATTACTTAAAAGTAGCCTTATATACATAAATTTAAACTTCACATACTATATGGATTTACATATATTGTATATATTTATAAGTACTGACAAAACTGACTCAATATCAGTTGCATGGGCTTTGAATATATTCTTTAGTGGCAGAAGTTATTGATGACTGTCCTGCCCAAAGCTTTGTTGTAATGAAACACATACATCTGTGAGAGGACTAGTTAAATATGAAATTCAACTTTTTGTCAGAAATTTCACATACCCATGGGCTATTAGACATTATATAATTACAAATACTATCATAAATTTGGTGACTTTTGACATGCATATTAAAGCCAAATTGATATATATGAATTTCTTTTATAGTACCCAATAGACATGCAATTTGCAATCCATGTAATTTAGGTATGCTCTTATTTATTCTCCTTTATCTGTGAATTGAAAATAAATCAGAGGACCATTAATAGTTCACAGGTTAAAACATTGGAAAAAAGATAGAAATGATATCTAAGTCTCTCCGGATTTTCTGTTCTAAGTGTATATCTTTAAATAAAACTGCCAAAGTATAGAGGTTTATGTATTTGGGGGATATACTATTACCTGATGGATGTTGGAAAAATAAAAAGTCTTATTGCTATTTAGAGGTAAGTTTTTTGACAAAGGACAAAGCAAATAGTCCTACTCTCCTGGTATAATAAAATAGAAGTTTGTGAGATGATTAAATGGCTAGAAGCAAACTCTCAGGATTTGATTGTTATCACAACCCAATAATAAATAAGGAGTTCATCGGTTTGGTGATTTGTTAAGGGAGTAAGCTGAGAGTATTATAAAAGGAAGCCACACAGAACTATACATTTATATGATACCTCAAATCTAACTGAGAGATTGGGAGGTAAGGAGCTATTTTAATAGAAAAAAAGAAGTATGTTGAATATGCTCTTCTGCCAGAGCCACATCTATGTTCAGTAAACAAGAGTCAGTTGCCACTTACATAGGAGAATGTAAAAAGTCTTGGGTAATGTCCATCATTATACTTAGGAGTTATAATACCAAAAGGAAGTCATGAAGAATACAACTTTGAAGGGGCAGATAACACACACAAATATATTCACAATAATTCAAAAACAGAAAATGCAGAGAACATAACATGGGAAAAGAAAAGAGCATATTCTCCTCTAATGGAAGCTGCCCAACAGCTTATTATAACAATCAATACTCTATAAACCTATACTTTCTATAAAGGAAATATTGAAAAAATGCATGCTGGCTCTGGGAACAAGGTACATTTCTTAGTGAATGATGCTTCCCTGTTTATGATTATGATGGTGGCTGAATACAGACTTGCAGAAGTGGCATGCTCCGTTAGAGTGTACACTGGTTTCCCTAAAATGTGATCTTGAAATATTCTGAGTATAAACTGAGGCTTATCAAATGCTGTAATCATAATGCAGAGAGAGAGAGAGAGAGAGAGAGAGAGAGAGAAACAAAGATAAATAAATGACAAGAATTCAGAAAAGACCTTTGGCAAAAATCTGGGTTACATGGTGCCCGGATAATTATTTCATTATTTTATCAGGTAAATATTTTGGATTTTAGATGAAATTTTAAAAGTTATATGAAAATTGAACTTTTTTCTATTTAGACTATTTAAAGAAAATCCTTGAATTTTAAAATATACTTCATAATCATAGAAAAACCAACCCAGGATTGATGATAGATAGATAGATGTTAGATATCATAAACACCAGCTGATGTAATTAAATTTTTTAAAAAATATGGAGGATAATGTAAAAATGAGAAAAATACCAGATAAAAATTGCAAAGCCCTGCGTATGAATAATATTAGATGGGATAGTAAGAATATGGCTCTTGCATGCTTCTTCAGTTTCATCTATTTCCACTCTTCTTTAGGAACACTTCAATTCATTTTATTTCCTCAAAGGCAATAAGGTCTTTCATGTCTCAGGAAAACAAACCTTGTCTTACTAGATTACTTTTCCTTTCACTATTCTATAACTGTGTGCCTTGCTCTGACAGAGCAAACAAGTAAGCAACATTGGAGAAGGTTGGTGAGAAAGGAGCTCACAGTCTGAGCACACTTTAGTGTGTTGCAGGTTTTTAAGAGGAAAGATTTGAGCCCCACTCTTTGTGGACCCCTGAGTGTGGTGGAGAATAAAGACACACCTGGAAGTTGCAGGGCCCACCACCTAGGATATTTGAGTACCTTTCCTGAGTCACTAGAGCTGATCACAGGACAGCTTATTCTATCAGGCAAGCACCACTAAATGGCAGGGAGGTCAATTTGCACAGCTCTTTACAGAATTTACTTAATCATAAAGGATGTGGAAGATGCTTACCCACAAGCATGACTTACTGTTTTATACATAACACTGGGTGTGCCAATATAGTTAACAATGTTAAAAGGAACATAGGGCTACAGAATGAGAAAGGATTTCAAAGTATTCGATCCTCCCTCATCAAAGAGAGACAAAGAATCTTCCCACACACATAGCTTACCACTGCTACAGGTTAAAAATAATTAGCAACTGAAAAAACCACCATGCTAAGGTTATCTATAACCAAGACATCCATTCAAAGCATAGATCACCATCAAAGTACCCACAAGAAAACAAAAGGTTTTTACCTAACATATGCTACAGTCAAACCCTTTTGAGTTAAGGAAAAAGAAAAAGTCCCATCTAAACAAAAGAAAATCCAAAAATAAGAAGCAACAACTACTCTGGATGAGAAGGAATCAGTGAAAGAACTCCAGCAGTATGAAGAATCAAAGCAAAATGACACCCCCAAAAGTGAACACCAGCAATGGATACTAACGAAAATATAAATATTAAAATCACAGATAAAGAATTCCAAACATGGATTGTAAGGAAGCTCAATGAAATCCAAGAGAAAATGGAAAACCAACTCAAAGAAACCAAAAAAATGATTCAGGAAATGAGTGAAAGTTTACAAAAGATATCCATGTATTAAAAAAAAAATAGAACTTCTGTAAATGAAAAGTTCATTTAAGGAAATACAAAACACAGTTCACAGTGGAAAGTTTTAAGAATAGGCTAGACCAGGCAGAAGAAAGAATCTCAGAGCTTGAAGACAACTCTGTCAAATTAACTCAGTCAGTGAAAAATAAAGAACAAAGAATGAAGAGGAATGAACAAAGCCTACAAGATATATGGAATTATGTAAAATGGCCAAATAAAAGAATCACAGACATCCCTGAGGCTGAAGAAGAAAATGCACAAGGGCTGAAAAACCTATTTGAGGGAATTATTGAGAGAAACTTCTCTGGTCTTGCTAGAGATTTAGACATCCAGGTACAAGAAGTTCAAAAAACACCTTGGAGATTCATCACAAAGAGGCAATCACCAAGATACATAGTTATCACAGTGGCCAAAGTCAACATGGAGGAGTAACTCCTGCAAGCTGTCAGGAAATGAAAACCCATTGGCCTAAATACAGACTTCTCAACAGAGAACTCACAAGCCAGAGAGATTAGGCCCCATTTTCTGTCTTTTTAAATAGATCAACTGCCAGCCTAAAATTTAGTATTCTATAAAACTAAGTTTCATATATGAAGGAGAAATAAAGACTTTTCCAGAGAAGCAAACATTGAGGAAATTTGTCAAGACCAAACCTCCCCTGTAAGAACTATTCAGAAGAACAACATTAAACAAGGATCAGCATGATAGACACCTATCAGTTTAAAACCACCCCAAAGCTAAAGATTAGACCTCATAAAAAACAATAGCACAAGAAGTAAACAAAGCAACAAGGTAATACTCAACAGGATGTAAAGAACAGCAACCCAGCAACATATATATCAATTCTATCAATCAACGTGAACAGTCTGAATGCCACTCAAGAGACATAGGCTGGCTATGAATAGACAAAAACATACCACCCAAGTATCTCCTGTCTCCAGGAAATACATCTAATCCACAAGGACACATATATACTCAAGGTGAAGGGATGGAAAAAAAAATTCTGTTCAAATGGAAATCAAAAGAAAGTATGTGTAGCCATCGTCATATCAGATAAAGTTAACTTTAATCAACAATAGTAAAGATAGACAAAGATGATCATTTTATAATGGTAAAGGGAATAATTCAACAAGAAGATGTAACAATGCTAAATATTTATGTACCTAACACAGAAGCACCCAAGTTCATAAAGCAAACCCTATGAGATCTAAGCAAAGAGATAAGCAGTAGCATCATAGTTGTCAGGGACTTCAACACCCTACTGATGGAAATGGACAGATTGTTGAAGCAGAAAATAAAATAAATAAAGAGACACAGGACTTAAATGGGACTCTAGAATAAATGGGCCTAACAGACATTTACAGAACATTCTACCCAAAAGTACTGAATATACATTCTTCTCATCAGAGCATGGAACATTCTACAAGACTGATCATATTGTAGGTCACAAAAACATTGCTCAATAAATTCAAAAAAAAATAGAAATAATACCACGTATCTTCTCAGACTACAGTGGAATAAAACTAAAATTCAAATCCAAGAGAAACACTCAATGATACATAAATCCTGGAAATTAAACAACCTGCTGCTGAACAATTATTTGGTAAATAATGTAATTGAGATGAAAATCAAAAGATTTCTTGAACTGAATGTCAAAGGGGACGCAAGCAATCAAAATCTATAGGACTCACCAAAAGGAGTCCTAAGGGGAAAATTCGCAGCCTTAAAAGCCTACATCAAAAAGACAGAAAGATCAAAATATTACAAATTAACAATCTAATAACAGGTCTTAAGGAACTAGAAAAGGAAGAGGAAAACAACCCCAAAGCCAATAGAAGAAAAGAAATAACTAAGATTAGAGCAGAATTAAATGAAATGGAAAAAAATAATAATACAAAGGATCAATAAAGCAAAAATATTGTTCTTTGAAAAGATAAACAAAATTGATAGACCTCTTGCTAGATTAACCAGGAACAGAAGAGAAAGGACCCAAATAAGCTCAATCATAAACAAAAAAGGAAATATTAGAACTGATACCACAGAAATACAAAGTATCATCCATGAAAACTATGAAAATCTCTACACACATAAATTCCAAAACATAGAGGAAATGCACATATTTCTGAAAACATACAACCTCCCAAAACTCAATCAGGAAGATATAGTATTCCAGAACAGACCAATAACAAGAAAGAGATTGAAGCAGTAATAAAAAAATCTTCCAACAATAAAAAGCCCTGGACCAGATGGACTCACAGCTGAATTTTGCCAGGCCTACAAAGAAAAGCTGGTACCCATAGTACAGAAATTATTTCATAACATCAAGAAAGAGTGAATCCTTTCCAACTTATTTTATGAAACCAGTATCACCTTGATACCAATGTCAGGAAAGACACAATGAAAAAAGAAAACTACAGACCAATATCTCTTATGAATGTAGATACAAAAATCGTCAATAAAATACTAGCAAACCAAATTCAACAGTGCATCACAAAAATAATCCACTATGACCTGGAAGGCTTCATCCCAGGGATGCTTAGATGGTTCAACATATGTAAATCAATAATGGTGATTCATCACATAAACAGATGCAAAAAAAGACCACATGATTGGCTTAATAGATGCAAAAAAAAAAATTCCACAAAATCCAGTATGCTTTTCATGATAAACCCCCCAACAATCTAGGCATAGAAGAAATATCTAAACATTATAAAAGCTATATATGCAAACCAACAGCCAACATCATACTGAAGGAGGAAAGTTTAAAGCATTCTCACTAAGAATTGGCATAATACAAAAGTACCCACGGACACCACTTCTATTCAATGTAAGGCTTGAAGTTGTAGCTAGAGCAATCAGACAAAAGAAAAAAATAAACGGTATCCAAATTGGGATAGTGAAGGTCAAACTATTGGCTTTTGCTAACAACTTAATCTTATAACTAGAAAACCCCAAAGATTCCACCAAGCGACTCCTGGAATTGATAAATAAATTTAGCAAAGTCTCTGATTACAAAATCAATGTACAGAAATTAGTAGCATTCCTAAACACTAATAACAGTCAAGGTGAGAATCAAATCCAAGACTCAATACAATTCACAATAGGCACAAAGAAAATAAAATACCTAGGACTATATTTAAACAAGGAGGTGAAAGATCTATATAATTAGAACTACAAAACACTGAGGAAAGAAATCGCAGATGACGCAAACAAAGGGAAAAACATATCATGTTCATGGATCACAAGAATCAACATTGTTAAAATGTCCATACTACCCAATGTGATTTACACATTCCATGCAATCCCCATCAAAATACCAACATCTCATTTCCTGGATCTAGAAAAAATAATTCCACTCTTCATTTGGGACCAGAAAGGAGCCCGGATAGCCAAAGAAATCTTAAGCAAAAGGAACAAATCAGGAGGCATCACATTACCAGACTGCAAACTATACTACAAGTCTATATTAACCAAAACAGCATGGTATTGGCACAGAAATAGAGACATAGACCAACGGAACAGAACAGAGAACCCAGATATAATACCCTCCACATATAGCCAACTGATCTTTGACAAAACAAACAAAACAGACAACAAAATACACTTGGGAAAGAAGCCCTATTCTGTAAATGGTGCTAGGAAAATTGGATAGCCACATGCAGAAGGATGAAAGAGGATCCATATCACTCATCACTCACAAAAGTTAATTCAGGCTGGATAAAAGACCTAAATGTAAGGCACAAAACCATAAGAACTCTAGAAGAAAACATTGCAAAAAATCGGTAGAAAACTATTTTTCATTATTGAACAAATTGGACTGCCAATTGTTTCATAGTGTTACCTTTTTCTTGGGTTATTGTGTAGCTCTTAATATATTTTTAGTTGGGAATAACATTTATATGGAGTCCATTATAACAAGAAGAGACAAAGTATCAAAGATCTGCAGGGAGACCCCTTCAAGAAGAAACTTGCTTATGTGATGACTCGCAAATTACCTGGCTGATTCCGGAAACCAAAAGGAGTGTGACAAAAGTGTGGCAAGTGAGGGATAAATGGGTAGGAAATAAGATAGGAGAAGTGTTCAGAAGCCTCCTGGGCTAAAAGTAATGGGAAAACATTAGAGAATGTATGGCAGGGAATTGACATGATTTGAATTCTGCTTTTTTAAGGGCACTGTGGCTGCTTTGTGAAGGATGGATAACAAAGAGACAAGAGTGGGAAGCAGAGAGCTGCCATTCCATTATTTTAGGGAAACTATGTTAATAGCTTAGAGTAGGGTATTGATGATGAGAATAGAATCTGACAGATTATATGTACAAGTTGGATTTGGAAACAAAACAATCTGATGAGGTATTTGATTGGGAAAAGCAGGAAAAAGAGCAGAAACCAATGATAGCTTGTAGGGTTTGGCTAGCATGATCATTTGTTTTCATTTACAGGTGAGAGATACTGAGAAACAGATATTGAGTAAAAAAGGGGAAAATCAAGTGTATGTTATGGATATCTTTCTGTTGTTATAACCAAATGCCTGAGACTGGGTACTTTATAAAGGAAAGAGGTTTATTAGGCTGAGAGTTCCAAGATCAGGTGACCACACAGGGTTAGCTTCTGCTGAGGGTGTTGTGCCTCATCACATCACTTTGGAGAAGAGTAAGGGGAAACAGGCTCGTGTAGAGAAACCAAACATGCGAGGCTGCTTTGCTTTATAACCATCTGCTCTTGCAGTAACTAATCCAGTCCTATGAGAGTGGAAATCCACCCTGAGAGAAAGGCATTAATTCCTCTTAAGGACCCAATCCTCTCAGAAAGGCACTACCTTTCAATATTACCACATCAACATGAGTATTGGTGAGGGCAAATCATATACAAACCATAACAATGTGTTAATTTTTGATGTTTATTATCTATCTAGTTATAGATGTCAAACATATAGTAAATATTCAAGTCTGGAATGTAAGGAACAGGTTTTAAAACCTCCCTCTTAAGTCAAACATCCATTCTTGCCTAGACAGCTTATTAGAATTCCTTGTGTTGCTTTTCAAAATCACAGTCCCCAAATTTCTGATAACTCTTTAAAGAAATTATATTATTCATCTTCAATTTAGTATTTCTTCATGTAAAGAGAGGCACTTTTTGGTGATCTGTATTAACATGTGAACTCTACGGAATCAGAAATTTCTAAAACTTAGAGGGCAATAATAAAAATAAAATGAAGGCTTGATTCAGAGTTTTACTTCTTTATTTCTTCTCTGCCCTGTATACTGAGTAATTAATCCTGACTCTCAGTATGAACCCTGAATTACATGGTCAGAAAACAGTTGAGATACTTTAAATGCATTTTATCCTTGACTTCTTATCTGTAACTTTTCCTCATTTCTCTTTATAAAAACATTCCTCCTTGCTTTATCTCTTATTTGTTCATCACTTTAAAAACATTCATCTGGAACATTTTTGTCTTTATAACTCCATGGTATGTTCTGTTTCAACTTAAATAAATGAGGGAAAAAAACATAGCTCAGTTAACATCTCCCTCTAGCTTCTTACACCCAATGGCTCACACATATGATCTTTGTACCCAACCCCCTATCATTGAACATCGTAGACTTGAGTATCCACCAGTCAGCTTGAATACATGAATCACGTGCCTCCTATTTCAACTTGCCACTCTGCTTGAAACTCCATTATTCACCTGGCTCTGCCCTAATCTGTGCTTGAGGAGCTTTGCACCCATACATGGCATCATCCAGGCTCCCTTGAATTCTGGTCTGTGACTGGGATTGGCCAATGATATCACAAGCAATCAGAGGGCTGTAAAAAGGAAAGACCATGGTATTTATCACTCCTAACATTTATCCATTGCAATGCCTACATTCTATGGTTGGAATTCTTGTTGGGCAGCACTACTTCAATGGTTTTAAACTCTTTGAGAGGCTTCAATAACATCATTCTCACCCCTTCCCAGCCTGTCACTAGTGCTTCAGTATATAACCATACCTTGCTGTGTCCCTTAACCCTGGCCACACTTGTGTAATGATTCCCTTCATTAAAATCTTTTAAATTAAAATCTGAGTTTCCTCATATTGCTCTGAATGTTACCCTACTGTGTGCAAAGCAATGGCCTAAGCATTGTAATCATCAGAACATCCAAGAATAAAATAATTCTTCCCAGTTTTATCACCATGTAAAATCTTTCATTTAGCTGGGTACAGATGTGGTCTTAGTGATTCAGATCAGTCAGTGCCACAGTTTTAAAAAGCACATAGAAATAGTAAGCAATTTACTTTGCCGTTACTACGCTTCATTGCCACTTGGAAAAGGGAAATGTGCTAAACACAGAATGCTATCTTTCATTGTTCTCTTCTGAAAGAATGTTTCCATAATTCTTCTGAAATCAAAATATGTTTCTGTTGAATTAATGTCAGGGATTGAGTGGTAGCAATTTGCTTCCTCCTACACAATTTGAGAGAAGATGGGTAAAAAAGAAAAAAAAATGCTTTCACATAAGTGCTTTTGACTTAAAGCACAAATGTCAGGCAGGAAAAGTTACAAAAATATATTTATATGAAACAATAAATTTTAGAATGCGATTGTGTGTCATTTCATTTTAAACTACCCTTGGATTTGGTAGACTTAAAAGGCAACACTATTAGTTTATATAGATAGATATACACACATATACTCTTAAATATACATATATACACACTGAAAAACACATAAATATACATATATACATACATTCTTTATCTTTTATATATTTTATGAATTTTAGCATTACAAAAATATATTTTATTTATTAATAGCATTTATTACCAATACTCAGAGAACACATACAGGGAGTCTTTTGAAAAATATGCATATATCACACTCTGCATGATTAGTACAAGTAATAGAAAAGAACATTCTTTCCTTAATGTATCGGTCAGGGTTGCTTAGAGAAACAGAAGCAGTAGGAGTTAGATGACTAGATAGATAGATAGTTTTCAGAGTTCGCTTATGCAACTGTGAGAGATGGCAATTCTGAAATCCATAGGGCAAGTTGGGAGACTGGAACTGTCCAGCAGGAGCTAAGGCTGGAGTCTTGAGGCAGAATTACTTTTTACTCTGAAAAACCTCTGTTTTGTTTTTAAGGCCTTTCAATGGATTGGATGAGGTCCACTCAGATTTTCAAGGTAAATGTCCTTTACTTAAAGTCAACTGATTGTAGGTGTTAATCACCTTTACAAAATCCTTTCAAGCAACACCTAGAGTAGTGTTTTATTGAGTAAGTGGATGCCATAGCCCAGTCAAGTTGATCATAAAACTATTACAGGGAGTAAAATGTCTGATGTCATGGTAAGTGATATTTGTATAATAATTCAAAATAAAATGAAATTACTTTAAAACCCATTATCATAACTGATCATGTGCAATGAGGTTATGACAGAGTAATTAATGTTATTAGCCCAACTTTTCACTTGAGACATATGAACTCAAAGTGGTATGTGCAAGGTACCATGAAAGGCGACCTTTAGGGAAAAAAAGATTTAAAAATTGCAAATGTTTCAGAGAAATCTTTAAAAAGAGTGAAACAATAAGTGAATATTTTTAAATTATAGCAACTTATTTACAAGTATTTTGAACAAACAGGCAAGGCTGAAAACATAGGTTCTTAGGTCTAAATAAATAAGTAAATAAAAACCATCCATCCATTCATTCATTCATTCATTTTACTTGGCCTTCCTCATCTCAGTATTTTCATCTGTGAAATGTATATAAAAGTTAAAATACTTCATAGGGCTGTTAGGAATAATTAAATAATTTTATATAACATGCTGTACAGAGCTGTATATATTTTAATTATATAATATTTGTTAATTGTGGTTACTCTTACAGTAGCAATCTGTAAGATGAACTGTTTATTAGGTCTGTCCCTTTTTTAAAGGAACAGTTTGGATCAAATAATATTTACAGTCCTTCCAAACTGCTAGCTATATGTCCCTTCTTAGGTTTCCTTTTAAGTAGTGGCGATGCAGTAATCCCTTTGCACCTAGGAAGATTTCTGTGGTTAAACTTCAAGCGCAATATTAAGCACTAGTTATTTGGTTGTGGTATCAAATTTCAATCTCTAATTAACAAGTGATTGGTAGAATACTTTGCCAGAAGTGTTACGGAAATTATATCTATCCAGAATTGATACGACTTCTTTTTCTGTATTAACTGATCCTCTTGTTTGATCCAGATAATTTAGAAGTCACATCATTCCCTTGTAATGGTCATTTCATGCTTCATATCCATTAACATTAGCTGCAGAAAACCATGATTCTTTATCAGTGGTATTTCTTAGTGCTAACTACTTCATATACTACTGCAATGTTGAAATATAGGAAAGAATTGAATTTCCTTTAATTCATTGTTAAATGCTATCTTGAGCTATTCATTGTCCCAGAAATGACTTGTCTCTGAGATTTTTCATGGTCTTTCAGCACTCCTCTCTAACTCTAAAAAGAAACCAGAGTTCATTCTCAATTATCATCTGTGGTCAAGGTTTAAAACAGACCTTATGAAAACCTACATTAACCTTTGTACTGAGTAAAAACCAAATGGAAAAATTGGTTATTTTTTCTGTGACCCTTTTGTGATCTCTTGCTATAGAGTCAAAATATAACACTTTGAAAATATAAAAAGAATATGTACCTGAAGCATTAGAAGGACAAGGAAGAAAAACGTAAGGCATAAAATAAAATTTCAAAACTAGCTTCTTAATAAAATAAGAAAATAAAAGTTAAAAGACAAACTAGGAAATAATGGTATATTACATAAGATGAATGCATTATTTTTATTTTTATCATTGACAAAATACAAATTGAAATAATTGGCAAAAGCAACGAGAGTCACCTTTTTTAAAAAGATAACTTGGTAAAAATTTTAAATAAGCATTTTACACAAGAAAATTATCAATGCCTAATAATAAACATAAAATGTTTAAACTTACTGTACAAAATGTTAAAATATCATTCTTTGCCTATTAAATTGGAAGGATTTAAATCTACCTATTTATATTTTTATGTATCCATCTGTCTGCCAGTGTAACTAAGGAGACTGGTAATGAGACATTATTTAACACTGTTGATAGTAGTATAAAGTGATATAAACTCTTGAAACTCAAGGGGCATCAGGGATGAAAAAACTTAAAAAAAATGCATACCCTTCAAAATAGAAAATCCTGTTGTAGAAATTTGTAATTGTTCTATGTTCTGATTGTATGTGTGCCCCCAAAATTCATATTTTGAAAGCCTAATCCTGAAGGTGATGGTATTAATAAGTGGAGCCTTTTGGGAGGTGATTGGGTCATGAGAGCTCTGTCCTCATGACCTAATCACCTGCCTACATACTCTTCTACAGAGTACTCCAATAAAGAGGCCCCAGAGAGCTTCCTTTCCCCTTCTACCTTATGAAGACACAACTAGAAGGTGCTTTCTATGAAGAAAAGTCCCTCACCAGACACAGAATTTGCTAGCACCTTGGTCTTCTACTTCTCAACTTTCAGAATTACGAAAAACAAATTCTGCTGTTTAGAAGCTACCTAGTCTAAGACAAATTGTAAAAAGAATAGAAAAAACAATTTATAAGGATATTCATCAGGATACAATTTCTAATAATGCAAAATAAAAAGCAATATAAGCTTCTACAAATAAGAAATTGCATAAGTAAATGACATTGTATACAACTATTCAAAGTCAAATTGCAGAATACCAATTCATGACTGGAGAAAGGAAGTTTAGAAAGCAATTCCCAAAAGCAAAATTTGTAGTACTGACACCAGGTATATTTAGGCAAAAATATCAAGTTTTTTACTTAGGGACATGGAATTATGAGCAATTTTTATGAGTATTAACCAATTTCTTTTGCAGTAAATATAAACTGGTTTCCTATTAAATTATATCAGATTAGGAAAACAAATAAAAGCATATAAAATGTGTTGGGAGAACATTATTAAACCTAAAAAAACAAATTTCTTAGCTCTAATAAATGACACTTAATATTAGAAATGAAATAAAAAAATACATTTTTCACTTCCTCTGGTGACCTTGAGTTAGAAAGTAAATCTGAAACAAATTGATTTATAATTAGGTTTAATTGTGAGTCTTGATGTGGATCTTTATGGAAGTTTTTTTGAGAAGCACAAATTACATTGTAAATAGCATTTTATATTTATTTGATTATGGCAGGAAGTGGAAAGAAAAATAACTGGCTAATTAGGTAAAAAGAAAACGTACTTTGTGCAATACTATGGATGGGATTATTGAGAGTTGTGTATAAGCAGGCCTACGGTCCCTTTCAGCATTGTTAACTCCTCATCCATAATTTCTAATGAAGTCTATTGAACTGTACACCAGGGATAATATATCTGTTTAAAAATGAATTTCTGAGCTTCAAGGGTTTCTTTTTGATCTAAAGAAATTGCAGATTCAAATTCATTATGCATATTTGACCTATGCCCCACTATTCTAAATAAAAAAGGACAGAATGACTGTGTTTTCTCCTGTTAAATAAAATAAAACTGTCATTGTGAACATTAATAAAAACTTCATGTATTGATTTAATCTTCAGCTAAGTGTTATGGATGCTTCCTTTTGGTTTTGCCACTTGGCGCTAAAGCCTGTCAATATTTTATTGATTAGAAAATGGGAAGTTGATGGTTTTTATTCACATATAAATTTAGTAGAGCCTCATAATAAGGCATATTAAGAACTAATGAGTATACAACTATTTTAGAAGTTTGTTGTCAGAAATCATCATGATTTTTAAAAACAATTTAGGAGGCAACAGCATGCATACAAGCCTCCAAAGACAATTTGCATTAATTCCTTAGATTAATTGCACTATTAAGCTGATGAAAATTCTCGTTACCATAGTGTGATGACATATTTTATACCCATGTATCAATATTTAACTTGCTGTATAAATATCTTATTACAGTCTCTTTCTATATAGAAAAACAAGTAAAATAATCTGACACCAAAACAAGAAGAGACTATAAAATAATGTTAAGGAAGAAAGGCAGGCAGGCAGGCAGGCAGGCAGGAAGGAAGGAAGGAAGGAATGTAGGCAGGCAGGCAGGCAGACAGGCATGCTTTCTTTGCTGCTGGGGAAAATACTGTCGAGTAAAAAATTCCAACTTCTATTTTACCTTATGCTTTTTAATATATCGTGCTATTTAATCTTCTATCTGGATCAGTGCTTACATGCCTATTTTGAAGGTCTCTTTGCTATACTAGATGCTCTCCGATTTAAAGGCATTCTTAGGTCATTAGTTTCATAAGTAACATTTTTTTCAGGTCACTAGGTTCTCAGAGTTCCTTTTTTATGATATATTTTACTTGATATTTCTGTACATGGTCTCTTGATAGACTCCTCTGGGTAAAAGAGCAAAAGAGAATAAAGGGCAAAATATGTAGGCTGTAACCTAAACAGCATTGCCAAATTGTATTAAACTCTACTTTATTGGAGGAGATAGAGTGCATAGGCCAATTTTCTGGTTGTAAAGGGGTATTTTTTAAAGATGTGTAGCAATGCATGTGTGTGGGTGTGCATGTTTGTATATGTGTATATGGATAAATAGATTTAAAATAGTTCTTCAATTCTAGTCACAGTTGTAATCAGAGGAAAACTGTTGAAAAACAGAGACCGACAGTGCCATGTCATGTTCTTAACTTTTGGATCTATACCTTGAGCTTTCTATGAATGAAATGAAAACCATTATCTTGAGTTATGACACTTGTTGATATAAACATTAAAGAGAATACAGAAAAATTTTTTACAGTCTTTTTTGGAGAAGGTGAAATACAACATTTAAATTCTTGAGGAAAGAACTGTATGTTCATGTTGCTTAATTCCTATGGATATATGGAAGGCGCTGTCTGTCTCCGACCTTCCTTACCTCCAAGACATGTGAAAAATGCACATGTTTCTGTGAAAACAAATTCAAAATGTGGAAACTTAATAATAAGACTGGTGTAAAAGAGCTAGAATAAAGCTAAAGTGATGAAAACAACAAAAGCCATTTTGGAAAAGTCAAGAAGCAAGTGGGAAGGACACCCTTTCCATTGAGAATGAATTCAGAGGCCATGAGGCAAGAACTTCTTAAGCAAAGGTAAGAGTTCAGAGTTGTCCTAAGACAGAGTCTGAGTAAGAACCTGTTAAATACAAGGGGGGAAGGTCCTGGGAAATTGCTGAACAAAGTTGTCACCAATGGTGAATGTGTGGTTGTGGTGCTTGTGTTGATGGTTCAAGGGTCAGAGGTCAGTTGAGATTGGTGTTTTACACAAAATATGGATAATAAAAATATCAAGTGAATGAAAATTAGACGATTTAAGCTAATTTTCTGAGTGGCTTAGCCTTTTCATATTCATCTCTTTTATATGCATAAAATACACAAAAGTTTAGGGGTTCAATACTTAGTAGGTAGTATTTAATAATAATTCTAATAATTCCCGCCCATGAAATAAATTATAAAGTTTTTAAAGTATTTGCTTAAGGGAGAATAAAACCAGCTATTTTGTGGGGTATTAACTAAGAAACAACAGGATTATCTTAGTGATTTATTTTGATACTGAAATCTGTGTGTGTGTACGTGTGTGTGTGTGTGTGTGTAGACACAAACGTTTTAGAAACAGAACTGATCTAGGGCGGTATGGACCTAATTTTGTTAAAATTAAAAATCCTCAACAGTAATCTGCTTGGAACAAAAATTGAAACATCTTTGTTCTAAAGATAGAGTTTCTATAAAACAAAGGTATAGGACTTCTAAAGAAGTAGTTCTCACTGCTCTACCACATGGGTGCATATTTATATTAGCTGTTTAATTTTTACCTACTGTCACTCCAGAGCGGGAGTAGGATGCAGTGAGGAGCTTGCCCATATAAAACTGGCACTTTCCATTCTCTTAAATTTGGATTGTTTCCTTATGCAATATTTGAAAACTCTTTCATAAGAGATGCCAGGGAGTTAACACCGTGTGTTCAGCTCACAAGCAGTAGCAGGTAGGTAAGAATGGATAAATACACTCAGCATCCTTGTCCTAGGCAGGAAACTGAGTAGGTTTTGTCTCTAATAGGTCCATTGATTTAACACCAGTGGCCCAAGATGCAACTTTCACGTTAACGTATCCTTGGTTGATTTTCTTCCCTTCCATGAATCACTTTTGTTCTTTTTTAGCATTTCCTTGAATAATTTCTCACAAGAACCAAGCCTATGATAACCTCCATTTTCCCATGTTTTTATAATAGCTCAAAAGAATACAAATGATTTAATGAAATAGAAAGTAAAAATATTAAGTTCCTAAAGTTACAAATTATAGAACATAGTTAAAATAACTTTAAAATGTCAAAGTAGGTATTAAAGTCACCTTTGGGGAAGAAAATAAAAGTAGTGCTATAATTTTTAGCAGTATATTATTGAAATCACAATACAGTAATATATTTATCAAAAATCATTACCTTCAGACTTGCTCTCAAAATCACTTTTTGAATATCATTATTGTACATGATCGATTACATTTTGGAAGCAGAAGTCAAAGTATTTTAGAATTGTTAGTATCAATTATTTTTTCCCTAAGAGAAAGCTTCTAAGTGTTTGTGAAAGCAAAACCGTGTTATCAATATTTCCGAGGACCTTGTCTTACTATATCCTAGATGAGACATGATTCAGATAATGAAAAATAGTAGCTAGTTGTTAATATATAACTTATGTGAAGGGAGATAAGTATATACTACAGTATATAAGTATATATAAGTTTTTGTGTGTATAAGTTATTTACTTAGTCTCTGATTCTCAAACTAGTATTAAAAGTCACTATTTTCAGCAAGATGGAATTGATGAATTTTCCCCTATTCCTTCCACCAAGTATAGTTACAAACCATGGACATATGAAATTATATAAAATAAACATAAGATGACTCTGAAACATGAAGAGAAGAAGGCAAACTATCTAGAGCCTTTGGGGCCAAGAAATAACATTGCAGTGTGTTCTCTGGGATTTCTTTTTGTTTCATATATCAGTAATTGGGTGACAGAGAAGTTGGCAGTCACAAAAATCTAATGAGTAAAGGCAAGACAAGCCCCCCTCAAAATCTGTTCTCTTTAGTTGAAAGATCAGGAAAAGAACAGCCTAGTAAAAAAAAAAATCAACATTTAGGTAAAACTCCCTCACTGTGGCCAAACACTAAACTATAGACCCACTATAACCTTCCTAAGCTAAATCTGATTGGGGACCTAGACTTTCACCCTTAGCCAGCTGTAATGAGGCACCTCTCCCCTGCCACCAGTGTTGTGTCACAAAAGCCCAGAAGGTTGAATGAAGAATGTGTATTGTTATCACTTTTGGATGATAACAAGAATTTCCATCTCACACTTACCCTCATGGTGTCATTGGAGACCACATGAGCATCTTAAACTTTCATCCTCACCAAGATGTAATGAGTATAGCTTGCTAGAGTGGTATCAGAAGAGACCCACTGGAGAGTCATAACTTTTTACATCTCAGAGGTAATAAGCCAAGCCTCTTCCCTGTAGGAGCAAGGAGGTGAAGGAGCAATAATGAGGCACCCCTGATTCTCCTAGGATAGTATCAGTGAAAGCGCTTCAGAGAGCTTCAGTACACCCTGATCAGAAGTAGGAAGGTGCCTCCTCACCCCTGGGGTGGCAATGGAGGCCAAGGAGAAAACCTGGACTTTGGTCCCATCTGGCATTAATGAGACAGTGTACCCCTTCCCCTGCTGGCATGGTGTTAGAAACCTGCCAAAATAGATGATTTAAATAAGATTTAGAGTTTTGTAGCATAATACTCAAAATGTCTAGGATTTAATAAGAAATCACTTGTCACACCAAGAACCACAAAAATTTCCACTTGAATTAGAAAAGGCAATCAACAGCTGACAACACCAAATTATACAGATATTGTAATTATATGACAAGAATATTAAAACAGTAATCACAAAATAAGCATATTTGAAACAAATGGAAAAATAAAAATTCTTAGTGAGGACATCGGGAATATAAAAGAGAACCAAATGGAATTTTTAAAATTGAAAAATAAAATAACTGAAAGTAAAAAAAATAAATGGCTGGCTCAGAATAAAGTGGATGAAGGAAAAAATTAGTAATCTTGAAGAAAGATCAATAGAAATCATCCACTCTGAATAATAGAAAATAGATTGGAGAAAAAATGAAAATGAGGAGATCCTCAAGATCTGTCAAACTATAGTAAATTACCTAACTTCATGTCATCAGAGTCTCTCTCAGAAGGACAAGAAGAGAGAGGGTGGATCTAAAAAAAGCACTTGAAGAAATAATGGCTGAAAATTCCCAAATTTGATACATCATGAAAATCTATCAATTCAAGAATTTGAATGAACCTCAAACAGGACTTTAACTCTCACTCAGCTAGAATGAGGGAAAATTAGGACATTATCAGATGAAGGAAAACTAAAAGAATTTGTTGACCTGAGACCTATCCTTAATAAAATTACTAAAGAAAGTTTTAGAAACAGAGAGTGACTGATAAAAAAAGAAATATGATGGAAGAAAATATCCAATTTATAAAAGCAAGTAAAAAGATAAAACACCTCCAATGGCTTCTCATGTTTCTCCAAATAGAATGCAGTTTCCTTTCCTCAGGCTTCAGGGTCCTCAATGAGCTATTCATTTCTAACTATGTAGCATCAGCTTGTCATCTATGCCTCACCGGTGATGCTCAGGGCTCACTGGCTGGCTTCAGTTCCTCAAATCTGCCAGCTCCTTGCTGCCTCTTTCTGCCTTAAATGCTCCTCCAGCTCCAATATTCTTCCTCCTCAATCAACCTGTGCTCAGCCTCAGAGAGTAACTTTCCAATCTCAAATTTAAGTACCACCTGTTACTTTTTTCATACCATCCTGTGCTTTTGTCTTATGGAACTTATCACAATTATGCATCTATGTGTTTTTTATTTATTTCTTTTTTCTAGATGATGTCCTCCAGGGCATTGAGAAGCTCTCTATGCTTCACTATTGGACCCTTGAAACCTAACATGTGGTAAACATTCAATAAACACTTCATGACTTCATAACAAAAATATTAATGGTAAAATTTAAGTTTTGGGGGATATGAGTATTCAGTGTAGGTTTCTTTCAATTGTTCTACATTTTGCAAGTGGTCATAATAAAATGGGGAAAACAAAACAAAATCAATATTTACATAAGCATTAATAACTGAGAGCCAGTACTGTATTTATTATTATTTAGAGTTAAATGTTCCTGTGACTATATTAAAAAATCAGAAAAGGTGAATAATGCTACCAATAATCTTATTTTCTTGACAAAATTTTCCACAAAGTAATAGAGCATCACAATGATCAATAATGGAATTACTATGTCTGCATCCCTTTCTTTTCATATTTTTAGAGTAGACTAAGGAGATTCCATCTGTCAACTCATTGATAAGGCTATATTGTATGCCAGACTATCTGACCACATAATGAGATGTTTTTTTAAAAGATATATCCAGTAGAAATATAATGCAAAGCATAAATGTAATTTTGTGTTTTAATAGGCATATTTAAAGGAATAAAAAGATATTGCTAAATAAATTTTAATAACCTTTTGTTTAACCAAATGTATTAAAAATACAATCATTTTCACATGTAAGCAATATAAAAATTGTTGACAAGTTATCATATATACTTTTTTTCCTTTCACACATGATTTAATCAATATTTGAAGTACCTGCATGAGTCAGGAACAGTGCTGGGTAATGAGGGCATTAAAATGAATGGTTGGCAAATAGTAGATCACCAAACCTTTCTTTTTTTATTTCAGAGTATTACAGGGGTACAAATACTTTGGTTACATAAATTGCCTTTGCACCATCCAACAAACACGCCCATCCCCAAGACACAGCGTACCACATCCCTTAGGTGTGGATTTATCTGTCCCCTTCTCCCTCTCCCCCAGCCCGATATCCTATGAATGTTACTTCCCATATGTGCACATTAGTATTGATCAATTAGTACCAATTAAACTGTGAGTACATGTGGTGTTTGTTTTTCCATTCTTGTGATACTTCACTTAGAAGAATGGGCTTCAGCTCCATCTAGGATAATACAAAATAGGTAGTTTGTCTTTTTCTTATGGCTGAATAGTACTTCATGGAATACATGTACCACATTTTATTAATCCACTCATGTATTGATGGGCACTTAGGTTGTTCCCACATCTTTGCAATTGTGAACTGTGCTGCTATAAACATTCGGGTGCAGATGTCTTTTTTATTGAATGTCTTTTTTTCCTTTGGGTAGATGCCCAGTAGTGGGATTGCTGGGTCAAATAAGCTTCAAAATTACAGCACATGTTTTATACTTTCAGCACATCTCAACTCAGGCCTTCCATATTTCAAATGCAAAATAGCCATAGAAGGCTTGTGATTACTCCATTGGATAACACAGATACAGGCAATAGGCTCAGTGCAGTTAGGCTATAACATAACTTATACTCAAGATGGCTAGTAATCATCAATGTATTCAGAGTTCTCCAGTTAGAACAAACATTCAATATTCTAGTAGCTAATGTATGCATTGAGTGCAGTTAAATAGAATGAACTGTTTGAAGAAGAATACAGTGTCCTGGACTCACTCATGAGACACTGGGCACCAGGAAACCTGAGGCTTTGCTTCAAATGCTGTAAACCTCCAAGAGTTAAGCATCCTTAGCAACATTTGACATCATTGTTTACAGCCTTTTTTGTATGTGCCAAAACTTGGAAATCTATGCTCAAAATCCATTTTTATTATTGATTCTAAACGTTAGACCTGAGGCTTCCAAAGTGATTTGATTTATTAGGCTTACTTATGTTTTCATGGTGCAATAAGAAATTTATAGTAAGTTTAACATTTTACAGGCTCCTAAAAAGCTTCTTCAGTGTTTGATTTCATATATTGCCAGCCAACCTTGCCAAGGGCTCATATTTGTTTGCTTTGCGTTTTCTTTCCCTACCTTATAGTTAGTCAAACGAGAAACTGAGAGGATGAGAGCCACACTTTCCTAAACAGGGACCAAGAAGAATTGCCAAATTTGCTTTCTGTAGTTTGTCTTTTATCTCTATTATGTAATCTGACTAAGGAAAGTGGCCTCATTCTTTTTGTAAAATGTATTTTTATTGTAAGTTTACAAATTATATTAGTATGTATGGAGTTCTCAAAATCCTTATTTACACAAGTCAGACTTATAGTCCAGCATACACAAATTATTGGTGAGGAACTGAAGGACTAGCACAAAATCTAGAAAACCAGTTTAATTTAACACAACATAGCTCTGTTCTCAGAGATATCGGACATAACTTCCACTAGGAATTTCTCTTTAAGTTTCTTCAGTTTGAGCTGAGCCCTGATCATACCATTGGTAGGAAAGGCAAAAGCAAAGGAAAAGAGCTTGCATTTTATTCTTTGTTTGCTTAAAGAGATAGCTCTGACTCGAGGGAGGGAAGGCAAGGGCAATATACGTAACCTTAACATTTGTACCCCCATAATATGCTGACAAAAAAAGAGAAATGGCAATAATATGAGGGAGTAGTAGATGATTAGGTAAGATGTTCAAAAGCAGATTGGGCCCAGAAGCAGATTGGGCCCAGATCCTTGATGGCCTTATAAACCATGGAAAGGGTGTCAGTCCAGGTCCTGCCATTCACAGACATTGAGAGGAAGTTAGAAGTGCAGGAGGTTTTGGAGTACAACACCTGTAATAGATAATGGGAGTGGAAGTAGGATTGGACATGGCATGAGGTCGAATGAGAGGAGTAAAAGGTGACATGCTAGATTTTTACAAGAAAAACTTGATTAATGATGGTGCCACTTGCTGAGGTTAGGAGACTGAGACATAGTAGTTTTGGGAGTGAAAAAAAAATATTATCATGTAAAGGGTGAAATACCTATTAGGTATCCACGTGGAGATATTGAATAGGCAGTTAAGCATACAAGTTTGAATCTCAGAGGAGCTATCTAGTCTGAATACACGCACTCACACACACACACATATGCATAGGCTATGTATCTTCATAAAATATGACATATATATGCAAGTATACATATATATGAAGTCATAGTTTATCAATTATATTTAAAGTCACAGGATTGTACAGAATCAATCAAAGTATAAATACATATGGAGAATTAGCCCCTGGAATAACTTAATGGTCACCATCTTTTAAGAGGAAAACAATCTGGAAAATCATGTTGAAAAGGCGTAGCCAGTGAGGTGAGAGGGAAACCAGTGGAGTGTGATATTTAAGAAACCAAGTGAAAAATGTATTTTAAGAAGGAGGATGTGCTTAACATTGCCAAATGCTGTGTAGGGTGCCTCTGTCTCAGACTTAGTAACCCAATTTCTTTTGGACTGCCTTCCAAACTGAATTATTCTCAAAGGTTCAACAAGTAAATCTGGATTTTTTGCCCCCGGGCTTATGTTGTTATACACAGAAAAGCATGTTAAGTTATTCTGAAAAAATATATATGTATTAGGTTATCAACCTTAGTATTTTACAGTTTAATCCACCCCTTTCTCTCCACTGGACTTTGGCTATGAAAGGTGTTATATTATAAAAACTTTATCTGCTACTGAGAAAAATGATTCTATTTAATAGATGGTAAATTACATAATAAAAAGTTTGTATTTGTGACCATTTAAAGGTACATTTTTCTAATTCTTCTTGCCTCATTAAATGCCAGAAGAGTATTAAAAGGAATGTGAGCATGAATGTGGGCATTGTCCTGTTTGTGGAGGATTTTGTAAATATCCATTTTATAGCTACAGTATTCTTTTTCCCTGTGCCTTGCATGTTGTAAGAGAGACTTAGGGGGAGGCTAGGCCTTGAAGTTGGGTAGTGCCCTCTTTCCCATGCCAGCTGATCTCCACTGTTTTGTTATTCTTCATTTCAGTTATGACTGAGGGGAGGGAAGTGACATTCTAGCTCCGTAACCTTTGTACCCTCTCATTGCCCTGAGGATATTACCTTTTCATATTAGGCAAACATTTTCTGGTCTGTGATATTCTTCAGCTATGTAATTATTTCTTCGACACACTTTGAAAACCAAAAACCAAGGGCCTTCCCAGATGGCATGTGGAAAACCATAGTCACTTTCTCTCGTCACTGCTGTGCACTTTTCTCTGCACTGCCTTACCTTTTTTTAATTTCTAGTATTCCTTAGAGACCCTTTCTTTGGTAAACTCTGCTACTTCTAGTGTCCGACTATATGTGAATGATAAGGTACACAAGTCATGTTTATTTACTAGTACTTTATTTTTAATGTAAAAGATAAGTATTAGCTCAAAACAGATAATTCTGTGAGTATTAATAAAATTACCTTGATTTTTTTTTTAGGAATGTTACCTTTCCAAAATTTCAGGACACTTCATTTTTTCCTGGGAAGAAGTGATTTTCATACAACAATCACATAAATTACAGCTGTGTGAGTATTGTATTGTGTGTTAGTGGGTCTTAGCTTCTCACAGGGCCTTAAAAATCTGTAGAAATCCTGTGAGTAGGTGTCCAAGTGGAAGAGAGCTAGAGTTGACTGTGGAAGCCAGAGCTCTTTCACTTCTACATTCACTTCAGCAGAACTGATAGCAGAAGAGTTATTAATAAAATATTTTTATAATGCATTGCCAATGACAGGAAGAGGGGCTTGTTCAATGGCTTATTTAATATACAATAAAACTTCTTATGTCCTGAGATTTTAGAAATTTATATAGCTCTTTGCTTGGCTTTTAAGGAAATATAATTTTAAACCTTGACCATACAATATATGAAATATTTTCAAACATATTAGAGTATCTTACACATAGTTACAGATATTTATATATACCCAACTCTACAACAGTGAGAAATGTCTACAACCAGTGGAAGGGGATGGAAATCTGACCTGAGAAACTACCCCACTTCAGAAAACTATGAGGCAGGAAGGACATGAAGGGACACTGCAAAACTCACACGTTCACTCATGAGAAGGCCAACATTTGAGCTCTTAGACCACAAACAGAACCTCTGTGCATCAGTGTGTCCTCCAGAGAAAACTCAAGGATGTTACACCACACTCTAGTAGTTTTTCAGGGTTTGGCCAATCCCCCTCTCTATTTCCCCAGACCAGTACACAAGAAGGATGGGACCTTGAAGAGGAAGGGGAAGACTCAGGTATCTCAGAGCCAGGCTATACCACTCCTTTATGCCACATACTCCAGAATCCCAGCTCAGGTTAGGCCTGAGGGCAGGAAAGATGAAGAAGTTTAGATTCTGTTTAAAATTAAAGTTTTAGATTGTGCTTAATCATAGACAATGACTCAAAATGTATGGGATCTGCATATGATATAATTAAAGGGGATAGGACAACAAAATAAGATTTGAAAGGGCATTTATTAATTTAGTTAGTCAATGAATATTTATTGAGCACATCCCAAACAGGAGACATGGCTCTAGTTGCTCGGGATATACTCATAAACAAAACAAACAAAACGCCTGCCATCCTAGATCTTAAATGCAGATTTGATTGACAGCATACTTGATGATAATGATTGGAGAAAAATTAAACCAATTCCTATATCAACTTCACCTGGTTGAAATACATCAATAATCCTGTTAAAACCAGTATAGAAGAATCTCACATTATGAACTTGAAATAAAAAGTTCAGCTTTTTTCCCCTCAGATATGTATGTTTGCAATTTTTGGTAATAAAAAACTTTTTACAAATGTTTCTTCATGAGAATACTTTTCTGTATCTCATGGCTCTGTACTCTCAGAATTGCTCACTTTCCTATATTGCCCTTGAATTTACCTGAAGAGGCCATCAGAGCCTGGAGGAAATAAGTAGCATTTTCAGCTTGCTCCCAGTCCTTACGCTCCTATAAGGACTCAAGGGTAATTTTAAGTCTTAAATAGTAACTTTTCTCATTATTTTCCCAGGTCGGTGAATCTTTTGGCAGTACATCTTTCATAAATACCTGGTCAAATCCACGTGCAAATAAACAAACTCATAAGTCATCCAAAGTATGAGACATAATTTCCGGACACAATATATTCCTTTGCTTTTGTATCTCCATCTTGGTTCCATTTTATTTAATTGTAGTTGCATACACTTTGATCTTATCTAACTTTGGTGGGAGACTCAACATACTCCTAGTTGTTTCTCCCCTGGTCATTTTTGTCTAATTTAAAAGATGTGGTGGTTGCTAGTTCTATAATTGGTTTTTATCTGAAACATTTCTGTTCACCTTGGGTTTTAATAATATGTATGATGCCACACCCTTAAATCCATACCCCTCCCAAAATACTTCTCATTTCTTCTCTTATTATTTGGAGTCTGAAATTGGTTGGCTTTTCCAATATTGCAAGGCTATGAATTTCTGGAAACCTTGCAATCTTACTTCCAAACATTAATTCTTTCTGAGCACTTCTTTTTCTTGTCAAAGAGAAGTAAATACAAACTGACACAAAAGAATAACATTGGTTTGTATGTTCTTCCTCTCATCCTACAAATTTATTTTGCTTCCCAGGTACTGCATTTCAAGTAATACTTTTGCTATTTCTTTTTTTTTTTTCTACCACTGCATAACATTGTTCACCATCTGTCAAAAATGCAAACAGTGTTCCTGCTATTTGGTCCTTGGTTTCCAAGCCAAAGGTTATATATTTTCTTTTTTTTTTACAGTAACAACTTTCTCCTAAAATGAATCACAGGAGAAGGATGGAAAGACTTGTATTCAATCTACATATTAAAGAGCTAAGAAGGGTCTTCTTAGGGGAAGAGTGTTACAGTCCTATGGATCGAGAATTGAAGGAGTTCCCATTTGGGATGGACATAAGAAGCTCTACATTAGAGATGGTGACAAAATTGAGCTTAATCCTATAGGCAGTATCAGAAAAGATGCAGGTTATGCATTTCTTCATGTTTAACATCTTCTGAATGATAGAGGTAAAGAATGCATTTTCTTTTATATTAAATGGTTAACAATCAAACTATGTCATAGTTTCCCAAAACTTGAGCAAATGGATTATAGTTTTAAAGAAATTATACGATACAAACCACAATGGTCTCTTTTTAACTTGAAAAAGTCATTATCATAATTTATGGATATAATAACACTCACATACTTCTAATAAAGGAGTGATCTATTTTGTTTCATTGTAATCTCTGATTAGATGTGTCTAGGATTTACCATGTAGATTTAAGGAACTATTTTCCCTTTATTACAAGATATCTAGAGATTTCTGTATTTTTTTTAATGTCAAAGATAATTTTTGAAGTGTAAATGGGGGTAAGACAAGAAATAAAACTTAATTGTTTTATTTTTCTTCTTTCAACTCAAAAAGTCAGTACAAAACCCACAAAGATTGTACTATTTTATACCGATCATTTTGATTCACAGTCACATTAATTTTCTCTACTTTTCTCCCGAGCAGAAATACAGATGGATGGCTTCGAATGGCAGAGTAGGGAGCAGTTAAAAGTGATTACATGATTCAAGGCTCTGATGCTTGGACTGACAATTTATAAGAGGTATAGGTCAATTAGATTGAGGAATATATAGTAAAGATCTGTTTTTGGAATTTTATTTTGTTGAATTTTGCTCACGATATTCACCTTTAGATATGTAAAACATAGAAAATAATGGAAACTCAAATTTGGGGGCTGAATTTTACAACCTATTCTTAATGTGTTGTATATGATATTGCATATATACTTAAAAGGTAGGAAATGATAGAGTATTTTAAAGAGCCCAGTGCTGAGAGTTGAGAGATCACAGTAATTGTCCTCTGACTCTAAATATAGCTAGAAATCTAGCAGGTAACTTATACCTCTCCAGATCTCAATTTTCATGTCTTAATAGAAGGAACTGGTGATTGCATCAGTTTCTATTGTACTGTAAAATATTATTGAAAAATAGTTTTGACTAGTTATATGTGACAAAATATTTTGTTTTATAATTAGTAATATCCAGAAAATATGACTTCATTATTACAATTTCCTCCCAGTTAGTGGAAAGAACATTTGAGCTTGAATGTTCACTCAAGCACATACTTCCCTGGATGAGACAATCAATATCTCCATGTTTTCTTTTCCAATTTTCTTTCTGAATACAAAATAATAAAATATATACTCATAAACTGTGAGGAAATGTATACTGCATTGTTTATGTTCTTTCTTAATGTATATTTAAAGAAGGAGTATGGTTGTTTGATGTTTACTTTTTCCAAGTTAAGCATAAATAGAATCATGTTTTAAACACAGGAGTTATACTTGGACAATGGGAACACCAATTGCATGGTCATAATATGGCTCATTTAAAAGCGAAGGGGAAGTAATCAGTGATGACCCTAAATTGCTTATACTACTTTGTGTTTTGAGGACGTCAAAGAAAAATAAGGGAAAGAGATGATCAAAATGAAATTTATAAACAATTTTGCTATTCATAGTTACTATTTCTACTAACAAAATGAAGTTATTTAAAAAGATTTAAGAAAGCAATATATGGCTGACAATTTTTTGCAAAATAAATAATGTTTGGATATTTTAAGAATACTGTATTCCTAACCAATCACAATTCTGAAGATAGAAAGGTAGAATGGTGAATATATAAGTATCCATATTTGTAGATACATATAGCTAAGTTCACACACATGCACACACACATATACACACACACACACACATATATTCCTGTTATTGTGTTTTTTAAATATAGTTAATGGATTTCTGTGAAATGAAGACAATTATCAAAATTTTGCCCTAAAAGTGTTTGGAAATTTCATTATTTTAAGTTATATAATTTTAAAAAGAGTATCAAAAATGGGAGCATTATCTTTCAGGAACTTCTATTTTTTACAAATATTAAAGTATCTTAAGGATCATGGGTTTTTTATGGCAAGCAAGAAGGTTTTTTTTTTCTTCTTTTGTTGGCCAGAATGAATGTTACAGTGAAACATGACCTCACTTGTACAAAGCTTATAAACTCTTTCCAATGCTCATTAAACCCTAAAGAGCTCAAATCACCATTTCATGGATTTGAACTCTTTTTGGTCAATGTCTTTATGTTTATTATTATGTCCATATGTCCGTTTAAAGGATTAGATAATTCTTCTCTCACTTTCTGACTCTTGTTTTCAATGTGGTGCTTGTAACGGATAAAGTGGGATAAGATGAGATCTTTATTTGCCTCTTAACTTTGTATTATGTATTTCATTTGGCAACATGTCCTGGGAAACCCATTAGGTACTCAATTCAGAGAAGAAGTCAGAATGCTCTTCAAGTTAAATCAGTGGAAATTTCTGTAATCAAATTTTACCAGTTTCTTTAAACAATTATGATTTCATAGAACATTTCTTAAAAAGGATGTACCTGGATGAATGCTAGAGGACAACTCTGAGGCACTGAGTTTGAGTCAAAAGTGATTTTTCAGTTAAGGAATGTCTGAAAAGCTAGTTATATAAAAACAAATCAGAAATGTCTGCATGAGAATCCAAATTAAATGTTATCATTTTTACTTAACCTTGGGCTTATAATCCACTAAATCTATATCATTATTCTTAATTTTGAAAATAAATACATATTTTATCACAACAAATGTTTCTAAATAATGTAAAAATTATAATTATATGGTATGGTTTAAGTTTTAATAGTCAAAATTTCAGAGAGATGTTTTAAATTGCTGTATCTTTCCACTGTGTTTAAGTGTATCTCCTCCATAAAACCAGATGACTTCATCTTTGTTATCAATTAGATGTATAACATTTTTGCCTTATTTATT
Organism: Cheirogaleus medius; assembly: GCA_008086735.1. Lineage (NCBI taxonomy): Eukaryota > Metazoa > Chordata > Mammalia > Primates > Cheirogaleidae > Cheirogaleus > Cheirogaleus medius. The sequence goes on from VBSM01000361.1 coordinate 49,048,480, forward strand.
TTGTTTTATTCTTAATGAATGGCCTTTCAAGTATTTTATTTGTTTTTGAGTAAGTGGACTTATTAAACAGTTAAATATATTCGTCAATGAAAAGTAGACACAATCTTGCACTATGAGATAATAGAAAGAATGTTTAAAGAAGTATATTATACAATATCATAATGTTAGGAAAAACAGTGAAGTGGCAATAAATAAAAAATGCATTATATTCAGGCAAGAGGATTGATTTGCAGTGAAGAAAAAGCCACAGAGTATAAAATGACTATTCAATGTTGGAGTTTAAGCATGATTCTTTTCATTTTATACTATAAATCTCTAGCCTAATCTTTCTGAAAGTCCTTCTGAAAGAGTTGAGATAATGACAACAGCATACTTTTTGACTTCTCTTCCCATAAATTCTTTTCTCAAACTTTGAATATTGATTGTCTCCGAACATTACCCATTTGGTAACCACTTTCTTTTCAACAAATATTACTGGAATGCTCAATTATCAGCTGTTAAATATCTGAACAATATCCTTTGTCTGGCCAGCTGCTAAAGCGTCCAGTTGCTGGGCTTATTTCATCTGAAATACATAGGCGGCCTGCCAATAGCATCACATCTCAGCACCCTTCAACGGGTCTTGATACCGTCCATTCAGTGGCCAGCTGTTGCATTTATAGTTAAATAGTTGCCAAACCAAAGGCCACAAAAAACAATGCCTTGTCTTTTTTTTTTTTTTTTTGAGCTTTTATCTTGCCCAAGCTTCATCATCAATGTCATATTGCTGTGAGCGATCGCCAGCATCCTACAGATCTCCAGAAAGCTTTTAGAAGTTATTTTGTATTCATTGTAGATGGCAAATAATTGAAGCAATCCACCTGCTCTGGGGCTTGTCTGTCAACTTTGATACTGGTAGCAGCATGAGTGACATTTGCTTATTGTTATAAATTCGGATGCTGGTTTTTTTAGACAGAGCAAAAAAATGTATGTTTTATGATATATCTCTGTAGATCTTTTTGCTCTTGAAGAGTACAACTACAACTACATGTTATAGTTTTTAGTATTCATAACTGCATTACTATTTTATTTCTAAAAACTTACTTTAAACTCTAAATATTGATTGTCTTTGAACATTATCCATTTGGTAACCACTTTCTTTTCAACAAATATTACTAGAATGCTTAATTATCAGCTGCTAAATATCTGGACAATATCATTTGTCCACTTCAAGTGCATATAGATATAAATGTGATCACAAATATTAATGCAAAATATATATGTGTATATATAGTGTGCCACTTTTTGCAAAAGTGAAATCATATCCTACAAACTGTTTCATAACCAACTAGAGGGCATTAAGCAAGAGAAAAATATAATCTAATCAAAAATGGTATTGGACAATGGACTATATTTATATTCATATGCTTCCTGATGAACAAAAATTAATTACAAGTAGATTAAAGATTTAAAATAAATTAGAAAAACTTTAAAATAATTAAAAGCATAAAAGGAAATAAACTGAATTCTGTTTATAAAATAAATATGTACTAAAAGTACAAAAATACGTAAGTTATAGAAAATGTATAAAGGAGTAAATTATCTATCTTTCTGACATTAAAATAACCACTTTTAAATATTACATTTACTTCTAGTCTTTTCCTCTGGAAATTACATGTATTTCCATTAATCATTTCCCTTTCTCCCTGAGCTTTAATTTGATGCTTCACACACAAAAATATTAACATTTACTGTTACCTTTCCATATCTGTCTCTATGTTTTTACAAACCACTACAAGCATGTGCAAATAAATATTATTCAGCTATTTTTATTTAAAATATAATATTGTACATATTACTCTATGCTTTGCTGTTTTTATTTAATTAATTTTTGTATCACTTTTTCAAAGTTATTTTCTCATGTATGATGTTCAAAACATTTCCCTATGTGAATAAATATACTTAAAAACAATCCTAATGAATTATAAATTTCATTCATCTTCATTAGCAATCCTTATTTCATTATTAAAATGTTGTTTTCAATTAAGATTATTTATAATTGTTATTTTATAAACACAGTTGCAATGAGCAATGTGATGCATGAATGTTGATAGCTTTTATTATTTATTGGGGTAGGCTTCTAGAACTGAAATTAATGATAAAAGAGCATAAACCTTAAAAATATCTTTATTCACATTGTCTATAGCTTAACAGAAAGAAAATTTATACTTTAACAAATAGTCTAAATAAAATAATATGCCTGCTTTTATATGGCATATGCCACTATTTTTGTGTTATCTATTTCCCATTCAAAAAATATTCAAATAATCAGTATTTTAATAGTGATGATTTAATATGCTTTTATACAATCACTTTAAAATATTTTATAGTTATTATAAAAAATCAGAAAAATTACTTGATAAAATAATTTATTTGCACTTTATTAATGTATAAGTGTATATATGACTTTAAGTGGATATAGATATAAATATGATCATAGATATCACTGCAATATATATGTGTGTGTATATATATATATATATAGAGAGAGAGAGAGAGAGACAGAGAGAATTTGCCACTTTTTGCAAAAGTGGAATTACATCTCACAAACTGTTTTATAATCAACTAGAGGGCATTAACCAGGAGAAAAATATAATCTAATAAAAAATTGTATTGGGCAACTGACTCTTTATACTTATATTCGTATGCTTCCTGATGAACAAAAATTAATTGCAAACAGAATTAAAGATTGAATATAAATAAGAAAAAACTTTAAAACAATTAAAATCAAATAATTTTATGATTTTTGCATAGGACCATATTTATGAAAATATAAAATGTTCATAAAAATAGTGAAGTGAAATAATGATATGTGCAAGTACTGAAAAATTAAAATTCTAAATATAATTAAAAATCCAAGTTTATTTTTTATTTGTTTTTTAGTTTTTTAATGTTTTTTTTTTATTTTTTTCAGCATATTATGGGGGTACAAATGTTAAGGTTATGTATATTTCCCTTGCCTCCCCCCCCGACTCAGAGCTTCAAGCGTGTCCATCCCCCAGTTGGTGCGCATTGCACTCATTATGTGTGTATATATCCATCCCCTTCCCCCACCATCTGCCCGATACTCAATAAATGTTATTGCTATATGTCCACTTAGGTGTTGATCAGTTAATACCAATTTGCTGGTGAGTACATGTGGTGCTTATTTTTCCATTCTTGGGATACTTCACTTGATACATGCGCTCTTAGAAAGGTTACAGAAGAAAGAAACATTTATTTATTGCTGTAGGAATACAAATTGTTCTAACCACTGTGGAGTAGAATTTGATAATATCTAGTTCAATTTAAAAGACACATGTTCTAAGGCTTAGAGATACCAATTCTACTTTTAAATATATATTTTAGAGAAGCACTCACATGTATTCCTATGCCGTTGCATAAAGCATGACCAGTATTTTGTATGCTTGAATGGTAGAAAACCAGTATAATGAACAAACATGAATCATTAAATGAAGTAATAACACAATTTTAAATCCATCTCCCAGCGTGTCTTTGTCTTAGTTTGATGGAGGTAGATTTTTACTTAAAAACTTGCATGAGACTCATCATTCTTTTCTGATTATTTTAAATCACACATACACACACACACACAAATCTTAAAAAAAAAAAAGCAAAGATAAAAAGCCCGCTCTTATATAATAATCCAATAACTCTAGTTGCAGTCTTTTATAAACCTGTGTTCCACCTTGTAGTGAGTGGGAAGCTTCTACTCTGAGAACAAGAGTGCAGTCAGATTATTCCTGCTTTATTAGTTCTTTGTCTCATGGTTGCTCATCTTCACAGTTTCTTAGTCTCTTACCATCCAAGAATGGAAGTCTAGAGATGGAATGAAAAGAGGGAAATCAGAAGACATAAGAAGTCTTCATTGGCTGGTAATATATTGCAAGTTAACAAAATCTTGTTCTGGCTTGGAACATGTTTGAAGCAGACTCCTATTCAGAAGTGCTTTTGTGGTTCTTCAGAACAACTCTCCCATCACTTAGCACATCCCACAGCAGGGCCTTCCAGCAGGTCAGGCTCTCTCCCTCTCTAACTGGCTACATCGAGAGACCTGTTGACTTCTCTGCTTTACTCTACTGAGTCTATTTTCCTTGCAAAGTACATTTTAAGGAAAGTCTAAAATGACACCTTCTTGTGCTCTCTCCTCTCATAGCTTCTCGCTAGTCGATGTAAAACACTAATATTCATTCTTTGCCTTAGTAAAACAAATCCCACTGAAACAGAAAGTTCTACTTTGGCTCGTCCATTGGTAGCTACCTAGCCCATCTCTAGACGTGTAGAACTGTCAAGCAGAAAGTTGACACTATTCCATCAGTCTCTCAACTATAAGAATCAACTCTCATTGCTTCATATAATTCTTATCTGTAATCTCGTAGCATGTACGTTGTATTTACATTTCTATTTTTTCTTTACTATAGTTTGAAAAGTGAATCTCTCTGCGTCCATTTAAGAGAATGAAATTAATATTATCAACTGACTTAAATTTTCTGTGCATTTAGTTATTCTTAAAGATATTGAGATGTTTATATCTCTTTGGCACATGTGGATTACTGAGAATTGTATCAGGATTGTAAAAACTGTCCTTGTCACATTTTCTCTCTAAGCAGTATTTAGGAGGCAATAAAATGCAAAGCAAATGTTGAGCATGAGTATCTGACTTTATCTGTGGACCTACTGCATGATCTTAGATAATCAATAAATCTACCTTCATTTTTCTTGATCATAAAGGTTAAAAAGTAATAATAATAATTTCAAAGAAATATAAAGAAGATTAATAAAACAATGTTTGAAAAAGCAATTTAAGGTGCTTTGCGTAAGCAGAAAATATTCTTGTTCCACAAATGAAATGTGATTTGACATATGTAATTTGGATATTCCCTGATGGGACATACAAGAAAAGTCTTAATACTTCCATACCTTTATATAAAAATTTACATTTTACCAACTGCTTTTATATGATATTTTAATAGCTTTATTATTTCTATTTTCTTATTGAATATCTGTCCTTTGAAGACGATTTTGAAAATAATAGGAAAACCTAAAGAATAAAATCTCAGAATGCACCTCTCAGATATAACCATAATTCAGTCATGTTTATTTTTTATTTTTTAATTATTATGGGTACATAATAGTTGTATATATTTATAGGGTACATGTGATGTTTTAGTATAGGCACACAATGTGAATTAATCCTGATTATTTGAAATTGAGTATCTTAAAATATACCTCTCACTTGAAAATATTTTTGCCATATTTAAAAGAAATGATTTAGGCTGGGGGTGGTGTCTCACGCCTATAATCCTAGCACTCTGGGAGGCCAAAGCGGGCGGATAGCTCTAGGTAAGGAGTTTGAAACCAGCCTGAGCAAGAGCGAGACCCCATCTCTACTAAAAATAGAAAGAAATTAATTGACTAAAAATATATATACAAAAATTAGCTGGGCATGGTGGCGCATGCCTATAGTCCCAGCTACTCGGGAGGCTGAGGCAGTAGGATCGCTTGAGCCCAGGAAATTGAGGTTGCTGTGAGCTAGGCTGACGCCACAGCACTCACTCTAGCCTGGGCAACAAAGTGAGACTCTATCTCAAAAAAAAAAAAAAAAGAAAGAAATGATTTATAATCAAAATGATTATAAATGATGTAATAACACCAATTGCAGATTGAGGCCTATCACTAAGGCATTGAAAGAGAGAGCGAGAACACCAGAGAGTAATGAACAGACTTCTTTTAAAGCAGTGGGAAATTGACAACACTATTTAGGAAATTTGTCTTTCTTTAGTATAAATAATTTCATATGTAGTATTTGGAATTAGACACCGTCTTAAAGCTACTGAACGTGTTGGTGACTTTTTTCTGAGATTATATCAAGGAGTATGAAACGTCATGTGAACTCACCCTTCAAAGCACGAAGTTAAAATGCTTTAAAAGCATTTGGCATATTCTTATCGACTTATAGACCATGGAAATAATGACAAAAAGAAAGAGATTCTGCAGAGATTTGAATATATTTATTGTAGCTCTCTTGGCAGTCATCTGATAACTTGACTATCAAGCAGGAGTTTTGGGGCCTGTTAGTGGAAAAACTATAAAAAAAAAGTCACTTTATTTTAAGCTACTGGAAACTTTAATAGTGTTGAACTACTAGTGCATTAACTCATCTCTACCACAAATTTTCAGTCTACTAAACAAGAAGAACATAGTGTGGATTCATGCAAGATCAAAATGATAAATCCAAGTGACTTTTTTTGTATATTTCAGTGCCTCTTGAGAATTTTTGGCTGCACAAAGAAGAGAAATTTCTGAGAAGCTGCAAACCAAAGAAGGTTTTTAATTAAAAAATTAGATTTATAGTCAGCTAAAATTGAATATTAACTAATTTTGTTCTTAAAATACCAAAGAAAAATGTTCCATTTTAGTGTGGTAATAATAATATAAATAGTAATAATAGTAGATCTAACATTTATGGAGTCTTCACACAGCTGCTACACAAAATATTTTATATTTATTTTCTCATTTCTTCCATACAATTCTGTGAGGTAGATTCAGTCATTAGATTCCTCCACAGATTACAAAACTCACCTATAAAATGATTTAATACCTGGAACAACAGATCCAGTAAGCAGAAGATCTGGGATTTGAATCCAGAGAATTTAACTCTAGAGCTTATTCTTAGAAATATTAATCTTCAATTCTCATTAATTTAAAGTAAATGAGCCATGGGTTAATGCAGAGAAATTATTTTGGACATTATTATGAGAGAGGATTACATTTTGGAAGTATTCTTTGCAATTTTTCATTTCTTGCATTATAATTCTCTCCGTCTCCCCGTCTTCTACAACTTTAATTTTTTCCTAAACAATGGCAATTGTTATTCTGCTACTTCTAAAACCAATCGTGGAATTCTCCACGTCGGGGAACGTTAAGCTACATGGTCTCCACTCTGACTCAGTAGTTCGTACTTTTCCATCTCTACCTCTTCCCTCCTGCTCCCCCGACGTTGGTCCTTAGTCCCTGTGTCCATAAAATGGCAGAAACCTTCTCACTGCTCCCTAGGCAGGGAGAATTCTCTACATGACACTGATTCTCTCGATCTTCACCCAGCACTGTTCCATGCGAAAAAACAGGCCCTTCAGTAAGCTAACACTTTCTTCTATTTAGCCTCTTGCTTGTACAATCACATTAAGCAATTAAAGATTTGACTGTTACTTTTATTTTGGCTTATTGTCTTAATCAACTACTATAACATCTGGCAGCTCACCTCTCATCATCTCAGCTCTTGACAAATATGTTAGCTTTTTGCATATTGTTTCTTATTGCTAGTAAAAGTTACTAGAATGCCCATCTACTAATTACTTGGCTTACACATTTTTTTTTATCTTTTAAGAATCTGCTCAAATACCAACTTGCCTACAAAGACATCACTATTTGCTATATTGACCACACTTACCTGTTAACTTCATATTATTCTATTCATTCCTTCTAATCTGTCTAGTCAATTACATATGGGCAAATACAGTGACTGATGCATTGTAGACATTCTCTAAATGTTTAAAGAATGGATGAATGTAAAATGCACAAATTAATGAAAAATAAATGACATCATCTAGGGCTGCAGTTTCCAACCCCCAGGCTGAGGACCAATACTGGTCAATGGCTTGTTAGGGGATGGGCCACAGAGCTCCACCGCCCCTCCCACCGGATGTCCATGGAAAAATTGTCTTCCATGAAACTTAGGAATGAGAAGGCCATACAGCAGGAGATGAGCAGCTGGTGAGCAAGCAAAGCTTCATCTGTATTTACAGTTGCTCCCCATGGCTCGCTTCACCGCCTGAGCTCCAACCCCCACCCTATTCATGGAAAAATTGTTTTCTATGAAACCAGTTCCTGGTGCCAAAAGGTCAGAGACCACTGCTATAGGGTATTTTTCATCTTGTACTTGGTGCTAATTTAAAAGAAATAGAAACTGATAAAAATAACATTTGAATATTTAGTTAATTTTAAAAAGTGAGAAATCCCCCAAAACTTAGGCAACCAAAGCAAAATTGAACAAATGGCATCACATCAAGCTAAAAAGCTTCTGCACAGCAAAGGAAACAATCAACAAAGTGAAAAGACAACTCACAGAATGGGAGAAAATATTTGCAAACTACCCCTCTGATGAGGAATTAATAACTAGAATATATAATGAGCTCCAACACCTTGATAGGAAAAAATAAAATAATTTGATTAAAAAATGGGCAAAGGATCTGAATAGGCATTTCTCAAAAGAAGACATACAAATGGCCAATAGGTATATTAAAAAATGCTCAACATCATTAGTTAATAGAGAGATGTAAATAAAAACTATAATGAGACATCCTTTCCCCCTAGTTAAAATGGTTTTTATCAAACAGGCAATAAGGAATGCTGGCAAGGATGTAGATAAAGGGAAACCCTCATGCACTGTTGGTGAGAATGTAAATTAGTGCAACCAAGATGGAAAACAGTATAGAAGTTCCTCAAAAACTAAAAATAGAACTACCGTATGACCCAGAAATCCCACTGCTGGTTTATATCCATCCAAAGAAGGGGAATTCAGTATATCAAAAAGATATCTGCACTCTCGTGTTTATTGCAGCACTATTCACAACAGCCAAGATATGGAATCAATCAAGTGTCCACCCACAAATGAATGGATACAGAAATTATGGTATATACACACAATGGAATATTATGTAGCCACAACAAAAGAATGAAATCCTGCCATTTGAAACAACATAGATGGAATTGGAGAATGCTATGTATAGTAAAATAAGCCAAGCACAGAAAGACAAATTTTACATGTTTCACTCATATGTGGGAGCTAAATATTAAAAATAATTGATCTCATAGAGACAGAGAGAAGGATGGTTACCAGAAGTTTGGAAGGATAGCAGGGAGTGGGGAATAAAGTGGGGATGGTTAATGGGTGCAAAAAAATATATATAGATAGTTAGCTAGAATGAACAATATTTGATCACACAACAAAGTGAGTATAATCAACAAAAAATTAGGATATACTTTAAAATAACTAAAAGAGTAGAATTGGAATGTTCCTAACACAAAGAAATGTTAAATGAAGTGATGGATACCCCAATTACCCTGATTTGATTAATTCACATTTTATGCCTGTATCAAAACATCACATGTACCCTATAAAGATATACACCTATTATGTACCCATAATAATTAAAAATAAAAAAATTAAGTGAGAAAAGATCTTCTGTTGTTAGGTCAAATATATTATATTTTAGGTAATTAGGTTAATCTTTAAAATAATAATTTCCAGTAAAAGTTTTAATGCAGTGGAAGTAGCACATTTAAAATATATAATTACTCCGCAATCATACAAATGGAATTTTAAAAAGAAGAGGTCTTCTTTAAAAAAAGAAATTTTTCTTTAAAAAAGTGTAATAATCTCTTCATTAGGATGGATGATCAAAATTCCTGGTAAACACTGATAACCGAGTCTTCAGAGGTGAGATATATATATATATATGTGTGTGTGTGTGTGTATATATATATATATATGTCACACACATACACACACATTTTTATATTCTGGCTTTGCCTAACTTGATATCAAGAATAAAGTTAAGATAGAAATATTTTGCCATGTCTTTAAAAATGAAGAACATCAAAAAAACAAAGCTGCCATTAAACAGAGAAATACTAATGACATCGTTTTCAAATGTAAATGTAATAAAATGCAGACTAGGTAATCTGTATAAGGAGAAGAAATGAAATAAACACCTAGGATAAATGTATTGTCTTAGTCTGTTTGGGATATTATAACAAAGTACCATAAACTGAGTGGCTTGTAAGGAACAAAAATTTATTTTTCACAGTTCTGGAAGCTGGAAAGTCCAAGATGAAGATTCACTTGCTGGTGAGGGCCCACAGCCTGGTTCACAGAGGATACTTTTTTGCTGTATATTCATGTAATGGAAGGGAAGAGCTCTGGTCTCTTTAGCCCCTAAGAACACTAATCACTTGCAGATTCTGGTTATCAGTCCTTTATCAGATGTTTAGCAAGAAAATATTTTCTCCCATTCTGTAGGTAGTCTATTTGCTCTATTGATTGTTTCCTTGGCTGTGCAGAAGCTTTTTAATTTAATTAGGTCCTATTTATTTATTTTTGTTGTTGCTTTGATTGCCTTTGACCAATATCTATAAGAGTTTTTCCAACCTCTTCTTCCAGAATTTTTATAGTTTCATGCATTAGTTTTAAGTCTGTTATACATCGGGAATTAATTTTTGTGAGTGGTGAGAGGTGAGAGGAGCAGATCCTGTTTCAGTCTTCTACATATGACTATCCAATTTTTCTAGCACAATTTATTGAACAGGAATTCTTTTCCCCAGTTTATGTTTTCATCTGCTTTTTCAAAGATCAGATGGCAGTAAAAGGATCGTTTTATATCTGGGTTCTCTGTTCTGAGCCATGGGTCTATGTGTCTGTTTTCATGCCAGTACCATGCATGTTTAGAACTCAAGCAAATCAACAAGAAAACATCAAACAACCCCCATTAAAAAGTGGGCAAAAGACATGAACACAAACTTTTCAAAATAGGATAGACTAATGGCCAAAAAACATATGAAAAAATACTCAACATCTCTAATCATCAGGTAAATGCAAATCAAAACCACAATGAGATATCACCTAACTCCTGTGTGAATGGCTTTTATCCAAAAGTTCCCAAACAGATGCTGTCGTGGATGAGGAGAGAAAGGAAAACTTATACTCTGTCAGTGGGACTGCAAATAGTACAACCTCTATAGAAAGCAGTATGGAGATACCTCAAAAAACTAAAAGAAGACCCACCATTTGATCTAACAATCTCACTACTGGATATTTATCCAAAGGAAAAAAAGACATTGTATAAAAAAGACACCTGCACTCGAATGTTTATAGAAGCACAATTCGCAATTGTAAAGATGTGGAAACAACCCAAGTGCCCATCAATACATAAGTGGATTAATAAAATGTGGTATATATATGATATGGAATACTACTGAACCATAAAAAATGCCCTTTGTAACAACCTAGATAGAAATGGAGACCATTTTTCTAAGTGAAGTATCACAAGAATGGAAAAACAAACACCACATGTACTCACTGTTAGACTAGAACTGATTGATCAACACCCGTGTGCACATATGGTGTAAAACTCAACGGAAACCAAGCAGATAGGAGGGGGAAGAAGAGGACAGATAAATTCACACCTAACAGGTACAATCCACACTATATTGGCGATGAGCACATTTATAACTTTGAATCAAATAACACAAAAGCAATTCATGTAACCAAAGGTTTGTATCCAGATGTTTGTACTCTGAAATAAAAAACAAAAAGAGTGTTAATCCCATTCCTAAGAGCTCTACCCTCATAACCTAATCACCTCCCCAAAGCTTCACCTCCTAATATCATCACATTGGAGATTAGGTTTCAACATATGAAATTTGGGGGAACACAAATATTCAGTTCATAGCAGATATAGAGTATGTGTGAGTATAATCTATATATATTTCAACCCTTTAAAGGTAGAACTTGTTTCTTTGGATAAATGTTTTCTAAATATATATTTATCACCACAAAGAGCAGATAATCTAGTAAGTCTCTGATTCATGGCTTAAAAGTGAAATGTGTGAAGATTATAATATAAATGATTATTTTTCCTATACTCTAAATGAAATAAATTTGTAATTAAATTATTGAAATATAGATTATAAAATATAAAATTTCAAATTAATGATAATGTCAAAATGATTTAAAGCAATATAGCGTTTGGATAACGAAATTTGGTCTGTGAGAGACCTACCTCAGAGCTTTTTAAAAACAGTTCTTATCAGCACTATCTCAGAATATGACTCAGTAGACTTTGCATGATGAAAATAAATACTTTTAAAATTTGCTTTATGTTAGTTTTATTACATTTTGAAGGGTGAAAATGAAGATGAAAATAAAATTTTGCCAAGTTGAGTCTCAAATGTAGCCAGTTTTACTATTTTAGTTTATATTTTCCTGATTATTACATTCTTAACTCTAAATAATTACCTTTTACATTTACTTAGACATTTATTTTTAAATGTTGATGTCTCCTGACTCTTTACAAAAATATCAAATAATTTAACTTAAGAAATCTCTATCTTAAAGCTCATTTTTTATGCATTGGTCTCATTATTATTGTTAGTTCTTTTTTAATGTAATACACATAAGTTTTGTTTCTTTAGTCCCTGACTTTAGACAGTGTCACTCCAGTCTATAGTATATATAGCACAAGAAATTTTTGCTTCTATCCTTCCCATGAACTTTTTGTCTACTCACAGCTTCTGCATTGTGTTTGTTAAACCATTACTTTCCTATTACTAGGGTTTATAACATCCATGTTCTGTTCAATAGTTAAAATTGAGTACAGATATCAATTTAAAAAATTAAAAATAATAAACTATAGTTTTGTAAACATTATTCACTATAGAAAGAGATCCTTCCTGAAAAAAAGAAGTAAATCTAAAATTTATTAAACATTGACCTTTAAAGCAGAATGTTCCAACCACCAAAGGCAAATGAACAATAATGACATCACATTCTATCAATTTTGCTTCAATTTAGTTTGTTTCATTTGGGTTCTAAATTTATTATAGAGCTTATTATTTTTCCTTGAGTTTCAAATTGCATTGTGTTTTTTTTGATAGGATAAACATATACTATATCATTAAGATCATCTATATTTTTAATAATATTAAAATTTAAATGGATATTTTGTACTTTACTACTGTAAAGCTGATACAGAATTTTGCTTTGAAAATATTCTCTCATTTTTATGATACGTGGATTTTTAGAATTACTTTTTTCTTAAATTATACTGATTTCTTCTTAGAGATATTATATAATTATTATTATAAGATTTCTCATCATTGCATTGCTAAATAGGAGTTTTTGAAATTGCAAGACTTTTATTTTTGAATTACTCATATTACATTGGAGTAGAAAAAAGGTACAGTGAGATAAATGTTTTGTTTTTTTATTGATAGAATATTTCTTTTGCCTTCAAATGTGATCAGTAGTTTTAATAAACATAGAATTTTGCTTTGGAAAAAAATACTCTCATTTATAACATTTTACCACAATGTGTTCTAGCATTCAGTGTTCCTTTTAAGATGTATGATGTCACAATTATCTTTACCCCTTTGTAAATAATTTATTTGTCCTGTTCTAAAAGTCTTTGTTTTGAAATTTCATTAAGATTTATATAGCAGTACGTGTATATATGTGTGTGTGCATGTGTGTGTTCCTTTATCTTGTTTGACATTATGGGTCTAGTGACATCTGTTGTTTATCTGCTCATCATTTTCCCACCCTTTTTTTGATGCCAATGCATTTTTCCTTTAAGTAACCTCCCCTTCAATACTCAGTCTATGTGTTCAGACAAGGTTAAATCCACATCTTGACTCCAGATGTAGACTTGTGACCCAGGACTGGCCAGTAAAAGTAGGGCCAAATATTGGGCACATGTATTCCTTCAGGTATAATCGCATTATCTTGGACTAGTGCATTTAACTGGATTATTGACAGCCCAGAGATTTTTTGTTAAAATATTGAGAACAAGAAGCTTTTACTTTGCTAGAATTACAAAACTGATACAACATAAACCTCGATTTACATAAAAGTGCCATATGAAGAGAGTCCACCTTAGAATTTAGCTTAGAATTAAGACAAAACTGGGAGTGGGGGAGAAAAACCCAGAGATGAAGCAAGATAAATAAAAAGAATAAAATGATACCTGGTGACATGAAAGGACTTTCTGGATATATTATGCCTGACATTAGCACTAGAGCTGATAATGCTTTTCAAATGTGAGACCCCAATATTATCTTACTTGGTAAACAATTTTGAGTGAAGTTCCTCTTTTATCAATCAGAACATTCTGAACTGATAGGGGAGTTTCCTCTCAAGATTCATATCACATGTTGCATTACTGAATTTTGTCTTGACTGTTCTCTCACTTTTTCTAGGCTTTTGTCTTTATTTTTTGTGTCATGAGAAAAAAAATCTTCTGTTTCTTAACATTTTCACTGAATCTATCTTTTATTTTTTCCCAGGCCTTGAATTATGTTTGCTCATTTGTACCTTTTTTCCATCAAGTGTCTGCTAATTCTTGCCTTCCATTTATATCTTTGTGTAGGCGATTGCACTGTGTATTAAAATTAGAGAGTACGAAGGCCTATTTTCCCCTTTCTCTATCCCTTGCATGGAGGTTGGTTCTATGTACTACATACGACTATCACATTGTGGGCATGATTATCAGGCAAGCATGATGTCAATGCCAACAGTAGCACCAAGAGGTCTGTAAGGCAAACATCATTGCTTATCCAACAGCTGATTATCCACTGTTGTTTTTGTTAGCACATTTTTAATGTTTTTTGTGCTGTTTAATTTTTTTTTTTTTTTTTGAGGCAGAGTCTCACTCTGTTACCCAGACTAGAGTGCCATGGTGTCAGCCTAGCTCACAGCAACCTCAAACTCCTGGGCTCAAGCAATTCTTCTGCCTCAGTCTCCTGAGTAGCTGGGACTACAGGCATGTGCCACCATGCTCGGCTAATTTTTTCTCTGTATTTTCAGTTGGCCAATTAATTTCTTTCTATTTTTAGTAGAGACGGGGTCTCACTCTTGCTCAGGCTGGTTTCCAACTCCTGACCTTGAGCTATCCACCCGCCTCAGCCTCCCAGAGTGCTAGGATTACAGGCGTGAGCCACCGCGCCCGGCTGGCTGTGCTTTTAAATTTTTATTTATGTGTTTTGTGTTCCTTAATTTAAAAGAATTGGGCCTTGTCTCAGAAAATGAATCATGATTTTTTTTTCCAAGCTAAATATGGTTCTGGTCTAAACTTTTTGTTTAGGTGTAGGCCTATGACCCAATATTGGTAATCGGACGTAAAGAGAAGTCCTTGGATGCTTCTACTAAGTTCCCGATACAGATACATATTTTCTTTGTTTCAATGTTGATGTTATTCCATTTTGAGACAATAATGATACAAGTAAAAGAAGCAAGAGATATGCTGAGGAAGGCAGAGGAGAATTAGGGGCCAATCCATAAGTAGTCCTTTCCCAGACTACTTGTTGTGTAAGATAAATATTCATATTATATGAGCCATATTTATTTGAAATTCCCATGCCAAAATCATCTTATTAAGCAGATTATATAGTCATTTTAGGGAGCATATCTCTGAGTTTAGCACAGAAATTAATACTGCTGTCATAAATACTGGATCTGCAAGGATGTGGAATGGATGCATGAGAGAACTGGCGTATTCTATAACCAATTACTTTGTTTATAGTCCTAGTTCTCCATCTGTTTCTGATATATGCGGATTTCTACCTTGAAACTTTTCTCCAAAGAGTCTCCATTAAAAAGAATGGCAAATGATTCCCATCCCTGTTCATTTTGGCCTATGGTTTCTTATGCTTTGGTGTATTTCTCAAGCTATCTCACTGTTATTTTCTAGAAATTATTTTTAAGTCTGAGCCACTTATGGCTACTCTACCTGTTCTTAGTGCCATTAAGAATCTATTCATTTTAGTAAAATTTTATGGACATTTTAATGGGATAAGAAGTCAGAAGGGAGGCAAATAGGTCAGTTAACCCAATATTGCTAAATAAAAATTACACCAAACTTGTTAAACAGGAAGGAAAACTTTATTCAAGACTTTTGCAATTGGGGAAAGAAATTGAACTTAACTTCCCTGAAACAAAAGCATAAACAGGAGGGTGTTTATGCTCTGGGGTGAACTAACAGAAAGGCACTGGAGGACCATAGTAGGGGAATGGTCAGTATGATTAGGCTATCTATGTTTGCTAATTGGTACTTGTCTAAGTTAGGCTTATACCCTGCCAATGAGACTAAGAGGTAGGGGCCTTAACTTTCTTGATGTTTGTATTTAAAGGAGATGGCTTCTAGATCCTTTTAAAGACATTCCTTAATTGTAGAAGATTGACATCACAAAGAGGCAGAGGAAAAATTATAAGTTTTCTAAAGTAAAAGCCCTAAGAAAAGAGAGGTAGGGACCTATAATCAGGAAGAAACCTGTGCAAAGTTTACTCAAACTGGGGGAAACTTTAAGGCTATCTTGGTCACTATCTTGTTCAGAATCTCAGGATTAACATTTCTAAAATCTTCTCAAATAATTCATATTCAGAACTAATATAGATACAACAGCACATCTGTGATATTCTAGAACAGGCTAATTCAAATTTATGACTAAAGCAAATTTAAATTAAGGCTGTTTCTCTAAGTCCATTGCCATGCATATGCTTTTTCCTCTCTTTCTAAAAGAAATTCATTTTGCTTTCACTCCCACCCACAAATAATGTGGCTAATTGTTTTTAGCAATCTATTGTATTACTTTATATTTGGTGATCTTCGTGTTGCAGATTAAATTAACAACAAACTTTTTAAAGTTATAAAAACCAATAACACATTGTCACACCAAGAAAACTCCCAAGAGATTTCTCTTATGTCACAACAATGGCAAAGCTAACCTGGACTCTGTTGATGTAAAATTAAAATGTTTTGTCATGGTTAGGCCATTTATGTTGGTCTCTCAAGCAAATATGTAGGTAGAAGAAACTTCTCAAACTTCTGAGGATTAGAGTAGTGAGTCTTTAGGGTATTTAAATGCCTCTTTCTTTCCCCAAAATTAATGGCCTTATCAGAAATTACTGGGAGGGAAGGTGACTGGTCACTAAAATAGTGAGGCCTCTAAGTAAAATGCAACTGTAGGGGTGAGCAGAAACTTGTCCTTTCTCCCAAAAGTTTGGTGAGAAAGATCAATTCACAATTAAGGTAGATTAATAAGAGAAAGATTTATTTACCATGCACATGGGGAGAATCACAGAGTGATCCAATATCCCAATGGGATCCAGATATTTTTATACATGCCTTTTAGAGAGGAGGGGGAAAATGAGGAGTATAGGTAATTCTGTTTAGGGGCAATATATGGTTGCAAGGGAGGTTGAATAGATACTTAGGAGAATGAATGGATGAGGGAAACAGATTGACTTATAAATTAACCTGAGAGACAGGTATTACGTTTTAAATGATTTGGACCAGGTTTGGTTGCATTCTTGATCTTCTTTCCTATAATATATTGAGATAACAGGGAGAGGAAGGGAGTTCATTGTTCTTTTGGCTTATGTAGATAGAGGCTCTTCTAAAGGTCTATTAATTTCTAAGAGCCTTTAATTCAAAATATTCTTCATACCAAGGAAATATCCTGAGCTCCTTCAAAATGTTATAGTTTCTCTCATAAAAATGGAAGTAGAAGGATTCGGTAGCTATTTTCAGCCACAACTGTATTCCAGGGAATCACTGGTCACTGTCTCCTGACCATTGTAAAGAACTCTGCTTTGTGGGTCCTTCAGTCCCAGCCTCTGCTGACATTGTGGAAAATGCTGACTACAGCCAGGCTTCTTAGTTTAAGGATCCTTTCCCATGGCTCTGGCACTTGAGTTAGGGGATCTCACTTGCCTTTAGTAATGTCCCCTGGGCATGCTTAAACATTTTAATCCAATTTCAGAGAGAATTTTTATCATCTAGAATCTTCAGTTGGGATCATTATCCAGATGGCTATGATCAAATCGGGATAATTTGTATGACCTTCACTGAAATCAGCATTGCTAATGTAGGCAGATAAAATGTACCTGATGGCTTTCTTTTACCATATTTCATAGATCTGGGCTCTACTTCTATCTCAACAGTTCCTGGTTAACTGAGGATATTATAGTTTTTCAGATTAAATAAAGCCTACAAATATTAAAATTAGATATTTTCCAGATTAAACAGTTAATCCTTTCCCCTCAGTATTTATTAATAGAAGTTTTATTTATTTAATAATTAGGCTTTTATTAAAGTAATACTTTTTATCATGTTATTTTTATATTTTCCATAATTCTGGAGTGCCACCAATATATTTCCCTTGCTTAAAATATTATTTTTTCAAACATACATGAATTTGTTCACAAATCATAGGAACAAACTTATCCAATGCACCTTTATTCTCTTCATAATTAAATAAAGCATAATACCTCCAGCACCACACTGATACTATTTTTAATATAATGTGGAAATATGTATTATGTATGATAAATTAGTTCAGCCTAAAAATTATGGCTCTGACTTGAGAGATTAGAAATAAATACAATGTAATTCATCAAAGACAGATCAAAAAATATAATGCTACATCCTCAATACGGCATCCAATATCCATGTGTGACTATTGAACACTTGAAATGTAGCTAGTTCAGATTGAGATATTTGTAAGTATAGATTACACACTAAATTTCAAAGACTTAGTGGAAAAAAAAACCCTCATAATTTTTGTACGGATTACATGATAAAATGATAATATTTTGAATATATTAAATACAATATATTGTTAAAATTAATTACACTTGTTTCTCTTCATTTTTTATTGTGGCTACTAGAGAATTTAAAATTACATATGTAACTTGTGTTGTTGCTTTAATGTCTTAGCAAATTTAATTTAGTCTTTAACTTCAATGTACATGATTTTTTGGGTTATGAATACCTGGAACAAAAATATGGGTTATGAAAAGAACAGCATAACTACTGTCTCAGAATCATTTCTCACAATTGAAATCAATAGCAATTATTATGAAATTGCCAATATTCACTATATTTTACGTATAAAAACTGCTAGTTCATATAGTGCCAACTTTTCCATCCTTGATCTTTTTCTTTGTATTTAAAAGTTTGCTCATGTATCTCTTGTGATATCAAATAACCATGACTATCTTCTTATTACCTCTGGCATCCAATCTAAATTTTTCTGTATCAGTGCTTAAAATTCCCATTTGTATAAGAGGTTTATTTGTGAGAATATATTGGCTGTGTCAGAGTTTCTCTAAATTAAAAAATATATACATGCAATACCACCCGTATGGTTCTCTGAAATCCTGTCTCAGGACTAGCAGCAGAGTGTCTCTTAACAGTCTCAGAGCTGGGGATATTGAAATGTACACAGTGACACCCTTCGATTTAATGGAGAGAGAAGTTAATCTTAACTCCTTTACTCAGTGTCCCAGAAACTGGTAGTAGGGGGAGATAATGGAAACTGAGAGGGAAAATCATTACTGAAGAAGTGTGGCTGTCTAGGCTAGAAAGGAATACTGAGCTCAAATGTAAAGTTAAGGGATATTTCTACTATAATGTGAATCTATGCCCAATTGTTCTTTGATCTGACTCCTCTTGGAGCTATTGTATCAACTAAAGAATTGTTCTACTATAGACCCAAGAACTTCCCCGAAAAAGCTGAGGAGGAGAGTGGGAGGAGTGTCCATAATGGGGATGGGGAGAGAAAAAGGCATGGAGGTCAATAGATCAGACAAGCCCAGATGAGGCACTACCATTGACAGTGAGCATAGCAGGATGCTGGCAAACAAAGTGAATATAAGAGCAAAAAAAATTTTGAAAAAGTTACAGACAGCAGGTCTGATAATGTGTGAAAATCTCCCATTCCCAAGGATTGCCAGAGAAACTCTTTTTTTAAAAAAAAATTCATATTTTGGGGGTACAAACATACATGTCTTGCTTTTGTACAGTTTGAGTCAATGTTGTACATGTTTTGCTAAGATCAAGTGTAGTATCTGTTCTTATCAGTTTAGAGAAACTTTTTAAGGAAGAGAATTATAAAAACAGCCTGAATTTTCAAAGGATTTTAGAAATAACTTGAAGTTTCATTAAATCAGGACACACAGAGCTTTGGGATATTGGTGTTGTAAATATGACAAATTGTACTCTCTGGTGCTTTAGACCAGAGGGCCAGACAGATAATATATTAGCAAAAGTCGCACCCTTATTCAGCTCTTCCTATACACATATTTACATTCTTTCATGAAATGTAATTCATGGTGTTTATGTATTGGGGTTCAGTCATTCTGGTCAAATTGAGGACTCATCAGAGACTTCTTTGACTATAATTAGTATGGAATGCCTCCATGAGTTTCAGTGTTGGGTATTTTGTCCCACAAATTCATGCTTCTTCCAAGACCATCTCAGATATGGAGATATTCTTTGTTATATGGTTTAGATTTTCAGATGATTTTTATATTTTCCAATGCCAGTGTTGAAAAATTCTCCATAGATCATCTGGTAATATCTGTTCTCATATGGTTTAAGTGACTTGCCTTGATGACTTCACGTTCTGTAATAAAGCAGCCCAGGGGAGCCCCTCATTGGAGGAATGGTCCTAGGTAAGGAATTCTACTGAAATCATTCTTTGGTCTAAACTAATATCTTGGCTTGCTTCCCCGGAGAGATACACCCATATACTTATATAGTCCCTTCATCCTCTGATCTCTGAAAATCACCTGATTGAGACCCTGCCCTTTCCCAGCATTCTGCTAGATGTCAAGGATAGAGTGGTAAATAGAATTTTAAAATGATATGTATTAAAATGAAATTATTTAACTCCCTGTAGTAATTAGTAATTAACCTTTGCCTGGAACCATGGAAATTAAAAATATAACCATTTTATAATGCTTGTTTTTTCACTTCTCCAGTTGCCAAATTCTACTTCCCAGTGAATAGGCCCAGATGATTAAGTGTCCCTCTTGATATCTATCTAAAAGATGTTAACACAGGGCTCATCTCTCTACTTCTTTCACTCTTTGTGCAGAGTGAATAGTTTGAAACGTACTGTTTGGGGGGAAAAAGCAAAGTAATGTGGTATGTGAGGTCTACTAACTCATTTCTTCATTCAATAAACAATTAAAAGGTGAAGAATATTATCCTGGAGTTGAGAGTCATTAATAATAACTATGACATGGTTAATTAATAGGGCCATCTTAAACACTTCTTTTTCCTCAAAATCAATTATATTGAAATAACTCTTTTAATATCTTTCTCATTTATTTACCTTTCTAGTGAAACTGCTTAAAATGCCTAGTTTCTGCCATAATTTGCTTTCTCTAGGAATATAGAACTTTCACTCTAGAAAGATCACTGCAATAGAGGAGATTAGACATCAAGACAATACTAAACGAAAAGAAGAGGAAATCTGATCATGTTAGTGGGAATGGAGATGGGGAAAGTCCTGAAACATATTTAGGACATAGTATTACAGAGACTATCTTTTTGAAATGACATATAGGACAAGTCAAAGTGAATCTAGAATGGTTTGTTTGATGTGTAAGTACTTTGCAAATATTTTTTGTGAGCAAGTGTTTTAAACATTTTTTGTTTGGTCACCTCTGAAGTGCCGCTAGATTGGTTGCAATTATGTGAGATTATTCAGCTGGTGTGGACAAAAAGAATCATAACACAAATATTAGATGGAGAAATAAAATGGCTGGGGAAAAAATAACTGAAGGCACAAATATACTGATTTCCTGACATTTGAGATATTGATGGCTAATATTTACTTTGCAGGGCCAGATACTTCTTTAAATGTTTTAAATACATTTATATGCATGTATTAAAGAAATGAATATACATTATAACTTTATAAGTTAGCCACTACTATTTTTCCTATGTTACAGAGAAAGAAATTAGAGCCTAGATAGTATAGTAATCTGTCCAGTGTTATATAATTTCACAGAGTAAGGATTAGAAAGTATCTAAGAATTATGGACTATAGACTGGCCTGGTAATATAGGGACCCAATGTTTCCTTTGCATAGTGTGAATAGTAAAAACGAAACAAAACAAATCAACTCCATATGTGTCTACACTGAAGAGTGCATCCAATCAGCCTGCAGACAGAAGCTGATCAAATCTATGTCATTTACCTTTTAATCTTCTTCCATTTCAGGCATCCTTTTCTCATAATATCCAAAACACACTAATGGTGTATGCTAAAATTAGAAGCTTTAATAGAAAAATAGCAAAGACAGGCCATGAGAACCAGCAATCTTAGAATTGTAATTTACATTCCAGTGGGAGCCGTATAAGAAAAGACTTATTTTAATTTAATCCCCAGTTAGGGGTCCTGTTTTAAGAGCAAAAAAGAAACACTGAAATCAGCTCTCTATGAGAAAAGCAGATTTTTAATATAGTTAGATTATAAGGTAATAACATTTTGCAAGTTTCTCAAAACTTAGGCTCCCACACAGGTTTAATTGCCACAAGCCATTAGTTGAGAATGTTTTTCTGAGAAATATACATTAAACAAAAAAGTGAGTAGAAAGCAACTGTTTCAAATATCTTATATTGTGGAACTTTCATGTAAAATGTTTTTTCTTCTTTGAAAAAAACAGAAGATAATGCTCTAATATGGTTAGAGTTTCTCAAATTTTTCATTCATTTTTAAAAGTATGTCAGCGGGAAAAAAATCTATCAAATAAAAAGGAAAATAAGCACCACATGTACTCACCAGCAAATTGGTATTAACTGATCAACACCTAAGTGATAGGAATAACATTTATTGGGTGTCAGGCAGGTGTGGAGGGGGATGGGTATATACATACATAATGAGTGCTATGTGCACCAACTGGGGGATGGACACACTTGAAGCTCTGACTCGAGGGGTGAGGGGAGGCAAGAGCAATATACGTAACCTTAACATTTGTACCCCCATAATATGCTAAAATAAATAAATATAATAAATAAATAAATAAATAAAAAGGAAAAGAGAGAACTTTATCCAAATTCCCTTTTGCATGTTTTTTTTTTTAGCAAACCAAGTTAATCCACGTGACATGAAAAAAGCTCAAAACAAACTAAATGATAGGTGTTTTTTCTCCATTTGCCCCCATTCCAGCTTCATTCTCCACCCTTTTTTATGTTGCTTAAAGCCCAGAAACTGTGAGCACTCAGGCTCCCTTGATAGCTGGCTTTAGTTGGATTTGGGTAATGAGAACCTGGGCATTTTAAAGGAGGGGAGAGAGGCAAGGATATTTCTTCCCCACTCCATCATGCTACCATATTTGTCCCTGACAGTCATTGCATCCCTGTGTGGCAATAACTTCACTAGCAGGACAACTTATCCAAGATTGTAGCTTCAATGCACACTAATAACTATTTCCTCCTTTTCCCCCTGTACCCCTCAAGGTAGTAACAATGTTCCTCTGCAGTTATTCTCTGGGTATCTCACTACCTATTGCTTTGTCTTTTAACCCAGGAGCTATCTTTTGACCATGCAGATGTTTAGCAACATGCCTGGTCTCTACCAGAAGCAAGTAGCACCCCACCCAGTAATAACGATCAAAAATGTCTATGAACTTTAAAATGTTCCTTGGGATACAAAATCCTGCCCCCCAACTCTAACTGAGAACCACTGACATAAGCCGTCTCATGGTTAATAAGTATCTTTTCTTTAAAGTCTCTTTATTTCAGCAATTGAGTGGAATTTTTTGTTTTGAATAGGATCTTGCTGTGTTGCACAGGCTGGAGTGCAATGGCATGATCGTAGCTCACTGCAGCCTCCAAGTCCTGGGCTCAAGCAATCCTCCTCCCTTAGCCTCCCAAATAGCTGGAACTACAGAGGCGTGACACCACACTAGGCTAATTTTCTTATTTTTTGCAGAGACAGGGTTTTGTATGTTGCCCAGGCTGGTTTTGATCCCCTGGCCTCAAGCCATCTTCTACCCACCTTGACTTCCCAAAGTCCTGAGATTACAGGCATGAGCCACTACACTTGGCCTTGAGTAGAATCTTGACTTATATAACAGAAAATGATTATTTTAAAAATTAGAAAAAATGTCAGTAATGCTAGAAAAGTAAATCATGATTAATTAAATCTGTACGGTAAGATTATATCAGACCATGGACAATCTTTAATCTTTATAAATGTATAAGAAAGGTTTTTAATGGTGTAACTATGAAATTTGCTTACTAAAGGAATGATTTTTCAAATTTGGATCTTTGATTAAATAATAAATGACATTACCAAAATTAATATTATATTACAAAACAATCAGAATTGTATTATGTGAATAATGGAAATTATTCTAAAGAGTTTTAGGAATGGTCAAATAGCCCTAGGCATATAAAAATACATAGGAAAATTCACATTTGGAATATTGTAGAACAATCGTTATTAACATTTGGTTTTATTATGGCAAAATAAATTCTGTGCTAAAAATCAGTAAAAACATATTTGTAAAATATTATAAAGTGGTCACTACTAATGCTATTCACCTAGCAATTCCAGTTCTCTCCTTACTAAACATAAGGCATGATTGCATTTCTCTGCCCTATGAAGGTAGGTCTAGACCTGGGGCTTTCTTTACCCAATAAAATACGTTCAAAATAAATTTTTTTCTCTTAATTTTTTGAAATTGATGCTCTGTAATTGGCTCTCATAGTTAAACACACTGATAACAAGTATTGGTCAATCTCACATATAATGATAAATAACACATATCATCAGTTAGTCGTGATAATTACTTACTTCAGTTCTAACATATTTCATTTTTATGCCCATCCTAAAACTTTCAGTTAGTAAATACAAAGTTAGTTTTTTGTTAATTCATCATTCATGACAAAGATGGGGATGAAACACTGCATATAATTATAAACATCTTAGATTAGATTTAATATCATATTAATTCACAGAGAAATAAATTAAAAGCTAATATTTGTATCACATAATTCTTAGTACTTTAAGAAGGGTAAACTACTTTGCAATTAATTCTCTCTAAAATTATAAAATAATCCCTCAATTATTAGCTCATCTACTCTTAACCCCTGAGAATTGTGGAAACTGAAAGTCTGCTAATTGTTGCAGATCTGAATTTCAAACCCATATTATTTAAATTCCTATCCAGTGATTTTCCTAATATACCTTTATTTCCTTTCCTATGCCATTAATTTCTAGATCATAAGATATGGTAAAATATGTAGACCACCACATACTGTGTTCTCTAGCTGATAGAAGTAATAAAAGAAATAAACTATTAATAATATTTAGAAGTGTCTACAATATGCCAGGAAACATGAAGAGGGCATTCCATATGCAAATTCATTTAATTCTCTCATCTATACTGTAGGTTTCTTCCCCCATTATTGTAGTTTATGTCATATATAAAAATATGGATGAGCAAACTCAGCTATATTACTGTATTTTCCAAATCATTACTCAAGTATTTAAGCAGCAGCTGCTCTTCAAGAAGCCTTTCCTTCATAGAAGGATTATGGCAGTAGCAAAAACCATAGTCACTTTCAATAGCTTTCAGAATCACAAAAATTAGGGAGAAGTCAGTAAGCATAAGAGACAGAGGGGGGGGTTGTCTTTTGGCCATTTCTTTTCCAGATCAAGGACATTACACATAAAATATGTAAGCCAATCAATTTGGTTCTAGTTTAGTGCCTCTTTGTCGCATTGCCATGAAGTTGGGAGAGAGAATGATAGCATGTCTCACAAGGACATGCTATCGTTTTATCCATTTATCGTGGATTATGAACTCCATGGAGGCAAGATTTGCAATCATGGAATTTGCTTAGATAAATTTGAATTTACCTTGTTCAAAGCAGCATTCCTAAAATATTGGCTACAGTTTAGCATATAGTAGATATTTTACAAATTTTGTTGAAGAAATAAATTAATAAATGTAGTAATCAGATCCGCATTTGGATAACAAAATGAATATGTGAGAATGAAAATTAAACAAAAGATTGAAAGAAGTCACAAAGTAAATAAAGTTATTATAATTGTACAATTTACCTCAATAGTAGCCTATATTTTTGTCTATTAAAAATTAATTTAATAGACATTAAATTGTTCCATTGTTCCCATGAAGATATGACAGCCTAAGTACTTAATGTACATTTAGGAAGAAAAAGTTGTACAGGCCTGCTTCAGATACTACTGTATTGTCATAGTATTCCGATTGTATAAAATGTATTATACATTGTCATAACAGTAATGCCAATTTCCATGCTAGCTGCATTCCAGTGGTCCTGTTGTGACTATAGCCAAGAATGAGCACATAAGAATTCAGAAAACTAGGTTTTTGGAATATAATTCGTGAAACCTTACTTTTTTATTTATATATTTGTGTGTGTATGTTTGTATGTGTGATTAGATGAGATGTTAAAGTCTCTTTAAACTTCAAAATGGATATTTGATTTATTACTATTTATCCTCTCTGAGCCATAATATCATATTCATGAGTTTGAAAATTGGTCAGGAAGGATCATGCTTATTTTTGAAAATTAATTATTCTGTTTCAGTTTTCACTGATGTTTCTCCATCCCTGCCCGCCCACTGACTTCAGTTACAAACAAGTCTTTTAAAATACTCTGCCACATTATAGCAGCGCAGCCTGGTGAGTGAGGATCTAGGAGCAGTACCGGAAGCCATTAAACCTTACACAAATGAAGCCAGTAAGGTTTGCCACAGCAGCAGTGCTGCATTCAATTATAAATAATAACACAACTATAAGTGCATGCCCTGCGCTTTCAGCTGATTAAATATCATAACTACACAGGCTGTAGTACGGAGGCATGAAAGAAAGATTCCTAGTTTTTACCTAGAAACTGAAACTCTATCACTTAAGTGTTAATTGGTGTTACATTGTGCAACAACACTGTGAACTGAAAAGGCAAGACAAGGGCTCCCTGCTGTAATGTTAAAATAGCATGCATCTATTATCAGCCTGCTAAATTACCAATAGTTTGTACACCACCTCATCTAGTTGAAATAATGTAGGGGAACAGTAGGAGGTGAATGGGGCAAATCTGCAAATTGATAAATAGATTCAGTTCATGAACATATGAATTATAACTTACTATCATATATCCTAGATTTTCTGGCTATAAATGATTAATAAGGGAAGTTGCTTAAATGAGATTTGGTCACCAGTGTCAGAGGTAATGCCATGGAGATGTAAGCTTTTGTAATTAAAATGCATATGTAATATATTGTACTATGCACATAATAAACACAAATAAAAGCAAACCTTCAACGTTGTCAATATTAAGTTGCAATGTAAGAATCATGGGGGTTGCTCTGAGCAAACCAAAAAACAAGTCATAATCATTGAAATATGTATAGCTCCATTCACTCTCAGCAATTGCACAAGGCAGATCAGTGTCTTCAATTTACACAAGAGGAAAATGACACTCCAGTTGATGCTCAAGACAGATATACATACAATAAGCCAAGATGTCTATTTCTGATTTTCAACTTTGATATCTTTGTACTGGGCCATGACATTATTTACAAATATGTCAAAATTGTGGCAGTAAAGTAAGTTTTTTATTTATTTCAAGTTATGATACTTTGTTAAATTCATACTTATTTTATGATATGGAAGAATAAGCCCCATCATCCTCCAAGGCCTTGTTCCAGGGAATATATAACTGAAATACTCAATTGTCTGAAATTTTTACCAACCTACCTTTATTGATTAACCAGAATTTCTCAGTTTCTTGGTAGTCATGAATGTTTTAAATATGAACATGAAAAAATTATTGGCTGTGTTTGACAAAGTCTCAGTTGTATATATATTTATATGACCTTTCACCTGATGGGCCTGTTAAAAGCTTTATAGCATTTTTTTTGTATATATTCCAGTGTACAGTGAAGTAATTTGTGTTGAATTCATTTTTCTTTAATGCAAAATAGTAAGATTATGCTTAGATTTGATAAATTCTAGAACTGTGCTGTCTAATATGGTAGCTATCAGCTCTATATAACTATATAAATTTTATCAAAATTAAGTAAAATTTAGAATTCAGTTCCTTAGTCACACAAGCCATATTTCACATGCTGTCTTGGTACAAGTGGATAGTATCTACCAAACTAAGCATTCTTATTGTTGCAGAAATCCTATTGGACAGTGCTCTTTTAGAACATAAAGAGATTGTAATACATTGGAGGGTTTGTATAATTTTTTCATGTCAATTGTACCAGAAATACTGAATATATCATATTCATTTTAAATATATAATATTTATGACCCAGCTGTTGTAATTATCATACAGGAACATTAAAATAACTACAGTTAATATGCTAAAGAATCAAGTGATAAAAACAAAAGCATGATACAAAACATGTATGAGGAATTCCTTTGATAGGTTACCAGCAGAATATAGCAGAGGAGCAAATCAGTAAATTTGAAGATAAGTCTACAGATATTATCCAAACTGAAACCCAAGGAGAAAGAAAAGAGTGAAAATCATCATCAATTATCATCATAATTATCATAATAACCCAGAAGATATAGGACAATAGACAATATCAGTCTAATATATATAATTGTAATCCTAGAAAAAGAAGACAACAGAATGGGTCAGAAGAAATATTTGAAGAAAGAAGTAATGGCTAAAGATTTTCAGAAAATAATAATTAAAAAAAAAGACAAAAAAATCCACAGCTTGAAGAAGTTCAGAGAAATCTAAGAGGCAAACAAATGTTGGGGACAAGGGTAAACTTCCCCTTTGCTCTCTGAAAGTTCACTGAAAATCACTGACAAAAGGTAGATTAATAGGAGGAAAGGCACACAAATTTATTTAATCATAGTTGTACATGACACAAGAGCTTTGCGAATGAAGACTGAAAGATACAGGGGAAAGTGTCCATTTCCATGCTTAAGTTCAACCAAGTGTAGACAGCCATGTAGAAATATTATTGGACAAAAAGAGTATGACCTAATGGTAATTGACTGAGTGAGGAATCCCAGCAAGGCCTGTATGTCTAGATTCTTCGTGGACTCTCTGAGCATTCATACCTTCCTTCTGGGTCTGGGGCAGGGTCCTCTCTGGAATGGAGGTCTTAGAACTGCAGTTAAACGAAGTAGGCCAGACAACTTCTTCATGGCCAGTTTTTACACAGAAAGGTGGGGAGAAAGAGTAATATTTTTAGGTTCTATGGCTAGCTTTTTGGAAAAGGGGTTCTGGTTTCTATGTTCTACCTTTGGGAAGAGGGATTATAGTTTTTATGGCTAGCTTCAGGGGAGAATGGAGCTAAGAGACAGGAAGAAAGGAGAAAGTCAAAGAAAAACTTTTGTTTCTGAGGTCGTTTCTGAGACTTTCACTTTGGGGTATTGTTTTCTGAGTCCCAAAACAAACAAAGGAATGCACAAAAAAGCAGGACATAGCAACAGATGGGAGACAGCTTGGCAGAGAAGCATTCCAAGAGATTTATAAAGGACCCTCTCAAGTGTTCAAATAATACTAACTAGTGAGTTCATTGATGAAAATACCCAAAGCCAGGGAAATAACCATCCGAAAAATTAGAGACAACAGAACCCAAAACCCAAAAAGGCCTGGAAGTAGTGTCTGTTCCCACTAGGCAGACTGGAATATATCAAAATTCATGAAGCAATATGAAGAATACACAGAAAAGTCTTGCCTCAGTACTAGGGAATATTTAATCCTAAACACTAGTCTAATCTTGATGAACCTTAAAAATAAGATACGAAAGGAGTAAAGTATCTCCATGTAAGTTAACTGCACCAGGGAACTAATGCATATTGACAGGAATACAGAAATATTAGTATCAAATGTGTAAAATTTATAATTTATATTATCCAATTAAAAATTACCAGACATAAAAAGATGCTGATAAATATGATCCATGAATAGGAAAAAATAATCGGTCAATTAAAATTGATCTGGGATGGACACAGATGACAAAAATGACATTAAAACTTTATTCCATATGTTCAAAGACTTCTGTGGAAACATAAAATATAACAATATTAGTTAAACTACAATGTCTGGGATGAATTATACACTACATTAAATTAATAGCAGTTTAAAAGTTGCAAAAAGAAAAGACTAGTGAATCAAGAGACATAATAATAGCAACTACTCAAAATAAACACAGAATACCAAATAATGCAAAGAGAAACAGTGAGCTATGGAACAACTTCTAAGTGCTAAAATACATGTAATTGAAGTCCCCAAAGGAAGACCACAAAAATATGTAAAGAAATAATGACTTAAAGTTTTCCAAATATGAATATAGTATAAATCCACAAATCCAAGCTATTCAACAAACCCTAAGCACAAGAATCTTGAATAAAATGACACTGAAGCATATCATAATTAAATCATTCAAAACCAATGATAAAGGAAAAATCTTAAAAGCAGGCACAGAAAAAAGACACATATACAAAGGAAAGAAAATGATGAGTTAGACAGTAGATTGCTCATTAAAAATAAGCAAAAACGAAAACAAAAACAGGACCTTTCAGGGCACCAAAAGAACAAAAGACTACTCTGAATTCTATATCAAATACAAGTATATTCCAAAAAGAAGTGAAGAAAAGGAATTCTATGGATATATAAAAACTGAAAGAATTTTTTCCCAACAGACCTATAGTAAAGGCATTTTTAAATAAAGTTCTTTAGGAAGAAAGAAAACAATAGAAGATGGAAATTTGGATCTAAAGAAAAGAGCAAAGTGTACTACAAATTGTAATAACATGTAAAACATGAACCATGTCTCATACTTAATATAATATAAAAATAAACTTGACATGGATCATACAAAAGATTTAAATTAGTAGTAAAACGATAGGACATCTAGAAGAAATCACAGAAGAAATTATTCATGACCGGAGATTTAACAAAGCGTTCTTGGATATGACACAAAACAAAGACAAAAATTTGGACTTTATCAAAATTTTTAAAGTGATCTGCAAAAGACATTGTTAAAAGAATCATATAAAAACACCAATAAAAGTACTTTCAAGTAACATATCTAGAAAAGGACTTTTGTGAACAAAGAGAAACCTTTCAAAACTTAAAGACAAATAAACCAGGTGGTAGAAGGAGATAAGGCCATTGGAGTATGATTTCTTCTTTCACTTTCAACATGTAAGGAGCTTGGAAGTCATTACTCCCATTCTTATAAGAAAAAGCTAAACAAAGTGAAAATGAATTATTTTTCTTGGACTCTTCCAAGAACTAAGTTTGCAAGGCAAACAACCAACCTGAAATCTAGAGAGACACATGCATCGTTAGAGTCGTAGATTTTTTAGAAGTAGAATCCACTAGAGCCATAAGTAATAAGAGTATTAAAATGGTAATTTTGATGGATAGCTAGAGGTTGAATGTGGAATAGTGTGAAAATGGGAAATCTCCTGGAGTTCATACTCTTGAGGATGTATAGGACAGTTCTCAGGGGCTTTGTTCTCCCCCTTAAGATCTTATAGATCTCAGAATATCTATAGACTGTGCTGGGAATGTCACATCCTGAGCTAAAGAAGGAGCTGACTGGAATAGCCCAAGCTCTGAACAGTCCAACGCATCCTCTTCCAGAACAGAATGTCTTTCAACATTTTAGGCCACTATGTCATGTGACCCTAAGGTATATAATCCAGAGTGAGCTGCCTTTTGGGGTCCCTCATCTATAGTACAAATAGAGCACATGCAGCTGAGACTCTATCAACTCTGGGCACCTTTCTAAGCCTTGGGGAACTGGCTCACAATGATTCCAAAGTTTCTACTGTCCATTGCTGCCTATCTATAATATTCCATGTAACTGGTAGCGTATGAGTGTCTGTCTCACCAGACTTAGACAAGTTGGTTAATAGTACACCGTGAAGCTGCTTCACAGTGGAATGTTCGCTTTTGTGGGCTTTTCCTCCAGTGTCTCCACCTTGTTCTCAATGTAAAGATTTGAGAAAGATGCCCACATGGTTCTTGCATGGGAAGAAAATCAGTTATCATTACTTTTCAAAGATCTCTTCATAATTAAAGGCCTGCTCTCCAAGGAAAAAAAAATTGCCTGAGACTTATCCCAGCTGGGAGATAATTTCTCCTACTTTAATTTCCTCTAGCATTTATATTTTACTGAAGGAGAGAAGAGTAAACATAATCAACAGGGGCTAAGTCTTCAAGAAAATGGATTGAGAATGCTGTAGCCAAGGGAAGAGATTAAAGGATGGGGAGGAAAAAAACATACTACTGAGAAACACCTGTAAAGGTCACAACCTAGAAACACATACCCACTATAGGACTAAAGTTTAATCTTGAGATTACAGAACATTCTCCCTCCCTACACATTACCATCATGCCAACAGGGCTCCATTATAACAAAGGATTACAGAAGCAAAAGCTATAGACACAGACTCTCTCTGAGAAGTCCTTAGTTAAGATCAAAGTCAAGAAGAATGACAAAAACAAAAACACTACACTAATCTGAAGCATCTGGCACATATAGTTATAACAAACATTAAACATAATAAATTGTAAGTCATATTAACCTAAATGCCCAATGAATACCTATTTACTTTAGTTTATATTACAGGGACAAAATTTCTGGCTTTTAACAAAAACAAATCAAAAAGAATAATCAGAAGGCAAAATAAACAAAAAACCTTCAGTATGAAGAGACAAAGCAATCATATTCAGACTCAGAAATGACAGTAATGTTGAAATTATTAGTAAATTTGAAATAAATATGATTAATATGCTTAAGTATCTAATGGAAAATATATAACATGCAAAAATAGATGGTTAATATAAGAAGAGAGATGCAGACTTTAAGAAGGAATCAAAAGGAAGCAATAAAAATTTAAGCCCTGGAAGAGGAATAAAGAATGACTTTGATGAGCTTATCAGTTGACTGGACATAGTTGAGGAAAAAACAGTAAGTTTGAGAATAGATTCATAGAAACTTTAGAAAATAAAATGCAAAGAGAATAATAAGGAAAAAACAACTGAACTGAAGTCTAACAAATGTAAGATGGTTTAAAAATGTATAACATATATATAATCATAATATTAGAAAAAGAAAGAAATAATGAAGCAGAAGAAATATTTGAAGTAGTAATAGACAAAAACTTTCCAAAATTTATGCCACCAAACACAGATTCAAAAAACTTAGATGAATAAAACAGACACACACACCAAGGAGACATATCATATTAAAACTGCAGAAAACCAAAAACAAGAAAAAATCTTAAAGAAATCAGAGGGAAGGAAACAACAGAATAGCTTGCTTGTGGAGGAATGAGAAATATAGTCGAGTTTTCATCAGAAACAAGATGAGTATAAATAGGTAGAGTGAAATATGTATTAATAAAAAGTTGAAAGAAAAGCCTGCCAATCTATAATTACATATGACGCAAAATTATCTTCCATAATGAAGAACAAATAAAGACTGTCTCAGAGGGATAAAAATTGGAGGAAACTATCAACAGTGTATTTGTCCTGCAAGAAAACTTAAACAAAGTTTCAGCATAAAAAATGATATAGGTCATAACCTTGGATCTACATAAAGAAGGTAAAAGAATTAGACAAAATAAATACATAAAGGTAAAATGTAATCTTTTATTTTTCTTATTTTTAATTGATCTAAATAACTACTTGGTTAAAGAAATATTAGTGAGAAGCTATTGGCTCATTGTAGCCAAAGGATGACTAAAATGAATAACAGCAATGAAACAAATGAATTTAAGGAAGAATTTTGAATAAATTGTATAGATACTTGCACTATAAGTGATGTTACATGGTATTAATTGATGGTAGATGGAGATAAATTAAAAACATATATTGGGACCTTTAGGGCAACCACTAAAAACATTTTTTGAAAGTATAATTAAGAGGCCAAAAGAAGAGATAAAACGGAATAATATTAAATGATAAACAAAAACAAGGTAAGGCAGAAAAAGCAGGGTAAAAAGGAAACAATAAATGTAACTAGTAGAAATCAATTCCAAACATGATAGGTATTAATAAAACCTTTAGTTATTCACATTTAAAGTGAAATCACTTTAAGTGTGAGTAGTCTAAATACACCAATTAGAAGACAGATTGTCAGAATGGATTAAAAAATACCTAACTATACATTATCTGTTTAAAAAAATCCTTTGCTATAAAGATTCAAGGAGGTTAAAAGCAAAAGGATTGAAAAAGCTATATCATGCTAACATTAATAATAAGAGCTGGAGTAGCTATATTAATTTAAGACAAACAGACTTCTGAACAAGAAAAACTATTTAAGCTAAGGATCGGCATTACATAATGATAAAAATATCAATTCTCCAAAATGATACAACAATCAATAATGTAGATGCACCTACAACAGAGTATGAAATATATGAGGCAAAAGCTGGTTAGACTGAAGGTGAAGTAGAAAAATCTACCTTTATATTTGGAAATTTCAACATCTCTTCATAAATAATAGATCAAGCACAACAAAAATCAGTAAGGATCTAAATAACATGAACAGCACTAACAACTTGATCTAATTGACCTTTATAGAATATTCTATCCCATAAAGATGGGACACATTCTTCACAAGTTTACGTGAAGCATACAACAAGATAACCCACATTCTGGTTCATAAAACACAGCTTAAGAAATTAAAAAGAATATGAAGAATATGAAACATACAAAGTATATTCTCAGATCACAATGGAATTAAAATTATTAATAGTAGAAATACAGCTGGAAATATCCCCCCAATTTAGAAATTAAACAACATACTTCTAAATAATACATGAGTAAAATGATCAATGTTAAGGTCAATAGTGATAACACATTTTGATGGTATCTTTGATATGATGTACCTTTGATATCGTGTAATGAGAATGATACATTACTTTTGTGACATTTCTCCCAAAAGCCCACAGCTCTCATCTGAGAAACTGTCACAGCCAAGAAACTCTACACTATGAAAATATGACAACTTAAATGTTATTTGGTATCTTGCATAAGATGGATACTGAAACAGAAAAGGAGTATTAGGTAAAAATTAAGGATATATGAGTAAAGTATAGAATTCATTAATGATGGTATGTCAATATTGCTTCACTAATTATAACAAATATATTTTACTAATGTAAAATGTTAATAGGGAAATGTTGTGGATTATAAGGGAATTCTCTGAGCTATCTTCATAATATATTTATAAATTTAATACTATTCTAAAATAAGTTAAAAATGGGGCAAAATATTTGAATAAAAATCTTATCACAGATACTATGTGCATATCAAATAACATGTAAAAATATACTCAACATTATTAGTCCTCAGGTAAATATTAATACAAATTAAATCCACAATGAGACAACATTACATACCACCTAAGATAGTTAAAATTGAAAAAAAAATCTGACAGTTTCAAATGGTGGAGAGGATTCGGACCAAATGGAATTCACATACATTTCTACTGGGAATGCAAAATGGACAGCCACTTCAGAAAATCAGTCAACAGTTTCTTGTTAAGTATACATTAATATATCGTCCAAGCCAGGAATCCCCCTCTTAGGCAGTCAATAGAAATAGTAGTATATGATCACACAAAAGAACCTGTACATACATGTTTATAGCAGATTTAGTCATAATTACAAACAACTGGAAATATACCAGCTGCCAGTCTGGTGAATAGATAAGTAACATTTGCTACATCTATCCATATAATGGAAATCTATCCAACAACAAAAGGGAACAAACAGGTGATACACGCCACAACACAGATCAAATACAGATGTATCGTTATATGAAATAAACCAGACTAAGAAGTAGACATACTGAATGGGTCTATTTATGTTATTTTCTGTAAAATTTTAATTATCACAGAAAACAGATCGTTGGTTGCCAGGGACTGGGGATGGGAGTCTGAATTGATTGCAAAGGCATATGAGGGAACATTTGGGGTGAAGAAAATGTTCTGCAACTTGATTGAAATGACATTTATATGACAATATATCTTTTTTTAATTCAAAGAATTATACACATAAAAATAGCAAAACTTATTATGTGAATGTTATAACTTAATAAGCCTGACTTTTAAAAAATAATATTGCCTTCTCAAAATTTCTCTAAGGAACAAGAGGAATAATTTATATTAAAGTAACTTTCATTCTTTAAAATATGATGCAATATAAGCATTAGTATAGTGATTAATACCTTAGGCTTTGGAAAAATATTCAGTGTAGATATTTGACTTGCTACTAGAGCATGATGCTGAACCTCTTTGAGCTTTAGTTTCTGCTTTCCTGTTATTACAGATGTTTGTAGAAGAATCAGATGAAATAATGCCTATATACAGCCAGGAGTACCTGGAACTCAGTGACTCCAATGCATGACACATATAATTGTTGCTGTTTCTGCTGCTTCTACTACTGTTACTGCTGCTGCTGCTATGCCATTCATTATTAAAATTTATAAAAGTATATTTGTTAGGCTTCATGGTAAACATAAAGCGTAAAGACTTATTAATATACAGTGGAAATTTGATTGATATGTGAAATAGAAGCTAGTTTGAAAAATTCTGGCAGCTGCCTGTGAGGACTAGATTATAGGTGTAGCCAAGACAAAAAGACTGGGGTCAAATCAAAAAGTGAGTTTGAGTCCTTTCTGTGTGCCACCATAGCATTTTACGCTTACCTCCATTAAACCATTAATACTCAGTTTTGGGGTTAAGTGTCTGTCTTTATTTTTAGACTGCTAGCGACTTGTGGAAAGAAAAGGTTTGTCTGCTGCTTTTTATTCTTTACAATCACAGAGCAAACCCAGTGCCTACTATTTGGCAGAAACTCAAGAAAGACAAGTTTAGCAACTAAGAATCATGTCTAAGATTTTATTTTTCATCCATATGCTTGTTTTAATAAATTTTGACAACATCTCTAAGACACAAAGATACCATATACAGGCATTTAAATGGATATTTGATCTCTCCATTAATAAAAAAAAAAAATACACCAAACCACAACAGAATCCTAGTGTGTTAATTTGGGGGTCATATTAACCATCTTTTTTTTTTTTTTTGGTTTTTCGTTAAATTATTCCTCTCTATTTTATTGATCATTAGAGGTTCGCAAGTTTAAAGAGATTATTTCACCTTATACAAAATATTAATTTTTTTAATATCTGTAATATTTTTAAATGTAGTAAATTTCTAATTTACTATCTTCCAAATTAACTTTTTTCCAGAAAATTAATTTTTTTGGCAATTGATCATAACAGCCAGCACTTATATGTACAATAGTAGCCCTAATCAATAAATCATGCTATAAAATAATACTTTCACATTGGCAAAATATATTTTGGTTGACAACCCTTAAAATGCATTCCACATTATCAAGATAGAAATTCATATAAAATAATTAAAAATATTTTATTCAATCTAGACAGAATCCTATTAGTTTTAAGCATGTATCCTAAGTGTCCATGTTTAAAAGCCCTATATTTTTATTAATCCACTTTAAAAATTTTTGAATGAAATATATTTTGTGCACAAAGGTTGTAAATAAAAATAAATATGTGGGGGAAAAGATTAGTTGTAATTCTATGCCCCTCCCTCAATTACTGATAACACGTTGTCACATAGCTTTTCAGCTATCTCATGTATATGTATATATACACATACACATGTATATACATACACATCTCATATATATATAAGAGGGAGAGAAAGAGTAAAGAGAGATTGAATGAGAGAGAGAAAGAATAACAGAGACAAAGGGATATTTGTATAAAAGTATAGGCTCTCCTAAAAGAGGCCATAAGCAAAATGCTGTCATTAAATGAAGAAAATCAAACATTTGTGCCAACTCACATTGAGAACTTCCCAAACACCTGGAAACTTTACCTCCAGTTCACTACATATCAGCTTGTTGCCATATTTTAGCTGCTACTTTACATTATAATGACATGGTAAGGAAGAGACAAAACTGTTGTTTCCCTGCTGACGATGTAATCAATACACACCTGTTTTCTGCTGGGAAAACTGCAGCAGTAGATGTGGTGGCTTTTTAACCTGAAAAACGATGACAAAGTAGCATGCTGAAAACACATGAATTTGACAAACTTTCACATACTGTTTGCAAATTGAACACAAGCAGTGGGACGCTGGCATATGTGACTATTTCCATGATGACAGATTATGATGTCTCAGGTAAAAGTTAGAATCATCCATGATAAAGAAGAGGAAACCCAGTTATGAGATAAAGCTATAGGATATATACTTCATGTTTTCTAATATTCTCTAAATGTTTTTCACCTTAATAGAAAAGTTTATTCTTAAAGCAACTGGGTTCAGTCAACAGAATACATAGCAGTAGGGGCATGGAGGATACAGGAGACTTTTTCCTGAATTATTTGCATTAATATATTTCAAACAAAATGAAAAGCTCTGAATATGATGTTTCAGATAACTGTTTCAATTTTCTTTGAAATTAGTTATTTATGCAATGTATATATGAAGATATGTCTGAATTTAGGTACACCATCAGTTATTGTTCCTCCAAATTGGGATGTATTATTCACCTCGTTGGTCAATTTCATGCAAAATTGAACAAATTGGCCACATGATCAAATGGCTCTCTTTCTTAGAATGACCAAAATTAGCACAGCCAAAAACAATATTGAATTTTTGATCAATTATATTTTATTATTTTTTGAGTATTCTTTTAAAGAATGTTAGTATTTTACATTTATGGTGAAGAGAATTTCAATAGCATTTCAGAAATTATTTAAAAATTACTATTTGTATTGGCAATTATAAACATACCTCTTCATTAATAATAATGAATAAAATTCAAGTCTTTATATGCCAATGTACTTACTGATTTATTAGCTGGTTATTTTTCTTCATATGTGATCATACAGAAAGTCTGTTTGTCTTCTAGTTCTAATTAAGAAATACTGATATAAAGAAAATCTAACCAAAACCACCACATTTTGAAAGAAAATTCTTTTTTACCTGGAAATCATGTAGAAATTATGATTTTCAATCATATTTTTTACTGGAAAATTAACAGAGATTTTCTAGTTTCTACTTTTGTCGATCATGCTTATTTTACAGATAATATAAAATTAAGTTATTTATATACAGCTGTGTTCACCCATTATTAAAGAATAAAGTGGTTCTGAATGTGATGCTAAAGATTTGAATTATACACGATTCTGTTTATAACAGGAAATCATAAATGATACTATAACAATAAGGAAAAATCTCATAAGATAACAAAAAGTATTGGCTTTTATTAAAAATAAGAGCTTGTTTAGCATATAATAAATAAATCAATCACCCAGTGGTGATTATAGAAGATATGGCTCCAAATATTTGTTCTGTCCCAAACAGCTAATAGACTCCCTCCATCATTTGTAATTAATAATCTGCTCTTTACTGAGAGACCAATGAATTATGCTATTGAATTACCTCTCATCGTTCACATCTAAACTCCAAGTTTACCTCTTTATACACCTTCTCCCCCTTAGTTTGTTCAAGTATTTTAGTCTTATTTCAGGTTGCCCTTGTTTATTTATTTGCCTTTGGTTTTGTTGAATTTGTTATTTGACTTTTTAAAATAGAATAGAAGGATATTTAAAGGAAACACCTTTAGCTATCAGATTCATTGCTATCCTCAATGTATCAAGAACAGTGCATTGTGCATCTTACATGCTCAGTTAACACTATACTGAAATGAAAGGATAAACAAATGAACAAGTGAATTATCTAAATTGATAGTTAAAAAGTATTTCAGCACTTGGCTCACATTGTCTGCACTACGTAAGGTCTATTTTGACTACTCTGTGGATATTTTATATGATGCTCTGCCAATAATAAGAATACTATTAAAAATAAGTCTAAATCTGAAGAGCCATTAAGAAATTCCAGTCAATATTGCTGACAAAATATATTTATTTATTTTCCCTACTGAGATTGATTTAGAGACACAGAACAAAGCCATAAACTCAGGCTTAGATATTCACATGTTTGTGTTTATGCTTGCTCTCCTTGAATACAGCAGAGAGTCCACTATAATGGTATCTTGTTGATGCTGTAATAATAATAATAGTATAATCTAACATGGAAATTAGAGATTCTTAATGCAGTATGGAAGAAAATCTTATATAAACAATATTACTCTTGCAAATACTTTATGAACCCACGATGCCACACTTTTATATACCTCCTTGTAATAAATACAACTCAGCTAGCTTTCCTTCTAGTTTTAAACAGATCATTACTTCTCTGTCAAGTAATAGATGGTGTAGTCAGATTGTGTATAAAGGACATTTTGGTTAAACTATGAATCTTAAACATAAGAATTACACTTGGCATTTTGTCTTATTTACATAAAGGTATACACTACAGTCACAAATCTTATGCTCACTTCTGTCTGCAAACCTAATTGAGTGAAAAAGTGGGAATAAAAGACTGCACAACTTAACTTACTGTCTCTCTCTCAGGAGTAGAATTCAACTCCACTATAACACATCAATCTCCTTTTAAGTCCTGTTCCAAAGGGTGTAGACGATAAGTTGTTCTTGTTTTAAATTCCGAGAATTATTATAAAATTAAAGCAGCTCACATAGAACTGCCCTAGTGCCACTCTTGTCTGTGTTAATTTTGATATATTTAGCTGGCCAGCCTGTGCTTGACTTGTATTTGGTCCATCTCTACCTTCTTGAATCCAACTGTGTTGGGATCTGACTCTGCCAAAGCCCGGTCTACACCATCTGCTCTGACTGAATGCCAGGATTCCCGGCTGCCCTGACAAGCCTGGAGAGACATTCTGGTTTTAGTAATTTCCATGAATATTTGAGGTTTCCACATAAGTGACCAGTGGATAAGTAAAATATTACAATGTCTCAATAATAGACAATAAGATTTCTATCTCATTGATATTTAAAATAACTTCTATCTCACTGATATTTAAGATAAGTTGTAAAAACATTTAACACCTAAAGTATGAGACTTGGTTTTAGGTAACAAAATTGACAATGAACATTGATAAAATGAAGCATATACCAAGTAGACCAGCACAATAATGCTAATTCTTGTAACTATATCAGATAAGCAATACCTAAAGAAAATAACCTATGTATTCTGGAAGACAGAACATTAACAAATAGCATGCTAGTACTGACTCCATTTTAAATTGAGAAAAGACAGTTTAAGGAATGAGGAGAGTCTTAAAGCTTCTACATGCTATCACTGCATATTCATCAAGTGAAAAACTCCAACTCTCAAGTCAATTTCATTTGAGCAAATGTTTATAACACTGCAAGCACTTGACTATTCTCTGGACTTGGAGCTGCAGCAACCAAGACTCTCAATGTCTGGTGTTCAAGAATTGTTTGAATATATAACATGGTGTGTCTCTGAATTGACTGAGCCATAATATCATTCTACAAAGCATTGACATAAGTCTTTGTTCAGAGTAGATATTTGTGTACAAGCTATTTCAAATCACATTTTTCACTTTCTTTACTTGTGAAATAGACATACTTATGAGCATATCAATCTGTGTCCTAACCATTTCTATAAAATGTTCAGCTTTCAAGCTATTTTAAAAACCCTGAAAATCCTGATAATGTTGAAATTTTAAATTATAACAGATTGATATGTTTTCTAATATTCAAAATTAGAGGAGTTTAACCCCCTTTCTGATTTTTATATTTATCATTGTTATATAGGTTAGATTAATGCATTAAAGAAGAGTTCTTTGTCTTTGTTTGCAATTCTGAAGATTAAGTTCGAATCACTTCTATATAATTGGACATATTTTAAAAGAACAAAATTGGATTAATTCTTGCTTTGAGAACTTATATTTATAAGATATGCTCATCCTGATTGTTGTGTGGTTTATTTTTTATAATTAACCATGATAAGACTTTTTGTTGCGATGTATAAAACACTCAACAACTTGAAAATATGTTTTTCTTAAGAAGAATGCATAGTTAATCCTATTTTAACCACATTTGAAGAAGCTCTGGAATCAAATTACTCAGAGCAATACAAAAGTCAATATAATTGATGAATATTATAGTTTAATCTAGAATAAATATTACTTCAATGTGATTTGGCATTTTGTTTATTGTTTGCCTCTATTGAGATGTTAAGTGGTTTTAGCAAACATTTTCAAGGCCTGAATTTTAGAGAACATATGCCATACACCTCAGGAAATATATTAATAAAATTATGCCAAGATTGAAAGGTTGCAAATTTCCTCTCTCACACACAAATACATAAACACACACACAACACATTTATAACCACATACATATAGGTACAATCTTTTTTTTCTGCCAGTACCAATTCTAGAAAGGAAGAGAGAAGAGAAGTCGCTGTATGAAATAAAGGCAGCATCCAGGGGTAAAAGCCGCGAACAAAGAACAGTACGGATTTGAAAGAGATCCAGAAAATTAACAAAACTAGAAACTTTATTCACTGTACATCATCTAATTTTCTACTTGTAGGTAACTGTAGGTTATTTAGTAGACAATGTTTACCAACTTAAAAAATGACAGATGATGATTATCTTCATTTCCTTTCCTTTCCTGCTAAAACAGGATGAGGGAGGGAGAAGTGAGAGATCCAAAGAAAAAGTATATAAAGGAAGTTTAAAGATTAAGAAAATCACAGGAAAATTATCACAAGATAATATTTATTAGATCATATACAAAAGACTAGAGTTCATACTGTACAGTAATTTTATTAATATGATAGAGAATTATGGTAGTTAGAATTCATAGTATACTAATCACCAGTAACTAACGGATTATAGAGTATTTCTATGCAAAAGAAGGAATTGCTTAATGCTTTGAGTCTAAAAATATTTAGAATATATTATAACTATATAGATCAAATGACTAATAATATTACTAGTAACAATGATAAAGAACATATGTCTATGTTAAATATGACACAGTTGATTTAATTCTTTTCTTCTCAGTTTCTTGTCTCCTAACTTATTTCATGACAGTTTTTAGAAACTTGATATAACCATCAGAGAAATCATCTTCAGCCCGAAAATATAAATATAATTTACTCAGTTTCAAAAGGTCCTGCAAATGATCATTTCATAATAATTATTTAATTATCACAAGTCTGTTATTTTTAAA
The DNA here is from genome assembly GCA_008086735.1 of Cheirogaleus medius. Classification (NCBI taxonomy): domain Eukaryota; kingdom Metazoa; phylum Chordata; class Mammalia; order Primates; family Cheirogaleidae; genus Cheirogaleus; species Cheirogaleus medius. Next base: position 49,091,315 of record VBSM01000361.1, read on the forward strand.
ACCTTAATACTTAGCCCATATGCAATTAAAACTTAAATTTCTTATAGCTGAAAGTACTATTCAGCTATAAGAAACAATGGTGATATAGCACCTCTTGTATTTTCCTGGATAGAGCTGGAACCCATTCTATTAAGTGAAGTATCCCAAGAATGGAAAAATAAGCACCACATGTAGTCACCAGCAAATTGGTATTAACTGATCAACACCAAAGTACATATAGGAATAACATTAATTGGGTGTTGGGCAGGTCGGGGGGGAGTAGATGGGTAGACACATACATAATGAGTACGATGCACACCAACTGGGGGATGGTTATGCTTGAAGCTCTGACTCGAGGGGGGAGGAGAGGCAAGGGCAATATACGTAACGTTAACATTTGTACCCCCATAATATGCTGAAAAATATAAAAAAAAATATTTAACAGGAAAAGAAAAAAATACTTAAATTTGTCTTCTCCTGCCCCATCAAATATAAACTAAAACCAATATATCTTCCTACTTATATACACACTTCATTTATGCATTCTTCAAATATATATTAATTGAGCATGAATTTTGTGACATATTTTTATTTAAGTATCAATTATGTGTCATGTGTACTTGCTAAATGGAAACCAAGTGGACGTAGTTTCTCTCCACTTCTGTAAAAACAATATTGGTTATTGCTATGAACTAGCAAATGCTATGCACTTTTCATTCTCCACTTTACTAACTCAGGGAGTTTTTTTTAGGTTAGTCTCATCTCTCATTATGTAAAGAGTGTGTTATGAGAAGATAAATTGAATTTTAGTGTATAGGTTACAAATATGAGGTCAAAGTTACCCAGCGCCAAATCTGTGGTCTATAAATAACTATAGATTTCATGGAGTAAGTGGAGAGGGCCTTGTGGTTGTCCCCTTTGGGATGGATAAATGTGACTGAGATACTGATTTTATCAGTTAGTAAATGATATTTTACAGCTTCACATGCAGCTAGGGTAATCCAAGGAATGAAAGAAAGATTTGCTGAGTGGAGCTTCTAAACCAGATGTTTAAAAAGAATTGATGAAGCTGGAAAATGTGTGCTTTTTTTCCTTCAAAATAATTGTTCCTTCCACCTGAAATAGTTATTCAGTACAGAAGATGGAAACCACTAAGAAAGGCAGAGAAGGTAGGGGAATGGGGGTGAGGATATTATGAATCACTGATATCCATGGAACTTCCATAACATCCTTGGACTTCTCTACCTTTTATGGACTTATGACTTCTCAACCTCCAGAATTCTTTTAGGTGAAAGAAAGTAAATCACTGTCTTAAAATTTTCAGTTATGTTGAATTATTAAAAATCACATATCCTTAATGATAAAGTATCAGAAGGGCAACAGGACTAAAAAAAAATAGTTTATGCTAACATTTTCAAGAGATAAGTTCATTAAAAACCATATGCTTACTGTTACACATGAATATTGGCATTTGACCTTCACATGCAGTGTTTCAAAGGCAGATATAAGGAGTGTAGGTAAAAAAAAAAAAGTTAACTGACATTACCAAATCAATCCTTGGTGGTAATTCATATATATGTGTGTGTGTGTGTGTGTGTGAATTCGAATACATACATACATACACACACATACATGTATACACGCATATACATATGTATATGCGTGTATACACAGAGTGTTTTCATTTTAACTTCTGTGAGCTTTAGTGATGATAATGAATTTTCCTAAAGGTATTTTTTTGCATTAAAATACATTGATCTTATTAATTTCTACTTAATATTTAAAAATCTACATTATGTTTTAATTAAAAACTCTACACACATATGCGACTTGGATCATATTGCATATACAATGTCCCATTTTATGTAATTAGATCATATTCTACAAACAATTCTCTGGTATGGGTATTTAAAGTACACACAGATTATGAATTGGAAGACTATCTTAAAAGCTAATAGCAGTTATCCATTAGCTGGTAGACTCTTTAAAAATTCATCACATAAATTTCATTGATTAATGATTACATATAATTAAACCTAATTTTATTTACACCTGAGAATTTTTTAAATTATCAATAATTTTATATCAACTAAATTGCATATATACACAAAGTGAAAGTAAACAGCTATAAGTGAAAATATAGTCAAACTCACACAATACTGTGGTATTTTGGAAAATGATACACTTAAAATTGCTGGTTAATTTTATGACCCAGTCATATTTATAGTTGTGCAAACTAATAGAAGAGCATTCATATCTCATGCTTCAGCACTCAAAGAATTATTGATGCAAAATAAAATAATTACTTATAATTTTTATGTTGCTTTTACAAAATTACTTTCTGTAGACATAGAAAAAACATACTTAGTTTTAATTACTGGTACAAGTAAAACAATTACTTGTTCAGTTTCACAAAATTACTTTAAAATATTTGTTTTCAAGACATTGTTTCACAAAAGTAAATAAATATTTATGAGTAAGGAAAAATTACTTGGTACTGCACTGATTTTTACTGTGACATTCTTATAAATAGGCCCCATGGCATTACTTAATACCATTAATTTACTTTATATATTGGTTTAATTTAATTTAATTCAGTCAACTAATTATTTAAGCCTATCTTCAAAGTTTTAAAGAGGTTTACTTTTCTCTCTTCTTGTCCCCAAATTACAGTATAAACTTCTAGGATTGAATAGCAACCTAGAACCCTGCAGAACACTGGCAGAGCCTCTACACTTTCCTCTTTTATATTCACTTACAATTAATACCACTAAACTGCTACTACCTGTCAGAATACCTGAGCCATTCTTTCACTTTACTTGGCATATTATTTCATTAACAATTTAAAAATGCTTAAAATACTTAAATTTTCACATTCTACTTTTACTCTCTTAGGGTTTTAGTGATAATGAAATTAAAAATAAAATCCCACCTGCTTTTCTACCACGAATCTGTTTTTTTCTCATTTAGTAAATTCTACGTGAAGAACAACTCATTTGCATATTCCTGTATGTTGAACTTGACTAAACTTTTCATTCTCTTTCAGTGCTGTAGGATAATGTTAATACTTGTTGATTTGAGTCTTTTATCCAATTAATCCTTAGCTTAATAATGCCTAAGATTTAAAAATTACTCCAGTATTTTATTCCAGTATTGTTGAATACTCTGACCACATTACTTATGGTAGACACCTACTAGATACCAAATGCCATGTTTCCCAATCACTGCACATCGTAGTTTTACCATATCTACATATTACTAGAAATCATACTTCAACATATGAAAGAATCACAATTGTGTGCATAGAAATTCAGAGACATGAATATAATTAAACTTCCCCCACTGCATCTACCAGCCAGATTTCTGAATACTCATGGAGGAATATTAAGTTGTGGCAGTTTGAAGCTAACATCAGGACAACTTTTAGCCTATGTAGAAAAGTTTTGTTAAAATTATCCTTATGGATACAAATGTTATAGCCTTATAACTGTATCAACAGTTTGAGGAAAATAATCTATTTACTTTTTTATTACTTGTTCTTTTACTAGGATGCAGGATATTGCCTGAGTGTAGTAGATATGCAAGAAATATTGAAGGAGTGAGGCTCCAAGATGGTGGACCATAGACACCACCAGAAAGAATATCTCAGTAAGAAGGAAAAGTTTTAGATGAAAGAGAAAAAACAAACAATCAGACAAATATAGATGGAGTGAGTGTTTGAAGGAAAGGTGTCGGAACCTTCAGGAGATTCCACTGGAAGAAGTTATGGAGCAGAATTGTTAAGAGAAAGGGATCCGCAGAGATCAAGCCCAGAGAGGCTTGGAGACCACCAAGAAGGGTAGGTGGAGTGGTTTGTTTCTCCTTCCCTCACATCTCTGACAGTTGGTGGATTCCCAAGCTGCTGGAAAGACCTGCTTACGTAAGCCCAGAGACTGCTGCCACCAGTGAGCTGAGAGCTTCTTGTGGACAGAGCACCAGGCTCCCAGACACCCTAGGGTGCTTCCCACAGATGTGAGCTGGAACAACAGGTACTGCATTGTTTCTCTACCCACCATGTGACTTTGTCCTGCCCAGGGGGTTTCAACTTCTCAGGTTTCATCTTGCTCATTCTCAGATAGTTATTTCTCAACTCTGGACCAGACTGCAGAAGCATTAGGGGTTGAGTGGGCTCCAGGTGATCTATGTGACTCCAGAACCTGGTCATTATGGGTGGACTGTCTCCCAGAGAAGGGGACAGACATGACCAGAGTATGACTTTCCTCCATCCACTCTTTTTGTTCCCTTCCCCAGCTCCACCCACAGCTGCTTGAGAGAATTGAGACACCACACCAAGGATTCCAGGGATAGCAGGGCTTAGAAATTTCTTTTTGGGTTCTTGCAGTAGACTGAAGGGTGCTTGGACTGTGAAGTCCTTGCCCACAGTCCCTCCCTGGTGCTGCTTGCCCAGTGACCCCATCACAGCAGGACACACCTGAGGTGGAAGAACATCAAACCTGCTTGGACACCCCATGTGAAATTCTCAACCAATGTGCTTCTTCAGTATAATCAGGGATTGATCTCTAGGGCCCCAGGGATGGGACCACAGGCCCGATCCCATATCCATAGAACTTGATTGTGTTTTTTGATGACACAGGGGGAATATTTGTTAATTGCCCTCAGGAGGCATGGGCTCTCAAAGGGTAAGATTGGGGGAAGAGTGCAGTGTGGGTCTTACCTCCAGGGTGCTTGTGGGGCACCCCTCCTACCACACAAAGGCCTTATTCCAAGCTCAAACCAGGGTCCTGGCAGAAAACCTCCTGGCCTGCATCACAGTTATGGGAGAACTTGGCTGGCTTGAGGTCCTGCCTGCCAGCAGATGTGAGGGAAAACCACTGAATGGGATAGGGTGGAAAGGAATGAAGCCTGCTCCAGACTGCCAGACTTTTAGTCTTAGGTAACCTGGCCTCCCTGGGCAGGCTTTCTAATCGAGTGGGGCCACTTCAGCACCTCCCTGGTGGCCCTTCCCAGAGGCATGGAACAGACCTTTGACCCCTACTGAAGCAGATCCCTTGCCAGATTTTTGTGGAGCTTGAGGGCAGGCCCACTCAGCCCAGCCCCACTGAGAATCACTCTCCCATCCACTTCTGATGTGGTGGAGAATAAGGACTCACCTGGAAGTTCCAGGGCCACACTCAACACCCAGGGCATTAGAATGTTTCTCCTGAGGAACCTGGGTGGGCCACAGGACCCCAAAACAATATTGCTGCATGTTCCTTAAGGCAAGCACCACCTACTGACAAGGCAGTCAATTTGCATACCATTTATAGCATTTACTGACTCAATCATACAACGAGTGGTTGATTATCACCCACAAGCTCCAACTACTGTTTCAGAGGTTAAACTAGGTGTGCCATTATCTAAGAACAAGAAAATAAAAAAATAAATAAAAAGCAACAGCTGCTACAGATGATAAGGAAGCAGTGAAAGAAATCCAGAAGTATGAAAAATCAGAGCAAAAATACACCCCGAAAGAAAACAATAACTTTTTACCAATGGATACCAACTAAAATGAGAAGATTGAAATGAGAGATGAAGAATTCTGAACATGGACTATTCAGACAAACCCAACACAAAGAAACCACAAAAACAATGCAGGAAATGAATGACAAATTTACTAAAGAAATCAAATTATTAAAAAAAATACCACCAGAACTTCTGGAAATGAAAAATTCATTCAAGGAAATACAAAACACAGTGGAAGGCATTAAGAATAGGCTACATCAGACAGAAGAAAGAATCTCAGAGCTTGAAGACAACCACTTTGAGTTAAACAAGTCAGTCAAAGAGGAAGATCTCAGAAATAAGAGTAATAAATGAAACCTACAAGAAATATGGGAATTATGTGAAGAGGCCTCATATAAGAGTCATAGACTTCCCTGAGGATGAAGGAGACAATATAAAAGAGTTTGAAAACCTATTTAAGGGAATAATTGAGGAAAATTTTCCTGAACTTGCTAGAAATCTAGGTATCCAGACATAAGAAGCTCAAAGGACCCTCTCAGAGATTCATCACAAAAAGGCAATCACCATGACACGTAGTCATCAGACTGGCCAAAGTAAACACAAACAAGCACTCCTATGAGACATACGGTAAAAGCAGCAGGTTACTAACAGACTAACTGCAGATTTCTCAACTAAGACCTTACAAGCCAGAAGAGATTGGGGCCTCATACTCAGTCTTCTCAAACAGAATAATGGCTAACCTACAATTTTCAATTCTGCAAAACCAAGTTTTTTATATGAGGGAGAAATAAAGACTTTCTCAGACAAACAAACACAGAGGGAATTTGTAAAGACCAGACTTGCCCTGCAGAAAGTACTCATAACTGCATTATAGACAGATCAGCACAATAGAAACCCACTAGTGTAAAATCATCCAGAAGCTAAAAGTCAGAGACCAGATACCACAATGTCTCAAGAGGTAATAAACAGTAATAAAGTTCTACTCAACAGGATGAACAGAAATCTACCCCACTTATTAATTCTTTCAATAAATATGAATGGCTTGAACTCCCCACTCAAGAGACATAAGCTAACTTAATAGATAAAAACAATAGAAGCCAAATATCTGCTATCTCTAGGAAACACATCTAACCCACAAAGATTCAAGGGGAAAGGTTGGAAAACAATATTCCATGCAAATGGAAACCAAAAGAAAGCTGGTGTAGGCATTCTCATATCAGATAATATAGATGTCAAATCAACAAAAGGAAAAGAAAGACAAAGATAGTCATCAGATAGTGGTGAAGGAAACAAATCAACAAGAAGATATAACAATCCTAAATATTTATACACTTAACCACAGGTTTGCCCAGATTTGTAAGGCAAACCCTTCTTGATGCAAATAAAATGATAAGCAACAACACTATAATAGCCCTGGCCTTCAACACCCGCAGACAGAATGGGACAGATCCTCCAAGCAGAAAATAAGCAATGGACTTAAATTGAACTCTAGAACAAATGGGCCTAATAGACACTTACAGAACATTCTACCCAAAACTCAAGGAACATACGTTCTTCTCATCAGCTCATGAAACATTCTCTAAGATTGATCACATCCTAGTCCACAAAACATGTCTCAACAAATTCAAAATAATACAAATTATACCATGTATCTTCTCAAACCCCAGTGGAATAAAATTAGAAATCAATTTCAACAGAAACACTCAACTCTACACAAAGTCATGGACATTAAATAATATACTGATAATTATTGGATCAAAAAGAAAATTAAAATGGAAATCAAAAGATTCTTAAAACTAAATGAAAAAAGGGACACAATTTATCAGGGATTCAGCAAAAACAGTCATAAGAGGAAATTTCATAGCCGTAAATACCTACATCCATAAGACAGAAAGATCACAATCAACCAATCTAATGAATCATCTCAAGGAACTGAAAAAGGAACTGTAATCCAATCCAAAACCCAGTGGAAGAAAGAAATAACTGAGAGCAGAACTAAATGAAATTGATAACAAAAGAATTATACAGAAGAGTAATGAAATAAAAGTTGAATCTTTGAAAAGGTGAAAAATATCAACAGACTTCTCACTAGGTTTACCAGAAACAGAAAACAGAAACAGAAACAGAAACAGAAAAAAAAGGACCCTAATAAGCCCAATCAGAAATGAAAAAGGAGGTATTAGAACTCATACCACAGCAATACATGATATCATCTCTGAATACTAGAAAAATCTCTATGCATATAAACTTGAAAACATTGAGGAGATGAACAAATTCTTGGAAACACACATCCTCCCTGGACTCAATCAGGAAGAAATAGAATTCCTGAACAGACAAGTATCGAGTAATGAAATTGAAGCAGCAATAAAAAATCTCCCAATTAAAAGAAGTCCCAGACCAGATGGTTTCACAGCCAAATTTTACCAGACCTACAAAGAAGAACTAGTACCTATATTACAGAAATTATTTCACAACAGAGAAAAGGAAGGACTCTTCCTCAACTTGTTCTACAAAGCCAAAGTCACCCTGATACCAAAGCCAAAAAAGGACACAACAAAGAAAAGTACAGACCAATATCCCTGATGAATATAAATGCAAAAATTCTCAATAAAATCATAACAAACCAGACTTAGTTGCACATCAAAAAATAATTCACCACAATCAAGTGGGCTTCTTCCCAGAGATGGAAAGATAATTCACCATATGCATATTTATAAATGTGATTCATCACATAAATAGAAGCAAAAACAAAACCACACAATCCTCTCAATAGATGCAGAAAAAACATTTGACAAAATCCAGAACATGTTTATCATAAGAACTCTTAATAAAATAGGCATAAATGGAACATACACCAATATTATAAAAGCCATATACAGCCAACCCACAGAGAGAATCATCGTGCACAGGAACAAATTGAAAGCATTCCCTCTTAGAACTGGAACCAGACAAGGTTTCCCACTGTCACCACTTCCATTCAACATAGTACTGGAAGTTATAGCCAGAGTAATCAGTAAAGCACAGGAAATCTAGAGTATCCAAATGGGGATAAAAGAGGTCCAACTATAATAGTTCTTTGCTGATGATATGATCTTATGTATAGAAAACCGCAAGGATTCTACCAAGAGACTACTGGAACTGACAAATAAATTCAGCAAAGTCTTAAGTTACAAAACCAATGTACTCAAATCAGTAGCATTCTTATTTACCAGCAAACTGAGAAGCAAATCAAAGACTCAATACCATTTACAATAGCAACAAACAAAATAAAATACCTAGAAATATATTTAACCAAGGAAGTGAAATAACTCTATAGGGAGAACTACGAATCACTGAGGAAAGAAATTGCAGAGGATGTAAACAAATGAAAAAACATATAATGTCCATGGATCAGCCGAATCAACATTGTTAAAATGTCTATATTCCCCAAAGTGATTTACAGATTCAATGAAATCCCCATTAAAATACCAACATAGCTTTTTGCAGATCTAGAGAAAAGAATTTTATGCTTCCTATGAAACCACAACAGACTCCAAATAGCCAAAGCAACCTTAGGCAAGAAGAAAAACAAACAACCATAAAAAAAAATAGGAAACTAATACCTTTTATAACAACCTGGATACAACTGGAGATCACACCCCTAAGTGAAATATTGCAAGAATGGAAAAATAAAAACCGCATTTACTCACAATTAAACTGGAACTAATCAATCAACACTTAATTGCATATATGGAAGTAAAACTCAATGGAAATCAAGCAAGTGGGAGTGGAGAAGAGGTGATGGATAAATTCACATCTGGTGGATACATACACACTCTTTGGGTGATGGGCACACTTTGATTCAAACTGTACAAAAGCAATACATGTTACCAAAACGTTTGTATCCCTCTAATATTCTAAAATAAAAAAATATAAATAAATAAATAAATAAATAAAATGTATTTAAAAGAGATATGTTTGTTGAGGTGAAATGTTCTGAAATTAAATTCAATTTTAAGAAACATAATTTAAAACCATTCTGTAATACTATAGGATTATATCATGTATTATATTTCATTATGTACATATACTATTATAGTTCTAGAATTACTATGTAAATTCTCATTCCATATTTTTTTTTTCTATTCACTTTCTCATTTTACATCTGCCTTTGAAGTATTTTTTATTTTTTTTTTCATTCCTCAAACATCTGCCTGGAGAGCTCATCAAATTTCTGGGTTATATTCTCAGGGATTCTGATATAGTGGGTCTGGAGAGTTGCTTAAGGAAGTGAATTCTTAGCAAAGATCTCTGGTGTTCCTAATGAAATCAATAATACCTTATATATGCTAAATAAGTAACAATGGACTTTCATATTACCATAATTTTTATTCTGCAGGGGAATTTTGTTTTCTCTGTTAGATACAATTCAAAGTCTGTTTGAATGTTAGACTTGGATTTGCTGAATTCCATTCTCCAAGATGCCCTATGACTCAAACCTTCCAAACCTATCATTACTTCATTTGCTGTTGTGCTACTGAAATTACTATGGCCAGTTATTTTTCTATAATCCTACATTCATATCTTCTTCTTTATTTACTTAACTGTATGAAACTAATAGAGAGATATTTGATCACCAAGATGGCCTCTACATTCCCCTCAGCTTGACTAAACTTTAGACAGGTTTCTTTCTGATTTTAGGGTAGGCCCCTTATTTCCCTTTTCTTAGAGCATTTACTTTTAGAAAACTTAGAAATATAAATTCTTTCTCTGCCCCTGTGAGATATAAATCTTCCAGTCTCTTGACAGTTTCCAACCCAGGAATGCCTATTTCAAGGCCTTGAGAGACATCTCTTTGAATTGCAAGTATCAAGGAAGAGAGTGACCCTATCCCCCAGTCTTTGTGGGAGACAACTTCCACATGAACCAATTAGCAAACACAAATATCCTAATCACATCTACCACCCTTCTCATAATATCCTCCAGTACTTTTCCACAAGCTCACCCTCTCACTTTTTGTTTCAGCAGTGTTGAGTTCAATCTTTCTTCCATATTGTATTAGTCTTGAATAAAGTCTTCCTTGTCTGTTTAACTCTGTCTGATGCAATTTTTCCTTGGCATTGTTCTTACATCTTTTCCTTAATATTTTAAAAGAAACTCTTACATTACCAAGAAAAGCCTTAATGATTCAGAAACTTTCTGTCTATAATATCAGAAAGCATTTCAGCTCCAGGATATCTGGCTAATCAATTGCTACTTAATTAGGTTTATAATTGCTAGTGATTCTCTCATTATAAACAGCAGTTGATATTGATGTGTCACTTTAACTTATCTCCATAGTCTCAGGGTACCATAAAATCCCTACCGTGGCCTCTTTCTATAAACTCCAAATTTATATTAACAGTATTAACAGTGTTTCCTAATTCAAATAAAGACACTTAAAATATTAAATTTATGGAGACTTCTTTTAGAAATTGGACAGCCATTATTAGTCTCCAAGTCTCAGTTTATTGATGTACTTTCTAAGTTTGATGGCTTCAAGAAATTTACCCAGAAAGTTTCTTATATATTATTTTAAAAATATGAGTATCTAATTAAAGAACAAAGGCAAGTCACAAATAATGTGAAAGTTGAGTCATTCTACTAAAGGGATATGTATTCAGCATGCCCTAATTTTTTTTTATTTCAGAATATTACAGGGATACAAACGTTTTGGTCACATGTATTGCTTTTGTACAGTTTGAGTCAAAGTTATAAGGGTGACCATCACCTAGATTGTGTGCATTGTACCTGTCAGGTGGGAGTTTACCCCTTCCTCCCTCCTCCTCCCACCTGCTTGATTTCCACTGAATTTTACTACCATATGTACACATGAGTGTTGATAATTTATTTCTAATTTAACAGTGAGTACATGTGGTATTTGTTTTTCCAATCTTGTGATACTTCACTTAGGAGGATGGTCTCCAGTTCCATCCAGGTTGTTACAAAAGGCCTTGGTTCACCATTTTGTTATGGCTGAGTAGAACTCTGTGGTACACATATACCACATGTATTGATGGGCACTTGGGTTGTTTCCACATCTTTGCGATTGTGAATTATGCTGCTATAAACATTTGAGTGCAACTGTCTTTTTTATAAAATGTCTTTTTTTCATTTGGGTAAATAACCAGTAGTGGGATTGCTGGATCAAATGGCAGCTCTACTTTTAGTTCTTTGAGGTATCTCCATACTACTTTCCATAGAGGTTGAACTAGTTTGCAGTCTCACCAACAATGTGAAAGTGTTCCTTTCTCTCAGCATCTAACAGAGAGAAAAAAACAGGAGAGCTGATCATGGGAGAGGGGGCTAAACTCTTGTATGCTAAGGCCAGGGCTGGGTTCTTTCTGCCCTTAACCAGTAGTGCAGTTTGTCTCTGAGGAGCGGTAGGCACTCCCTTAAATGGTTACTTCGTAAATCCACACACATTGAGTCAGTAAATCCTATAAAGGGCATGCAAATAGACTTCCTTGTCAGTAGGAGGCGCTTGCTTGTTTTGGAAGGAAAAAGCTGCAAGGGTTTTGGGTCCTGTGACCAGCTCTAGTCCCTCTGGAGAAGCATTGGAATACCCTGAGTGGTGGGTGGGGCCCTGGCATGTCCAGGTGAGTCCTTATTCTCTATAGTAGCAGAGGTGGGGTGGAGGAGTGCAGCTGGGTGGGGCTGAGTTGGGTGAATTTGCCCTTAGTCTCAACAAAATCTGGCAATGGAGCTCTTTCTCTGGGGGTCAAAGGTCTGCTCCCAGCTTCTGGGCAGAGCTGCCATGGAGGGGCTGAAGGGGGCCCACCGAACCAGAAAGTCTGCTTATGGAGGCAGGACTATCTGAGATTCACAAACTGGCAGTCTGCAGTGGGCCTCCCTCCTCTCCTTTGTCCTCTGTTCCTCAGTGTTTTCCCTGTGTCTACCAGCAGGCAGGATCCCAAAGGAGTCAACCTGCCCCATGATTGTGCTCTGGGCCAGGAGGATCCCCGCCCACCCTGGATTCCAGCCTGAGCTGAGAGTGTGCCTCTGCCTTGGGTGAAGGGGTGCCCTACAAACATGTCACAGCTAGTACCCACACCGTACTCTCACCCCAGATCTGCCCATGTGGACTCCTTCACCTTCTGAGATCAAGAAAATCAATTCCTGACCATTCCAGGGAAAGGCTGGTCCCAAGTTACCCACAGGGTGCCTGCCTGAGCAGGATCTATGTCACTCTGCCTTGGGGTGTGTCCTGCTCTGGTGGAGCCACCCTGGCAGCACTGGGAAGGATGGCCAGCAGGGACCTCCCAGTCTGAGGGAGTACCCCTCAGTCCATTGTGGGACCCCAAGAGGAAAGGCCTGAGTCCCACTTTCTCTGGAAGCCTTGGTGAGATGAGGTGGCTCAATTGCCTCTCTTGACAGCCACGGGTACAGGAGGGGAAGGAGAGGAAAAGAATTTGTATGGAGGAAAGCTAGCACTCTGTCTCCTAAACCTCCCCCTGGGAGGCAGTCTGCACAGAATATGCAGGCTCTGGAGTCATGCAGATCACCCAGCACAACATGCCCTAATTTTAAGAAATCATCAATTGAATCATTTTGAATTTTCTGTAGACTGAATCGTAATATTCTTAAAAGAAGGAAAATTACGGGAATGAAAATTGCTTGCACAAATATAATTTCTTTCCTAAGTATAAATTATAACAGTATTGTTGATGTATTTGAATAATATTCAGATTTTTACAAGACAGAATCAACCATAAGTTGTCATATAAATCATAATGTGAGGGCATTATGGATTTTATGGGGGGAGCAATTAAATTTCAATATATAAGGGAGTGCTTTGGGAAATTTAAATTTGTTTTATAACCTCATTATATTAACATTTAGTTATATAGTTAAAGCACATATTCCCAGCTTAGGGTGTCTTTAAACTACACCAGAAATTGTTTAATCTTTGAAAATGAGTTATATAGCTATAATTTTACAAATTTTTCCCATGAGACTGATTTTTTTTCCTAACTTGAAAAAACTTTACCTCAAACATATAATAAAGTGTATACTTACTGCATATAAACCAATCAACAAACAACAAAACAAAACAACTTCTACCCTCCTTTTTATATTGCTACCACTTTTGTCATCTTGTCTTAACTTTCTTTCACATGTCTCACAATTAGGACTCAGTTGTGCATCTAGTTTTTTTTTCACATTCCACATTTTTTGGCTTCACATTCCTCATTCCATTGAAAGACATTACTTAAAGTCACAGCTATTAGACATTGTGTTTTGAATTTTCTTAGTTTGGAATTCTTAAAATATCTGCCCAATAGAAGATTTGTTCAAGTTCCAATTTAAGCAAAATCCTTAGTCACTAAATCTTGAACTATTAAAATAAAACCAACTTTCAGCTAAAACAGGTATATTGGATTGTTCCTGGAACTTATAATTCTCTAATGTTGGGAGACTTCCCTGAGAAAAGCTGAGAAGCAAATAAAAATAGACTGATCCTTGTTCTGTCAGTTTCTCTAGTAGGAAAAACAAGAATCAATGTGCCTGTCCATTGGATTTTTTTTCCAAACACTAACATTTATTTAGTAAAATTGTCTCCCCCGAGCCCCAAACTATAACCAGCTTTCATTTTCAAAATATTTTAGGAGGAACATTAATAAAAATGATATTAATGGTTTTTAAACTTTTTAAATAGAAATAAAATAAGAAATATATATTCTCGTTTTTATTTAGAATGACCATTTTACTTTCAGCTTTATAGATTTACTTAGAGTTCTCTCATTTTTTTATTGTCCTCAAATTTTTAATTAGAAACAATTTTTTCTCACAAATTTACTTTTTATAAAATTATATGAATGATTGAAATGCATGCTTCTTTTCCAAATATTCATATTCAATTTGCTAAAGCATTAATGTTTATAATTAAAACAGCATAAAATATTGAATATTAGAAGACAGAAATTCTGCTTGCTAAATTCATTCTCACAGCTCTTCAATATAAAATAAGTGGGCAAAATTCAAATTTTAATGTAATATATTTAATTGTATAGCAGTGCTTCTAATAATTTATTGACTGCATAAGTTATGTATATAGATGAGATTGTAAATTAATAAAAGGAATCCGAGTTATTAATAGGGAAAAGAGAATGTGGAATGAATATTGAGTATGGCCATAATGAGGTATGGACATATCTACAGGTTCACTGCTTTCCTCCTTGAAAATAAAACTGCAAGTAATTCAAGAATGCTAAAAATTCAGCAGTCTCCTTGATTTGGTACTAATTCTATAACTAAATGGAGAGATGGAATAGCCATATTACCAATATTGATCATTATCATCTAATTACATTGGCCTTACATTTTCCTCTATTTAATATGGAAAATTGCTTTGACTATAAAATGTTCATTTTTTTCCTATTTTTAAAATGTAGCCTCTGTATTTTAATCTATAATCTCCTAAAGTATTGAATTACGTGGTTTGACTTTACACTACGTGAAGATTAAGTATTTCCTTTTGTTCCTTTTAAATTAACCTTCCATTAGTTTTGAGTGATCTCTCCTTCTTGTATTATGGAATAGCACATAAAAAAGGATCTTATCAATTTTTACTATACCCTTCACAATCTTAAATAACTCAATTATATTCACTCTATCTCTTCACATTTCCACACTAAATAATCTTAGCTTCCTTACTTTCCTTTTGTATATGCATAAGTTTCATTCTACTTTAACCATCTTATGTGTCCTTTTGTGAACTCTTTCATTCTTATCTTTCCCTGGGGGATATATCCTAACTTAAGATAGGGCTTCACATGGGAAGATTCTATATACAATTATAACATACATTAGTGCTATTAATTTGCATTTATATACCATTTCATTTATGCAAAGTGCTTTTCAGTTTATCTTCACAATATTGCTGGGAACTTATTAGCATATGTTTTTGGAAAGAGAAAGTACAAAGAAGTTGAAACTAACCCCAAATCACTAGAGGTACATCTAAATCATCTTTTTAAAACAAGAAAAAAAATGATCTTTTTCATTTAAATAATCTATTTAAAATGCTAATTTGATTGATGGGAACTTACTAAAAGACTTCGTTAATTGTCTAGCAATAGAAGGAACAAGTGAAAAAAATGGTAATTTTGATATAGTTATTCTTTTTAAACTAGTAAGACTGTTTTTTAACTTGTGTGAGTGAACTAGAAAAGTATAACTTTGTCACTTATTTTGAGTTTAAAATAATTTTCTTCAAAGAATAATGAATTTCCAATATTTTAAAAACTAAAAGTAATTGCACTTGAAATTAATTGGGGTTACTTGAATCTAGCAAATACCCATTAGGCATGTAAATTTCAGCTTTTATATTCTAGGAAATGTCTCCTCTCCATGCTTATGTAGATTAGTGACTGTTGAGTTACCCAACTCTGTTTTGGACTCTTGGCTTAGTGGATATTAATTATATTAATTCCTGGGCATTTTATCACATAAGGTGTAATGTCTAAAATTAAGTTCTAATATTATGTGCTGCCTTGACTGGTGAGATCAGGAGGGGCTCAAATGACTTAATTACATGTTTTAATGTATTCTCTCTACTTCCACAAATAAGATCCCTAAGCCAAACAAACCTCCTTATCAAATAGACGAGGTGAAGTTCCTGCTTATCCCTGAGTAGCAGGTTGCAGTTTCTTACCAGCCTACAAAATGATTCAAACAAGCGCACCACCTTCTCCCATGGGGACCAGCCCACCCTACCCTCTTGTGGGTTTGCCTTCCACAGCCTATGCTATTCTCTCTGTTTTGGATTGCAACCCCTGTGTGATCCTGCATGGTGTGAGGTGTCCCTCTCCCCTAGGCAGTGGGTGTATATGACTAATAAACTGCTGTCAATCTTATCTGTCCAGTGTCAGGTGTCATGTGTGGAGCCATTGCTATAATCCCTGGGTGGGAATCCCTCTCTCACCTACAGGGTAAATAGGAAGCAATCAAAACATCACATAATGTCAGTTCTTGCATCACTGGATAATTTGTCCACCAATGAGTGACAGCCTTAAAGAGGATTTCATTTGTTAGCATGCTTATATCCCACACTGATGTATCTAACAGTTGTAAAGATGTGGGCATTTACATACAAATAAGTATGAAGATTTTCCAAGATTTTTCATTACGCAGGCCCTTGGAGCAATAGTCTTTGGAAAGCAATATCTTATGATAAAAGTAATCTCTTGGGACATCTACTGTTTTTTCTAGGGCACCCAAATTTATGCATTTTTAAGAATCTGAGTGAAAAGCAATTAATTTCAGTTTGGCATGCAGAAAAACCAGACGGAAAAAGGAAAGACTATCTTACAAGTAGAAACATGGAAGGTCTATTAATAAATATTAAATTTACAAAGAAGATGTTATTTATATTTATATATTTATATAATATAAATATATAATATATATAATATAATATAAATTTTTTAAGTCTCCTTAAAAATACTTATCTTACTTCTCATTTTCTTCTAAGTAAAATTTCTTTTCCTTAAGTACCAGCATTCATTAATGTTAAAGGTAAAAACTTTGTTTATACTCAGATATTTGGTTTTATTTAAATGTGTCATTTAATAATTTTTCTACATCGAATATTTTACTGATGATATATAGGATCTGTAATCTTGTATGGAGTAATCTAGAAGAGTTTAGACACAAAATCTGTATAAATTTTTTATATGGAAAATATACTTAATTCTAAACAATGGACTTATAATTTTATTATATTAAAGTGAGACAGTAGTTATTTATTTAAATAAGAAAAAGAAAAACCACAGGGTTTGAAACACAATGCAGTTGGAATAGATATTTAACACTTTTTCCTTTTAAAACAGCAAAGTACAGTGCCCTTTCAAAAATCTTCACCAATCTTGAATACGTCTCTGTTAATAACCTGCTGTGGTAAAACATTCAATGGAGGTGATATTACCCATATCATTGGCCTTTACTCATATTTACCATATCATTATAACTATTAGCAAATGAATACAATGGGTCTTAAGCAAGATTGATCAAAGATTTTCTCTACCTTACAACCTGCAAAATGCTTTGCCAAGTTTGCTTGGCTTTAGAGAGAAAGGAATCAAAACTTTGTTTCAAAACAAGGAATAGAAGAATAAATATGAATACTTTCTGCTGTTATTTACTTTAAAATTCTCAAGTTTAGAAAAGCTTCCATGTTTCTTTAATAATTGTTTGACTACTGAGAAAAGTAGAGTGCTTTTTTGAAATATTTATCTACATAATACGTATACTTTATATAGTAATAATGGGTTTTTCTGTGAATGCTCCTAAAGTCCAGTATTTCAAGCTTCCCAGTCTTAACAATGTACCTGGGGAACTTGTTATAAGTAGAAAAGTGTCCTCACCTTCATCCTAAGTAGATCCGGGGTAGGGCCCAGGGAACTTGTACTTCCAGGGATTTATTTTGCACTAAGTGTGAATAATTAGTAATGCCTATTTATGTATTGAAATTTAAAATTCAAAAATCCATAAAGCTATCTCAATGTTATAATAGTAAATTTCTATTTTAGTGATTCTTTTATTTATTTTTAATTTTGAGAAATTTTACCGTTTGTCAAAAATGTCAACGATTACTGACAGTCTGCTCATTCCCCAAAGATTATAATTTTTAAAAGTCAAAATCTTATAGTTTGGAAGAAAGACCTCATATGTACCACTGTAATTATATGGCTTTATGTAGCTGAGTTAATGTTAAGCAATTTGAACTTAATGTTTTATTCTAATATTTTTTAAACTGGTGACACTTTCCTAAGATTTTTGCAATTTTTGCCATACCTGAGCACCAGTTGTTCTTTTTCTAATTGAATATTGTATTTATTTTTAGACCCTTTTTTCCATGAATGTCTTTTAAATCATAGGCATAATAATGTAGTTATATTTGTCTAATATATGAAACCATAAATATACAACCAGAAAAAATATTAAAATAATCATCTGAGGAAACCTAAACTCTCTTAACATTGCTTCAGTTGCATGCATGCCACACTTTGAGAAAGATTGCTTTGGGAAAACAGTGAAAGACCATCGATTGCAATACCAATATTTTTGATAAACTAACTGATGGAAATACCCATTGATGGGGCTTAATGATTGAGCTGGGACAATATATTTTAAAAGATGAAGTCTTCAAATACAGCAGTGCTATGGCAGTTTTAAAGAGAAAATACAAGATACATAATGGAAGTAAATTCAGAATGTCTTGGTGTCTATATAAGTCTGTGTATTTCTTTCCTAATGCAGATGTAAGGCATTACAACAGACCTAGTGACTTAGACCACACAAAATTCTTATCTTACAGTTCTGGATGCCAAAAAAACAAAATACATTTTATGGGCTACAGTCAAGACATTGGCAGAGCTGTTCCTTCTGAAAACTCTAGGGAAGAGTCCACTTCCTTACCTTTTCCAGCTTCTAGAGATTTTCTGACTTCTTTGGCTCATGGCCCCTTCTTCCATCTTCGAAGCATGTTAATTCAAATCTTTGATTCTATAATAATATCTTCTCTTTGACTCTGACAGTCTAGTACTTGTGATTTCCAGGCTCACCTGGAAAATCCAGGATAATCTTCCCATCTCAAGATCCTTAACCTAATCATGCTCATAAAGTCCCTTTCATCACATTAAGATAATACATCTGCAAGTTCTAGAGATTACAACATGGACATCTTTGGGGGCCATTATTCTGTTTACCACAGTATGGGAAGATGAAAATGACATCAGAATAACAACAGAGAGCTAGCTCAGTGAGTGATTAAGGATAAAGGTGGAAAGAAGGGCCTGAGTGTGAACAATGCATGTATGCATTTCTGAGGGATTGATAATTCAGTTATTTACATTTTGGATACTGTACACAAATGCTCAGAATAGAGTTAGCTAAATGAAATAAAAGAAAGCGAGGGACAACATCAACTATGCTTTACAGGGATGTGTGCAGCCTTCTCCCCTTGGATGGCAATGGGTTGCCTGGCTGATACCTCAATTGTGGGTTTTTTCCTGTCTATTGAAGGAGAAAGACAGCAGGATAAAGAACTGTGAAAACCTTATTCATGGAAACAAACAAAAAAACCACATAGGTAAAAGAGGTTTAAATTGCAATTTAACATCCAAACTACTAGAGGCAGGGATCCTGTATAACTCCTACAGTTTTGTATTCTTGTATCCCTTGCTGACATAGGAATAGTAACTTCTTTCATTTTTTTCTTTAACATTATAAGCAGATTCTAATCTGTGCTCTGATATTTTGGCTGTAAGGCCATAGACAAATTACTTATCATCTCTGCGCCTCAATTAACTCAATATAAAATAAAGATAACATAACTATGTACCTGAGAAAGAAAAGAAAGTTTTCATATGGGGAATGAGAGCTCCCTTTAAATTATCAGTCCCAGAGAGGTATTGCTATGAGATAGCAGTCACATCCCACTTCCCACCTTGAGCTAAGTAATCTTGAAGCTGCTTGCTATGGAGACTCTAGACTGACTGACACCACAAGTACCTAATCATACTGCACTCTGGATGCTGTAACTCATATTCTATAGTTCAACATCGTATAGCCAATCACTAATCAATGTTATTTCTGTAAACCAATGAGAATTCTTGACAAAAAACTTCGTATCAGCCCAATCCTTGCCCCCTTCTTTTGCCTTTAAAAATCTGCTTGTAACAAAGACCCAATGGAGCACTTCTCAAAGTACTTTGGAAAAGTTTCCTGGCAGTTGTCCTCACCTTGGCTTAAGTAAACTCCTTAAAATTCTTTGCCTCAGCTTCTTTCTTTAGGTTGACATATCTCAGAAGTTATGAGAGTTAAATGAATTAATATATGGAAATTTATGTACAAATCATAAGATCAATAATTGTCATTTATAAATAAATTACCAAAGAAAATTATTATGTATCTATTAAAATATGCCTGGCACAATGTAAGCAACATTTACTTATTTATGAGTTTCAAATAGCTTATTGTAATGAAATATGACCAATTATATCAGTTTCCCTGGGCTGGCATAACAAAGTACCACAAATAAGGCGGCTTAAAGCAACAGCAGAAATTTATTCTGTCACAGTTCTAGAGACTAGAATTCCAAAATCAAGGTGTTGACAGGGTCATGCTCTCTTTGAAAGCTCCAGGGGAAGATCCTGTCTTGCCTCGTCCTAGCTTCGGTTACTGCCAGCACTCCTGTTGCTCATAGACACATCACTGATCTCTGTCACCATGTTCATATGATATTCCTTCTGTTTCTCCTGTGTCTCTGTGCCCTCTCTTCCACTTACAAGGACACCAGTCATGTTATATTTAGGCTCCACCCTAATCCAGTAAGACCTTATCTTAACTTAATTACATTTGCACAGACTTTATTTCCAAATAATGTCACATTGATAGGTAGGTACCAGGGTAAGAACATATGTTTTTTTAAAGCGGGGAAAACAATTTAACCCACAACAATTCTTTTTTAAAAGCAATTTGTTCATTCCACAACTATTTACTGAGAAATTTTTAATAGTCTTGTCATTCTATCAAATGCTCTTTTGAAAGTAATTTTAAGACCTTCAGGTTACAAACTGAGAGATACTAAATGTAATACCAGTGGAGGATCAATTGTGTCAGCCAACAAACATTGACAAATACTAGGCAGTGTGCTTAATGTGCATCATCATTTTATTGGCAATACAACTCAGATATTTGAAAAGTTAAGTTTCTGTTAGGGGACATGCAACGGGAACATTGGAACAGGGATTTAACATAGCTCAGTCTGCTGCCAAGTGCTTTGTGGTTATTATTATATTGTACTTTTAAAAAATTAAACTTGTAAATAGTATTAAGAAAAAGAGAGATAGACTGAGTTATAATTAGGCTTGGTTAGTAAGATACCACTCCTCATTTCATTGTGCACTTGATTTGCGTGCTTATGTATGAAAACCATGTGTTTATCATTACACAGACCCATGTACTTTGCTAAACACATGTGTATGGGGTTTATTTTAACTTTCTTGATGTTTTCATTAGCTTTAAAAAATAGGCAAAAATAATATACTATAAAACCAATTATAGAACTATTTATCAATACTTACATAGAACACATAATATTCTATATAAATATTATGACTTCATATAATTGGAAAACCTTTAAATGACAGATGCTAACAAAAATATTATAGTGTCTTAATTATATTGATTATCTATGAAATATTTAATGGAAGACACAGAAATAGAATAAAAATATAATCCTTATTTACATTATTGTGTAATTAAAGGAAATATTTTAGAAACCATGTGAAGATGACGATAGTGACTATATTTTTAAATAAATAATTTTGATGGATTGAAATCTTCAAGAAACAAAAAACCCTGACATATAATATTTAAATTTTGAATATTCAACCCTAAGCATACTCTTACCCTTTAAAAATATAACGATTTAATAAGGGAATGTCTTGATTGCTAATTGCAGATCTCTCACAGTGTTTCATTTACTTGGAAGAAGGCAAAAAGCTAGAATACTCTTATTTCTGGACAAGGCAGTAATCTAAATGTGCCAAGGATTTAACCCAAACTCTTCATAGACAAGGAAAACGGCTCATTTAAAAAATAAAGTTCTGACTTACTTGTTGGCTTGAACATACTGGAAAGTCTAGGTTTCATTTCCCCATAGTGTAGCTTGTGTGTTCTGACGAACCAACTACCCCAACCAATGAGAACAAGAATATGTTTCCTTTCATAACTCATGAGCATCATTTCTATGCCTCAGCTTTTGAAACATAGGAGAGTATTATTATGGTTTCTATGTTGAAAAAAATCAGGCCCAAATTTGTTAATGGCTAGCCAGAGTTTTTGTTTCCAGTAATAAATTGTTTAGCTGCAGTCCTTAACCCTTGGTCTAGGACCTGTTAGGAACCAGGCGTCAGAGCTCTGCCCCACTCCCTCCTGACTCTGGAAAAATCGTCTTCCATGAAATTTAGGAGTGAGGTGGGGAGCGCACAGCACGAGGTGAGCGGT
>VBSM01000361.1:49113908-49144293 GCA_008086735.1 Cheirogaleus medius
CCCCCCCCCCCCCCGGCTGTCTGTGGAAACATTACCTTCCATTTGTCTTCCATAAAACCGATCCCTGGTGCCAAAAAGGTTGGGGGACCAACGTTTAGAGTAATAGTGAAACACCAGTCATAAAGTCTAAGTAATATAATTGATCTTTTTCAAATACTAAGAACATTAAATATCTTTCCCTGAAATTTCCGTGGTATATTGAGAAAGTTCAATAATACAATGATATAAGGCAAGCTTCTATTCATTTGCAGATACTCATTAATTTTATATTTGATACATGCCTGGAGAATCTATAATTACACACTTTTTATAAATCTCAAAAAAATAAAATAAATATATATGGACTGCTTATATTGTAAGAGAAAAAAATAACTGTTTACTTTCATGAATGTCCCAATCTTCTAATTATAATGTACCTATCCTTTTATATGCCAATGAAAAGAACATTTCCTACAAGAAAAAGTCTAAATATGTCTAAAAAATGATCCCTATGATGGGGTTTTATAATATAATTTTTTAAAAAATACATGAATATATGCCCTTACATGAGCACAAGCCCATTATGCCAAATTGTATATCATTTAAAAGGATAGAAAAACCCTTTTACTGGTGCTTGCATTGAGGGGTATAATTTGAATACCTAGGAAATCAATATCTGCTTTACTATGTGATTACAGCCAAATAATTGAAGTATCAGACAAGCAGTGAACCACAGGGCTTTTCTGGCAAACAGCAAGGCGTTCTAACTATAAAGCTCTTCTCAATGCTAGTGGACCTCAGGTTGTAATTACATAAAACTTTTAAATGTACTATTTTTTCAAAAGAGCCTGTTGGGGTAATCATTCAAGGAAAGAAAAAATTCTAAAAATACCAGAAATGACACTTCATACTGAGACAAGAAAGAAGGAACTGTTTAAAAGTAAATTGATAAGAAAGATTGTGGAGAGCTCTCATTCACAGCACCTAACAATACCATCCTCCTAGTCATTTGGGGCATTTCATGCACAGCTTGGAGTACCTCAGAAGCACTCAGCTTCATTCTTCACCAGATCACCAGGGATAGTGCTTTTTCTTTACTCACATCCAAAAGCTTAAATCTCTTTTTCTGGCTGACTGTCATATATTCACCTGAAAATATTTTCTATCTGATGGTAGTAAATTCTTCGAAACCAGACCCAGTATGTTATTATAGCCTCTGTCAGACATAGTCCTCATTACCCACCTCATCCAGCAGTGCTTGGATGCAAAACATATGTACCTACAGGGACAAGGAGGTTGAGCTGAAGTTGTACAGTGAGGGGCAAACAGTTAATAAATAGCAATTGATACTCAGCCTCAAGGTTGGGTTGGAGTAGTGTATCTGACCAGGAGTGTGACCAAGAAAATGTCCTCTCTGTAAGAGGGAACACTCTTATTCAACTTCAGTGCTTTAATTGCCTTTTCCTGTGTGTGAGAAATTTGGCATCCTAGTTTTTATGACCTTTACATTCTTCAAAAATAAGATAGAATTTCATGCATTTCTGTAAAATGTTTCAACTTGCAAATTTTGACAAATAAGCTGCCCAGTAGAAAGCCTCTTGTGGTAGAGTAAATCCTTCAAAAATTTGTACATAAAATATTTTGTGTAATGGTCATTTAAAGTAATTATAAAGCATAGGGATTACTTTATTACATTTTTTGCTGTATATCATTGGGAACTTATTATGTTACAATGATTACCAAATATTTTATACACATGGAGCAGTAATGCAAAATTAAAATATTTGAATATGCTGTCTAATTTCCATTGAAATAAAACAGTCCATTTGACTTAAGAGAAACTGAGCTATAGACTCTTAATTTTGACAATGCACATTGTAAAAGCTGTCATGTAATGGAATCTATCTAATCACTGCCTGATTTCAAACATTTCCAATTTTGATGATGTCATTAATTTCAGCTCTATACTTATTACAATGAGGTCATGGTTTTTCTTGTATTGCTCAATTAAGAATAAAAAGGAAACAAGCTAAAACATTCTGTGGCACATTGTTAATTTAATCAATGATAATAATAGTTATTGGATTTTAAGCAATAATCATCAAAAGACATTTTAATAAATGTTTCATTGTATTCAGTCATTTAAGAAGTTGCTATAATATTTTTATATATTAAGTCCATTTCTCTATAGCATGGTGGGCATTTTTGTCAAACAATTCAAAATAAAACATTTTAAATTTTGGGATTGTAACTAACATGTTATCTAGCTCAAGCTTTAGATAGGAAAGGAGGGAGTAAAAAGTATTGTAACTTATTTCATCATTGTCTAGGCTCTAAAGACTGGGTGTACTTTTCCTTGGTCTTTAAGATAATGTAGGAATTGAATAGTAATAGAAATTATTATAAAATTGTACTAATGTTTAATAACATGGTATAGTAATATATAAGGTTATATATTACTTTATTACTAAATAATTTTCTATTAGTCACATTGCTTTTGTTACAGGGTTAAAAATTAAACCAAAGGGCCACTGTAATTTCACAACACCACCACTACTAGGAAGCTTCCAGATATGTTTGTGCTGGATTGTTCTCATTTTACCACAGGGGATGGCTCAATGGTCACAAGACAAATGACAGAGAAACTGCAAGATTAGATCAAGCAGGAAACAACTGAGCCATCAGAAGCCCATGTGAACAACACGTGGCATAGGTCATGAGGACCCTGAGTCAACTAAAGAACTGTGGACCTGTAAAAGAGCCTAAACTCTTCACAACAGGAGGACAATGGTTCTTTAAGATGAGAATCTGCCATCCTCCTCATTTGCTGGCAAATTAATAAGCCTTCCTTTTCTTCCTCCTCAACTGACTTTATCTTTTTCTTTATTTGGCTTTGAGAACAAGTATAGAACTTTTGGTAATACTTTTATCAGCAGGTTTTTGATACCTGCCCAGCAATCAGTGTTAGACTTTTTCTCTGTTCCTAACACTTTGGCCATTTCTATTCTCTCCTGTGGGGCTGAGTTTTGTACTTTCAAACAAGATCCAAATAATAAGGAATAAACAAATCTTTACATTTTTTTTGACATTCAAGACCAGCCTAAATGTGGTTCCAATGAGTTATTATTCCCTTATTTCTCTCAATATACTCAATATATACTCAATTATGCTAAATATAACATGATGAATATTTACTTTATCAGATATCTCAAATATGCTTTGCATTCATGTCCCAAAATGTATTTGCTTTATGTCCTTTTTCTCTTCTTAGAATACTCTTTTCCCTAATAACCATTCTTAAAAATTGTACCTACTGTAGTAGACACTGTATTATTTATTTCTTTCTTTGATTCAACATCACAAACTTCTTCTTACATTTGATTAATTTTGGTGGATAACAGAGGATGTCTTACACTACTAAACTCAAAATATCTAATATTCATAGCTCAAGTCTCTCATACAATGAAAGCACAGGAATGATCTGGGCTTAGAACATTAGATATACCTGCTCTGGATTTTGAATTGGAAGCTAAGGTTATCAGAAAACAAAAGAGTGAAGAAGTCATGCCTGTGTTGACAGAAGTGGTGATAGCCATATCTAGTCTCTACCCACAGAAGTAGCCATGTGACAGGGTTAGTGTCCAGTGGTCTTTCGATGGAAAGACCACATACAAAGTGGTGTTTTTATAGCAAGTTAACACACCTACTACTTATTGGTTGAGTTCATAATGTTCTAAACAGACCTACTTCATTGTGGAGTTTTTCTGTGGCTCAGGATGCATAGCCTCTGTGTTCCTGTCTGTTTCCACAACCTGGTTCTTCTGTTGTACCAGCATTTTTGTGACCTTTCAATATCATTCAATAAAGTTATTTTCTATTTAACTAATTAAGAATCAGCTTTTATTGCTTGCAACTGAGAAAACTCAGAATAACACATATTGTTAACTGGGCTGGGCTAGGAGAGGCAATTGGTATCCAGCTGTTGCTCAATAGAGTCCCTTATTTTCTCTGTCACATTAAATAAAAATATTATAGAAATGTGTAGTTTGTTTTCACCTAGCATGGGACCTTAATTTATCTTTCCCATTTTCCCTTTCAGTAAAGATTTTAATCACTTCCTCATTTCATAAACTCTCACTTTGTTCTATAAAGATATTATAATGATAAAGTAAGAATATAGAAATTATTACAATAGATAACCTATATTTCTGTAAAGTAAGAGATATATAATATAATAAGCAGAGATGTGACACCTCAGTAAATCATCTGAGGAAAGGGGAATTGTGTATGATGAGATTTCTCCCTCAAAGTGGACAATCTTCTTCACCCTGTGCCCTGCCACATGATACAGGACATACTGCTTAGTGGACTCATTTATATTCAAAAGGCATCCTATGACATGTTTAGGCATACTGACACATTGACAAGGTGATCCAACAGGTTAACAGCTTTGACTAGGACCCAATGCAACAGAAGCCTTTTCAGCTGGTCCAAGTTTCAGTACAAAAAGCTTTGTTGAAAAGATTGCATGATCTAGCGCAGCGGTCCACAACCTTTTTGGCACCAGGGACTGGTTTCATGGAAGACGATTTTTCCATGGAATGTGGGGGGAAGATGGTTTGGGGGCAATTCAACCACATTATATTTATTGTGCATTTTATTTCTATTATTATTACATTGTAATATATAATGAAATAATTATACAACTCACCATAATGCAGAATCTAATGCTGTCACTGATCTGACAGGAGGTAGAGCTCAGTCAAGTGATGCAAGTGATGAGGAGCGGCCGTAAATACACAGAGAATTTTGCTCATTCACCCACCACTCACCTCCTGCTGTGCAGCCCGGTTTCTAATAGGCCACAAACCAGTACCAGTCTGCGGCCAGGGTGTTTGGGACCAGAAATCTCAACGATGGCTTGCCAGTCTTTTTCTTATAAAGATATAATACATATTTTAGGCTTGTGGGCCATACAGCCTCTGTCACAACTGCTTTAATTGTCATTATGGCATGAAAGCAGCCATAGACAATTCTTAAACAAGTGTTGTAACATAGCTACATGGCTGTATTCTAATAAAATTGCATTCATAAAAGCAAGCAGCATATATGGCTATAGTTTGGCAACCCCTGATCTGTGGGACTTCAGTACCAGGGAATAGATTTGAGGGGAAATTAGTTCTTAATTCAGTGTAACTTTGACATTTTATTACTATGGTATTAATAAATAAGAAGTCAAACAAATTTTGTCTCAAACCCTCCTAAGTAATAATGAAGATAGCATTATCTTAATTATATGTAATATTAAAAGAAAAACTACAAGATTGCTGCTGAAATATTTAGGTATATACTAGCATGAAGCCCATAACTAATTTTCAAATGATATGGCAAAGTCATAGACAAAGCTAAACCAAATATGGCAAAATATTAACTTTTTTTTAAAAAGCTAGCTTAATTATATAAAAATATGCACTGAAAATTTAAACTTTTCTCTAGGTTTAAAATGTTTATAATAGATAAGAAAAACAAAGTAACACCAAAAGAAAATCACAATTTTTTTAGATTACTTTGAATAACATTAATTCAAATTATTATAAATTTAAAATCCCAAGCTGTTATATCCACTAGACTGAACTCATTATTTATGAGGTAAATACTTTAATATGCAATATATTATTTGCATTAATCATTAAAATCTGTATTCTCAAACTGTTTTGCTTCATAAAATAATTTTTAAATAATTCTAGTGCCTTCATATTTATAATTTATAATCATTTCAATATATACTAAATTGAATTGTGCCAGGAAAAGTTAGGAGTAGGGTGTTGTAACATCTCTAGCACTTCGTACTTTGCAGAGGAACAGAAACACAAATAATTGCCATTATACTTACAGATCATCTGACCCTTCAAAGTACACATGATACTGGAAAGAAAATTGAGTTAACTCACTAGTTTCTCCTCATGAGTTGATCACAACTTCAATTTCTGCAGCCACACTGAGGAACAGATAAATTAAGCAAGAGTTAGTCAGGCTTGATTATAATTAACTAAAAATATTTCATTTCATTCTAACTTAGTCATTCTCTATGAATTATGTCTAAATGGTTTGAAACAAGTACAATAAGTAGATCACTTCCACTTTACTTTGTCCATATCCTTGTAAAATAAAGGAGTGTGCTGTTGAATTCTGAAGAGAAGTTATTTAAATTTAATGACAAAGTAAAAGATATAATTTTAAAAACCAAAGTGTGTTAAGAGGTAGTAGCTGTGATACTGAAATCTAAAAATACCATAGAATGACTTAATATCATTCCTGAATTAACAACACGTTTTTATAATTTCTATTGAGGCTCACTTCACAAATTAAAAAAAAAAAGTTTTTGTTTTTCAAAGTTCCAATAGATCTAACACATAAAGTATAGGCTTTTCTACTAACTACACAATTTGCTGGTGTTTTAAGCTTCATACTAGTCTGGCTACATTTATTTCTTAGGAACACAAGAGTAGAGAGGAAGCAAGTCTGGGAATAATAGCAAAAATAAATTACAAGCACACTGAATTTTGTTGGACAAATGTAGTTGGTGAAAAGAGTAGATAAGAGAATTTCAAGTAAAAGTATTGGAATGAATACATAAGGAGTTTTGATGAGTAGCTTAATCTTTGCAATATATATATTTCATAAGTTGCTTGTCCTAATGCTTGGAGAATTAATATTTATATTCTTTATGTTGGAGAATATCCCTGGGATATGATTTCATTTTTGTCATAGACCTTGCTTTTTCTGTCAACCATGATGATTTCCAAGTTTCTTCTGGTCCTCCTGTATTCATTCAGCCAGAAACATTTCTCCCACATTTTCTCTTTGAGTCTACACTATAATTTGAGATGAATTAACTTTACTTTGCAAGTAGTTTGACTGATTCTGTTGTGGGTTGGTCAGAATGAGGGAAAGTCAAATGGAGCTCCAATAGGAACTGGTCCTTTGCAATAAATATATGGCTATGAATGGAGATACCAAAAAAAAAATAATCATTTCAATGTACCTACCTACCTGGTAAAAACTTAGGAGTTTTGAGACTCATCTCATCTATTATCAACAGACTTATCTATGGATCTGTCATTTAGTACTATTAAATTGTGGCAATAAAATATATGGTTGAGAATATATTTTCCTCTTTGCTTCTAGAAGATTTCCATGGAGAAAATGTGATTAGGGATGCTGAATTTTCAAACCTGATAACCAATGGATAAAGCTTTAGTCAAGCCATTGCAAATTTGGTTATTAAAATATCATAAAATTGTTATTTAATTATCCGTAAAGACTGGACTAGAGAGACATCAAATTAGATCCAGACAATTCTATTAAAGAAATGAATGAGTATGGTATTCCCATTACCGTGGGTAGACAATGTGAGTCAGAGTAAGGAAGTAGAGCAGAATCAGAAATAAACTCCTGACTAGGAGAATGGTGGATTAGTGATGACCTCCTGGCTCTCTGCTTCCAGAGTAGGAGGTGAAGAACACGGACAGCTACACATGAGTGGATCAATCTTTCACAAGAACAGCATTGTGAATCTACAGAGAAGCAGCGCAGGATAAGCAGTGCTGGAAAAATAAAAGGTGAATTGGAGAATCTGTTGCAGAGTCTGGAGAGTGCGAGACATAAAATAGGGAATAGAGTGTGGGACGGCCATGCCCATCGGCTGGGAGGAGCATTGTAATCTGCTGACCCACAGGAGGACGACTCTTCCACTACTGAGCTCCACATCCACTCAGGCAGAGAAGCGCCTGAAGTTAGTATGAAGTTGTGGCACAGGATGACAGGCTGTGTGGAGAAGAGAAAATAGAGGGAAGCATCTTGAACTCCCTGGTTCTCTGTGCTAGGTCCACACTAGGTGGGGGAGGGACTGGTCTGAATGGACACTTCCCGGGTCCACAGGAGGGAGTTTGGAGACAGGCATCTTGCCTCTGGTGGTCACTGGGCCCAGAACAAAGGAGGTGAACACAGAAAGGGAGGCTCTGCCCCTGAAAACTGCCCAAGATTCAGCTGGCACAGGGTGGGACAGAGAGTGCAGGACCCCCTACTGGACTCACAATGGACAGTCGGTCAGGGAAGCAATGGGGACAGCTCACAGCCCCTCGAGAAAGCCTGCAAAACCCAGCACCTGCTGCACCCCCCAAGCAGTAACCTCCAGTGCTGGCTCTCTGTGAGTGGACAACCGCCATTTTTTGGGTCCATAGCCTAGAAATACTGTGGTGTGTTGTGGTTCTGGGTACCACCCCTTCCCCAGCCCAGCAGGGCAAGCTCAGGCAGCAGTCTCAGGTAATGCCCCTGCCCCTGCCCAGCAGAACAGGCTCCGCCCTTGGAGGGAGGGAGTAAGAAGAGAAGCCACTTTCTGAACATTCCTCCCCCAACCCAACTGCTTGCCTTTTTGTTTGGTGGGACAAACCCCACCCTTGGAGGTGCGAAGTAACGAGAGAAGCTGCTTTCTGGGCTGAGACATGTAGCATCCTCAGGCGGCGCTCCTCCCCTGGCCCGACCTGACCCCTGTATTTCGTGCCCACTAGACAAACCCTGCCTTTGGAGGGGTGGAGTAATGAGAGAAGCTGCTTCTTGGGCTAAGAAGCCATAGCTGCCTCAGTCAGTACTCCTCCCTCAGCCCAGCAGGGCAGGCTCCACCCTTGGAGGCAGGGAGAAGGGAGAAAAGTTGCTTAATCAGTGTGACTGGCGTGAATCTGTGGGATCTAAGCAAAAGGGGGCAGACTGTTGATTAGGTCCAGGGGGTTGGTTTTGATCATCTGATAAGAACATAATGCTAGGGCTCGCCCTTGGCGTCCAGGCTGCTGCCAGCTTTGGGGCTTGTGGACTGGGAAGGAAAATCCTGGCCAGAGCCCTCAGCAATTGCACCAACCGATGCCCCTCACCTGGAGCTGCCTCGCAAGTGTGGCAATGGAGCCCTGAATAACATATTAGCAACTCTCCCCTACCAGCAGATCATGTAACCAGAGAAGTATACACTCTCACGCTTGCAGGTACGTGTTGCCCTTACCCACCCTAAAGTGGCAACAGTCCTCAAGCAACCCTTGAGAGTGACAAGACATTTCCCAAACATCAGGGAACTCATATACTCATTCGGGGGTTTAGAGCCCAACACAAAGGCATCGGAATAACTTGATAATTGGCTTCTCCAGGCAAACTATAAGCAACAACAGAGAGGGTAAGCCCATAGCTCAACACAGTGCCTTCCATCTCAAACTATTGTATCTTCTAAGATCATAATGCTATAAAATTAGAGTTCAATTCCAACAGAAATAGTTACCACTTCACAAAGTGATGGAAATTAAACATCCTATTGTTGAATAACTATTGGGTCAAGGAGGAAATACAGAGGGAAATAAAAAGATTCTTTGAACTAGATGATAACAGGGACACAAGTTATCAAAATGTGTGGGATACAGCAAAAGCATTCCTGAGAGGAAAACTAATAGCATTAAATGCTCACATCGAAAAAACAGAAAGCTCAAAAATCAACAAACTAATAAACGGTCTCAAGGAACTGGAAAAGGAAGAGCAAATCAAGTCCAAATCCAGCAGAAGTAAAGAAATAACTAAAATCAGAGCAGAACTAAATGAAATTGAGAACAAAAAAACTATACAGAAGATCAACAAAACCAAAAGCTGTTTTTTTTGAAAATACAAACAAAATTGACAGCCCTCTTGCCAGATCGACAAGAACCAAAAGGGAAGGGACTGTAATTAACTTAATTAGAAGTGAAAAAGGAGTGGTCACAACAGACACCACAGAAATACAAAATATTATCTTTGAATACTATAAAAACCTATATGCCTAAAAACTACATAATGTGAAGGAAATGGACAAATTCCTGGAAACATATAACCTCCCTAAGTTCAACCAGGAGGAAACAGAATTCCTGAACAGAACAATATCAAGCACAAAAATTGGAGCAGCAATTAAAAACTTTCCAAAAAGGGAAAGTCCCAGACCAGATGGGTTCACTTCCAAGTTTTACCAACCATACAAAGAAGAACTCATACCTATACTATAGAAATTATTCCACAACATTGAGAAAGATGGTATCCTCCCCAAATCATTCTATGAAGCCAATATCACCTTGATAACAAAGCCAGGAAAGGACACAACAAAACACAAACACAAGAAAAATGCAACAAAAAAGAAAGCTACAGACAAATATCCCTCATGAATATAGATGCAAAAATCCTCAACAAAATTTTAGCAAATCAAATCCAACAGCATATCAAAAAAAGAAGGCACCATTACCAGGTGGGCTTTATCCCAGAGCTACAAGACTGGTTCAACATATGCAAATCTATAAACACCACATAAATAAAAGCAAGAACAAAAACCATATGATTTTTTCAATAGATGCAGAAAAGCATTTGACAAAGTCCAATACACTTTTATGATAAAAACTCTTAACAAAATAGGCATAGATGGCACATACCTTAAAATTATTAAGGCCATATATGACAAACCCACAGCCAATATCATACTGAATGGGGAAAAATTGAAAGCATTCCCACTTAGAACTGGAATCACACAAGGTTGCCCACTCTCCACTTCTATTCAACATAGTGCTGAAAGTCATTGCTAGAACCATTAGACAAGAGAGGAGAATTAAGGGTGTCCAATGGGGGCAGAAGAAATCAAACTCTCATTCTTTGCTGATGATATGATATTGTGTCTAGAAAACCCCAAGGATTCAACCAAGAGACTCATGGAATTGAAAAATGAATTCAGTAAAGTCTCAGTATACTAAATCAATACATGCAAATCAGAGGCATTCATATAGGCCAATAACAGTCAAGCTGAAAATCAAATCAAAATTGCAGTACCTTTTACAATAGCAAAGGAGAAAATTAAATATCTAGGAACACATTTAACAAAAGAGGTGAGAGACATATACAGGGAGAACTACGAAACACTAAGCAAAGAAATTGTAGAAGATGTAAACATATGGAAAAATCTACCTTGCTCATGAAGTGGCAGAATCAACATTGTTAAAATATCCATACTACCCAAAGTGATCTACAGAATTAATTCAATCCCTATCAAAGTACCACATGTCCATACTACCCAAAGTGATCTACAGAATTAATGCAATCCCTATCAAAGTACCATCGTCATTCTTTACAGATCTAGAAAAAATAATTCTACGCTTTGTATGGAACCAGAGAAGATTTCACATAGCCAAAGCAATCTTAAGCAAAAAGGACAAACTGGGAGGTTTCAGTCTACCAGACTTTAAGCTGTACAACATGACTATAGTAACTAGAACAGCATGACATTGGCACAAGAACAGAGATATAGACCTTTGGAATAGTACTTAGAATCCAGAGATGAAACCATCTGGCATATTTTCATCTAGTCTTTGAGAAAGCAGACAAAAATATACACTGAGGAAAAGATCTCTTTTCAATAAATGGTGCTGGGAAAACTGGATAACTACATGCAGAAGATTGAAACTGGATCCCCACCTCTCACTTCTTAAAAAAAAATCAGTTCACCATGGATAACAGACTTAAATCTATTGCATGAAAACTTAAGAATCCTAGAAGAAAATGTAGGGAAGACTCTTTCAGACATCAGCCTAGGGAAAGAATTTATGAAGAGACCCCCAAAGCAATCACAGCAGCACCAAAAATAAATAAATGGGACCTGATCAAATTAAAAAGCTTCTGCACAGCCAAGGAAACTATCATTAGAATGAATAGACAACCTACAGGATGGGAGAAAATATTTGATTTGTGTACATCTGATAAAGGGCTGATAACAAGAATCTATGTAGATTTATGTCTTTGATCACTGCAGTGGTACGAACACTGGGGGTGCCCCAAGCCCAGTAATGCCGTGACTCTTGCAGACTCCTGGTGGTACCACCTTGGTGGACTTGGGTAAGATATGTGGAGAATTCCCTGGATTGCCAGGCAAAGTCTCTCACTCTTCCAGGAACTAAGGCCCGGACTCAGGGGCTTCAGGGTCTGCTTCGTACTTTATTTTAGTGTGGCTGAGCTGGTACTCAAGTTGCAAAACAAAGTACTCTAAACATTTCCCCTCCCTTTCCCCAAGTGGAAGAAGACTCCCTGAGCCACACTGCCTGTAGTTGGGTGGGGAGAGGGGTGGTGACACAGGTATTGGCTTGGCCACCACTACTGATGTCTCATGGGGCATGTGCACCCCAAGTCCACTGGCTCTGAGCTAGCACATCCATAGGAATTATTCAAGGTCTGCAGCATTTCTGGCCCAACTGCCCTAAGAATCTGTCCAGGGTCCAGGCTGTTTTTTTAGAGCTGGTGGTGGGGCCAGTCAGAACTCTAGTTTTAGGGCAGAGATTTCTCCCTGGCCTGACTGGTCTAAATGTTCCCTCCATGGGCACTGGCAGAATTCTGTCCTGTGCTGTGTTCCCTTGTGCCAGGGTAGCCCTTAGTTTCAATTCAAGGTCCCACAATCACTTCATTGTCCCTCCCCTGGGCACACCGATTGTCTCTCCACTTGGTGCACTGGTGCGGCACTGTTGGGAGGTGAGGAGGGGTGGCATAGGCAATGCGAAACTGTCTTTTCTGCCCTCTCCAGTGCCTCTTTCCTTGATTTAATGGTAAAACTAGGGTAGTATGATCACTCGCCTGATTTTTGGTTCTTCTGAAGGTGCTTGCTTGAGTGGATAGTTGTTAAACTTGGTATTTATGCAGAGGGACAATCCCTGGAGGTTTCTATTTGGCCATCTTGCTCCACTCCCTCCTCCCCAACTTGCTTCACTTCCTCTTCGCCAATAATTTTATTTTCTACATTTTACTATTTCATAATTTTGATTATTTTTGATATAATTAGTGATATAGGAACATAACTTCATTATCTTAAAAAAAAAACCAAGTATCCCAAAACACATTTTATGAATCTTTATTCACCAAACTGATAGGACATGCCAAATATTTCCTACACTAAATTATTACAAATATTAGCACTTGTTTATTGACTTCATTAACATTTTATTAAGTCTTATACAAATGGCAATACCTAAACAACATAATTTTATAATTTTTAATACAGTAAAGCACCCCTTCAATCAATCAATCTTTCTCTCTGTATCTTTCCTCTTTTTTTCCTTCTTTCCTTCTTTTCTTTCCTTTTTATTCTTTCTCTTCTTTCCTTTCTTTCTCCCTGGCTTATTTTCTTTCGTCCTCCCTTCCATTTTTTTTCTTTATGTCTTTAATCTTTGTTGTTCTTTTTGTCAATTGCTAAATCCATTCTCTCATGGTTTTTGTTTCAGGTGATCTTTTAAATTTATGGTCTACTTTCTACATTCTTTGTCTAGTGAACTTAATATACAGATTGCTTCCAATTTCTTTCCATTAATTTTACATAAAAATAAAATATTATTCCAGTTTTTCAAGTTGAACCAATTTAATTACTGGATTCAGAAATGAGAAATAAATCAGGATCTAATGTGGTTTCTCTTTTTTCCCTAATTTGAGTATAAAATCCAATTTAAATACCAGAGTACTGGCATGACAGAAAATCACTTTGGTGCATTTAAGGGTAGAAGATTCCAGATTAAGAAAATCTTATGAATTAAAAAGATTGTTTACAATTTAATTAGCATTGTCTTCATTTGGATTCTTTAGAAATGACATACATTAGCATATAGGATGTTCAGGAGGGAATGTTCTTAGGATTAACACTGTGCAAGGGAAGGAAGCAAACAGGATTGGTAAGAGGGAGAAGTTGAGCCACCACGTAGTCCTAAACAAGGCCTCAGCTATGCCAGTAGGAGCTTTAGACTTGGAATCCATCTTCAAATTTGCTCCCACAGTTAGAATGCCGGGGACACACCTTGATAGCTGCACATTTACATGAAAGATGCCTATGGAAGAATATGTGACCTTGAACAGGGCAGTTGTCTTCAACCAAGGCAAAGCTTAAAATAGGCTGACAGCTAAGGGATATTTTTCACAGTGATTCAAGAAACTGGGAAAATAAATCTTTCAATCATAAGTACATATCTATTTATAACATCACAGTATCCACCAAAAGTACTGCTGAAATTGGCTATTTTTGAGTGTGAGAATCACAGAGATACTACTTTGGAATGAACTAAATAATCAGTTTGTATGAAAAATGTAAACATCAATTATATAATCATATTTTTAATACCATGCATTGCCCATTAAACCTGAAGAAATATATTGTTATATTTATATCCTTTTAAAAAGAGTTTCTAACCCATAATATATTTTGAAAGTATCACTTAGTATAGAAGAAAGCCAAAAAGCTTAAGGAAACAAAAATAAACAATTAACATTTTTACTAGAAAAATTTGTTATATCTGTGTCATGCACAGCATAGAGTTTCCTGCCACTTAAAGTGAACACATTTAAAATGAGAATGGGAATTATATTCCAGAAAAAGGGCAGGCACTAATTGAGTTAGCATTTGTTGAACACTTAATATATGCCAGATAATCTATTGCATATACTCTAATTTTCTCATTTTAAATTCTCTCCAGGTCCTAGAAGGTGGGAGTTTATGGCTGCAATGAAGATCTCTCTCTCTCTCTCTCTCTCTCTCTCTCTCTCTCTCTCTTTTACTTCATATGTTAAGATAAATATGACACTGGCTATACTACATACATGCCATTTACCTTGAGAAAAAGTTATTCATTTCTTCATTACTTATTTTTTTCTGAATGGAGAATAAAAGCTGTTCAACACTGAGAAGTAAGAGTATATTTCCTACCATAAATATCCCAAAGTAACATGGCTATTTAAAATAATAGGGGAAAAAATCAAATATGAGGATGGAGAAATTATTGCTCATAGGTAAAGATGCCTGAGACACATATTAGCTTTTCAACATGGTCCTTTGTTTTAAGGAACTTGCATTGTGTTTGGAGAATGGAGGAGTATAAGCATAGAAAGCAAAAGAGGTTACAATGGTACCAAACTGTTCACAGTGAAATACAAAAGGCATTAAAATGTAGGGTGTGATTAGATTAAGAGGTCATGAAATAAGTACCCAGGACTTCAATGGGAAGAGAAGCTACTGTGAACTGAAGTAACTTACAGATCTTTACGTAAAAGAATGAGCTTTAACTCGGGCTTAAATAATTCTGGAAAGTGGGGTAGTTGGAGAGATAGGGTACAATAGTGATGGAAGAAAACGGAACAATGTGAGCAATACTTAGACGATTACTACTGGAATAGGCTTTTAGTAAGAAAGAAATGTTGACTAAAGGGCATGAAGGATCTTGAATTGGAGGCCAAAAATTCCAAATGGAGTGAAAATTTTTTCTTACTTTCTTCATTACTTATTTTTTCTCTGACTGAAGAAGATGGAGTAAAAAAATTATACTTACTCATCTAGAAACAACTCAACAAACTATTGCCTTACATAGAAAAGTATCTGAAAATACCAAGAATATTCAAGTATATTATTTAAGATAGTATATGTATCTTAAAAGATAACCATATATTCAGTATGGGTGAATGAGGTAAAATTCTAAAAAGTTAAGTATACTAAAATTTGGTCTATGTATGTTTTTCTAAGCTTAGTAATTAATAAATGGGTCTTCTTTTCTGCTGAAAGAGAGGAGCTATTCTAAAAATTTGGCTATTCACAATTGTCAAAAGCAAGAATTATTTTTGTTACAGGAATTCTTTTCTTTATTTTTCACTTATGGAAAAATAGAAGAATACTAGTTACATTAGAAAGTATACAGTAGAGGAGCAAAAGAGCAAACCTAGTAATAATACAATAAAAAATATGTAAAAATATTAAAAATAGCAACAATAAAAGCTTACTGGTAGGAACCTACTACTTCATAGGGGGTACAATTTGATCTAAATATTTCACAAATTTTTTCAGCATTCTGTTAACTGTTTTCATTGACATAAAACAATGAAAATCAGTACAACTCAAAACTATTGCCAGTGTTTTTCTGTGAATGTTGTTAGTAGCAATATTATTTGTAATTTAGCATCAATGCCCTGGACTCTGACAAGCCTAATTACTTCTTCTTCTTCCTCACTATTTTATGGTCACTGCCCTGGTCTAGTGCTTCATCTCTTTGCTTGGTGGTACTGACACAGTGGTCCACTATCTACTTTATCTCCCTCCATTCCATCCCATCATCTTTCTGAATGTTGTAGTACAGAGGTTGGCAAACTTTTATTAATGTAAATGGCAAAATGGTATATACTTTAGGCTTTGCGAGAAATAAGGTCTCTGTTGCAACTACTCAATTCTGCTGTTAAAGGTGTGAAATCTTCAGTGGACAATATAAATAAATGGTCATGGCTGTGTTCCAATAAAACTTTATTTACAAAAACAGTCATTGGCTCAATATGGCTCAAGGGCTGTGGTTGCCAGCCCGTGTTGTAGAATACATGTTTATTAAAGTGACTTTGAATTCACTAAGATAAAGGGGGCATTGTGTGCTTCAAGAAATGGGAGATAGTGGGAAAAACCATTGGGTACAATGAACACTGTTATGGTGTCTGGCACAATAAAAGCCCTGACTTAAGTATTATAAAAGTTATCCATGTAACAAAAACATTTTTACCTCTTAATAGTTTGAAATTAAAAAGAAAGAAATGGGAGAATGATTAGTAAATGCATACTTACCATATAATATGAAGACAGCAGCTATTAAAGTATAATATCTTAAAGGGCCATCAATGAGATGTTATCCTTATCCTGAAACCTTATTCATGCTCTCTCTATATACTAGGATTTTAGCCACACCATTCCCTGAACACAAAGAGCACTATCAATACTGAAATCCTATTGTTTTATCATTACTTATGGGTTAAATATTATTGCTACCTTTGTTCTGCTTTAAATATCATCCAAAAATTATGTAAGCAAGAACTTTCTAATCATAAAACTCAACTGAAATATTAATATCTCACTATAATTTCCCCTGAGTACTCTTTCAACCTGTTCTTATATATTTTACTAGAGAAATTCAAAGCACAAAATAATAATGGGACATTTTATTTTTAAAAATTGAGCTACATAATTGTTATACAGTATCCCAATTATAAAAAAGAAAAAATTGACAATCTAAGATTTATGTCTTTATACACATTCACAAATAAAGACACAGTAATTCTGAGCAATTAATTTATTTTCCCAAATTTAGTAAAACATTGAGATAAATATTTTCTTGAAACTAAAGCACAATTTCCTTTACTCACCCATCTTTTATACTCAATGTTATTGCATTTATTTTTTTCCACTTCTATTTGTAGCCTTGAGTTGAAGATTCCTAAAAGATAAATTTTTGTAGGTCTAATATTCTATACAGTTCTTAAGACTAATTGTTCAAAGGAGGTTCACTGAAGAAATAATGTGAAAAAGATAAATTAAAAAATTGTCAAATGTGCTCACATTCATGATCTCAATCTTTTCTGCCTAGTATATAAATGTTTATTCATGTGGACCATTACACATATATGAGAAAAGAGGCAATGAATGATTTACTTTCTAATTCAAGAGATATGCTAGATATTTATAAAAATGACCTGCAGAAAAACCACATCCTTTGAAGATATAGCCAATTAGACAACACTGGGCTGAGAGAAGAATTCAATTTTATTTATGTTGTTGGAGCCATATCATATTGCCAATAATAAGGCACGTGAGTACATTATGAGATGAATAGAATGCAGAATGCCATCACCAACACTATTTAACCTTTGAGTTTTACCCTTTTAACACCAGACTGCACAGGTAAATTTGAATTGATAGACTAGATTTTTCCTCATTCTCACCATCACTTCTGGTGACTGGTCCCGGTATCAAAGAAAGATAGTGAGAGCTCCAGTAATTCAGACTTTGGTAATAGCTTTGAGATAATATCAACATGGACTTACATAATTACCCCTGCTTTTGAACACTAGAATTTTTATTTCTAACCATATATTTAATCTGTAAAATTTCTCAGGTGATTAATAATCTTATGTATATATATTATATAAAATCTATTACTCAATACTTACCTGCAAACACCAAAATGTCAAACATTATGAGTTGTGTTGATTTTTGTGTATTTAACTAGCACTCTTTACAACTATTTTTGTTGCCATTATTTCTCTCCATTGGTATTTTTCAGAGATTTTTATGAAACTTTCTTACTTTGACTCATTTTATATAAAAATTATATAATGCTTGAAATACATTTTATGCTTATTTCAAAAATGACATCTGTAAATATTTTACTTTATTCAAAATGCTATTCGGTTTGTGCTATGGTTTGAATGTATGTCTCCCTCCAAAATTCAAGTGTTGAAACCTATTTACCAAGGTGATAGTATTAGAAGGTGGACATGGGTCTACCTATGAAGCAGAGTTTAGTGCTGGAAACTGCTGGCAACTTAATCTTGGACTTCTCAGTCTCCAGAACTGAAGAAATAATTTGCATTATTTATAAATTACCCAGTTTAAGGTATTTTTGTTATAGAAGCCTGAACAGACTAAGACAGTTTAATTGGCTAGGCACGGTGGCTCATGCCTGTAATTCTAGCACTCTGGGAGGCTTAGGAGGGAGAATTCCTTGAGGTCAGTAGTGGGAGGCCAGCCTCAGCACCAGAGTGAGACCTTGACTCAAGGAAAAAAAATGTATTATTTATAATGCCTTTGTTATTGAGCTCTGACATTTTAAAGAAATATATAATGTTGATTCAAATATATTCAAAGATATATAAAATATATTTTTAAGAATAATTATACTGTTGTTAAAGATTTTTACTTTTTTATACTTATGGCTACAGAATTTTTAAGTAAATATGATCCTATTAAGAACATAGTTCATATTTTAATTAAAAATATCTTGTATTATCACAATGCTATTCTGACACTAACTACCTGGAGTTAGGTCAAACCACTGGTTTAGGACACAGTCTCCCACAATACTGCCCTTAAATCAGATACCAGTAGTAAGTTTGGAAGTTTCTAGGCCACACAGACTTCTGACCACCTGGCTATAATTTTCGGAGTTCCCACTACCCCCTCAGGTTCCATAATTTACCAGAATGAATCATAAAACTCAGGAAAGTACTATACTTAAAATTATAGTTTTATTGTAAAGCATACAAATTGGGACCAGCCAAAAGAAAATACCCATAGAGCAATCTCTGGAAGGGTGCTAAATGTGGCAATTTCCACACCTTCTACTTGCAGAGTCAGAACACATAACCCTCCTGTCATATCAAGGTGTATCAACAACAAGGAAGTGCACCTAAGGATTGGATGCCGAGAGTTTATTAGGTTTTATTATACAGGCATTATTGTTCTAATCATTAGCCACGTGATTAAATTCAATCTCTAGCCCTTATTTTTTCTCAGTAGGTTCAGCTGAACTGAAATCACATGACTTAAAACTTCAACCATCTGATTACATATTTGTTTTTGCTGGAATAGCCAGTCCCCATCCTAAAACTATCTAGAGGCCCATCAGTTACCTCATTAGCATAAATTCAGGTGTGGTTCTAGAGGGCAATCATAAGTAACAAAAATACTCCTAGAACTGGGGAATTTCAAGAGTTTAAGAGGCTCCATTCCAGGAACTGGGGACAAAGACCAGACAAATACTTTATTATCCAAGAATTACACAATGATTTTGCTTTGATTTTTTAAAGAACAAACATTGAAATAAAATATTATACTCAGAACAAGTCAACAGATCTTAACTACAATCTCAATTTCAATCAGACTAAATGAAAGTTCAATGGGTGTTTTAGAATAGGCTGTTATAGCTCTTACTTTAACGGGTAGATAGCACAATAATTCATAAGAATGTCAATAAGTTCTAACTTTGGAAATATTTATATGTGTGTGGTCTAATTGAGCATGGTCAAAAGAGTAAATCAATCTGATTTAAACCAGCCCATTTTTATAATCCTCTGACAATGAGGGACTCACAAATACCAGTCTCATTTTTCACAGAATCATTTTAGGAAGAAGAGAAACTTATAATTTTCATAATCTCTGTCCAGTCCTAAAATTTAATCACCCACATGCTATTTAGAAAAAATTTAAAGCCTACCTTCTTGCCCCCAGATTTATCAACATTATTGAATAGAGACAAATTACTTAAATTCTAACTTGATTTTTTTCCATCTAAGAGTAATCAAGTGACAAATTGGTTTATATAATCTAAAATAAATTCTGTCATGTCAACCATTATTAAATTTTTAAACATGAAATGTATAAATATTTGTTGAATATCATTTATTCATGGTATAAAGAAAAAACTAGATTGTAAAGGTTTGTGGCATAGGGTTTTGGATCTTTTCTCTTTCTTTCTTCCTACTTCTGCAAACCTTAGAGCTTATGACAAATGATATTCAATAAATATTTTTAATTAGTGACTATAATGGAGAAAAATTAAAAAATTAGATTATAATATTTCATACATTATTTTATCTAAAGATGGATAAAATCATATTTCTCCCATTGGTTCAAAATCATTTTATTATTTTGTATGAAAATATTTCAAACTCTAATAAACGTCAACTTAAATAACACAAAGTGGTGTATTAGTTTTATATAGTTAATACATTACTATCACTTGTACATAAATACTAGAATGATCAGAATTATAAATTGAAGGTCCCTTTTAAGTCTAAGTATTTATTTTTTCTAACATACACATAAGAAAAGGCAGAATAGCAATAGGTGGCAGATATAAAAATTATAATTTATTTTCACTTTTGATGTTGATGTGTATCTTTCAGAATGTCAATCTTGGGGTCTGAAGATGTGTATGAGAAAATATGTATTTCTTTTTGTTTTTCCATGTGGCTTATCTGTTTGTTTTATATATTGACAGTAGTAATATTGTTTGAGTTGCTACATTTCTTCTCAGGTAACAAATAAATCTAACTTCAAAAAATAGCAATGACATATGGAGGACAATTTAGTGACAATGATTTTACAATTTTCTCTATTTCTTTCAGAATTCATGTGTTGCTCTGGCCTACACAGCATCCTTTCATTTGGGAACCACGCAGCAGGTCCACGCTGCTCTGAGAGGACTGACAATCACAGTATGCTCCCAGCCAACACAGAGGGATGATGGGCAAGTAAGTCAAGGCGATCAATAAGAGCACATTGTCTCTTGAGGGTAGGGATTTGTATAAAGAAAGGAAGAAGGAAACCTGATCCAGATGTCACCTGCCCCCTTCTCCTCACCCCCAGCCCCGCAATTGAGAAACAGATACTATCTATTCTGTTTCTTTGAGGTAGACAATGTAATGTGGGACTAGGAACTGTTATGTGTCCCACCACTTTGGAAGAATCAATTTGCAGAAGAACATTAAACCAGTATGCAAATTGAAAAGACAAACTGAAATAAGATATGGAAAAAGAAAATCTGATGGTATTTTTGAACATTTGCATGCAGCTTATCTGAAGATAATTCAACAAATAAGTTTCACAGTTACATGAACTAATAACTTTTTTATTCATAAGTGATGTCTTAGATTTCTGTTCATAATGAGCACTAGAGTTATAAATAACATACTACTGTGGAAATACTATAACCACGTAGAGCAGAAACTCAGAGACACCTTAGGTTATGAACTAGATATACAGCTATAAGATACAAAGTTTAAATTTATTGAATTTTTTATATACAGAAAAATACTAAAATAAATATAATAATGTTTTTCAGATTGCCTTATATAAGTCAGACAATACTGAAAGCACTGTAAATTTTTAACATCATTATTTTTCATGACAATCATATGAAGTGGCACTATTATGTAGAACTTTTATGGATAAATAAACTGAAGCTGAGAGGCTTAGTTATTAGCTCAGTTAACACAGTCATCAAGAAACAGAATAAGATGTGAATGTCAGTCATTTCATTCCAGATTCTCAGCTCCTAATGTCTAAGTACTATTCCAGCAAGGACCACTGGGAAGTTTCCAGTGGGCCTGAGAAAAGTTTCATTTCCCCAACTCATACAAAATGCTAGTAATTTACCTCACTATACTCTGAACATCAAGTGAAATGTTTGTCTGTTTAAATCATATGTTCAGGTGAAGAGGAGGGGCCGATCATTACAGTACAATTTGCATAAATATATTTTATATTCTGTACAGAAAAATTTATAAGAGATTAAATAGCATAAATCAGTTTTTATTATATAG
Organism: Cheirogaleus medius; assembly: GCA_008086735.1. NCBI lineage: Eukaryota > Metazoa > Chordata > Mammalia > Primates > Cheirogaleidae > Cheirogaleus > Cheirogaleus medius. Next base: position 49,136,085 of record VBSM01000361.1, read on the forward strand.
GAATTAGGTATTCCTCAAAGGTTTGTTAGAACTCAGATATAATATCCTTGAGAATAATTTTTAAATCATGTTTTGTATTTATACATCATTATTTATTCTAGTTTTCTGCATATTTATGGTCACTTTAGTGTACCATATTTGTCATAAAATCATCCCCTTCAGTAACATTTAGATAATTAACTGTTATTTAGCAAAGAGCTGTATAAGAAGCTTACTACTTTATTTTTTTAAATAACAAAACTATAAAAATACAATCTTATATAAAGTCAGGTTAAAAAGAAAATTATAGAATTAAGTAATTTTTAAAAAGACTGTAAATAAAAACATTGATTTTCTGGTTTCTAGCCCAGGCTATACGAAACTTGGAAGTCATCATTCATCCTCACAACAAATAAAACACTGAGAAAACTGAAAATAAACAACTCTTCTTAGATCCATCAGAGAAATGAGATTACAGGGTAAACCTGGGGGCCCAAAATTTGAGGGTCAAAGGGCAGATGCAGAGAATTGCAGCTTACTTGAGCAGAAGCTCAGGACTAGAAACTGCTGCTGGAAGCAATATCAGAGTAAGAAAACAAATGGTAATTGATGAATCCTTGGAGCCTCACTGTGGACGAGCTTGAGAGTTTACAGTGTCAGGGGGCCTGTGTACTTTCATGAGTTTTACCATTAGGAGGCCTGACAGGTTCTCCTGGTAAAAAGATTACAGAAAAATCCCCTCATGTTTCCAGCAATGAAGGGGAAATGTAAACATTATTAAATACACCTGGACATTCTGTTCTTCTTAATGAGGCTTGCTCTCAATGGAAACTTCTTTACCAGAACCTATTCTATCTGGGGGACTGACATCCCTGATTTAAAATATTGTGTACTAACATAAAAGATAAAGTATAGTAAGACCAACAGATCAGTAGATGATTGCCATTGAAAGGAGAGTTTGTTACTCACAGTTCCCAGGAAGTGGAGCAAACCATATCCCAAAGTCCACATGGGAAAGCACAGAGGTGGGTTAAGAAGCCAAAAGAGAAAAGAAAAAGGGAGGAACTGTGGGCAAAAGCCTTTATTGTGGTTTCTTTGGGAAGGAACAGGCAAGGTATGGCAAGCAGGCTTAGAACTGGCTACTTGGACTAATTTCACCAGGCTCTGGGACTTAGAGTATTTTCCTACTTATATTATACCTGGTTTGGGGGTAAATAGGGCAGGTAGATAATGGCTTGAAGTGTGAGTGCTCTATAATAAGTAAGGTGTTTGAGGTGTGGGCTCTAGAGTGGTTGGTTTGCATCTGAAAAGTATGCTCATAGGTGAATTGTTTACTATCTCTAGGAACTGGCAAAGCGTGCAGTCCCCACAGGGTGAACAAAGTGTCAAAAGCATAAGGATGCAGAAAATAAAACACATTTTTACTACAATACTCAACTCCAGCCCCCTCTGACCTAGTAATAGACAAAATGTAGAAACAACCCAAATGTCCATCACCTAAAAAGCGGATTAACAAAATATGGAATATTGAATATTACTTGGCCATAAAAGAATGAAGTAATAATCGATACTACAACATGGATGAACATTGAAACATTTTGGTAGATGAAAGAAGTCAGTCACATATGCTTAAATAGTGGTGATGGTTATACAACTTTGTGAATATACTAAAAATAACTTTAAGTGGGAGAAATTATGATAAATAAAGTGTATTTCAATAAAACATAAAAAATATATACACAAACACTAAATTAATTTTGCATAAAGAATAAAAACATCAACAGCTACCCTATATTCCACCTCTCCACTTAGAAATGGGAGTGGAGGTAGTGTTGCATTTACAATAACTTTAAAAAATATAAAATGCCAGGGGATATTAACATCATAATGAGAAAAACTGTGTGAAGAAAATTATAAAACTAATTAAGAGATATAAAAGGAGTAATTTTTAAATTGGAAAGACAGTCCATTATCATGGATGTTATGTAGTCAATATTATAAGGAAACCAATTTTCTTAAAATAATATATAAATGTAATTCTATCAGAATAGAATATTGATGGTTTTGGAAGAGTTGGGGCTTTAACATTCTTCTAAATGTCACACGGAATAATACAAGTTTAAGATGAGGAAGAGCTTTTAAAAATTAAAATATTGTGTTTTAGGACCAGAATAAATAGATTAATGGGCAAAATATAAATCTCAAAAACAAATCATCATACTAAAATTATTTAAAATAAGAGAATAATAATAGAACAGCCATTATGTTTAGTGGGAAAATAGAATTATTGGATAAATGGTCTTGGAACAACTTACTAATAATCTGGAAAATAGTAAAGCCATATTAATATCTTATACACTATTTCTATATGAATTAATGTTTTAAATCAAACACTGAAAATTTTAAAAGTACTTAAAGAAATAAAAGTTATTTTATAATGGCTTTTTTTATAACATTTTATATCATATTGTTAATTTTTGGTGCTATTTTGTATAGCAGATTTCTAGAAGTTATCTGTCTTGCATAACAGAAACTTTATATGTATTGAGCAACAATTCCTCATTCCTCCCTCCACCTATTTCCTGGCAACCATCATTTTATCTCTGCTTCTATGAGTCTGAAAAATTTAGAGGTCTCATATAAGTAGAATTATGTAGTATTTGTCCTGTAACTGGTTTATTTCACTTAGCACAATGTCCTCTAGGTTAATCCACGTTGTCACAAATGGCAGGATATCATACTTTTTAAAGGCTAAATCATATTCCATTCTGCCTATATCACATTTTCTTTGTCCACTTAGCTGTTGATGGACATTTGGGTTGTTACCATATCTTGGCTATTGCAAATAATGCTGCAATTAATGTGGGCATGCAGATATCACTTACAGATCTTGATTTCAATTATTTTGGGTATGTACCCATAAGTAGGATTCCTGGATCATATAATAGTTCTATTTTTAAATTTTTGAAGAACCCCTTGTTATTTTCCATAGTGGCTGCACCATTCTACTTTCCCAGTAACAGCGCACAATGGTTCCAATTTCTCTGCATCCTTGCCAACACTTTTTAAAATTATAGTCATACTAAATGGTGTAAGGTGATATGTCATTGTGGTTTTGAATTGCATTTCTCTGATGATTAGTGATATTGAGCACATTTCATACATCTGGTAGTCATTTGTGTGCCCTTTTTGGAAAAATTTCTATTCAAGTCCTTTGCTTATTTTTAGTTTTTTAAATTTCAGAATATTATGTGGGTACAAACATTTTGGTTACATATAATGCTTTTGCCTCACCCAAGCCAGGGCTACAAGCATGCCCTTCCTCCATATGGTGCACTACTCAAGTACAAAAAACAATGGTGAACTAGCACCTCTTTGCCTATTTTTAAATTGCATTATTTGTTTAATTGTTTGCTTTCTTATTGAATTATACAATATTCTTATATATTTTGAATATTAACCTTTCATCTGATAGATGGTTTGCAAATAGTTTCTTCCATCCTATAGGTTGCCTTTTCACTCTGTTAAAAGTTTCCTTTGCTATGTACCTAAAACTATCTACAGATTCCATGCAATCTCTATTAAAACCTCAATGGCAGTTTTTGCAGAAATAGAAAAAAAGTCATAAAAAATATGTAGGATCACAAAAGTAGCTGGTAGCTGGAGGGATCTTGAGAAAGAACTACAAAGCTGGAAGTACCACAATTTCTAATTTTTCTGATTTAAACTATATTCCAAATTTATGATAATTAAAACCATGTGGTACTGGCATAAAAGCAGACATTTAGATCAATGGAACAGAATAGAGAGACCAGAAATAAATCCACACATGAATGGTCAACTGATCTTCAACAAGGATACATAATGGGAGTACTTTCTTTAACAAATGATGCTGAGAAAACTGGAGACTGTAAAACTAGCATTGCAAAGTTTATTCAGAAATATATTAAGTGATAAAAATATCCTCTTCAAATACCAGCCTTTTTCCATGATATTGGCAGCTGTGTATACATTTAAATACTTTTTATATTTACTTTCATACATGTATGTTTTAAGACTTTAGATTTATTGCCCACTTTTATAAAAATATATACAATTCATGTCATTATGTGAATTGTATTGTTCTCATCTGAAAACATAACTCATTATACTATGCATTTATGGACTTCTAGCATCCATTCATTCACCATATTTTTTAACAGAGTCCATATTTATAAGACATCACCACAGTTCATGTGGATTGGGTCAACTCCAGCCCTAGGATCAGGGGTGGTCACATGACTCAAACCTGACTAAGTAGGTCTTAGAATCTTCTTAACCATATTGTCTGATTAGGGATGGGCAAGTGACTTGATTTTGTACAGTGTACCATAATTTAAAGTGTTCTCTTTTAGTTCTAGTGAAAATTTATATTTCTGTTAGATTAAAAACTAAGCCTGAAATTAATGACAGCCATTTTGTCAATAATAAGTGAGAGGCAACTTGGAACCAACAGAAATAATAATGTATTTCAAAGATGGAGAGAATGTAATAGCATGATTTGATTGTATTTCTGAAACTCCTAGATCTCTGTTTGACTAAAACCAGGGCTATCTCTAGATACTTCACTTGCATGGAGACTACATTCCTTTTTCTTTAATTTTGCTTGAGTTAGGTTCTCTCATTTGAAATCAAAATTAATAAATATAGAGAACACACTCTTTCTCCCTCCCCATATATATATATATAATATATTTTATTATCACAACTAATCTTAATGTGAATATAGGCAACCATGTAGTTTTGCCTAAGTACAAGTATACTTTTGTGGGAAAATAGCTAGAAATTACTTATTGGAATAAGTTTTAAAATTTACGGTTTTAATTTTCATAAATGCAATCAAATTTTTCCATCCTTTATTGTTTTCAATTTAACAAATCACAAATTTCTTATCCAGTGTTCTTTGCCAACACCAAATGTTGCCAATATTTTATTTTTCCCTAACCTGATGGATGATCAATGATATATTAGTATTGTGTATATGTATGTCATTCATTTGTGTTTTTGATGTGCTATATACCTGTCAATAACCTTAAATTTTTTAGAAAAATGTTTTGTATTAATTTTTCTGAAGGAATTTTTAGATCTTATATTACAGTTAATCATTTGTTATATATACTGCTGAAAATGTTCCCTTCTATCCCAACTTTTTCTTTATTTGTGACATCTTCTGTTACATGAATGATTTCTTCGTTTAATGTCAAGCTTTATGACCTCTGATTGTGTACCTAGGAATGCAAGAATGCCATCCTAAGCATAACATCAATGCAATTATTATATAAGAATTAGTTGATTTAATGACATTAAAATTAAGAAGCTTCTGAACAGAATAAAGCATCTGAATAAAATTAAAAGAACAAGCAAGAAAAATATAAAACATATTTGTAATATATGTGACAAAGACAGGATCATGTTCATCATATACAAAATTCTTACAAAGCAATTATGAAATGTTAACTCTACAATAAAATCTTACCCAAAGATTAACAAATAATGCTGAAATATTTTAAAAATGTATGTACACACACATAAACATATATATGTATTATATATATGAAAAGTCTCATTGTTGAGAAAGTTATGAAAAAACGGGTAATCTAATAAACTGCTAGAGAGAACCTGCTATAAAATTTCTAAATGGACTTGGTAAATATACATACAATTACATAAAATATGAATGAGTTAACCAAGCATTTATGCTTCTAAAAATTATCCCAAAGAAACAATTTAATAAGTGTATGCCATACTTATACAATGGTATTAATTGCAACATTGTTTATAGAAGACAGAAATTTTAAGACAACCAATAAAACGTAAAGCTGCCACAGATCAATTTGATTTAACATGCAAAAATAGACAAAGGAAATTTTCATGAGAAAAGAATTATATAATACAAATTAATCCTATTTGAAGTGCACAGATTTAAGATCTACACAAAAATATATATATATATGCAGATTTAAAATAATAAGAAAAAATTGGTAGATATAAATGATGACAGAAATTATCTTTGACTGGCAGCATAAACAGAGACTTTTAATTTTTATCTTTATACATTTTGGAGATCTTTTTAATAATTAAAAGATTTATGTTTAATAATAAAATAATTGTAAAACCATTTCCATTTTAAATATAAAGATATCATGAGACAGACTATGACTGATTTTGGGAAAAACAAGGACAGGAGAAAGTCCTGAGACAATAATTATCAACTGAGAATTTTAAAATAATCAAAATATTTAAGTTAAAGAATAATCTCCTCTTTTACTTCAGTGGACTATTGTCTTCCTTTCATGCCATTTTCTCTTTTTCGTTATATCTCGATGTGTTCATTACTTTGTCATTTTTTGTGATTGTCACCACCATCTACCGTTCTTCTTTCTTTTTTCCCCAGCTATTTCTCAGCACTCACTATCAGTCTCTGCCACTCAATTCTAATTTGCATTTTCAGTTGTTACTAAAATGACATGTCTTTTGTCATTTCTCTTAAAGGCATTGCTTGATTTTGTCGTTCTTTATTTCTCATTCTTTCTTCTCATTTATATTCAAAACCTTCTTAATATAGCGAAGAATTCTAGAAAAGCATCTAAACATCCTTTTATTTTGCTAGAAATCAATAGAACATTTGCAGGTGGAAGCTTCTATGGGTCTACATGCACTGAGACAACCAGTCATTTCTGACAGATCTGGTTTATTTTGAACTTAAAATTCAGGACTGAATAGTTAAAAGGTCATCAGTCTGAAATAGCTGTATTTGTCCTATTTACTACTCTTTAAAGCACAAAGTGATCTTTGCCTTTTTGACCTTACCATTCACTAAAGGTCATAATGTAATTTAAACAAAGGTATACAAAATTAAAATATCAAAAAGAAACAAAGCATATATGAATTCTAATTTCTTGTCACACAGCAATAAGATTACATCAACCTAAAAATGAGAACGGCTGAACTTTAAAACTTGAAAATATTACATGATGGTAGTGTCCAATGCTTTATCTGTCTAGCTCAGGGTACACAAATATGCCATAATATAGCATCAATTACAAATGTAAGTTTCTCCCATTCGACCAGATATTCAGTGAGACAAATATGATGGCCTAGTCTGAAGATCTACAAGCTGTGAAATGATACCTGTTATCGCTGTTCTTAGAAATAGAGAGGAACTTCTTATACTGGGATTTATCATGTCTACATACACTTTACAGGCTGCCACATCATGGGCTCTTTTTCATAAGTTGGCCTTCTCCATATAACTGAATTGCTAAAGGTATATATTCAAAATAGAAAGTCCTAGATCTGGGGGTCACATTTTGCAGAACCCTCCACTCTCAGCTACCTCTAACTTTGATTTCTGTTCACACTTTAACAACTACTTACATTTAAGAGCCCTAAAGTTGCTTCTTTTATGATATAATATAATCATATGGCCAGAAAGAGTTCATGACCTTAGACTGGAACTCCAAATTTTAGCATCACAAATATATTTAATATGCACTTAAAAATATCCTGCTTATACCTCCTTAAGAAAAAGGATAAATGTGTTAATTCCTTCATAATACATTACTCTTCCTCAAAACTAGTTTGGACAGCTTCTTCACATTGTGACAACAAACAACTAACACAATAAACAAAAAAATAAGCAAACAAAAACCACAATTGGAGCATTCAAAATATGATGCAATAATTAATTGGCAAACACAAAATTGGAGGTGTAGAATTATCAGAGGAACAATCTAGAAACAATGTGAAAATAGTATAGGCTGAAATAGATTGCATATTTTTATATACTTTTTTTTTTCAGACAAGGTCTTTCTCTATTGCTCTGGCTGGAAGGCAGTGGCAGGATCATAGCTCACTGCAACTTCCAACTCCTGGGCTAGATTATGTATTTATATGATGCTCACCCCAACTGTTTATTTCATGTTTGATTTGTTATTATTCATACAAAATTATTAAAAATTATCCTACATATACAATAAATTTAGTCACATTCTGATTATTAAGAGTGTGCTGATTCCTAATAATGGCTTTAAATTATTAATGCAAATTTAATATTGGAGAGGGACAGAATAACTTTATGTGGTGTTTCTAATTTTTGTCATGTACTATATTGCAAATGACAAGTAAGAATGAAATAACGTGGATGCGGAGAGATAGGAACACTCCTACACTGCTGGTGGGACTGCAAACT
>VBSM01000361.1:49144393-49185856 GCA_008086735.1 Cheirogaleus medius
AATATACATAACCGTAATATTTGTACCCCTATAATATGCTGAAATAAAAAATTTTAAAAAAAGAGTTAAAATAATTTGTAGAAAATACGGAAGATAAAGAAACAAATTTTCTTGTGTTAAAAAGGCACTAAAGTATCCTAAGCAATAACAAACTCAATTTTACATAATTGTTCTTTAACTCTATAATATAAAACAATGAGATTTTTAGAGTATAAAACCAGAGCTACAAAACCCACATCTATCTTTTTAAAATTTTAGCTTTAGTGACCATTACCTGTTACTCTTTTATTAACATACTTCCATTTAACAGATAAGAAAACTAGAAAAGCTATATTAAATATCTAAAATCTGATTACAAAAATGAGAGAGTTAAGTATCTGCACTTGTATCAATTTGTTACGATCTATATACGGCACCACGGCAAAGACTATTACTCCATTGGACTATATATTGGTAAAGTTTGCCTTAAAACTTTAGGAATTTTAAATATGCTAAAAACAAATTAAAATCAATTCTGTAAAATTTGTCAAGCTTGAGTCTTTATTAGAATTACTAATTATCTGTATCATTTGATTGAGAAGACATATGATTCTGAGCACAGCAAGGGGTATGTAAAACCATTAACTGTCTCTCCCTCTAGATATAGCAAGTGATGTGTAGACATAAACTCAGCAGGGACCATCTTTATAACCATGCCCTGAGGGGAAGTAGAACATGCTTGAATGGAATACTGTTAAATGAGCCTAATATGACCCTCCTTACTCTCCTCCTCCATGTACTTATTCTCTGTAGGCCTTGATTTTTAAAATGCTAGCATCACTTCCATTTCATCCATGCAATACATAATAACATACATTTCTTTAAAAAAACTAATTAATTTAATACAGGTAAGCATTTAATAATAAAAAATATCAGTAATGCAACTCAGTTACGGTTTGGATATTATCAAGAGCTCTAAAATTGTGAAAAGCCATTTTGTAGTACAAACCATGATTTTAACAAGACCACAGGTTGGGCTACTGATATTTGCTCGGTGGCTTTTCTCAGAAACATTGTCTCAGATATAGGAAGGAAGTTAAATTGGGCCACAACCCTGGGAGCACTGCTTGTTAGCATATCATGAAAAGTATACTGTACTACCAGTGGAAGTCTTCTAACCCTAAGCAATTAATGTTCTTTCATGCTAAAACATGAATCTTTTTCTCAATTTATAGCTCTATTGTAAGAGAGTGAGAACTCAGAAGGGAATTTTGAGTTTCTTTTTGCTTCTCTAAAGGGAATTTTGATTAGGAAAAAAAATCTTCCAAATCTCTAAATCTTTCATAACTCTGGGTAAAATCTTTAGCTCTGTTGATAGGTTCTGTAGTAAAAAAAAATTAATAAGGTAGGGAATAATAAATAGTCACAACTTGGTGGCATTTGCTCTTTTACACAAAGTGGATGGGAAATATCTCTCTTGATTTTTTTGATAAATGAATTAAACAAGTACCTAGACCAGAATTTTATCTGGGAGAAAATCATTTCAAGCCAAGGTTGCTTGTCAAAGATTCCAGTGTGGTTGGAAAAGATGAATATGGTGTGGCAGAAGGGATGCATTAGTTACCCAATAGGGGCCAAAATATGTAGCCCCTTTTAGGCCACATTAAGGATGTTTGATTTAAGATATTATTCTGAAAAAAGATGGAAAGCAATAATAGAATATAAAAGGGAGGGGTTTCTTAATTTGACATATTCATATACAATTGTTCTCAATGCCACATGGAGACCCATAAGTTAAAGATGGAAGTGGAAATACCAATTATAAAATTATATGGTAACTGATTTATTTGGTTGTGATAGAGCAGTAAATAGTGGTTGATCTGAGATGTATATTGAATGAAGGCATGATGGCTTTCACAAATGGATTAGATGTGGTATGTGAGAGAATAATGGTAGATAATGGTGTCTTCAAGTTTTTTGTCTTAAGCAAGTGACAGAATGATATTGCCATTTACTAATGTGGGCAAAAGTGAAGAAGACTAAATATAAAAACAAATGAGTAAAAGTTTATTTTTGGGCACATCAAACTTGAAATGCTTTTTGGACATCCAAGGGGATAAATAAGTTCGGCAATTGGCTATATAAATCAGATATTTCGGCAACTCATCGGGGTAGAGATATAAATTATAGGGTCATTAGCACAGAGAAGGTATTTAAAGACATGTGACATGATGCGATACTCTAAGGAAATAGAGTATGTAGAGAGGAAAAGATGTCAGAGATTGAGATCTGGATAATGCCGATCATATTGATCAGGAAGATGATGAGAAAGTAGCACAACAGGCCGAGGAACTGTGGCAGCTGGAGAGGTGGAGGTTGGAACATTGTTTTGGGAAGAAGAGAATAATTATTGGGATTAAATGCTGGTGACTGATGTGAATTAAGAACTGGTCCTGGATTAGACTAAATGGAACTTTTACTAACAAGACCGGAGAATACAAACTTATTAGCAATTATGGGAACAGAAATCTCAACTGAAGTGAAGTAAAAAAAAATTGGAGAAGAAGAATTTGGAGATAGTGCATATAGACAATTTTTTTCCTATAAAGAGGACAAAAATAATTGCATATAGTTGTAGGTCAAAGGAGGATTTTTTTTTAGATAGGAGAACAGATGGTGAACATAATATGTTCTATATGACATAATTATCTACTAGAAATTGAAAGCATGCAATTTACTCTCACTCATTAAAATAAGTTGTAGCAAACTTGTTTGATATTTTAAGAATCTATATATAGTTTGGCCATGGCCTATATAGATTGTTGATCCTAAATATAGAGAGCTAAAAGATCATTTTTTTCAAAGATATGATTATTCTTTTCTGGTACAAAATAACTTAAAAATTGGGCTTCATAAAGTTTAGGTATCCACTAATCTTAATACCTATGCCATGCGTATCCATAGTGGAAATTATGTTTCCACTATACAATTTGACTGCTCAATTTAAAATATAAATACAATAAATGTTTAAGACAGATGTAACCAAAACTTGAGAGCACAGAAAATACAATATGGAAAAGGTAAGAGAGAGAAACAAACATAAAATGTAAATTACTGATTCCATAATCTTGAAAAGGCATTAATAAAATTCATATTATAATATTTTGAATTTTCAAAGACAATTATTTTATCAATCCAGAACTAGGTCTTTGAGAAGCAGAGCTAATATCAGAAACACAACTTTAGCCATCACCATGAGGACTAAATTTAATTAGGGAAAACTAGAACTATTTGTTAGGGCAGATTCAAAAGGCTCCAACATATTCCCAAATCCTGAACTAAAACATGGTAAAAAATACTAAGTGTACTAAGTGAACTATAAAATAGTACACATTTGATTACAGAAGTCCCTGAGTATTTGAGTGGGATTGGTTGTAGGACCCCTCTGGATACCAAAATCAGAGGATGCTCAAGTCCCTGATGTAAAATGGTGTAGTATTTGCATATAACCTAAGCACATTCTCTGGTATACTTTAAATCATCTCTAGATTACATATAATACTTAATACAATGTAAATGCTATGTAAATAGTTATTATACTGTTATGTTTTTATTCATATTATTTTTTATTGATGTATTTTTTTTCTCTTGAATATTTTTGATCTGTAGTTGGTTGAATCTACAGATTCAGACTCAGTAGATGCAGAGGGCTGACTGTACTCTAAATCTTCTATGTTTCTCCATGAATTTAACAATTTTTAAAAAATTTTTATTTGCCATTGAGTATGGAGGAAATTATCATTATTTATTTTCTTATATCATGAAAAGTTTTTAAAAAATGTAAAACAAACTCAGAATTGTGGGTCAAAGAAAACTAGCAAAGGCAATACTTGCAGAGCATTTATGAAGAATTTCTTGCCTTGAGATCTGTTATTACAGAGATAAGAGTGTATTCTAAGCAATCAATAAAATATTATTAAAAATATAATCAGGAAAAATGAACTGTCACCAATCTGCCATGGCATTTTTCAATGAACAGAATTTAAACTAATTAGAACAATGTGCTATTAAAATGATGGTGTGAAGCTCTTATACATAATCATGTTTTAGTTTACCAAATATAATGCCTATTTAACTCAAGTTTGAGAATTCCTGAGGTTTTTTTGTTTCTTTGTTTTTTTAAGGTTCCATAGAAATGATTTCAAATATCTAAAGTTTAAACAGGAAAAAAGTGTCCAATAACTGAGTTTAAGTATGAAGTTGATCCAGAGTGATTAGCTGAGCCATTGTTTCCCTTTAAAAAGACATGAAACTTACATGCTGACAAAACAATAAAAATTCAATTGATAATTATTTTAAAATGCATCTTGGGGAAAATCAATGTACTGTCATAAGAAAAAGGGGTAAAGGAAGTTTTTATATGGCGGGAAAGTGCTACACAGCATTAGAGTCAATGCATAAATAAAAGGAAATCTTAAGATATAAATTTTGCTCAATAAGCCATGCAAATATTTGAACATTAAATATCTCAGTCATATGGGACTAGAACAGTTTATCAAAATTTAAAATGTTTCTAAACATTACTTTTAAAATTATTCTATATGATACTTTACTTATTAAAAATTGTAGTTATGTAAATATGTATATGGTTTGATGTGTATTTTAGAATATAGGATTTTCTCAAATTATTTAAATTGCATTTTTTCTATTGTATAGCTTTAAAATTAGAACCAGTGTTCGTTCTAGATTTAAAGCATCTGAAATCCATTTGATCTACAGTCCATGGAACTCTGTTTCTTGGGGCCTCATCATGTTTTCCCTCCAGATTCATACGATTGGACCATCCTACTTCAAATCTCATCAGACTTAATCTTGGTCTGGACAGATTTAAGGAATTATATCTCAATGTTCAGATTATACATCAAATCATTCCCTGCATCTTGACTGGTGATGTGATTTTTTTTTCTGCTTAAAATTAGAGGATGGTCATCGTGTTCCCCAAACCTAGGACCTGCCTTATAATCTAATTGTATTGGCTATTTTTTAATTCTGTTTCCCATGTCTGACATTTTGTCTATTAGTGGCTTGCAAGTACCTTTTTCCATGCAAGCCAAGGAGTCTGTCAAGTTTGTGACATTCTTTTGGTAAGCTAAAGTCATATTTAATTCATCTGGGTGGCTTTTTGCCCATTACCATAAGGCAGATTTCCACAATGTCAACTGATTGCCTAACTGTATGAATTTCTAAATGTATCCAGGTTTTATAATCCCTATTATTACATCCTACACATCTCTTTCCAGTTGTTAAATCCCATGATACCTATTAATATCTGTGACTATCACCTGTTTTCAATTATCTGAGGTGCTGGTTATTATATTCTGAATAGTGGTTAATTTTCCCTCATTATATGATACCAACTTTCTAGCAATAGTGTCTACTTACAGGTTCCTTCTCCACTCTCTGACTCATCCATAAAACTAACCAAACTAGATTTAGCCATGTGCCAAGATAGAGCTGTGCAAGATGGCTAACTTCTAAAAAGGCTGAGTTAATGCTTCTTTTGGATGTTATGATAGTAATATATCACTTCAGAATTTGTATTGCATATATAATTTTTGCAGATATTTTATTTTTTTATAAATATATCATGTTTATGTTCATTTATACTTTTAAAGTAGAAGCAGGAGTTCCTACCTTTTTTGAGTTCCATAAGTTAGGATTCAGGAAAAAAATCATAGAAAATCTTTGAAACTTTCTTTAATTCAGTAAGATTTATGTGGACAAGTGTTTGATTTGTAGTTGTTCTAATACATACTCTGCTTAGGGCTATACAACAGGACATGGCAATAAAATGCAAAGCAGTTAAATGCAAAAATGATAGTGGTGTTCTGTGTTTAACTGACACTGACATAAGAAAAATTAGAAAAATATTTAGTAGCATATATAGATACATTTAGGTAACAGAGGAAGCTAATTTCTGAGTGGTGGTATACTAAATATTGGATGAAAATGATAATGATAGATATTGCAATGTTGAATCATAAGTCAAACAAAGTCTGATGATTTCATTTCTACCTATATGTTTCCAAAATCTTTCAACAACATCTACTTCTTTTGAGTTTATATATAACAAAGTGATACAAGGAATAATGATATAAATATTAACATGGACCAAGATATTATATGATAAACTAATTACATATTCTGGTGTACAAACCAAAAGAATTCATTCATTTCTCACAGATGTATTTTTTATTTTCACAGAATATTTTTTACTTTATAAAATGTTTACACAATTTGAGCATCAAATGAGTAATGACTTAAATAAATTCTAAAATATTCAATTTATAAAAATTTGTCAGTCCATAATGACATTAAAAATAGACACAGATAAACATGAAGAATAACTCATTTGCTACCAATATTACCCCGACTCCAATGAGTTTCTATCTGGAACTCATTAATTAAAGAGGCTGAATTAATCATAAATGCTAGCCTTTAAGGAAGAACTATAGTTCATCTCCTGTTAATAATCAAAAGCTCTTTTTTAAAGAAGGCCAGCTAAAAATATAGAAAGGATGATATAATTAGAAAATCACTTCTTGCTAAATTGATGATTCATACATGATCATTAGCGTATGCAAAAAATAAGTGAGTGTAAAATTATTGGGGACCAGATATTTGCATGGTACTGAAGGTATTGTCTCACAGATTTTGTACTAATTACAAAAGGTAGAAAGCGTATCTTTATAATACAGAGATATGACTTGTTATCATCTGAAAAAAAGGAGATAAAAATTTCCTCACTTATTTTGAGGCAACCTGATATTGAATGAGAACCTATGAGATGCAATATAGAGTGCTTAGCATTGCCTGTGCCATATATTTGCCAAAAAACAGTTAATATGAACCTTACCAAACCTGTAAATCTGATTTCCAGTTTAGAGGCAATACAGAATTTGAGGAAAAGGTTAAATGAAGTCATGAGAAAACAATTATGCAAATCTAGTACATGGGTCTCTATCCAGTATCTAGTATTCTAAAAAAGACACACTTATTGTCTTTAAAAATTTATCTTGTGAAAGAATAAAAAGTTAGAGTTTTTATATAGATTTTTAAAAGGCTAAATGGATATCAAATGCAATGTGTAAAACCTTTTCAATCATTGTTGAAAATAAAATAGCTTTAAAAAGTGTATTAACAGACATTTGAGGAATTTTGAATATGAAATACATATTAGATATTAGGGAATACTATTCCTTTTTGAGGAAAAAATTGGTATTGTAGTTTTATAGTAGTATGTCTTGTTTAAGAAATATATGCTGATTTATATATAGGTAAAATATCACTAGATGTGTGCCCATTAAATAATTCAGAAAAAATATATATGCATAGATAAATGCTAATAAATAAATAAAGCAATGATGGCAAACAGTAAAACAATTTTTGTACAACATGCTTTGAAATACATGTGAAATGAATAAATGAACCTAATTAACATGTGCATTATCTCACATATTTATCTTTTTTGTAGTGAATACTTAAAATCCACTAACAGTGACTTTCAAGAATGTAATATATTGTTATTAACTTTAGTCACCGTGTTGTACAATATTAAATAATTTTAATCTAAGTGGTTAATGTAATGTGCTAATGTTTATCATAAGATTCTTTTATTTTTCCATGTATGTCATATTTTTCATAATAATAATGAAACATGTCAAAGCATTTAGAATAAACAAAATATTAAACATGAATTTTATGTGAATTATGATGGTAATTTTCTACCTTAATACACATATCTATTTCTTTGATATAATAAATCAGAATTTGTGAAATTATTTAAATGTTGCCTTTCACCTGCAACACAAAAATCTAAATCTCAAAGCAGTTCTAACATTATCAAAATAATATTACTCAAGTATTCACTCCATTCTTCTCTGAGCTTTTCTAAATTTCTAATACTCTTCTCTAATTTATAAAACTGCCAGAGCCATTTTAATTTTAAAGTTTTACAGATAAACTTTGATTCATCAAGTTGAATAAGGTTTTTTCCTGAGGCTTAAAGACAAGTAACTTCTGTTTTGCATTTACTTCATTCTTGCTTAAAAAATCTCATTGAAAATCATCCTGTGGGCTGTTGATATAAACTTTGTCAGACAATAAATAAGTAAAAGACTTAAAAAATTAAACAAAGGGAAACCATAAATTATGGATAGTGCTTTTGCAAGCAACAATAGCCAACTCACTGCTGTTTTGAAACCAAAGGCCAACTCTTTGCAGTGTCACACTCCATCTTGTATTTGGTATACTGTAGTATTAAATATGTTGGAAATAAGTATCTTTCATTAAAAATCAACAAGGTGTTATCCATCCTTTGCAATTATTTAAAATTATCCATTGTACTGTTTATGGAAATGAATGGCTATATATTGCTTTTAATTTCTAATTATTTGTTACTACATTGGGAGTAGATAATGCAATATGTATAAGATGGAAAGAGGTAGAAAAATGCCAAATGCCAGGATTCCAAGTAGTCTCAAATAGCTGATAACACAATGGCTCAGATTCAGGTGGGAGAAATGCTGAGGAAGCCATTGTGAGCAAAGTCATCGCATCATTCTTGCCTGTAAGGCTTTGACGTCAAAATCCTAAGTAGAGTTGCTAGATATAATGAAATGAGTGTGGGGTCTAGACTCAAAATATCTGGGTTCAGATTTTCTAAACAGTAAAACAAAGGATTATAAGTACATGTCTACAAATATTAGCCATTAAAGCTGTTAACATTCCCCCCTCCCAAAATAGAATATTCTTTCCCAAATGACTATGAACCTCAATCCTTGTAATATAGAAGAAGTTTACACAAAGGCTAAATGTGATTAATTAAGGCAAAATACTATAAGAGCAAAATGTAGAGTAATGTAACAGAACTGTTCAATTATATTGATATTTATCATTAAGTAATCGAAAAATTTCTAATTCTATCTGGAAAAAGTAATCAATAAATATGTTTCAAATAATCTCAGAATTTGTCTTTGTAAATCTTAAAGCAATTAAAACCAGAATACCAAACTCTGCATAGCACCTTTACTATTCCTTTTCTAAATACCTGGATTTAACATATTGTGGAGTAAATTTTCTGAAATATAGCTGAAAGTTGTCAGTAATACAAAACTCATAACAACTTGATGTTTAATTGGTAATTTAGAAGGAAATAGTGAACACATTTTATATGGATATCCAAAACTGTAGATCTAAGTAACAAAAATTACTAGTTAGTTAAAAGAATAACAAAAACAACAATAACAAAAACTCCACTTAATACAGATGTTATTTATTGTACTGGACTTTGCTTTTTGTGATTTCAATGAAAAAAAGAAGTGTTTCGAAGTAAAGAAGTAGATTATATTTATGTCAGCCTGACTGAGTGTGGTGAGTATTTTGTGCTATCTTCCCAGTACTCACAGACGATACTCCACACTGCCAGAGTGAGATGATGCATGTCACTTTTTTAGTAAGGGCCTTAACATAATATAATATATATATATTTAAATAATTGACTTTTTAAATATATGACTGTGAAAACTATGATCTCTTTAGGTGATGGATCATGCCTTATTCATCTCTGATTGCCTAGATTTAAGCACAGGATTTGACACATAACTGATTCCCAATATATTTGTGTTGAATGTAATTTGACAAGCTGGAGAGAAATGAAGAATAGTCAGCTTTGTGCTTGGAGATATTTGGCTTTGAGAACCAGCTCATGTGCTCTACCACTTAGAATCTCTGAATGCACTTAAGAAAATAACTTGGCATTGCCAATTTTCATTTTTGTCATTTTTAAATTGTCCGTAAGTTTACCTACTCACAGGGTGGTCATGAGGATTTACAGTGATGATGGTAACAATAGGTAACCTTTGTTTATTACCTTTGTTGAAAGCCTTCTGTGTATAAGGTGTGGTTCTGAGTACTATATGCCAGATTCTCTTTAGATACATGATTTTATTTAATCTTCAATAACCCCATAAATTGTGCACTATTATTTCTCAATTTTACAAATTAAGAAAATAAAACAAATGGATGTTAAATAATTTACCCAAGATTAACCAGAAAATGGATTGAGAACGTGGCAGTCTGATTCCAGGTCCTTTTTGTAAAATGCGAAGGGCTCTAATATAATACATGATCAATAAGGTCTGATTTGAAAAACAAAAGAAAAACACTTCAATTGTTAATCACTATTCAGAAGGTTTCTATTGGGGAAGGGGATAGAATGCAAACCTTTCTTTGGTCTCTAATTGCTAATGAGTGTGTCATTTTATGAACGTGTGAATATACTTAAGCCTTCAAAGACTCCCACTTTGGCAAGCTGTTGAACACTAAATGGATGTGAATAGCTACAGGGAAATACTCTCTGCATGAAAGAAGTGACTTCTCTATTAAAGAAAATATGTTTGACTTTGGGAAGAATGTGACACTCCTGCCATATGATTTACAGCAACATATCTATTCCTTTAACTCATCCCAGCAATTTCAAGCCAACTTGTGAATTTTTTTAAACTAAGTTTCCCTTACCTTTCAAGGAAGATTTGATATTTTAAAAATATAAAATAACAAGTGTTATTTCCATCTAATTCCTAAAAATTTGGCTTCCATCAAGACAGGCACCTGATTTGGAGAAAAGCAGAGGTTCTGTCCAGCTGGAAAGAACAAGAAAGTAGAAAAGAGTCAAGGTTTCCAATATTGGTCTCTCCCATTTAAACTGTTCCAAACCACTCGCTTAGAAACACAGACCAAAAAAGTCTTGATTCTTTCTATAAAGAACCTTTTTAATCATCTGTGGCAGGCCAAGGGCTACAGCTTGAGGCAGCCACATGGCCAGAATCTCTGTTCTCATGTCTTTGACTATAAGAAAAGTCTGTAAACCAATTTCCAGACTGTGTTAAAAGTAGTTTTACTGTGAGAAGGAGAAAAAAAAGATGCCTTTGATGTTTAATATGTGAAATTAAACATTTGGTTTATATACGTGTCCTTTTTAGGATTATTAACCCATAACCAGTCACTTACATTGGCATCCCACATTGCTTAGCTAACTAACACTTATATCACTTTTCAGCTGCCTTCAGTATGAAGCTCACCAATGCCAGTTATAATCAAAAGGAATTTTTTTAAGGAAAATTTACTTCACAGTTTACTCACAGTGCTTCATGCATTTACTTTGTGGAGTTACCTATAGCTACGCTAAGGCAAACAGGTGCAGTTCTTCTAAAAACTGCCCACAAATTCTCCCCTCTACCCAATATTGACAGTTTAAAAAAGTGACTTGTTTCCTATTTTCAAGAAATAAAGGGATTGAACTTAAGCTGCTGTAATATAAGGAAGAATACTAGTTTGAGTGGCTCTGTTCTAAGACAGTTGCATATTTATTTTCCACAACATAAGAATTTTTTGCAGGCATGGTTGCTTTCTCCATCAATACTAGAGAGTTCAGGGGCAAATCCCAACACATAGAAATGCAATTTTTAGTATCTAAATAAAAGTGAGTTAGTTTGGTATACTGCAGCACAGCAGATGAGTTCATAAAAACAGTTTGTTCTCTGCATTGCAAATCAACTTCTGAAGAACATCCATAAGTCTGAAAAGGTCAATTCTATTTCTACAGGGCTATTTCTACAAAGTACTATTAAGTGGCAGCTATAAGGATGTTTGAGGGTCCTTATTTCCCATTTCCATCAGCCCCACTAGGGCATCCATTATAAATGCCAATGAGAAATGCAGAGTGCTTCCTATACAAACATAGCTATAAAAGCTCCCTTCCAATTAGACTAGGTCTCTTAAGCTCCTCCTATTTCCCCCAGATATTTTGAGGTATAAGTGACAAATAAAAATTGTATATATTTAAGATATAAAACATGATATCTTGATATAGCTATTATTGTGAATGATTGTCACAATCAAGCTACTTAACATATCTGTCACCTCACATAGTTACCTTTTGTGTGTATGTATGTGTGATAAGAACACACGATTTGATTTAATCTCTTGGTAAATTTCAAGTTTACAATACATTTATTAATTATTGACTATCATCACCATGATGTATATTAGGTTTCTAGAATTTATTCATCTATCACTGAATTGTGTACCCTTTGACTAACATCTTCCCATTTTCCCCTACCACTCAGTCCCTCTAAAATAGAAATTTCGAAGCTACCTTTGGTGTTATTTCTTCTATTTTGAAACCACCCAGTCAAAATGAATTTCTAACAAAGTAGATGTCCTGCTCTCATGCTATAAAGTTTTGCCAACTTCAAAGAGTCCAATTTGTGCTACATAAGAATAATTAAATGTTTTATTTTCTTTCTATGAAATAAGTAGAAAGGGCTCTAATTTTGTGTAACAGTGATACATTTTGAATATAACATAAAAATTTCTTCACATATTGATATCAATGATTTTGTATTGATCAAAATATAAAAATGCATATATTTAGATTTTAATTAGTAATCAAACTTCCTAGCAAAGCCCACATGAATTAAATAATTAAATTTTAAATAATTCTATCAAAATATTTATTTAAAGAACCCCCTAATGATATTAGCATATTTACTGCTAATTTTTTACATTGATGAATCTGAAAGGAAACAATTAAAGAGAATAATATTCGGTTATTCAGCAGATGTAAGGTGGTTACATAAATGATCCAGAGAAAGATTCATTACATAGGAGTTTATTGTTTAATTTTCAGGTGTCTGAATTTCCCAGATTTCTTTTTGTTATTGATGTCTAATTTCCTTCCATTGTGGTTGGAGAACAAACTTTCCATCTTTATCCACAATGATGATGATGAAAGGGATGATGAGTTCTTTAAAATTTTTTGAGATTTGTTTTATGACATAATATATGGTTTATCCTGATAATATGCTCATTTTTTTTTCATTCATTTTACTTATTGTTCCTTAGAGTGGATAATCTCAATTGCCCTATATTCAAGGTTGCTGTTTTTTCCTCTACTGGCTCAATTCTTTTCTTGAGCCCCTCTAGTGGGTTTTCATTTCAGTTATTGTTCTAGTCCACTCCAAAATTTCTATTAGTTCTTTTTTTTTAAAGTTACTTCTGTGCTTTTATTGCTATTATCTATTTGGTGAGACAGTGTTTTCACACTTTGCCATAGTTCTTTGAACATAGTTTTTCTTAGCTCTTTGAGTACATTTAAAATAGCTGTTACAAAGTCTTTAACTCTTAAATCCAGTGTCAGCTTCTTCATGAATGGTGTCTGTTGACTGTTTTGTTCTCATATATTGGCAGTACTTTCTATTTTTATTTGTATACTTTCTAATTTTTTGTTAAAAACTGGATGTTTTAAATCATATAATATGCCAACTGTGAAAATCAGCTTCTCCTCCCCTCCCATGGTTTATTGTTGTTACTGTTTAGTGTAGTAGTTGTTTGCTTGATGAGTAAGTTTTCCAAATTAATTTTGTAAAGTCTGTCTTCCTTGTCATATGCACCCATTGAAATCTCTGCTTGGTTAGTTTAGTGGTCAGCTAATGATCAGACACAGTTTGTCTTAAGTCCTTGGACCAACACATCTTCTGATCTTTGCTGAAGTGTTTTGTGTGTGCTGTGGGGTGTGCCTTCAATGTTCAGACAAGCAGTTTACAACTCTGTATTATCCTTCTTTTCCTGCTTATGTACAATCTCAGGGGAAACCACAGATGCCAGCTTGGGACTTTATCAGGTCTTTCCTGGGTGTGCACAATGTTCTATGCATGTGTGTGGAATTCTAGATTCTCAGGAACATATCAGAGCTCTTCAAAGCTCTTTGTGGACATCTCATCACTAGCTTTTCCTTGCAGGCTTAGGCCTCTTGTCTGCCACAAATGTTATCAGAACCTCAGCAGCTTCAATGTTAAACATTTGCTGATGATAACTGGGGAAAAGATTGTTTGTGTTGAGTGAGCTCTAATGTAGGTCAAATAAAACAATCTCTGCAAGTGGGAGCCTTCTGTAGAACCACAAGATATTAATAGGTTAATTAGTAATAATTCTTTGGGAATGAAACTAAGAAAGAGTTTCAAACTCTTTTCTAGCGGCTGCCAGGCTGCTGTTTTTCACTGTGTGTGGGCTGTTTTACTGCAGGCTAACATGTAGCTCCAGAAGCAGTGATGGGCCTAGGGTAAGTTAAGGTACCCAAAAAATTACTGTTCTTACTTAGAGCATTATTGCTTTTCCTTTTTAAATAAATATTCCTTGGCTTTGTCCAAGCATTTGCTTAATATCCAATATTCTTAAAAAATAGAACCTGATATTTTTTTGCCAGTTTACCCACTATTTTTATGAAGGAAGCAAATTTCTGCAGTCCCTCCTATGTATTCCCTTAGCTCATTTTTAAAATACTATTTTATCTGGGTATAGAATTACAGGTTGCAAATTTCGTTCCCCTTACAGCACTTTGAGATGTAATTTTATTGTCTTCTCATATGAGTAACTTCTGACAAAAGTCAAATATTTTTTGTTGTTCTTATGTAGGTACTCTAGCTGTGTTCAACCTTTTCTCTTCGTGTTTAGTTTTCAGTAGCTCAAAATGATATTACTAGATATTTTTGTTGTTGTTTATGTGTTTCCTGTTTATTTTGATTTTTTACCCAAGATTCTTGGTTCTGTGGTTGGTGTCAGTCATTAAATTCAGAAATATCTTGGCTATTATTTCTTCAATAAGTATTCTCTCTTTCTCTTTTGTCTTTCTGGGATACCAATAATGCATGTTAACAGTTTGATATTGCCCCAAAACTCTTAGATGTGCTGTTATGTGTTTTTAATTTTTCATTTCTTTGAGTTCAGTCTGGTTAATTTCAATTGATTTATTTTCAAGCTATTCTGATCCTTCTAGACAAAATTCTGTTTGATTTTAAGATATAATTGGAAAATAGGAGAAGTTATAATTACTTTAAAAATACACATCTGTTTTGTGGTAGTAGAGAGGAAACAACAATCTCATCACCTGGGGAGGCAACAATGTGGACACTAAGAGTAGGGGAGAGGGAAAGATGCTAAGTATTTTTGTCTTTTACAATCACCTTTAGAAACTTCCTCAAAAACGAACACCCTCCCCATATGGCTCTCTTAAACTACTGCAAGTACTTTTAAATTAACTGACTGCTGGATCTACCAGATTCTGAGACAGGTCCAAGCAAGAGGTTGTTGCCATTTTTATTTTATTGGTAAACTATTGCAACAGATAAGATGGCCCCAGATTCTCCACCTTCAACTCTAAAGACCTATTGCTGTCTTTGGACACCTTGCACACCCACATCCCCATAGTCAATATTTACTTATTCTTTGGGGTAGAAAGATGCTATCCTGCTGTTGACTTAGAACTTTCAAGACAGAATTAGATTAATTATTAAAACTGAACTTGAAAATCTAAAGCTTGTTACTTTTCTGGAGAACTATACTGGAAGTAATCTCAATCTCTGCCCCTTCCCAGTGGATATTAGTCCACATTTGAGACCTTAAAATGTTAACCAATAATTCCTTTCTAAGGAAGCCATATATGGCTCTAGAATTGTGCTTTTTGTTTGGTAAAGATGAACTAACTTGTCCTCTCCACAAAATACAGTGGCTTACAACTTAGCGGTAAATATTAGAGACCTTCAAATGCTTTATGAAACACTCATAGTAGATCATGCAGATGACTCACAGATGACTGTTAAAATCTTTTCAGAATGAGACTCCCTTGATTACTTGGGGATACTTTCCAAAAGAAAACTGATTCATTATTTATGTACTTCTTGGAGACAGTTATCTCTACAACATGAGTCAATAGATTAGAAAGTATGGTATGATATTTATCACTGACTTTAACTGAAATGATCAATTATACTGAATTGGCCTTGGAAAGCATTCAGTTCTGCCTGAACTCTCTGGTCATGCTTGTTATGGATGATTGCCTGAAACTTGCTCCTTATAGGCTAAGGTAGAGTCTATGCAATTACTAGTGCATCTTGCTGTGCCTGGAATAATGCCTCTCGCCAAGTGGAAATGTCAATACTGAAATTTATGAAGAAAGACACCAGGCTTTCTAAGTTAAAATCCGATTTGTTTGTTCAGTTGTGTCTGCTACCTTAGATGGCATATTTTTGGTCAATCCTTAAAGTAGTCCTTATTAGGATGCTTAAAATCTTATTGAGAATAGCTTTAATTAAATGATGTTTGAAACAATTGAACAGATTTGGTCATAGCCTTTGTAGGTCAGATTAAGCAGACTGGCTGATAAAGTGGCCACACATATGGGTAAATTCAACATAATTCAAGACACTGTGTGAGTAGGAGACGGGGCTGAGATCAGATGCAGGGGCTTGCAGAGTGGGTGCAGGAGTAGAAATAAACAACCCTCAGGCAGAGGCTAACTGGGCTACTAGGCTAGGAGCTGCATGCAGGAGCTTACAGAGTGGGTGCACATGTTACAGTGTAACTAAGAGGGGCTGATAACCAGTCAAGGCTTCAATTGGCTTGCCTGTTGTCTAGGTCAACTTACCTGAACTTTGGCTAATTACAGTGTCATTTACATTGTGGATTTAAAATTTCTCTGCCCTTGAACTCATCATAAAAGTTCCAAAATAACTAAATAAAGTACAAAAATAGAGGGACCCAATTCTAGGAATTACTACCCAAATTCTTAGTAAAAACCAACCCTTTAACCTTGAATATTCCTCCCCTCAATTAGCAAGAAGTCATAAGACCAAAAAACCCTTCCTTTTGGGGCAGCTACGCATTTTGATCCTTCCCTCCCCTGTACCCCCTCTGTTATTTTCAGTTTCAATAAAATCTGCTTGCTTTGGCTTATGTAGTGCATCTTGAAATTCTTTTCTCCATGGATCACGGAGAACCTGAAAATATCTTCACTTAAAGGCTAGTAACAGTTGCTCAAATGAGGGTTGGATATTGTTGTAAGATAATACTCCATAGGTCTTTCATGTTTCTGCATATATTGTGAGTAAGACATGGATGGTTCTTTTGTTTCAGACTATGTTTTCAGTGACATTCATATAAATGACAGCCTTAGAAGACAGAAAAAGTGTCTCCCTCAAGAGCAAAGTACAGACATGCTTTGTGTCTATTATAATAAAGAAAATGTCTTCATCCAGAATAATGGGTAAGTATAATTATGGACCATTATAAAAATCTAAAATCCCTAAGCTTAGGTTTACTATCCAATAACCCAACTCACTGTATGTAGCACATCTTACCAAATGTGAAGGTAGGACATTCTACAGGACAAGTTACTCTATGTATTCAACAAATACATGGACTGAAAAAACAAGAAAGAAGGATAAAGGAAAAATAAATAAATATATAGACACATAAATCAAATGTAATATATAAATTTTGATTGATGTTAATTAACACAAATCATCAATTAAAATATATTTTTGAGGCTGGGAGTGGTGGCTCATGCCTGTAATCCTAGCATTCTGGGAGACTGAGGTGGGAGGATCCTTTGAGCTCAGGAGTTTGAGACCAGCCTGAGCAAGAGCAAGACCCCATCTTTACTAAAAAAAAAATAGAAAGAAATTAGCCTGGCAACTAAAAAAATATATACATATATGTGTATATATATATATATATTTTTTTTTTTAGTTGCCAGGCTAATTTCTTTCTATTTTATATATATATATATATATACATATATATATATATTAAAAATTAGCTGGGCATAGTGGTGCATGCCTATAGTCCCAGCTACTCAGGAGGCTGAGGTAGGAGGATGGCTTGAGCCCCGGAGTTTGAGGTTGCTGTGAGCTAGACTGATGCCATGGCACTCTAGCCCGGGCAGCAGAGTGAGTCTCTGTCTCAAAAAAATACATATATATATTATATATATATATATTTTTTGACACAATTAGTGACATTAGAATCTCTCTATATTAGACAATATTAAGGGATAATTATTCTTTGTGTTAACAAGGGTTATCAAATCAGAGATGTATATATAAAGATTTATGTTTTAGAAAAGCATAGTAGTATTAACATATGAAAGGATATTTCTTAGATTCACTTTAATCTATTACTACACACACACACACACGCAAAGCAAGTATGTAGTGGAGGGTATACTTGAAACATTTGTGCAATATTCCTAATTGTTGAAACTGGGTAATGTAATGGGTACATTGGATGCATTATGATGTTATTTCTCTCTCAAAAATAAGATAAAAAAACAGAGCATAGATGCTAGAGTATAGCTTTTTATTTAAATTTCAAGTGTACTACCTCTTAGCTGTGTAACCTTTGGAAAGTTCCTTGCCATTGTTTCCTCAATCCCTCAGTTCAAAGTAGGGATAACAGTAGTACCACTTCCACAGAGGTGTTATGAATTTTAAGTATATTTTGTTTTGGGGCATTTAGAACTATGTGTTGTTAGATATGTTACTTAGATACTAAAATAGTATTGCTGGGTAACAATATTGATAAGACAAGGACTTTTGCTCCATAATATACCTTAATAATGTATACTATAGAATAAATACATCTTATATTAAGCACATAAATGGTATATCTCTATAAAGAACCAATTAATTTATAACAATTGGTATCTTCTTTTTTTTTTTTTTTTACTATTGAATGAGAAGGAGGCCTTTAAGAAAATTTCATTCTAATTCAAGATCTCCCAGCATTTCCATGACTTCCACCGCATGCACTAATTCTAGGAAGTAGTTTAAAATTCCCTTTTACTTACATCCAAGTTGAAAAATCATTTCACTTCTTCTCTAGGTTTGAATAAATATAGATCATGTTTTCTACTTATAAGGAAAAATCCCCAGAAAGAAAAAAAGATCTTTTCTTCACTAAAATATACATTCAGAATTATAGACCCCATGCCTGGCAGATAGACAGCATTCCATTAATCAGCCATCAATCAACCAATCAATCAATATTTTTAAATGAATTACTTAACAGAATTCAAATGTTTCCTGACTCTAGGTAGGCACTGGTAAAACTCTCTGCTTCATAAAATTCTCCTATGAATTCATAATAGAGAATATAATTCACAGCATGAAAATCACATTATCTACTCCCCCCTCTCCCGATAAGTTAAAAGTGGTTCTTATATCTACTTCTGCCAGAGAACTGCATTTTCCACTCACTACTGAATGCCCTTGCTTCAGATATACTTCACAGAGGGATGGTAATTTACATTTCTCAATAAGAAATACACGCTCAACTCTACTTGTCCCAGTTATATAGGCTTTCTCTAAATATGAAAATGGGAAGTCCTAGAACAGAGATCCCATTTTCCAAGCTAAATGATGTGGTAGTTTTACAACTCAAGTGGCTGAAGAACTTCATTTCACATTTTCTCAATTAGGACAATAAACTGTGGAATAAGTGAATGATGGTTAACATCTACTAAAGAAAATTAAATAAAAAAGAAAATGTAAAGTGGTATCTTTTAGAAAAAAACAAGTCTAAGTTATACAACAAACATGGTGAAAAAGTTTTGGGGAAATTTTTGTATAACATAAATTTCCATGACTTTAATATTAATAACCTCACAAATAACTAAATTTATACTCTAGAACTTTATATCAAATTTTAAATGTCAAATTTTAATTCTATTTTTAATTAATCAGTCTTTTGTTTTAGGCATTTGTGTCTGCATAAAATTAAAGAATAATTCAAAACTTTCATCCTGGCTTTTGATAATTTCATTTGTAAATAAGAATATTAAATGAATAGTAATAAGTGCTAAATTTTTACCTACTTTAGTTAGTTAATAAGATTCACTTTGTTCTATCAAATTGTTTTATGTATGATTATTTTGCCAAAGAGAATGTAAGCTCCCTAAAAGTAATGTCTGTGAGGATATAATGCCATATATTATTTTTGAAATGCATGTTTTGGAAATAATATGGTCTAAGTCCAAATTCTGACTCCATCAGTACATTAGGTACCTTAGAAATCACTGAACCTTTCTGAGTCTTAGTTTATAGTTTTATGAATGAGGATAATATCTGTGAAATATAAATAAAGATAGAATTTAGAAAATGATTGAAAGCTACTTATTAACAGTTATGAATCACACATAATCCTGATAAAATTTGCCAAAATAACAGTGTTAGTCAGGGTTCTCCAGAGAAACAGAACCAGTAAGATACATATTTCTATCTCTATGCCTATCTGTCTGTCTGTCTATCTCTCTATCTATCAAAGGTTTGCAGTCATGTCTCACTTACCACCAGGAATATGCCCTGTGAAGTGCATCCTTAGATGATTTCAGTGTTGTGCAAATATTATAGTGTGTACTTATACAAACCTAGGTGGTATAGCCTAGTGTACACCTAAACTATAAGGTATAGTCTATCTCTCCTAGGCTGCAAATCTGTGCAGCATGTTATCGTACTGAATATAATAGGCAAATCGTAGCACACAGTAAATATTTGTGTATCTAAACATGTCTAAACATAGAAAAGGTAAAAGTATGGTACAAAAGATAAATACTACACCTATATAGGGCACTTAGCATTAATGGGGCCTGCAGGACTGGAAGTTGCAGTGAGTCAGGGAGTGAGTACTGAGTGAATATAAAGGCCTAAAACATTACCATACACTACTGTAGAATTTATAAACACTGTACACTTAGGCTACACTAAATATATAAAAAAATATTTTTCTTCTTTCAATAATAAATTAACTTTAGCTTATTATAGCTTTTTTACTTGATAAACTTTTTAATTTTTTTAACTTTTAGACTCTTGTAATAATAGCTTAAAACTCAAACATATTTTATAGCTGTACAAAAATATTTTCTTTATGTCTTGTATCTGTTAACTTTTTCTACTTATATATTTTTTTTTAATTTTTAACTTTTTGGTTAAAATTAAGACATAAACACATGTATTAGCCTAGGCCTACACAGGGTCAAGATCATCAATATCGCTGTCTTCCATTTCCATATCTTAGCATACTGAATGGTCTTTAGGGGAAATAACATTCATGGAGCGGTCATCTCCTGTGATAACAATGCCTTCTTATGGAATATCTCCTCAGGAACTTGCCTGAGGCTGATTTATAGTTCACTACTTTTTTAATAAGTAGAAAGAGTACACTCTAAAATAACAATAAAATGTATAGTACAGTAAACATGTAAACTAATAGCATAGTTGCTCATTATCTTTATTATTATGTGCTGTACATAATTGTATTATTATACTTTTATAGGACTGACAACATAGCAGGTTTGTTTACACTAGCATCACCTCAAATATTTGATTATTGTATGGTGCTAAGAAGTCATGATGGCTACAATATCCCTAGGTGATAAGAATGTTTCTGTTTAATTATGATTTTGTGGTATCATTGTCATATATGCAGTATCCTTAACGGAAACATTGTTATGTAGCACGTGACTATATTATGAGTGATTAGCATTATACAATTTTGGAGGCTGAAAATTTCCATGATCTGTTCTCTGCAAGCTGGAGGCCCAAGAAAGCTGGTATTGTAGTTCCAGTTCAGTCCTAAAGGCCTGAGAACCAGAAATGCAAGTAGTATAAGACCTACTCTGAGTTTAAAGGAACATCAGTCTGCAGCACTGATGTCCAAGGGCCAGAGAAGGGTGTCCCAGCTTAAGCAAAGGGAGAAAATTTCTTTTTCACCATTTTGTTCTATTAAGTCTCCCAATGGATTAGGCGATGCCCATTCACATGGATGAGTGTGATCTTCTTTACTCACTCTAGGGATTCAAATGCTAATGTTTTACAGAAACATCCTCACAGACACACCAAGAAACAATGTTTTATCAGGTATTTGGGCTTCTCTTATTCTATTCAAGTTGGCACATAAAATTAACTATCACAATAGCAAAAAATAAAAAATTACAAATTACCACATCACGAAGTGCGCTCAGCACAATAATCATCATTCCAGTCCCTATGTTTATTTCTAACAAAAGATAAATTTTTGGTTAAAAAGGGTTTTAGTTTTCTACACTGCAAAAATCAATTGACATGTTAATTTTCACAATTGTTTTTTAAACAGATAGTATAATAGGTGAGGTTTGTAATTCTCATTTATAAAAAGACTTAAATTCTGAAACAAAATACTTAGAAGATCAACTCGAGCATATGCTAAAATGTCTTTTTAAAAAAATTTTAATAAACAATAACAATAAAAAACATAGAGTAAGAAAGGAGGAACACAGAAACTAAAAAGAAAGGAGACAATTATACAACAAATTATAAAATGGTATACCCTTACCCAACAATATAAATAATTAAATTAAATGTTGATGGACAAACTACTTTGACAACCGTCAGAAGGCATTAAAAAACGACAAAAAATAAATTGAAGACCCAACTAGGTTTCCACAGAGATATCCAGTCATTCAGCACCATTTGGCGAAGTAATCTTTTTAATCTTTTTTGAATTACCTTACCACAGTTGTCCTCTCATCTTTTTCAAGGTTGTTTTAACTATTTCAGGTTATTTGACTTACCATAAAAACTTAAAGAATCAGCCTGTTCATAACTTATAATATACTAGGATATTGATTGCAGTCACAGATCAATTTGAGCAGAGTTGTAATTTAACTATATCAAGTCTTTTACTCCATTAACACCACATCTTTTTTATTTATGTTTTGTTTAATTTCTTTTTGCAAAGCTTTATATTTACTTGCTAAAATAATTGTTCCTAAGATCTTTTCTTTCTAGATTTCTGGGGATTGTATCTATAATATCAATATAATAAAATACTTACAATAAATATAGTTTTAATTCCATTCTAATCTTTGTGTCATTTATTTATTTTTTTATTATTCACTTGTTGCATTAGGAACACAATGTTGAATAATATTGTAGTGAACTATAATATTAATAACATAATCATTATTATAAATGATTATGTTATAAATATATATGTTACCTAAATATACCAATATATTTAACTTATGTCATAAATAAATATACAACGAACCCAATTAAAAATGATTAACGAACTTAGACACTTTTAAAATGAAAATAGGCACATGGTCAATTAGCACATGAAGAAGTGTTCAACAATATTCATCAGAAAAAAATGCAAATTTTACCATAATGAAGTATCACTACATGCCCATCAGAAAAGCTATAATTAAAAACATTGAAACCCCAACTGCTGGCAAGGATTTGCAGCACACCAACCTTTCCTATATTAACTGGTGAAAGTGTAAAATTATATAACTACTGTGTAAAAATTATTGGACAGTTTCTTATAAAGATACATCAACACTATGAGTTAGCAGTTCCATTTATTTATTTATTTAACCAAGTGAAATAAAAACGTACTCAGAAATGGAGTACAAAATCATATACATAAAGGCTTTCTTCATAATTGTTAAAAATGAAAATATTCTATTATAAAAAGATTGAATAAATACTTTGTGAAATAGCCACATAATTGAATACTTTCAGCAATTAAAAAGAATAAACAATAATTATTTGGAAGAAAAGGTTGACTCTCACAAAAATTATGCTGTGCTTACACAAGAGGTTTTACCCTCTGATATGATTAACATGAAGTTCCAGAAAGGCAAAAACTAAGCTAGGGAAAGCTAGAGTAATAGAAATTAGAATTTTTGCCTGTTGGGGAGTATGTTAACTAGGAAGGGCATGAGAGAACTTTCTGAGGTGATACTTTTTTTTTTATATATCTTAATATGACTATAATATGGGTATATTTATTTGTCACAGCTTATTAAATTATACGTTTAAAATCTGTATATTTTCCTTTATGTTAATTATAACTTAGCAGAAAAAGAAGGTATAAAAAACTGAAAGGGAAGGAAATTATATATTAAATTTTACATAAGTGAAAAATAAAGGCAGGGCACAGTGGCTCACACCTGTAATCCCAGCATTTTGGGAGACCAAGGCAGGAAGATTGGATGAGCCCAGGAGTTTGAGGCTGCTGTGAGTTATGATAATGCCACTGCACTCCAGCCTGGGCAACAGAATGAGACTGATTCTAAAATAAACAAATAAATAAATAAATACTGATGTATATTATTCATTGAATAACTCAGTCATATGATTTATACCATTTGTATACAAATGTTTTTATGTTTTGTCTGGTTGCTCTGCTAAAGATTGAGAAGTACATAAATATTACTATTTATTTTGGTCTACTTGTATTTGCATCTTCTAACAGTTTTTGTATATACAAATATATATAATAATATTTTTCTTTATCCTAATAATTGCAGTGTGCATCAATGTGTACATTTTCTTCTAGAATATCACTTAAAATTTCTTCAGATTCTTTTTCTTTTACTCTTACTTTGTGTTTTTGCATTTCTTTTATTTGCCCTGGTCTATTGTTCAAGAATACCTATTAACAATTATATATTCATTACCTAAATTATACATATAAATTTTTCTCAATGATTTTTTCAACTCAACACTTTCATTTGCATATTGTTTTTCAAATCTGTTTCTACCTCATTAATTTAAATTTTTTTGATATCAATTTAGTTTTATTTTGAAATTTAATTATTTGATTATGCTATTGTGATTTAGTAGATATTTATTATACTACTATGCTTTTATTTTTCTTTCTTATATTTTCCCAATCCTTTTTTTCTTTCTTATATTATCCCATTCCTTTTTAATTTCATTCTACTGCCATTTCATCTCACCTTTTTTCATTTTTAAACATTTTTTAACAAATAATATTTTCTTCTTGTGCTCTAATTTCATGAAGGAAATGTCCTTTTTTGCTCATGAAAGTGCCAAATATTTTTCTGAAATTTGGAAAGTGGAGATCCTGAATTAGATATTTATTTCAGAAGTAATATCCTTCTGATACATTTTTTTAAAACAGCCCTGTTGTTTTTTTTTTATTATTTACTCAAGGTAGTTTTTTCCCATATTTTGTGGATATGTTCTTGTTTCCATTGTCAGTGTGATTTTTGACAAATAAAAATAAATCCCCTAATATGTACAGCTACAGGACAAGATGGTATGATATGTTTCCAATAATACTTTTTGTCTATTTTCTGGGTTTCATCAGAGTTTTCCTGTACTCTACTACTTGGTTCTCTAACATTTGAACATTGTTCAAATAAAGTAAAAACTACATTCTTTCAGTAGTATATCTGAAAAGTTATTCAGATATACTTTTTCCAAGTTATACAACAATGGAAAAAATGGTTTTCCCCCCATTCTTGCTTTGAACATCTTCCCTAGCCCTCTCTTTCTGCACAAATATATTCTATGATTTACTAACTATGAAAGGATGTCAAAAGATGCCATCCAAAAATACTGATGGTTCACAGAGACCAAAGAACAAAATCCTAAAATATGGATTGAGATTTGTCCAGTTTTCCAATTGTTACATGCCCTGAGTCTCTAACACAGACAGCAGATGGTGAAGAGGAATATATAATTCTTGTTTTACCTATTTTAGATAGTCTATATTATATTTTTAAAACGCAGGCATATTAGGGCAAGAGTTAAAGCCTAGATACATTTTTTTTTCAATCTGGCTCCATCTGTCTTTAATTAGTGTTGATACTTTCACAATTTAGGAATTAAACTCTCTGAGAGCGTAGTTTGGGGAATTCAATGTGTTTAGGGTTATTTTACTAAAAAATTTGTAGAGACAATATTAGAAGCTTCTAGCCATATTATTTTGAATTCTATATTATACTTATTTAATCCAAGAAAAATACATTTGTCTGAGTATTCTCATAAACTGTTAGAGTGATTGTAAATTAGTAGAAACTATTGGAGGGAAATTTGATGGTATCCATTACATTCTAAATTTTATGTGCTTGTCATCACAATAATTTCACTCAGAGTATTTTATAGAGATATATTTAAGCAAGTGTACAGTAGTTTGTGTCCAGAAGTCTTTGTAGCATTATTTGAAATTGAAACATGCTTGGCAAAACACATAAATATCTATCAATTGAGAATTATTTAAATATTAAGCAGATCTTTATAAAACAAGGACTCTCTATTTGTACCAGACTATAAATTCCACAAAGTTCTACTGTAAAATGTAAATAAAGTTTTTAAAGAGTATGTATATTTTTCTATTTATATATAGAATGGCAATAATAAGATGCACATATGAATATGTGTGTGGTGTTTACAGAAATATATATGTGATGCTGGGTTAATTTGTTCAACTTAGGTGTATACCTGAAGAATTGTGAAGAGTGATGTTATACTTTTTAATTTATCTATTTTATTATTATTTGGTATTTTCTCTAAGCATATTTACCATTTTTTTAAATTGGAAAAAAACTCAGTTAATTTCAAAGGCAAAAGAAGATTTTTAAAGAAAATTATAAATCCTACTCCATAGGACTGTTACAGGACTTACATATGTACATGATTAGAACTTTGTAATTTATAGCATCCTATAAAAGAAGTTTTAATTGTATTCTCTGTGTTCCCACACACAGCATAACACTTAAGCTCAGGATTTTGCATATAATAGATACTGTCCTATTATATAACACACATATCTGAAATGTAAACCTGTGGTCTTTCTTATATAATCATTTAATTCTTTTTTATTTTGAAAATTTATTTAGGGCCAGAGGAATTCTTCTTGCAAACATGTATCATCTTTTTTGTATTTTGGTTGCTCTTTAACACAAAAAATAATGCATAGGTTCTTGAAAAAATATGTAGAAAAACGTTCTTTGAATAATCCTGCCAGGAAACAGCTAAATTTCAATTAAATATCAAACTATTCTCATTTATATGCTTTAAGTTTTAAAAATCAACACATATAATTATTCAAATGTTCCTATATTTTGATTTAACATTGTAATATTTATTTGGAGCAGCATGGTAGGAGAATGTCCCAGTAGGTAACAACCATCTGTGTTAGGGTCAGAGGCTCTGTCAAAATGTTCAAACCAAAGGTCATATAAGTTCATGAAGATAAAGATACTGAATTAAAAATTATTCTTGCAGTCTTTTAAACCAATACAAAATTATGGATAGAGTTACATAGCATAAAATTCATGTTTTTGCATGAAACATGCAGAATTCATAAATTAGTTAAAAGTAAGACACCTTATTAAACAGTAGAGAAGTCAGCATTTGGGCATTGTGTGTGAATGTACAATACAACATTATAAATATCTGATCTTTCTATGTTAACAAATGAAAAAGATTCAGAAGCTTAGAGAGCTGGCTAGAAACACATTCTTAATCAAACAACCTGGGCTCTTCAGTTAGACTCCTCATGCCTTATATTCTATAAGTCGTCCAGGGCAGCATTGACCATTTCTCTTTTGTCCACTGTTTCTCTTTTGCTCCACTGGGCCTCACTGGCAGGCCTCTGGAGAAGATAAATCACTCCGTGTTTAAGGGTTTGATTTAAGGCTTTTTTTTTCCTGAAAAATCTCTTTAAAATGTAATTTTTGCTTTTTTATTGAAACAAAATTAATGGAAATCAGCAGTAACACGATGGTTTTCGTGGCAAATGTTATTACAAATAAATGCATTAAGTGGTGCTCATTTAAAGTTCAAATGCTAATAGATGCTGGATTTTCACAAAGAAAAGCATAGATTTTGGAGAAAGCCCTGATTGGAGTCTTGGGTTGTATTCAAGGTCATGCATCTGATTTGTTGGGCATCTTGGGCAAAGTCACTTATGTGGCATTAACCTAAATCTAGTGGGTTTTTCCTCCCCATCTGTAAAAAATTAGGTTAATAACACATGTTTATTTGTGGAGTGCTTTGGTCTGCTCATAGTAGAAAAGTCACAAGTGCAAATACTGTTATTATTATATTTATTAATTGCTGAGGATGGCTTCAGTGCACTTTTGCTATTTAAAAATCCTGCTTGCAGCTGTGAATACATTATGCTTAACAGGAGCAATTATCAGTGGTGATTGGTGCAGAACTCACAGGGAAGACAGCTGCTGGAGGAGCTATTTATTAAAAGCAGAATGAGGAAGAAAAAAGAAACTACAGGTATTATTTAAAAAGTGAGTGGTAACATATATGCTATTACATAATATTTATAACCAAAGATTATATAATATTTATATAATAAATATAAATATATATTATATAATATATAATAATAAATATTATATAATAATAAATGAAAATATAAATATTATAATATTTATATACTGCTTGGTTATATATAAAACCAAACATTCCATGTTTATGATCAAAGAAAGAAGTACTATGGAGCTTTTTGTTTTGTTTTGTTATTGTCAATCTCTTGCCTTCACCACCTTCCCTAGGCCCATCAATTCTACTGCCTTCCACAGAG
This sequence comes from Cheirogaleus medius, assembly GCA_008086735.1. Taxonomy (NCBI): domain Eukaryota; kingdom Metazoa; phylum Chordata; class Mammalia; order Primates; family Cheirogaleidae; genus Cheirogaleus; species Cheirogaleus medius. The sequence goes on from VBSM01000361.1 coordinate 49,172,669, forward strand.
CTTGTTTTCTGTACAATTCATTACTGCATTTTTGTTTCTCTATAAATATAAACATATTAAAATATTATAATAAAATAAAAAGAAAAGAAGCTAAGGCAAGTATCAGAAATAGATGTATTTGTGAACATTACAACTTGTCCACTTTTGTGCCTCCAAGCCCAATAGCATTTGGTCAGTTTGACAGATTAACAGTATTTGTGTCTTTACCTCTTTGTCTCTATGTTTTCTTCTGTCCATGTTAATTTCTTTACCATATCCAAATTACTTAGAGTCATGAACCTTTAGTATCAATTTTTCTGAAGTGGTTTGTATGGATTTTTTGACCTTCCTGAAATAAGCAATTTTGTTGCTACTTATAGAAACATGAGGAACAGGAGTTGAGACCCTGATGTGAGGGATATAGGAATATAACCAAAGCATCTTCTAGTTACATTGGTCTCATTCTTCAACATCCAGCCAGAAAAAATAAAAGTCCTCTATAAAATTTACTTTAGTGGAAGCAAAATAAGGCTTTACATTCCATGAGGGCACAATTAGTAAAACAAATTATCTGCTGAGAGAGAGAGAGATAGAGAGAGATAGAGAGAGAGAGAGAGAGAGAAATAGGAGAACTCTGAAAGGGAAGGATTTACAATTCCTGGCTTGTCATTCTAACAACTTGTTCACTTTTCTGCTTTGCTTTCTCTCAATTGCCTCCGTCATCTCTTATTTCCCCTCCCCTCCCCCATTTTTTTTCATTTTCTCTTTTATTCTATTCCTCTACTTTGTTATTTTCCCTCTAGACTCTGCAGTTTTGCAAGTGGCCACTTAACTGATGAGAACAAAAATCATCTGTGGAATGTTAGCCAGTGAGCTACAATGAAACCATGACAAACTGAAGCAACTGTTCAGATTCTTCAGGTAAATTCAAAACATGTCAATATGCAATGGAAGTAACACATGCTGATGTTACATTAACCAAATTAAACACTGTTCAGAATGTGTTTTGCTTTGGTTTTATGGACCTTAGCTAAGAGACACTATTCTGAATATGGTATTATCAAGCTATTATTTTTTGTCTCATTTGGAGAGGTTTGGGTTAATACTGCTCTTTAGTTAGTGTCATGTGATCATCCTGGGTCTATGCAAAGACTTTTCATTCACATACTTCATTCTCTTCCCTACCCATCCCTCATCCTGCTACAGACTATGATTCAATAATATCATTTCTTGCTTGTTTCTATGTTTTCTTATAAAAATGTACTTTTGTATTATGCTATTAAACTTATCTGTTGCTTATATTTGATTAACTGAGAACTATGATATTTTTAGATGTTTGTGCTTTTGGGTGAAATTTAAGCTAATATTTCTAAGAGTGGCTTGGATTGAATGTTATTTGGTGAGGCAGTTAAGCTACTTGGGGATCAGTTTGATACTGTTAACTTCTGTTAGAGTAGGTTAGCATAGACTTTCCTCTAGGGATCGTTAAGCTTTATTCCCAGATGTGAACCTTCTGGTAGTGTCTATTGAACCCTATAGTCCAGTTAATTCTCTCTGACCTGGCTGGTTGGAACTTGCACATCTGACACTCTATTTGAATTTTGGAAGGATTTCAGTTTAAATTTCCCTAGGTGTTGTTTTCTTCTCCAGAATTTGTTCTTTGGTCTTATGGATTTTTATCCTATGAATGTGCAGCTGAGTATTTACTCAAAGACTTCAGAGTACCCCTGTTCAGATCCCTGGAGCTATTTCTTTGTGTAGCTTCCTCTTGTGAAGTAATCTGCTTCACAATTTCCAGGGGATGTGCCCCCTAAACTTTCGTATCTGCCTCTTTGGCATTGCTGATTGGCTAAAACCTAAAAAGACTTGTTTCACATTTTTTTTATGTTTTCTATTATAGGAGGGTAATTCCGATATTATTTCTTATATTGTAGTCAAAAATAGAGGTAAGAAATAAATTTGCATTATATGTTTTTTCTGCTTAGTTAATATCACTTGATTATCAAAGCTTTAACTTTTCATATCCAAAAGGAAAACTCCAAATTGTAAATAGCATGCTTTTCTGGATGCTGAAAAATGGAAAATAGTCCAAGTTATAAGTAGGTTAACTAATTTAGGATTATTCATCTAGTATTAGTTGAATAAATTTATATCAGTTCATCTCTAGTGACTCAGTTTCTCCCAAGGAAACCATAATATTTGAATACTGACAGATAATAAAAATAAAGTAGCCTTTACAGAAATAGCTACATTGAATCTAAAACCCCAGAAAAATCTGAGCATTGGCAAGTAGGTTAATTATTATATGAATTCATAATATATCCATGAGGTATTTATTTATTACCAACTTTCATAAGGCAAGGAATTACAAACAGTTCTTGTTTTTGGAAACTTATGATAAAATGTGGATAGAGGTGAGGAAATACATACCTCCTAAAAATCTGTAAATATAAAACATAAAGTGATAGAAATAAATCAATTGTATAAGTAAAATACAATAATACTTACCAGTATGTAGAAATAATTTAAACAGTGATAACAAATCTTTGTAGGATGGTGATATTGATTTGGGCCTTAAATTTCAGGAAGGATTTTTACAGGAAGAGAAGGAAGGAAATTAATATTGAAAGAGGAAAAAGGGAGAGAAACAAGTTGCCATGAACCAAAGCATAGTAACAAGGACAGACAAAAGCATGACATGTTGAGATCATTGTAGTTGTGTTCCGGCAAGTGTTAACAGCTCTTGTAATAGCTCTTGACCAGGGAAATAACCAAGCAGCACGTGGAGAGTGGAGAACAGCCTTTATTCTGTCAGCATGCTCTGCTGACTTCTGATCTTCTGACCCCCCCTTCCCTGGTCTCCTCCGGCTTTTATACCTTTGGTAGGACTCAAAAAGTGTCCAATCAGCAACAACCTTCAACATCCAATCAGCAACAAGCTATAACATCCAATCAGGAACAAGCTTTAACATCCAATCGGGATTGCTCAAGCAGCGTGGCCATGGAGGGGCCTAGAGCACTGCAGCGGGACCCAGAGTGGGAGCGGCAGGGAGGTGGCGAGTGGTTGCGTCCCGCTTTCCCTGTCAGTTGCATCAGAGTTTTCTTGTAGAGTATCATAGGAAAAAAAAGGTGAAAAGAAAAATGAAAGATAGCAGTAGAACATGCTGGTATTAAGAATAGGAAATTTATAGTAGAATTTAAGTTCAAGTTTTTTCTAACATGTATAGGTTATACAAGACCATGAAAATAAACTTTAGTTTTTAAAATCTTCACTTCATAACATTGTTTTTCTCATCACATGAAATAACATAGGAGTACATCTCCTGAAAATTAGAAATGTTCGAGAAAGTAAATATCATAAAGAAAGTTTTGATTTAGAATAATAATCTAGCAGTTTTTATATAATAGATTGTGGTAAAAGATGAAGGCAGTAATATAATGAGATGTCTCTTGAAATATTTCTCTTATTAGGTGATGTGGCATGCCTGTTTATTTAGAAAGGAAAAAAATTGGAAAGGAAGAATTTTTCATGGTTTCAATACGGAGTTTAGGAGAGATAAAGGGGTCAGTGGTTGGTCTATTATAACTTGAGTTGAATTCCAGTAAATTTGGTGAATCAGGGAAATATATTTCAATTGTGAATATACTAAAGTTATTAGAATTTTCTCTTTTTGTGAACTGTGGGTCAAATTCTCAAATTTAGAAGTAATAAGACTAACAAGGACAAAGATTGGTTTTCTTTTTCTGGTCTTATTTTCATTAATGTTAGCAAAATTTAATTTTGTACACAGTGCTTTAAAAGATACTAACACAGCTGATTTGAGCATTCTTTTTGTTTTTTTTAAAGAATAAGGAATGATAAAAAGTACAGTGTCTGAAATACCTTAAATGAGACAAAACAGAGCTTTTTATAGGAAAGCTTAACTTTAAAATCTTTACAATGTACACAAGTATAGACTTCATATATCAAACCATTTTTTATTACTTTCCTACAGATTCCATCTGTGTTGTGTGTGTTTTAGAGACTGTATACTCCCTTGATTTTTTTCCCTCTATTTTCTCTGGCTGATCACTTTTGACTTTAATAACTGTAGAATTCAGTCCATGTTCAAGTTTAATGTTGTGTGTGGGGGGAGGGGAGAAATTAGACTAATTCTGGACAAGAGGAATCATGCCATCTTTGCTCTAATATACACTGGAGTTTTACTTTTAAATTTTAATCTCCGTATTGCTGTTGTTGCCCAATGTATTTCAATCTCTTCTTCCCAGCACAAAGTCTCATTTCCCAAATTGAAGATATAACCAACCTGGACCAAAACATGACTATATTAATAAGTACTTTCAGCCACTTTTCAGGTGTTTGGATTCCTCTTCTAAATATGGCCTTACCTGCAGAGTAACACAGTGTACACCCATAACTCAAAGAAATCAGTGGAAAACTGGTATGAAAAGGATTTTTGCAAAAGCCATCATTCAGTAAGTGAAGAAGTGAAGATATCCAGTAGGAAATAGATATTCAAAATTATTGGCAATAATAAAAATAATTTTATTAAATCAACAAGATATCATTAGATATCTGTTAGAATGGCCAAAATTATACTATGATAAAGCCATATGATAAACAATAAAATGTTGGTTATCAAAACTTATGGGATATAGTAAAAGCAGTACTAATAGGGAAGTTTATAGCGCTAAACATCTACATAAAAAAGAAAAAAGATCTTAAATAACCAAGCTAAAATTCCACTTCAAAGAACTAGAAAAAGAAGAATGAACGCAAAGTTAATAGAAAAAGAAAATAATAAAGATCAGAGCAGAAATCAATGAAATAGAGATTATAAAAACTATAGAAAAGATAAAAAAATACCTAATATTTAGTGTTTTGAAAAGATAAACAAAACCACCAGATCTTTAGCTAGACTAAGAAAAAAGAGAATTGACTCAAATAAATAAGTTCAGAAATGAAAGAGGAAACATTGTAACTGAAACTACAAAAATAGGAGGATCATAAGAGACTACTATTAACAATTATACTACAACAAATTAGATAACTTAGAAAAAAGAATCCTAGACACTTTCAATGTATCAAGACTGAATCATGAAGAAACAGAAAACCTGACCAGACCAATAACAAATAAAATGATTGAATCAGTAATAAAAAGTCTCCCATCAAAGAGGAGCCCAGGACTTGATGGCTTCACTGCTGAATTCCATCAAACATTTAAAGAACTAATTCGAATCCTTCACAAAGTCTTCCAAAAACTTGAAGAAGAAGGATCACTTTCAAACTTATTTTCTGAGGCCAGCATTACCCTGATACCAAAGTCATACAAGGACACTTTGTGAAAAAAATTATAGGCCAATATCTCTGATGAACATAGATGAAAAAATCCTATACAAAACACTAGCAAGTTGAATTCAACAGCACCTTAAAAGGATCATTCACCATGATGAAGTGAGATTTTTTCCCTGGGATGCAAGGATGATTCAAAATAACCAATGTGATAAATCATATTAACAAAATTCATATGATCATTTCAATAAGTGCCAAAAGTAATTTGAATAAATTCAATATCCTTTCATAATAAAAACTCTGAACATGTTCAGTCTTAAAAAGGAAGGAAATCCTGTTATTTGTAACTACATGGATGAACATGGAGGACATTATATTAAGGGAAATTAGGTAGGGTCAGGAAGACAATTACCACATGGTCTCCCTCATTATGTGGAATATAAAAGTTAAATTTATAGAAAAAGAGAGTAATATAGTGTTTACCGGAAGTTGGTGTTAACGTCAGAAGGGATTGGGGAGATGATGACCAAAGGAAACGAAATTTCATTTAGGATGAATAAGTTCACAAGTTCTGTTGTATATCATTGTGTCTACATTTAATGACTTGAAAAACTGTAAACAGAATAGATTTCAAGTGTTCACACCACAAGAAAAATTATGTGATGTAATGCATAGAACTGGCTTCAACATTTACTCATTCCTCAATGTAAACACATATTAAAACATCACTTGTACATTATAAATATATACAGTCTTTATCAATTAAAAAATAAATAAATACAATATTGGGTGTGTGGGGGTGAACCTTAGCATTGCTAGTGGGTGAATAGTAAAGGCTTCATTTCAGAGAACAATTTGGCATTACTTAGATTTATTGATAATACAATTATTATAACCTATAAATAATACTCTTGGTAATATTTTGCAAATAAATCTTTACAGTGAGTCATAAGGGTTTATGTGAATGCATGTTTATTTCCGTGTTATTTGTGTTTGTGGTAGCAAGAAGATGAATGTAACCTTCTATCCATTCCAAAGTCAATATATGGTATTGGGTAGGAAAACTGTGAAAAACACTCAACAATGTAACAATCAAAATTTCTAGCATCTAATGAAAAGTATGAAGTCTGTGAAGAAGGAAAGAGGAAATAAATATTAAATATATATCCAGACTACGAAAAACAATCAGTCAATAAGAACAGAACTGAAAATAAGGGAGATTTTACAACACTGATTTAAACATGTTGAAAATTTGAAAGAAAACATGAACATAATGAGGAAAAAATGGAAGATATCAAGAAAAAAAAACTAGACATGGATAATATATTATCTGAAATTTAAAAAAACTACTGAATGGTTTAACAGCAAATTAAACACTATAGTAAAAGTAAATTTTGAAATTGAAGATAGTGATAAACACAATTTAAATTGAAAATTAGAACCACAAAATATCCACTACAGACCACTAAAATAGCTTAAAGTGGAAAGATTAACAAGTATTAGAGAGGATGAAGAGCAATTAGAGCACTCATACCTTGTAGGTAGGGATATAAAGTGGTACACATGCTTTTTAAAAGTTTGCCATTTTTTAAATAAAACACGAACATTATATAACCAGCAATTTCATTTCTAGCTAGCAATCCAAAAGAAATAAAAGCATACATCTCCACAAAGAGTTGCACATATGTCAAATTCATAAAAAGTTTCTTCATAATAAACAAAGATGGAAAAAAATATTCACCAAAAAATGAAGGGATAAACATATTGCCCTGTATTTATACAATGGAATATTGCCCAATACTTTTTAGGAAGAAATTACTGATACACATAAAAATACCCATTCAAAACAAATGCATATTATATGATACATAGAAAACACATAAAAATACATTTTAAAATACCAGGGTAAAAAGAAAAGTAAAACAGACACCAAGACCAGGTACACATTTACATGAAATTTTAGAAAAGGTAAATTAGTTTATGTTATCAGAAAATAACTCACTGTTGGCTGGGGGCAAAAGTTAGGGAGAGTGGAACAGTTGCTGACTGTGAAGTAGCATGAGGCACTATTTTCTGATGCTAGAAATATTTTATGTCTTGAGTGTTGTGATAGTAATTACGTGGGAATATGTATTTCTCAAAATAATCAAATTGTGCATTTAAAATATATATATTTTATTTACTGAAAATTATGCCTCAACAAAGTTGAACTAAATAAATGGAATCTGAAGTGGGTTGTTCATGTTGCTGTAGATTTCCAGAGAAATGAAAAATTTTTCAAGATTTCTTGGCCCAGAAAAACTATGTACAGGCATTATTTCTAGCTTCTCAGATTTTAAAATTACTTTTTTATTATAAAATTTTTATCAGAAAAATGAGCAACATTTTTATCTTATAAATGTGAAAAAAGGCATCCAATGTTATTTAATTTACACATTTGAACCACTTATACATCAAAGTAGAGAAATTTCATTTGATATGTCATTTGATTGAACATTTATTTCTTGAAAATGAATAAGATGGAAATAAATATTTGAACTAAAGCTATACAAATGAGCTTAGAAAGGTTTGGTCATTTATATATAACAAAAAATGGTAAATGTCCTATTAATGCATTCCAGTTTTCTTTAAAACAATAAACTTCTTATAACAAGAAAGGCATTATAATTAATTGATAGACCTTCCGTTATCATGGTCAAAATGAAACCATCCTGACAGCAACACGGGATTCCTGAACTAGTGTTATAGAATAGGGATATTCTTATATAGTTAAACTCTGTTACAGTAAAATTACAAAAGATCATAGTTAGAAGCTATCACTTTAAACTGTATCTCATTGATAGGAAAGTTCCCAAAAAACAAACAAACAAAAAAAACCCCCAAAAAACAGATGGAGAATATATTAACCTCTCTAAAATTATTGTATTATTTGTAAATAAGTGAAATAATCATAATTCTGGTGCTAAATTTGCAACAGTGATATTTCTTTGGTGAAATTTTATAAAAAATTATTTTATGGCACATCTTCAAGTTGTAATTTATCTCTAGCAAAATAAAAAATAGAAGGGGAAAAATAGTGCCAATCTTATGAAGTTAAAACAAGTATCATTAGTTTTATTTAATTTTGATTTGTACATATTATTCCAACCTATATAACCTTTGTCAAGTGACCATAAGTTGTATGCACCACAGATGAGTGGAGCTCAGCCCACCTTAAGCTATGTATATCTGGTGTATCAGTTTGTTCTTATTAACTTGCCAGAATCCACATTTTTGCAGGGGTGGTTGCAGGTGGGTGGTAACACGCAGATGTTTTACTTAAAACGGAAAGTATAATCCAAAGAGTGAATAAATGCATTTCGACACTAGGGATAGGAATACAAAAAACAGGAATTTTTAAAAGCTTACTGTTTGTACTATACAAACTTCTCAAAATAGCTAAAAGAACATTTAAATGATTTTTAGTCAAATTAGGGGTGGTGATTCACATACCAGGCAATTGATTCTATTTTGAAGAAGAGAATTATGAAGTTTGTTTTGGGTTGTTTATATCAAGAATTTACATTTAAATTTGCATGATGAGTGGCCAAATTCAATCCCAATTCTTTCTGTTGCAGAATTTTTAGAAGAATAGTTCTATCAAATAGCATATGTGATTTTGGAAAATCTTCATCTCAATTACGTAGAGATATGTTAATGCAAAATTGGGCTTATTATCTTGTTTGCTGATAGAAAATATGAAATAAATCTTAAAACAAATATAATCGATGATGTTCATATTTTTAGTGCTAGCATTTTTAATTAAAATAAAATAATCAGTCCTTAATGATGATCTAGATAGTTTGGACATTTTTTGTTCTCTTCATTTTGTCTAGAACAGCTTTATGTACTAAACTTTTGTTCAGTGGACTACAGTGATAGTTGGTGGCTATTGTGCACATCAACACAAAATCACTCCAAACACATGAGCTACACTCCATCCAAGAACTAAAGAGAAACATATGCTGGATGGATGAAATATAGACAGGAGCAGGAATTCTTGAACTGCCATTCAGGCCTTTCCAGTGAGGTACTAATTGAGAGAGTGGTCTTTAAAATAAAATAAAAAAAAAATCTTTTTATGGTGCATTGTTCTTTTCTCTTTAGAAAAATATGTTCTGATTATAAAAGTAGTAGATGATTATTATATGTTAATAACATTTGAAAAATACAGGAAAATGTATATAAAATTACTGATATTACATACATCTAAGATAATACGGTGAACCTGTTAATACAATACTTGATAGTTTTGCTACACAAATGTTAAAAATAAAAAAAAACATTTAAACCTTTTATTACATGTATTAGAGATAAATCAAGTGCCAAAAATTATCTCTGCTTTTGTATAACAAATCAAATTCATATTGGGTATCCAATAAAAATCTTTAGAAAATGACCTCTTATAACTGGAGATTATAAATAGATTGTGATTATATATACTTGATATGAAATTAAAATATGGAGTTCCTACAATTTAAGACTTTAATCAACACTTTGGCATTTTCCATTTATAAATTTTGTGTGGCATTTGATGTACCAAAGCAAATATGACATTATTTGAACACAATTCTCTTTATTTTTAATCTCAAATATCTATAAATAAATGCATTTAATATATTAGACATTTTTATAACATAAAAGTATATAATATTATTTTAATATTTTCCCCTTATCCATCCTCATAATTCATCTATGTACTTATGTGAAAAATGACATAAAATTAGAAAATTTGTATGTACATATTGATTTAATATCAGAGCTATTATACATATAATCATATACAGATGCATATTTACTATTGTTCAAAAACTCAGTTAAGATGCCAGAGAAATTAAAATAGAATCATCAATTGGAAGACAGGAACCATTGGAATGAGACATTTATGATGTACGGGCAAAAAAAGAAAAGAGAGATAAAATTTTAAAAAAGAAGAAGAAATCACAACTTTAGAAGAGTATCTAAAGTATAAGTTTGAACAGATTAAGGCAACTGACTATGCAACGCTGGTGAATTTTCTCTAGTCCTATTTTTTTATATATATATATATTTTTAAGTTCTTAATTAGGAAATTGTCTTAAGATTTGGGGTATAACCCGTGGTTGTTAATATTCCCTACACTGTCCTATCCATTGCTCTAAGTGCTTTCCCTTTGTAGATAATTCTGGTCAGTGCTATACTTTTGATTTTTCTGAGGGATAGTGGGATAATTTAGCAAGCTTTGAAAGGTCAAGAAGTTGAGGAAATAAAGGTTCGATTTGCAATAGGACCTTGAGTACTTTTTTATGTTTTTGAAAGGCAATCTATTAGGTAATGGAATTTGGTATGGGTGAATAATAAAGATGTGCAGAACTAACTGTACTTTTTCTTTCTCAGTGCCATGAAAATTTCCCACACTAATCCATCTTAGGCGCTGTCTTAGTTTGTGCTGCTATAACAAAATATTACAGACCGGATAATTTATAAACCAGAAATTTATTTCTCTTGTTTATCAGAAATGTATTTCTGTTGGTTATCGTTTCTAAAGGCTGAGACGTCCAAGATTAAGGCAACAAGGTCTGAGGACCCTATTTTTGCTTCCTAAATAAAACTTTTTTACTGCAATCTTTGAAGGGGACAAATGCCATGTCCTCACATGGCACATAGGACAGAAGGAGTGAACTGGCCCCCTCAAGCCCTTTCATAAGGCACTAATCCATTCATGAGGGTAGAGTACTCATGGTCTAGTCATCTTCTAAAGGCCCTACTTCTTAATATTGTTGCATTGGAGATTAAATTTTAACATGAATTTTGGAGGGAACAGACATGAAAATCACAAAAATATTACAGAATTGATACCATGAAAAATTCATTAATTATTCTTGAATAATGCATGGACCAATTCAGATCTAATTGGTTACCCCAAAAGTCTCATATATCTTTTCCAGATTACAGACAAATTTTGTGCTTGAAGAATAAATGGCAGAAAGAAGATTCATAACTTAGGATGATCTATTCATCTGGAGTATTTAATTTTAAAGCACCCACTTTTAGCCTTCTGAGGAGACAAGGTTGCAACTCTGTAACAAACTTATTATGAATAATATTTATTTACTTTTTTGGAACATCTCAGGTTGTATTAAAATATATATTCATACAGTCAGTGACAGATGACATTTAACACTTAAGTGCAGAATCTGATGTAATTGAAGGAAGATATCTTCTATTTAAGCAAACAGATACTAAATTATTCATTAAAGTAAATATATATTGAGAGCAGGTCAATATGTTATATTTTCCTCTATTGAAAACAAAATATTGCTTCCTTGGATTTTCCTATATTGCAAACCAAATATTTTGACATTAAGGATTTAAATCTAGAGCTTCTATTCTTTCCTTTTCAGTTTTGGGTACTAATTATATTTTTTAGTATCAATGACCTACAATCACATATGTCTCTTTTTCCTTGTCACTTAACATGTAACATGATTCAGATGAAAAGTTCAGATATAACAGATGAAACTGGGAGGACTTACTTCTTAATGTAAAGCATATTGATGCCTTACCTTATAAGTATCAAAGTGCATGGTCCCAGGCATTATTACATCACCTTAGTCTCTTAAAAGGAATAGTATCCTTTTAGAAGTGTCTATAAGTTATATTGGAAGTTATACTCAGAATTAAACTACAATTGAATTTTAATTCATCAACAACATATTGGCTCTGCTATTGAAACTAAATTTGAAAGAAACTAGCTTTGAAAGAAAATACTATAGACAAATAAAATTTTATGCAAAATGGATAAATTGAGCTATATTTTGTTAATGTGGATACAAACTTGTAGGATAATATCAAGGAAACATACATAAATTACCAAACTTCTTTGTCAAGTATGGCAATGCTTTGACAACACAGACATGATCTAGCTATGCATTGAGGACATAAACAACCAAAACCTAATATTTCTAGCTAATCATATATATAGCATTATGTAGACATGGCATAGCACCGTTTGTTCTCAGTAGGTTTGTTTTCCAATATTTAATTATTTTAACCCAGTGAATAAATATTAGTATATTTAGTATATGAGGCACATTCCAGGAGCAATTACTTTTGAAAAGTACTCAGACATAATTTAATATTAAAGAAAAGCAAAATACTATGAAAAGGCAAAAACCAGGTGTTGAGAATAGTTAGAGGGAGATGTGATTCCATTTACCAGGAGGGCTGAGAACTTCTGAGAAGAGTTGTCAATTGAGAATAGCAGTATTACAGTAAGTAGAGGTTGACGGAGGAACTAGAACAAACTAAGACAGTAAATAAACATGAAATAGTTGTGGACCAGGAACAAGACATGTTTATACACTGTTGTTTAATCCCTGTAAAAATTATCTGAGATAAACAGCAATATTCCCATGTAAGGGATAAGTTGCATCACTTACAACTACCTTTGAATCATGCTAGAACCTATTCCTTTATCAACCAAACAATTTTAACCCATTCCTTTATCAACGCAATTTATTTTTATAAACATGAGACAGTAATATTTATAACTTTGGGAATCATTTCAGAGCCAACCAACCTTTTTATCAAGTCAGGTCTGCAATCATAGATACAAATCCATTCTAATTGTTTAACTTTTTATCTGGATATTTGAAATCATATTTGTATTTTTAAGGGAATTCATAATCAATTTACAAATTTCGTGACTTTTCAACAAATAGAGAAGAAAAAAAAGTAAATCTGAAAACAAAGCAAATTTAATGTAATTAAATGATTCTGATTTAAAATATCACCAATGTACTTATGCTATAACAGTTTTATGTGGCATATTTAGTTTATATTAGTGTTAGGGACTAGCCTTCTACCAGCCCACCCAACAGAGGAACAGAGACACT
>VBSM01000361.1:49185956-49236407 GCA_008086735.1 Cheirogaleus medius
GGGGGAGGGCTTGTCTAGGGGTCCTGTAAGATCTTGCCTGTTGTTCTCTACATTAGGTTCTGAAAAAAATAGGAAACATGGACATTATTTTAGAAAGAACACTAAAGAATAAATAAATAAAAAGATAATAGTTGACTCAAATAAGGATGAGCCTTTATTTTGGTAAGAAATCATAGAAGAGTGGCCAGTTCCCATTTGCCTTATGGGATCTCCCTTTTTGGCAAGAATGAGGAGTAATGATGGTCTTTTCCACTGGGAATTAACAAAGACCATCTTATATGTTCCTTGTTTTTCAATGTCAATTTTATAATCAAATTAAAAAATATATTAAACACTTTTGAGAAAGCACAAGAGGATAAAAATTGTAACACATTCAGTAGTGTAGGAATACTTTACTTTTATCCTCACTGGCATAAATGTTACATTTCCTTGAGGCTGTGCATAAAGAACTCTGTTTCAACTCTAGTGATTTTTGAAGGTAACCAAATCAGCTTCTAACTTAGATAGATGACCTTGGGAAAATAACTCAACTCTCAGATACTCAGTTCTTTCATATGTAAACTGCTAAGATTGAAATATATGTTTCTTAAGGACCAATCAACTTTAACATTCCGCAGGAATGTTCAGGACTTACAAAATACAACTATTATACACATGGAAGGAAATATACACAGTTATGACACAGATTGATTAGAGTATAACTTGCTCAGTAGAAACAAAACTTGAAATTAAATATGAATATATTGCAACTAGTTTCTGAAAATTGAAAACCACATTAAGGTTATGTTGTTTTCCATTAATGTACAAAAATCAAGAAAATATATAGACCTATTGATTAACTTTTATAAACAGTAAATAAAACATGTTTTTCTATTTTCTCATACATTTTGTTACTTCTTTTTGTTACCCAGTATGACTAGAATGATAGAATAGTTTCAACTTCGTAAATATTATAAGTTAATACAAGTGAATTCTGATAGTAATATATATTATCATTTATACTGAAATAATTTTATTGTTCACATGTATATTTTTATTCTCTGTCATATATATTTGTAATTACTCTTTTTGTGGCTAGATCTTGCATTTCTTTCCTTCTAAGATTTGTAATTAACTCTATTATTTCTAGAAAGAAGGTATGTTTTAAATTGCATAAACATTTTATTATATTCAACATGCTTAATAAGACAACATGTGGTCAATAATCATTGGTAAATAGCTTTCTTAAAAGTATGTTTGGTGTTTTTGTTTTTATATAAAATAGTAGAGTACTATGAATTCAATGAAAAATGCATAGTCTACTTGATGTTAATATTCATCAGTATCCTAGGAAGTTGCAAGGTACCATGGGGAAACATTTCCCCAAAATATGATTGCAGTTCACAGATTAAGTCATAAAACACCTTGCTGACCCTGCTTTTCCCACAACTCCATGTCCTGCTTTCAGTGATCTCCACTACGAACACATCACTTGGTTTCCCTTTTTATCTTAGCTTTGAACAATTGATTTGAGGATTAGCAAATCTCTCCCAGCTCTATAAGTCTGATTCTGTTAGACCATGTTGAATCACGTGGATTCCTGTGCCCATTCCTGCAAAAACACCATGATTTCCACCCCTCCCCCCAAAAAACACCATGAAGTAAAGCATCTTCTTAATTTGAACTTAATTAGAACTCAAACTCAAAATAAAGTTTACCATAGTATTTTTTTCAAGGTGTCTAGAGGGGTTTAGTTTATCTTTAAAGTCTAAATTTCTCAAAAATCTCTACAGTATAACATTATCTCTGCCCTTCACATTTGTTCATATTTAAGGAAAATCATATTTCTTCAAACTAAAAAATTTTGTAAATTCATATATAAATGTATAAAATTATTGAATAAACTATCCTTTTTATATGCTTATTTGTCATCTATACATCATCTTTGGTCAGATGTTTCTTTATTGAGTTGTTCATTTTCTTATTGAGCTTTAGGAATTCTTTGTGTATTTATGCTAGCAGTTCTTTATCGGATACATCTTTCACAAATACTTTCTTCAAGTCTGTGGCTTGTGTTCTCATTCTCTTGACAGTATTTTTCACAGAGCAGGAATTTTTAATTTCAATAAAGTCCAACTTATTTACTATTTTTTCATAGATTGTGCTTTAGTGTTTTCCCTAAAAAGTTATCAAGGTCATCTAGATTTTCTCTATGTATAACCTTGTAGCAGTTTTATATTCTTACCTTTTACATTTGGTCTATGATCCATTTTGAGTTAAGTTCTGTAAAAGTTGTAAGATCTGTGTCTAGATTCATTTTTTGCATTGCTCCAGCACCATTTGCTGAAAAGACTATCCCTTGTCCACTTAATTGCCTTTGATCCTTTGTCAAAGATCAGTTAACTATGTATGTGTCTAATCTGAGGTTCTCTGTTATGTTCCATGGATCTGTCTCTTCTTTTCCCATTTGAATTTTATTCTATTTTCTAGAAAGTCCCTTATAAAAAGTACCATTTTTATTAGCTGTTTCCAGAATAGTAATATATTCACCTCAACACATTAATGAAATGCATGTAGTGTGCACATTTTGGATTTCTTCATTCAAAACTTAAAAACATTGAATAATTAAACTCTAAAATATTTTTATAGAATACACATTTATTTCAAATATTTAACAATTAAGAACTTGTGTTATTTGAAATAATTCTAAGTTATGACAAATTCACATTAGTTTTAGTTCTCTAAGATAAAGATCAGAAGTCACTAAATTCATAAGCTTATATCATTTTATAAAGATAATAGATATTGTGGGAATTTTCTTGCATATTTTGAACCTCAGATTTAAGGGTTTTTTTGATTAATTCATGAATGATATATATCATGTATCCTTTATTGGCAATAAACTTCACTAAAATAACATATTTTGTAAAATAATAAAGTTTCATTTAACACATTTTATACTGATATGAGTTTTGTTCTTATATTATCCAGTAAGAATAGGGCAATGAAGCATATGTCATGTTTCTATGTGTCCTTAATGTCTAATGCCTTGGTCAAGTGACTTTCGTGCTTTCTTCCAATCTAAATAATTACACTTTTTTCAATTTTTCAAACTTGTGCCATAATATGTGTAGTTAAAGTGGGTTAAAAAATATGATAAAATCACATAACCAAAATTGAGAAAATATTATTTAAGAGAAAAATAGAAAGATGTAACTTAAAACTTGCTACATATTTTTTTAAGAGAAACAAGGAAATGTGTAGCAAACATTGAAGACATGTTTACTGTAAATTTTACAGAAAGCCTATATTCTCTTTCTTCAGTAAGAAAGCATTGCTAATCAGTACCAACGTGGTTATTTGAATAAAAGTTACTTCTATCTGGCACCCTAAATATGCCTAGGCCATGACCAACAATATATTCAAAACTTAAATCCCACCAGGAAGGGTTTTATTCTACTGGATGTACTGTGGAGATTGTGAAAATGTACTTCTATTAAGAAAAACATAGCAGTAGCACAATTACAGTCAGCAAATACATATGCATATAAGTAGGTTTTGTCACCTTCTACAGAAAATTTTGGGGATCAACATTCATCATTTATTAAACTAATAGTTAATGAGCACTCATTACATGTGTAAACACTGCCCTAGGTGGTTGAAATCATTAGGAAAAAATATACTCTTGTTGACTTTAAATTATAGTGGTGGAATAAAGACTCTCTATAGTAAATTATATAGGGTGTTAGAAGGTGACCAGTAATAAGGAAACAAGAAAATAATAGAGAAGAGAATGAATAAGGACTGAAGTGGGAGTGAAGGGAGACAAAAGTGTAAATAAGGTGGTCATGAGTTGACCTCATTGAAAAAGTGATATATGAGCAAAGACTTTAAAAAGATAAGGAAGTCAGCTATGGGGATAGTTGGGAGAAATTTCAGGAAGAAGAAATAGGCAGTGCACAGGACCTATGGAAGAAGTATACCACGCATGTTGTAGCATCAGCAGGGAAGCTAGTGTGGCTGGAGCAGTATGAGTGTAAAAGAGAATAGTAGGAGATAAAGTCAGAGAGGTAATGAGGATAGGAGGCCAGTAGAGCTTCTTGGGCCTTATTGACCACTTTAAAGATTTGGAATTGACTCATTGAAATGGACACCACTGGAGAGTTTTGAGTGCAAGACTGGAATTATGGTTTTTAAAGCACCAATAAAATAAACTGTAGAGAGGTAAGGGGGCAAGGTAGAAGCGGGGAAACTAGTTTATAGTTGATTGCGCTAATTCAAACAAAAGCTGGTGGCACAGTCGACCATAGATCTATGGAGATGGTGTTAAATTCTGGATAAACTTCTAAGGCAAAGTTAACATATTTTCTTTTTTGTTCCATTTTATCATGTTTCTTAAATTTTTTAAGTTTTTAATTATTATAGATACATAATAGTTTGAAATGGGGTATGAGACAGAGAGGCATCAAGTATAACCCACCCTTTGCTCTGAAGAATGGCACTAATTTTATCTTTCAAGGCTGTTTACTACATAAACGTCTTTGAAAAGATAGTTTGAAAAAAAGGGCAGTCAGTGACCAGCTCTCAGAATGTACCAAAATGCAAGACCTATGGAGAACTGTCTCCCATTGACAATTCTCATATAATTTTCTGCATTTGACAAAACAGTATGGCCATGTACTTAATTGCTTAAGTCAGGAACTTAAAAGTCA
The DNA here is from genome assembly GCA_008086735.1 of Cheirogaleus medius. NCBI lineage: Eukaryota > Metazoa > Chordata > Mammalia > Primates > Cheirogaleidae > Cheirogaleus > Cheirogaleus medius. Next base: position 49,190,648 of record VBSM01000361.1, read on the forward strand.
TTTTCAAAACCTTCATTTTGTTGGGAAAATTGCAAAAATGATATGCTTTCTTCCTGTTGTAGCTAGCCCTGAAAGGTTCTTACAACCATGTCAGGACCTGAAATGAAGCTAGAGGTAGGATGAAGCAAGTCCTAGGAAGATAGGGTGGACACGTGAAAGTAACCGGACTTGATGACAGTTTTTCAGCAGCTTTTTCAAGCCTCTCCTTAAGCCAAACCAATCTCTAAAGTTTTCAATTATGTAAGCTAATAAGTTCCTGTATTGTCTGTGAGTCTGAGTTGGATTTTCAGGCACTTACAGCCAAAAGTATGCTTTACTCATTCTTCAACATTAAACTTAAATTGAACTTCTCCCTGAAATATTAATATCTCTCTAGTCATGTAAAAACATTTATATATTTATTTTAAATTTGAGACTGGGTCTTGCTATATAAGCCAGCTGGTCTCAAATGCTGGGCTCAAGTAAACCTCCCACCTCAACCTCCTGAGTACCTGGGATTACAGATACATGCCACAGTACTCTGTTACGTAAAAGCATTGTGTTCAATTTTACCCTGTAGTTATTGTTTTTAGCATATAAGAACTCTGACTGACTTGCTTTCTCATTTTCTAAAAATTTGGAATTTATTATTTTAGATTGTTCTTCTATTTTCTATAAATTCCATAAGAATATCATAATCCATTTAACAGGGTTTTTTGTTTGTTTTGTAGGAAATACATGTCTTCTTTAGAATGGTACACCTAAAGTTATGAGTGATTATAACATTCAGTAATCATATATATGTTCTTTCCACTAATAATAATAATGTAAAAATTAAATCTATAATGTATTTAGTAGTAGAGAAACCTTACTTAGTGTACATATCTGAAATACACAACACATTTTAATATATTAAAGTTTTGGGGGGGTGAAAAGGAAGTAGAAGGGGAAGAAAGAATCAAATTGTAATTTTATGGCCTAAAATTATCAAGAAATGGTTGTTTATTTTAATAGCATAGTTCTAAGTGCCAGTGCTTATTCTTTTTTTTAACACAGATTACCTCATTTAATTCTTAACATAACACCATGAGTTAGGCAGGGTTGTTATCATTGAGATACTAAAACACAAAGAGAAATTCAGTCATCATTGTGCAAGATTCACACCCAGACTCCCTGCTTTCAACTACTCTATGTAATGTTACCCATCACAGTACATTCCTCTTCTTCTAATTTCATAATCTAGTTTGAAAATACTACATCATTTTATTTGAATTGTTTGTTACTGATTTTAATTACATTTGATATAACAATTTTACTATTTGTTATATGCAACTTTGCTGGGAAAAAATGTATTTATAAGAAATGACATACAAGTTTCATGTTAAAACTTTTAAAAAATTTGCCAGGTTTTTAGTCTGAACTTTTGATGCACTCAGAGGTATTTTGCAGGAAAAGTTCTTTAAATATATAATAAGTAAAAGGATGGAGATGAAACCCATAGAGTGAATTTGATTATGACAGCTCACTATCTGGCTATTTTATCAGTAGACAGACAATGAAAATCCTCAGAGAAAATAAACAAACGTTTTTGTTCCTGTCAAAAGAATGGGCACCTCAGAAGCCAAAGAAATTGAATCACTGAATAATAGGCAAATTTTGGCAGTCTATGATTATCATGGATGTGAATTTATGGCTACATAAAGCAATATTATTCTCTTGTCTGTATGTTCAATGTTGGCTGTATCACTACAAGAAACATATATTAGTGATCGAAAATATCTGAAGAATAGACTCAAAAATGACTAGCGATGCTGCATTGCCAGCTCCTGGCACTGCCTGGAGTTAATAGGAAGGACATCTACCTTATTTGTGGCTTTCTAGCACCTCCCACCTAAGGGAAATAATAGCAAGTTTTAGATTACAACTCTCTATTTCTTCAACCACCATGCCTTAATTTTAATGCTGTGATTATAAGATAGTGCATACCTTAACTGTATGGGTTCTAGCATTACTTGGAGAAAGAAATAACTATGTATATAATTATTTGCTTTGGAAGACAAAAGCCCTCAAGGGGCTTTTATTAAGGGATTGAAAGTATGGAGATATATGATTATCTTATCCAAAAAGAGCGAGTTTAATTGTGGTTAAAAAGATAATACCAAACAGTCATATTAACGCAGGTGAAAAGACTAGCGATACAACACAAAAGCTTGCAGAGCAGGTGCAGTACTTATACTGAATCAGTATCGAGCTGTGGGAATAATCACACAGTCTCCTTTATATACCCTATTTAGGCTCAGGTTCTATCTGAGAGATTGAGGCTGCTGCAGGGCTGTATTCAGCTGCTAGATAGAGTTTGGGACCAGGGGTGTGTGTGTATGTTTGTGTATGGTCACATGGGTATGAAATACGGAAATCATGAATGGTGACACTGTAGTCCTATATAATTCTAAATTATACCCCATTTTTTCTTTTAATCATATAGAAATTTTGGTGTTTGGAAACAAAACAACAAAAAGAAACTAATTTTCCCTTAACCTTCACCAGCTACCTACAGATGCCGTAGATTTTTGAGGGAAGGAGGCAGTCTGTGGCAAAATAACTTGATTTATTGACAGAAGACTATTTAATTCTTGAATATAAATTAAACTTATGGTGAGGTGGAAATAATTTGAGGAAGCTACAGATTCCTTTGAAGTCTAGGAAGTAAAAACTATTACAGCACCGTTAATTCATTCCTTACTGTTGTTTTCTGGATCTTTCTATTATTCCTTCTGTCTCTGAAGATGCAAAGCAAAGAAGATAAAGGAGAGGGTGCTTCCTACCAAGTGGGGAGCCTCTGGCCCCTTCCTACCAGTCCTCTAGAAAAAAAATCCAGGAGGCCAAATCTCTCCAGAAACAATAAAAAAATTTTCATGCATCGTATTTTTTCACTAAATGCATGTAGTTCTTCCTAAATCTTGTGAAGTGTAGATTTAAACTGAGTTTATTACCCAAAAGTCTAAACATATACTTGAACTGACAAGTTTAGAATATTATATTGCATTTTTTATCACAGAAGAATTTGCTTCAGTATACAAATTATAAAATGCATGAATATATGGGTCTAAGCCAAAAATATTAATCAATAAAACACAACAGAATGCAATTTTCATAATTACAAGCTGCAGTAAGCAGTACAGCAAGATTTAAGGTACAGTCTTGATTGTTGCCTTATGATAAATGCATACCCTTCAGTTCTTTTAGGTAGCATAAATATTAGTAACTGCAGGGTAAATTCTTTTCTTAAGATTTTTTGGGGGCAATAAAACTGGACCTTTGTTTTTTGTTTTTTTTTTTTAATCAGACAGCATTTAAGAAAGGATTTAAGGCCGAGCGTGGTGGTTTATGCCTATAATCCTAGTACTTTGGGAGGCTGAGGTGAGAAGATCGCTTGAAGCCAGGGGTTCAAGAGAGGAGTTCAAGACCAGTGTGGGCAACATACTGAAACTCCATCTCTACCAAAAAAAATAAGACAAAACAAAAAAAAACTAATAAACTAATTAGCTGGCGGTGGTTGCACTCACTTGTAGTCCTAGGTACTAAGGAGGCTGAGGCAGAAGGATTGCTTGAGCCCAGGAGTTCAAAGTTGCAGTGAGCTGTGATCACACCACTGTACTCCAATCTGGGCAACAGAGTGATTCTCTGTCTCTAAAAACAAAGAAACAAACAAAACAAAGAAAATAAAGTATTTAAAACAATTATTTTCTTGCTGTAAAATCATTACCATGTATGTTTTTCATTATATTATTCTGGCAGTGCTGAGAAAGGGTGGATTGGAGTCTAGAGTGGTGTCAGAGAGGTCAGTCTGGAGACTTTTGAGAAGTTTTTGTGTGTGAGTGGACCAGGGCCATGAGGAAGGTGTTGACTGCGAGCGACTTGTGGTGATGGCTTTGGAAACCACCTTGTGGTGGAACTATGCACCACTGGAATGTGGGCCACTAACCTAGCCACATGCTCTATCCTAGCAGAAATGCAGTAACTCCTTCCCCCATGAACTTTCATGGGAAAACAGACTTGTTTATTCTGTAGTATAGTTTAGCAATGACATCAACACATTAAACGTTACATAATCCTTTGCCCAACAATCCTTGTTTAGAATTTACCCAACAAAATAAATTAGAGAAGTATAGGAAGTAAAAAGGACACAAAAATGCATTTGGATAGGCCCCACCCAGGCCTGAAGTTTCCAGTTCTCTTCCATTTTATAAGATATGATAGCTCTTGTCTACAGTCTGATCATCATTTTGTTACTTGCTATGAACTTGTACATGTGCGATGTATGGTATTTTTCTATAAATCGTGGAACAAGAAGTTAGATGGTGCCAGTGGCATAACAAGAAATTATATTCAGAACTCGAATATCTGCTCCAGTTGACATGAGCTGCTGAAGGCATTACAAAAGATTATTACAAATGGTAATTATCAGAGTTCCAGGATTACATGGTTGGAGGTTGAGATGTTGGAAAGCTACATTCAGGGTTCCCCACTACTTTGCAGAAGTTCAACCTAGATGAGTTAAAACTAATCACCACCGACCTAAGCTTCTTTCTCATGAGGATCTTGAAAAACAGAAGAAACAGTCTTGGTGGATTACCCCTGGCCTGCTGTCTTTTCATTACATTTGATCTTTCCAGCTATTGCAGATAACTATTACTTATAGGAGACTTATTTGTTGGAGATTTTATTTTCTCCCAAGGGACATAAAAACAATCATTTGTGATACTAATCAAGTATACATGAAAAAACAAACAAAAAAAAACCACTTAAATAGCATCAATCAGCATTGATTAACAATATGACAACTGTATGTCATGACATATATGAAAACAATGATGAAAATATAATAATAGCAACAGCTAATATTTACTGAGCACTCACATTATGACCATGCAAGGTACTCTTTTACAGGCCTTACAGATGATAACATACTTACTCCTCATGAAAAGTCTTTGAGGTCAGTCCTATAACTATCTCCATTTTATAGATGATAAATCTGAAAAAGAAAGTTGAAAATTGGCTTGCCCAACATCACACAGTGAGAGAAGATTTGATCCCATGTGATTCGGCTTTAAAACCAAGACTTCACTTAACTGTATTCATTATTATGAAAGTTCCTATGGTTTCTTTTTCTTCCTTGCATTCTTTTTTCTTTAACTAATTACAAAGAAAGATATTCAAATGATATTGTTGAGAAAGTCAGGATTCAGAAAATAATGAACATGATCCCATGCATATAAACTCATAGAAAGTTAGAGAATATTTAGTAAAATGTTAACAGTGTTTATTTCTGATGGAAGATTTGGAGGAATTTTGACTTTCATTGTGCCTACTATTTTGCATTATTTGAAATTGTACCCAGAGAAAAAATTATGTTTTACAAACTATTCTCAAAACTAAAATATGTAATTATATGGAAAATATTTAAAATATATTAATATTGAAAAAAGTAGGTTTTCCAATTTATATGCATTTATGATGAAATATTTGTACTTTTGAGCCTACACATAAACCACACGCAAATACCACACTCAGATAAAATGCTGGAAAACATCAAAATACTGGAAATAATCATATATAGGTGATACAATCATGCATAGTTTCAGTTTTCTTTTTTTAATAATGCACTTTATTTTTTAATATAAATTATCATGTATTATTTTGAAATGAAAATGAAGACCAATAAATAAATAGTAGTAAAGAAAAAGAGAAGGAAAGAAAAAAACAGGGAGAGTGGGAGCATGGGAAATGGAATTAGAAGCATCTGGAGTGTAAAACCTAGTTCTGGTGCCATCATTTACTGACTGTTACTTCATCTATCTAAATCTCAAATTTTGTATTTGTTAAAAAGTCATAGCATAGCATAGTGATAATGCTATTACTGTTATGAGGTAAGCCACATAGGATTACCATGTGGATTAATTTAGTTTATGAAAATGAATTCATATCCTAGGAATGGCTCTTCTCTTTGAACCTCAAAAAAAAAAAATAACAAGATTCATAGTAGGAAAAAAAAGAGCAGTGGCCTCAGGATAATGTGGAAAAATTATAGTTTTTCCTAAAATGAAGTCACTTCTCTATGTGACATTTTTGATGATGTTCTCATTCTCTGTCTTAATCTTCCACATCTTGAAGAATTTGATTCATGAAAAACTTATGAACTCAAATTGCTTTGTTTTTCTTTGGACATAATCCAAATACCATAGTTTATTCCATGCTCACTTCTCAAATGATGGAGCTTGGAATTGAAGTGTACACCTCAATCTCAGATCTCTGGTCTAGACATGAGTATTGGGCCCTGGTTGTTGCCAGCATAATATTTTTTATCTCTCCCTTCTCTGAATTATTTGCCTCAAATTCCAAATCATTGACTTTGGCCCTAAAATTTAGCCTAGTCATTAGTTAACTTCCAAATATAAACATTGATTCTTGCACTTGACTACAAAGTAATGAGAACCTCGAAGGCTTCATGTTCCAGGACACTGTCTCTCTGCTTTGGTCCCACAGGAGAGACCCCACCAGTGGTATAGGGGCCTATTAGAATGAGGACTCTGGGGATGCCTGTATCACAGATCCCAGTTCTAGTTCTACAGTTCCATGTTCTTTAAAGTATGTGGGCCAGAACACCATATGAAATCACGTGTATAACAGAGAAGCCCGTATACCTCTACCTGTTATTCTGTGTTTAAAATACTTTGTTTCCCCGAAAATAAGACCTACCCATAAAATAAGCCCTAGCAGGATTTCTAAGCATTTTCGCAACATAAGCCCTACCCCGAAAATAAGACCTAGTGATGGGCGTGGCTATGCAGCATATCTGCACAACCCATGCATTTCATCTCAGAGCGGTAAAGAAGACGAGCAGCCCTTCTCATCTGCCCCATGAAGCTCTATTGCTCGACATGAGAGATCGGGGCCAATGGTTCTAAAGGAAATAGAGTCGCAAGAAATTCAGGATGGAATTCGGGGTTTGGAGAGTTATGATGATGTTCCAGAAGAAGATGACTTAACTATATTTGAATAAATGTAGATTGTTCTACCGTACTCAAAAAAAATAACACATGCCCTGAAAGTAAGCCGTAGGGTGTCTTCTTGAGGAAAAATAAACATAAGACCCTTGTCTTATTTTCGGGGAAACACGGTATGTTGCTGATCTCCAGAATACATAAAATGAAAAAGTGACTCCTCTTATGTTTTTTAGAATTAACCAACCAACCAAACAAACAACAAACCGTGTTTAAGTTTCCCAAGGTGTCTGTTTGCTACCTGGTTATTCTATTTCTACTACTGACCCCGTCAGTATGATGGTCATGTAGCTCCCTAAGCACTGTTTTGTACCTACGCTAAAGCACTTATTTTGTTCTGTTTTGAAATGTTCACTTTATAATTTTTCTCTTGGATTATATTCTTTGCTATCTGAGGGCAAGGGCAACATCTGAGCTTGCTCCCATTTCTTCCTGGCTCCAGGATCCAGAAGCCTCATTAGTTCCTTCATTTAAGTCATCCTACGTGAGAGCAAAGGCACTTCAGCATTGAATTTATTCTGGGGAAATCATTTACAGTGCCACATGTAGGCAGCATCCTGTTTGGATAACTAGAGAATAGTGACCTGCGTTTTTTAATAAAATTACACTACTAAGTTTAGTGGATCAGTTTCATGTTCAATGTCACATTTGTGTTAAGTACTAAAATATATTTCTCAGTGAAATCTTGAGGTAGAAGAAAAGTAGCATTGGATCAAATTCATGTCAGCCAGGAGACATCAGTGTTTAGGCTCCCTTCATTTTTAAAATTAATATATTTCTGTCTCTAATTCACAGAGAGGATTATTTGGGGGATTAAATGAGATGATGTGTTTGAAAATATCATTTCAAATATAAAGGTTTTAGTAAATGTAAATTCATTTTAAAAATTATTATGCCTAACACACAAATAACCACTAGGAAGGTATTCTGGTATTATTAAAGAGTTGGCCTTGGAGACCAAATATCATCATCAACATCATCATTATCATCATCATCTCAAAAATAACAGTAATAACTATAAATATTTAGTGAGCATTTACTATGTGCTAGAAACCATTTCTGATATTTTTATAATATCTCTAATTTTCTTGACCTGCAAGATAGGTATTTTCTTAGCTTAACATATGAGGAAACTGAAGCTCAAAAAGGATGGCTTGCACAGCATCATGTAGCCATTGCATGACACGCTAAAATCGGATTCCAAACTATAAGTTCTTATCTGAAGTCCTAAGGTGACTGGAACAATAATAAAACAGATTAGTTATTTTTCTTACAAACATAATGCTTTTCTCAAAACGTATGTGAATAAAGGGCAAGCAATTGGAAGGTATTTTTAGATCTGCTATTTGGGATTCTGCATCCACAAGCTGTCCACCTATTCTCTGAAGAATTACTCATCCCTTTGCCAGGGTGTCAGCTTGTGTACTTGAGCTTTATGAGTTGCTTGGCACAGGAGTCTTCCAGCTGGACTTGAAGGGGTCAATCATGCTTAAAAACACAAGTTACTCAAGAATTCTTTAACTTTTCCATTGTCTTACAGCTTATTTTTAATAATGGATTTAGGTTGAAATAAGATTTTGTCATTTGCTTTCTCAAGCTATCAACACAATAGAACTTCTTTAATGTTTCAACCATCAACATTTAGTTCTGTCAGGGGCAGTGTTAGAAACTGTTCCTGGTATGGATTTATGTAAACTTTCTCCCACCATTTCTGTCATAATTACTATGGAAAATTGCCTCCCCAGTTTCTACAACAATCCCCATAGTTTGTTACCACCATTTCAGAAAAAAATCATTTTCCAGATTTTCAGTAGGGCTTTATGATTCACAAGAAACACTAATTTCTCTAGCTTCAGGGTTCACATGTGTAAAATTTAGATAATATTGCTGTACCAAACCTTTCTTTAAGTGAGATAATATATGTAGAAAAATTGCTTTATACCTATACACCTGCTCATTAAAATTGAATTCCCTTCTCTTTTTCATTCACATAGGATGAGTAAGAGAAGATCAGGGTAATAAAAGACTATTTCAGATTGCATATGTGCATACATTTTTTTAAAGTACAGTAATTTTACATGTATAACACATCAATCTTATGCAACTTTTTTTAAAGGAGAAAATTAGAAAATAATAATTTAAGTTTAACATGAAGTCAGGTTCTACATTTAAAAAAGTCCTTAAGAGTTAAGACTTATTAAAATTAGGTCTCGCCTAAGCCCTCTCTGGAGGATTGGGAATTAAGCTTTACTTTATGAGTTTTAACCTGAGCCACTTAATTTCCAGATTAAATAGTTCTGCTCCATTTGACCCAGGGCTTCTCAACCCTTATTTCAATTTTTTCAGTTTAAGTGGAGAATAATAATAACACCTGTCTTACCCTTCAGAGGGTTGTTGTGAGGAGCAAAATGAGAATGAATGAAAGTGAAAGAACATTAATGAGCTGAAAATGCTGAAATAAATATGTTAAAATTATTCTATTAGGAGGTAAGTTGAATGGATAGTTTTGTTAATCACAAAAGAATTCAGGATCTAAAAAGCTGAGGCAGAGACTGCTGCATACTCCACAAAAATCTAGGTTTGCAACTTTTTCTGGGTATATTGTTAAGTAAAACTATTCTAGGTCTTTCTGTATGTGTAATTGAATCGCTTCTCGGCCTTTTGGCTATGATCAAGTGTATGTGTAATTGAATGACTAAGTTGTATCTAACGTAACATGAGCAGAATTATGTATTTAACTTCTAAGTCTGGCCCATAAAACACCTCATGTAGGCTCTTTTATTATTTTTTTGTTTTCTTTTTTTTTTTTTGTCCTTGAAAGTGTTGGAATGGAGACCTACACACTACAAGGTGATCTGGAGACTAATTTTTGAAGATGGCATAGTTTCCATCTGCATGGGTACATGAATGAGCAGGAGAGATGCATTGTTGATATGTAAACTCACCCAATATTATGTGAGGAAAAACTAAAATTCTATTGTATGAAAGCTATTATACAGATTTGGGTCAATGTGTTAATGTAGCCAGAATAAACAACCAATATAGAAATTGACTACAATGGTGTTGAGAATGATAATCTACTTTCACATATTTTGAAATGTAATTAAGTCCTTCTAATAAAAATTTTCAAATTAAAACATTTGCATAAATTGAAATAAAAAGGATGTTTTCTGATAATAACAAAGCCATACAAACATTTCCCTGCCTTCATATATGGAAATTATAAATCTGAATGGTGTTTATAATGCTTGTAAAGTTTTATAATGTCATGAGGATTATTTTTCATATTTTATGTAAAATAATCATTATTTCACCAGGCTTGTAGTTAGTATTCATTAAATAATAGCTTAATAGAAATGAGGGTTATTGGGTTTTTCAATCTTTCAAGTAAAGTACTGATAATAATTTTTTACTATTAAAACTAATAATCACTATGTGCTTTGCTTATTCTTAGAACTTTACACATTCTCATTTAATTCATACAAAAGCCTTGAAGAATATGGTATTACTCCCTTATTACACATGAAGAAACTGAGAGCCTAAGAGGTTGAGAAACTTGTCCAAGATCACTCAAAATATTCTTCAGGATAACCTGGTTATGCTGCAATAAACACAAACAAATTTTAAGGGACTTGACAAAGCAAATGTTTATCTCTCACTGGGACTACATGTTAGCCTATTACAGGTTTGACTACTAAGACTACATGTTAGTAATTTACAGGAGTTGATGCTCACTGTTATTGCTTAGGGACCCAAGCTGAACGAGTTTCCATTTTGACACGAGCTTTACCTGTCACTTTGTCAAAAGGAAACAAACATGACAAATCATGCACTAGATCCTAAAGCTTCTTCCCAGAAATGATACGTATTTTTCTGTTTACATTACATTGGCCAAAGCATGTCACACACAGAACCACACCAACTTTCAAAGAGGCAAGCACAATCATACCACATACCTGAAAAGGAAAGGAAAAGGAGTGGATTCTTGTGAACAAAGCCTTAATATCCAAAAGTATAGATAGTAAGTGGTAGATGTAAATTCAATTGGTTTGGTTTCAAAGTTAGGACTTTTAACCACTAAGTTCAACTTCCTAGAAAACAGGGGTCTTGGGGGTAATAAAACAAGATTCGAACAAGCAGTCAGTAGTTATTGCTCTACTGACAGAAATCTGGTAATTTCTCTGTGACTGAGTACCATAGACAAACTATCTCAGCTTGCAGGATTACAGCATTGTCCTATGCACTTGGAAAAGTTAGCGCAACCATGGAACCTTTCTGTTTCTGTCAAATATCTTCTAGGAATATAATTATAAAACTGAGTCTTTTTTCCCAGGAATCCTTCTATCATTGGTTATATAGAAGGCCATCTCTGAATCTGGCCATAACAATTGGTTCTGATTCATAACTTTTCTTCAGTTGGCTGAGTAATAAAGTTACCTTGCGTTTGTATAATGCTTTGTAATCTATAATATCCCTTCACAGTTCCACCTCCTACCATGTTCATAAGTTTTGAAGGTATGATAGAAAGTAATTTATAGGCTTTGAGCGAGCAATTTTTCATCAATTTCCCATTGTGCTGTACAGCATTTCTTATTAAAAGATAGGCTATAGTATGTGAGTGGTTGCTAAAACAGTGGAAGTTAGCTATTTTGCAATTAAAAAAATTTTAAAATAAAATTTAAAATGGTCTTATTAATATTTAATGGAATTTTAATTTAAAATGAAATAAACTAGAAATTAAAAAGAAATGTTGCCTCTGTTTAAATATGGTTGAATATATATACATGTCTATCTAAACTCAGTTTCATCTCTCCACCAGAAAAAGAAAGCACTAAAATGAAGAGATTTAAAAAGACATAATCCTGTAAAGCCAAAAAATAAGCAGGAAAACAGCTACTTCTTCCGTAATTTTTATCGGCCTATTTATTACTGTGTGTACAATTTGAAATGCTTTGACATTTGTGTACAATTAAGAATCATCATCACAATCTAGATAGTGAATTTATCCATCACTCAAAAGGTCCCTCACGTGACTTTGTAATCTCTCTCTCCCACGCCTCCTTGCTCCTAGAACCTTCTGCCCATGATCAGGCAACCACTGATCTTTCTGTCACTAGAGTAGTTTGCATTTTTTTAGAAATTTATATAAATTGAATCATAAGTATGCTGCTTTTTTTCACCTGGGTTTATTCATTCAGCAAAATTATTTTGAGACTCATTCATGTTATTGCTATACTATGGGTCATTCTTTTTTATTTCTAAGTAGTACTTAAATGTATGGATATATCACAATTTATGTATTTCTTATCATCAAATAGTCAATGTATATATTTATTAAATATTTTAACTGTTTCTAAATTTGGGATTTTACAAATTAAGCAGCTATGGACATTCCTGCATGAGTTTTTGTATGGACATGTGCTTTCTTTTCCCTTAAATAGATATCTAGGAATAGAATGCTGAGTTATCTGGCAGGTGAATGTTTAACAATTTAAGAAAATGACAAACTCTTTTCCGAAGTAGTTGCATCATTTTCATTCTTATCGGTAGTATATGAGAGCTGAAGTTTTTCCCCATCTTTGACGATACTAGATATAAATAGCTTTTTAAATTTTACACATTACATAAATATATCTTTATCCCATTGTGAGATTAATTTGCATTTTCCTAATGACTGAGAGGGTCAAGTATCATTTCAATGTATTTATTTGCCTTCCATATATCTTCTTTGGTGAAATGTTGGCTCAAAACTTTTCCCATTTTTTTTTTTTTGGATTACTTGTTTTGTTATTGAGTTCTCAGAGGTCTTTTTCTCTATTTCTCTGTATCTACTAATCTACCTATCATTTATCTATTTATCTCTCATAACTGTGAAAATTGTGGAAACGTGTATCTGTATACTGTAAATATGTACATACATACTAGATTCATTTATTTTAACAGATAATATGATTGCATATATATTCTGCCAATCAGTGGCTTGTCTTTTTATTCTCTTGCTTCTTTGAAAGACCTGAAGATTTTAATTTTCATGAAGTCCATTTTATCAATTTTTTCTTTTATGAATAATGCTTTTGATGTCATATTCAAGAACTTTCTATTTAACCAAAGTCTCTTATGTTAGCTTCCATAATTTTTATATTTTTATGTTTTACCTTTACATCTATGATCTATTTTGAATTTTTTATTTGGTGCAAAGTGTGGATCAAAGTTAATATTTTACACATGTATATTTAAATTTCCCATCATCAATGTTGAAAATTGTCTTCTTTCTCCACAGACTACCTTTATAGCTTTATGAAAAATCAGTTGTTCACGTATGTGTGGTATACTTCTATACTATCTGTTCCATTGAACTGTGTGTCTACACTTTTGTCAAAACTATGATGTTTTATTATTTGTAGCTTTATAATAAATCCTGAAATCAAGTATTGTTTGCTCTTCAACTCTGTTCTTTTTCAAAGATGTTGTGGTTATTCTAGACTCTTTGCATGTTTGTACTAATTTTAGAATGGTCTTGTCAATTTCTCTCTAAACCAAACCAAAATAGCCTAATGGAGATTCAGATTTGGGTATATATTGAATATACTGAACAATTTGGGAGATTGACATATTAACAATATTGACCCTTATATGAACAGGGAAAAACTTTTAATTTATTTAGTTAGGTTTTTAATTTTGATGGTTTTCAGTGTACTTTTAAAAAATGGTTTATGCCTGGAGGCAGATCCTGGCTAAGGTGCCTGTCAAGATCATGTGATCTGCTGCACTGCCAGCTGTAGTCCCGTGATGCATCCAGGAGCACACCAATATGCTGCGACCTGCCCAGCACCAGCCAAGGTCATGTCACCTGCCTCCAGGGATAGGGAATTGCATAGCCTCCTGCCCGAGCTTCCAATGCCAGCCTGAGGACCAACCTACCCATCCAACAAATATCCCCTGGTATCAGCTTGGACTGTGACAACTACAGGGGATTGAGATGATGCAGGAGAACAGCTGTGTCACAAACTCTCAGTGCATTCACCCCTCTTCCACTGGATCCTCTGTAGTAAGACAGAAAAGCGTTATCTAGGGACATCTCCTTCTTCTCACTAAGTGGAAGAGTTCCCAGAGAAAGAGAATAGGTGTGTTGAAAACCTATCTGCCCTGAGCTCAGAGAAGAAGTTTCAGATGAGAAGAAACCAGCAAAAAAAAAAAAATCTGGCAGCATGAGAAAACAAATTAGTTCAACATCCTCCAAAGGGTCACAATAGATCCCCAGCTATGGACCCAAACCAAAAGGAAATTGTCAAAATAGCAAAAATGGAATTCAGAATATGGATGGCAAACAAGATGAATTGAATTGAAGAAAAAGTTGAAAACCAGCACAAGAAAACAAAAAATTATTTTAGAAGAGGAATGAAAAATATGAAAAAATTGTCAAAAGGACAGAAAATATAAGAAAGTATATAACAGAACTTAAAGAAATAAAAGAGTCATTTAGGGAATTATAAAACACAGCAGAAAGCTTCAACAACAGGCTAGACCTAGCAGAAGAAAGAATCTCAGAACACAAAGACAAGGCTTTTGAAATAACCCAGACAGTCAAAGATGGAGAAAACAGAATAAAAAAGAGTGAACAACCACTCAGAGAAATATGAGACTATGTGAAATGAGACACTATACAAATTATCGGTATCCCAGAGACAGAGAAGTACAAGCAAAAAGCACAGGAAACCTATTTGAGTGAATTATTGAGGAGAATTTCCCTGATATCACCAGAGATTCAGTATCCAGATACAAGATGGCCATCGAATGCTGGGAAGATTCATAGCAAACAGTTCATCTTTAAGACAGAGAATCATCAAAGTCATCAAAATCACTTTGGCCAAAGTCAAAAACACTTAGGGAATTTGTTACCTCTAGGCCTGCCCCACAAGAAATGCTCAAAAGGGCATTATTCATGCAACAGCACTATAGATACCCACCATTGTAAAAAACACCCACAAGTTATAGCTCATAGCTCTTATGAAACAATGTCACAAGGGGGAAAACAAAACAATAAAGCATCATCTAACATGATGAACAGAACCACATCCAACATATCAATACTAACACTCAATATGAACAGTGTGAATGCCCCACTTAAAAGACATAGACGGGCTGAGTGGATGAAAAAACACAACTACAGTATTTTCTGTCTGCATGAAACACATCTAAACCACAAAGACTCACACAGACTCAAGATAAAGGGATGGGAAAATATTCCATGCATATGGAAACCAAAAGCAAGTAGGTATAGCTATTCTTGTATCAGATAAAATAGATTTTAAATCAACAATGGTAGAAAAAGACAAAAATGGTCAGTATATAATGGTAAAGGGAGGATTTCAACAAGAAGACACAGCAATCCTAAATAAATATGTACCTAACACAGGAACTGCTAGTTTCATAAAGCAAATTCTTCTAGATCTAAGCAAAGAAATAAACAGTAGCATTTAATTGCAGGGGACTTCAACCCTCCACTGACAGAACAGAATAAATAATTGAAACAAAAAATGAATAAAGAAACACTCTAGAACAAATGGACTGAGCAGACATTTACAGAATATTCTACACAAAAACTATTGAATGCTCATTTTTCTCATTAGTACATGAGGCATTTTCTAAGATTGATCATATATTAGCACACAAAAAATTATTTAAAAATCAAAAAAATTGAAATCATAAGGTATCTTCTCAGACCACAGTGGAGTAAAACTAGAAATCAATTCCAAGAGAAACTTTCAAATCTAAACAATATCATGGAAATTAAACAGTTTTCTGCTAAATAATCCTTAGGTCATCGATGAAACTGAGATGGAAATGAAAGGATTCCTTGAACTGAATGACAAAGGGAACACAATTTTCAAAATCTATGGGATACGGTCAAAACAATCCTAAGGGAAATATTCATAGCCTTAAATGCCTACATCAAAAAGACAGGAAGATCACAAATTAACAATCTAATTTCACATCTCAAGGAACTGCAATAATAAGAATAAAACCAAGCCAAAAGCCAGTAGAAGAAAATAAATAATAAAGCTCCAGCAGAAATAAATGAAATGAAAACAAAAAAAAAAAATACAAAGGATCAATAAAACAAAAAGTTGGTTGTTAGAAAAGATAAACAAAATATATTGACCACTAGCCAGATTAAGCAGAAATAAAATAGAAATGTCTCAAATAACTTCAATCAGAAATGATAAAGAAGACACTACAACTGATACCATAGAAATATAAAATATCATCTGTGAATACTATAAAAACATTTGCACAAGCAAACTACAGAAGCCAGAGGAAGCTTATAACTTCCTGGAAACACACAACCTCCCGAGCCAGGATTTCAGGAAGAAATAGAAATCCATATCAGACCAATAATGAGCAGCAAGATTGAAGCAGTGACTAAAAAAAAAAAAAAATCCCAACAAAATAAAGCTCTGGATCAGATGGAACCACAGCCAAATCCAACCATACTCACAAATAACTAGTACCTACCCTCTAGAAAATTTTCTATAATATTGAGAAGTAGGGAATGCTCCCCAACTCATTTTATGAAGTCAGTATCACATCTATACCAAAACCATCAGAATAACAAGATCATTTTTCACAGATCAAGAAAAAATAATCCTAAGCTTCATTTGGAACCATAAAACAGTCTGAATAGCCAAGGCAATCTTAAATAAAAAAAATAAGTCTAGATGCATCACATTACCTGACTTGAAATTATACCATAAGACTATAGTAACTAAAACAACATGATACTGGTATAAAAGCAGAGACCCAGACCAATGGAACTGAATAGAGAACCCAGAAATAAAACCGTATACCTACAACCAACTGATCTTTGTCAAAGCAGACAACAACATACACCGGGGAAAGGAAGACCTTTCAATAAATGTTGCTGGGAAAATTGAATAGCCACATGAAGAAGAATAAAACAGGACCCCTATCTCTCACCATGTACCAAAATTAATTTAAGATGGATAAAAGACTTTAAAGTCTTTTAAGTCATGAAACCATAAAAATTCTAGAAGAAAACATAGGAAAAACTCTTCTAAACATAAGCCTTGGCAAAGAATTTATGACTCAGACCCCAAAGGCAAATACAGTAGCAATAAAAATAAATAAATGGTGCTTAGATAAACTAAAAAGCTTCTGTACAGCAAAGGAGATAATTAACAGAGTATATAAGGCAACCTACAGAATGGGGAAAAATGTTTGCAAACTATACATCCAGCAAAGGACTAACATCCAGAATCTACAAAGAACTCACACAAATCATCAAGAACAAAGCAAAACAAAAAAACATTAAAAAGTGGGGCAAAGGCAAGAATAGAAGTTTTTCAAAAGAAGATAGACAAATGGCCAACAGATACATAAAAATACGCTCAACATCACTAATCATCAGGGAAATTCAAATTAAAACTACAATGAGATACCATCTTACTCCTATCAGAATGGCAATTATTAAAAAGTCAAAAATATTAGGTGTCAATGAAGAGAGAAAGGAATGCTTATACACTGTTGGTGGGACTGCAAATTAGTACAACCCCTATGGAAAACACTATGGAGAGTCCTCAAAGAAATAAATGTAGATTTACCATTTGATCCAGCAATCCCACAGCTGGTTATCTATCCAAAGGAAATGAAGTCATTTTATTAAAAAGACACTTGCACTCGAATGTTTATTGCAGCACAATTCAACATTACAAAGATGTGGAATCATCCTAAGTGCCACTCAATTCATGAGTGGATAAAGAAAATGCGGTGTACACACACACATACACACACCACGGATTACTACTCATGGGAATAAAATAATGTAATTTTCAGCAATTTGGATGGAACTGGAGACCATTATCCTAAGTGAAGTATCTCAAGAATGGAAAACCTAACACCATATATTCTCACTAATAAGTGGTAGATAAATGACGGATACAAACAAATACAAAGGACATGAGAAACCAAGAAGCTGGGAGGGTAAGAGAGGGAAGGTGTGGGATAAAAATTTACCTATTGCATACAATACACTATTGTCTTGCTGGGCACAACAAAAACCCTGACTTTAGCTGTATACAAGGTACCCATTTAACAAAAACACTTTTACCCTCTTAATATTTTGAAACAAAAACAATATCACAATTTTTGTATTTTATATTTTTGATGCTCTTATATATTTAAGTATTAATATTTCATATTTTTGATGTTATTACACATGTAATATATATCCCACTGGTAGGTTGGCCACATATTGGTGGATGTATGCAGGTATTAATATTATTGTTTTATTCTCAATTTTTGTTTGATTGTTGGTAGTATGTAGAAGCATGATTGGTTTGTGCAGTGATCTTGCTCTTCTGTATAACTTTCTCTCCTCTGTAACTGTCTTCTATGTACTCTAGCCACTCCTTGGACAATTTCATTCCTCAACTCAGGGGTCTACTAGGATCACCTGGTTGCCTCCTCCCTGGAGCACAAAGTTTACATACATATATATATTATATATTATATATATATAATATATGTTTATGGGAATGAGAGTATATGTGTGCGAGATAGAATCAAGACTATCATTAATTGCTTACATTTTTATATTTAGAATAATAATGAGTATCTTGGTGACACCAGATGCTTTTGAATTTGGGTTGCAGGGTGGTGTCGAAAACTGGAAAATCTTTGAAAATCTGTTTAAGGAACAATGACCAAACGTAGACCAGACAGGAGGCAGCTACTCAGAATCAGAATGAAAGAACTTTCTGGGACTATGAGCCATCTAGTTCAGATCAGTGCAAGAAGGCAGAGGACATCAAGAAGAGGTCTCCAGAGATGGGAACCTGACAGATTAGCTGTGGGTTTTCATATATAATATATTTCAAGGAAATTAATAGATTGTCAGGATACTTGGGAATTAATTAATGGTATGTACCCAGAAATCTGAAAGAATGAAATGAGGCAATCAACAACTTCAGGGAAAATTAAAAGTTGTACAGGAATGAATGTGTAATCTCTGTGGTTTAACCAAGCATAAGATTTACATATGATGTCATTATGAATATTGATTTAAGAAAAATGGTGAAATACCATTGGTGAGCTGGCAGGAGTGGATGTATGCAAGTGTGTCTGAGGTGTGAAAGCACAGACTCATCTCTTTGTAGCAGGTGGAAAATATTATGCAATACAGAATGAGCAGGTTTTTCTCTAATTTTAGATTTACATAGATAAATGATAGGAAATATATTAAATGTGGTTGCTTTGGGTCAATAAGATTAGGGATCTTTAGTAGTGAACAGAAGGCTGTTGGTTATTATTATTAAACTTGTAGGTCCATATACATGTATTACTTTGATTGACGTAAAAATAAATCAAAACAAATATTATCTCAACATAAACCTTGCATCCAAAGCTTCAATTTGTTTACCTAAGAATTAAGAGCAAATAACAAACTGCCTTGTTTGGAATCTCAATTCTACCCCTGATAAAATTATACTTGAACATGTTACTTCACCTACTAATGCCCCCGTTTCCTAATTGGCAAAGTGGAAACTGTAGCTATGTCTGACTGATGGGTCTGTTAAGGGGACCCAATGAGTTGATCTTTGTAAAGTGCTTAGAATCGGGACTGGCACATGGTAAGTTCTATCTTGTAGTTTATTATAGTAAAAACAAAATACAACAAAAGGACATTGATGCTGGAGGATTGCTATTTTGGCTCTTTTTTTAAAATCTGTACTGAAGAATCAATGCCAAGAACACAAATTTCACTCTACTTTAAACAGCAATGCCATTTGCATTGATTCTAACTAGATTTAAAATATTCAAAGATGTTTTTTAAGTAAGTTGTTTTTGATGCGCCTATATCTGTTTAAAGAAACATTAGTCAAATTATGATTGCCTATTTTATTTAAACTGTGTTCATTCAATAATTTTTTCAAAAGCACTCCAAACCCTGCAATATGATTTTTCAAAACCAGCAGTATGGAGGTAACAGCTGGCCTGGCCAAGCTTCTTGCCCTAGTTGTAAGCCAGAGTCTGGGATGGATTACTAGAAGAAAAGTTGACCTACTTTGAATCTTTAGATAGGAGGAGTTTGTTAAAGCAAAAATGACCCTGAAGGATGGTATGGGTATAAAGAATATTTCATTCCAGTTTTTGCTTATTTTTCAGGCACTAGGGAAAATATAAACTATATTAGCCTCAAGGTATTAGCTTATCCTATGTAACAACTGTAAAGTTATTCCAAAATATATATTAAAACCAGCCACAGAATGAAATAACCCTTTTATTGTATCCTTTCCCTATTTTAGTAGCCTTTTTGGAGTTTTTCGGTTGTGAATATATATTGCTATAAGTAATTTTGTATTGTAAAATGAATATAACTATAGTGAGAAAAACATATCCCATTAACTCAAAAAATGTTTAAAGAAAAATATAGCAATGAAGATTTCTGACGATAGATTTTAAAATATTTGGTATACCATGAGCTCCTCCAGGGCATTGACTTTGCTTTTTATTTGTGTGCCTCTAATACTCTGTGAAAAGTCTTGGATATATTCAATGTTTGGTGAACACTTATTTCATTGAGTTAAACACTGGCTGAAAATCTTTTCAGGAGACATTTTATTTTCATTGTGACTCTAAGGCTGTCTTTATGAATATGCAGTTTATTCATAATATTGTACCATAAAGGTCACCGTGACAGGGCAGTGGAGAAAATATGCATATAGGAACTTGAATATGAGTTGATTCATTTCACAAAGGTAAACACCAAATGCTGCATAACTGCCTGCTTTTAATTAGCTTGTCAAAAGATTTTGACAAAGACCTCCAGTGGATTATTGAACAAACCTGGATGTAGATTACTTCTATTGAATCATTTATTGTCTTTCATAGCTTTTAATAGAATTGATCTAATCGTGCTCATTCTATTTTCTTATCAATTTTACACTCCTCTTTTGTTTGCATTTGTAAGTATAAGGTTTTGTAGAGATAATTTTGCCTTCTTCATGCTTGCTATATCTGCTCTCAGCTTCAAAACATACTTTAGATCTATTCTGATATTTCTATTTGGGTCTAGGTATGATGTTTCTAGTAATGTTTAAACTTTTAGTGTTTTCCTTTCATTTTTAATAAACGGTTTTTTAACACCCTCATTTTCTCCTTACATTTAATATTATAAATATATACAAATATGGTCTTTTTTTAAAAAAAGGATACTCAGAGAAATGATGTCTTTAGTATAATATTCAACTTCCCTGATCTTCTTTTTCATAAATTTTTTCCACCCCCGCTTTCCTCATCACAAATAAGAAGAAAATGTTTCTGAAATTAGCAAGTTATCTGTAGAATTAGATGATCTGATACAAATCAATTTTCATTTTCACAGTATTAAATGAATTAATTCACCAAAGTAGCTTACAAGATAATGAAAGCAAAAAGCAAGCAAAGAAATTGAATGACCTTTAACAAGCCTCAAATAGAATTAACTGTCAAAGTCCTAAAAAGATGTTCCCTTTGTTTATTTCTAGTAGCTTCATGTTTTAGCACAGCCACAGGATGATGGGAAGTTGCTAGGCGATTCTTATAACTTATACTTTATTTTTGGTAAATATTTCTTATTTCTAGTAAGGGCACACTGTATTTCTTATTTGAATGATTCCTTTCTCTAGAACCCCTGATAACCTTATATTTTTTGCTGAAAGACAAACTATTTTCATAGATATTGCCTTTACTTGGTATCATAAAAACTAGATGTTTAAGTCAAAGTTGGTAATGGCATGGGCTACAGGTGTTTTCCAAATGTTGCAAAAGTTAAGGGCATTTTTCTGATCAAAAGTCAGAGCAGACAAGCTGTTAAAGTGCGAAGTGAATCAAAAGCAATTGTTGAAATCAAGGTGAGGAGACTCAGATTTTTAGCAATCATATCAAGAGGCTGAGGAAAGACTAGAAAGTGATAGAAGCAGAAGTATTCAAGAGGCTGGGCAAGGTGGCTCATGCCTGTAATCCTCCCTAGCACTCTGGGGGGCTAAGGCAGGAGGATGGCTTGAGGTCAGGAGTTCGAGATCAGCCTTAGCAAGAGCAAAAACCTGTGTCTACTAAAAATAGAAAAATTAGCTGAGCGTGGTGGCATGTGCCTGTAGTCCCAGCTACTTGGGAGGCAGGAGAATCACTTGAGTCCAGGACTTTAAGGTTACTGTGAGCTAGGCTGACACCACAGCACTCTAGCCCAGGTGACAGAGTGAGACTTTGTCTCAAAAAAAAAAAAACAACAAAAAGGATTCAAAAGAAACCTAGATATTATGTGGTGAGAAAAATGAAGGCAGATTCTAACATCAAAGTATTAGTAATAATACACCTCCAGCACATTATAATAGATTGCATGTTATATACTATACGAATAGATACTTATAACTCTATAGGTCAATTTTATTCTGCATTTGGAAATTTATTTATCACCCTTAGCTGGTGCCTCATTTTCAGTTATAAACAAGTGAGACCAAAAACGAAAAAGAAAATAAATAAACCAGGATTTCACAAAACCATGTCAGTGTAAAATAATGCTCATAATTAAAATAATGCTCATAATACTCAAAATAATACTGTTGAGCTGGAAATATAAAAATGTAACAATATCCTATAAATACATACATCACCAAAAGAAGGGACTTAAGCCAATGTCTTGATCCCCATTCAGAAGACTGGTTAGATATTATGCATAAAAGTGGAAAAACTAATTGTTTTTCAGTATAAAATATTAGAACAAAAGCATAGAGAATTAAAAATGCATATAAAAATGCATAGACTGAGAAATTAGTTTTATCTTACCCTAATTGCTGTGCTTTGAATGTATCCCCCAAAGTTCATATGTTGAAAACATAATCTGTGCAATATGTTTTGAGAGACAGAGCCTAGTAAGAGGTGAGTAGCTCATGACAGCTCATGAATTGTGCTCTTTCCTCCTGAACTAACTTCTTTGCTTACAGGGTTAAAACAGCTTGATAACACTACCAAATTCTAAAAGCTGGTGGTTTTCTGTAAGAAGAATATGTTCTTTACCCTGAACTTTGACTTTTATATTAACATTTTGTCAAATTTAGTAAAATGTATTATTCAATATATTTTTCAATTCTGCAAGTTCTAACATTTATGTATCAGGATTACCTGCAATTAAAAATACACATATTATCAATAAATGCCTTATAATATGAAAATATTTGAGAGGAGAATGCACTGTCTAGAAAAATCTGAAATAAATCCATTCAAATTTTAGCACCCCTTATACTTCTAAAATTGTATCTTTTCTATCCAGGGCTGATTTTTAGAGATAGGAGAATGCATTGTGTAATTCTCAGGGCTGAGAGCAAATGGAATTTTTCTTTACTAAACTCAATAATTTTAGGAACAGGCGCTTAATCTGGATATTACATTTTTGTGTGAAGGTGCCTTTTCCCCATCTCATGCACTAGGCATTTAGTCCTAATGGATGTTATTTGCAGACACTGCCTATCCATAAATAACTGTTTCAATGAGGTCAGGACCCTTTGTGTTCAACTTGTAGTCAGTGTTCTAACTGAATGGCATCTGTGCTTATATCCTGCTTCAGGGGAAAATGCAAAAAAAAAAAACCCAAAAAACTCAACAATTCCACAAACCACATCTCCATTCTACACATCATTATTTGTGTCCAGAAAGTTTTGGTCAGAATGAAGCAAGGTAAATTGAAGATGACAAAATTTCCCATGTTTTCTAGTCAACAATCAAATGTGTTGTGCTCTGCTGTATATCTGTTTGCATCCATCCTACATATTTTATTTATTTTCTCATTTATTTCTAAATAACTACACCTACATTTAAATTTACACTTATCGAGCATGGAGCCTCTGGGCATGTTTAAAATACAAGAAAATCAGCATTCTTAGAAAAATGCTATAAAAATCACAATGGAGCCCAATTTTCTTTGTATAGCAAGGAAAGGAAGAAAAAAGCACCTGAGTCTGAAGAGATCAGCTAAAGCTTTAACCATTTTCAAGTAAAGTTGGGGCTTCCTGAAACTCCCTGTATTATAGAGGAGGAGAATAGCTGTGTGATAGAATAGTATGGAGAAAGACGTGGTTTAATAATAATACCAAATTTGTTAGCTCAGCACATAATGTCCCTATTATTATCATCATTTAATTATTACTGCTATTATTATAATTATGTTAATTGTTAAGCTGATTCATTAAAATCCCTATCTAGGCTAGTAATCTTCAAAGGAGTCATTAATATCTCATGAATTCACTTTTTATAGTAACTATGAACCAGTATTTCATAACAGAAACATAATAGAAAAAACGTCATAATTGACAAACCAAATGTAATAGAGTTTCTTGTTCAAAGGTGGCATACTATTCAAACTCATGTATAACTATGAATATTGGACTTCTGAATATTTTTAGGAAGACGAGAAGAATTTTTCCAGGTAAATGTATTGTAATGTGTAGTAGAATGGTATGGAGAAAAAACAATAATACCAAACCTAATGTAAAGACTAAAATAGTTTGACACACAGTAAATGTGCTATTATTATTACTAGTATTATTCTTAAGTGTTAGTATGGTTTATGAAAATCATTGAATAACTTAATAATTCTTGCAGCAACTATTCATATATCTTATAATTCATTACATATGATAATTTTTAAATAATCTTACCATAGTTGAATAAACAAAAAGAAAATTCAAGCTCACAAATGAATGAATATTGGGACCTCAGATGTTTTTCATAAAAAGGACATTTTACAAAGAGAATTTGCTTAGGTTAACTTATTATGATGTAAGTAGGAAAACTGAGAAGAAAATTAAGTATGAAAAGATTTGTCCCATGACTGTTTTCTTAAGCATGTAGTATTCAACTGAATTCTAATTGAAGGGGGGAAATGGCCACATTCACCCACAAAGGTTTTCCTTTATAACAAATATTAGATTTGTGTGGTTAATTGTTTCTTTATGAAAAATAAACCTTAGTCAACAAATGTTTAGAAAATTAAAAGAAACTAAATGTATCTTCTTCCTGACAAAGAAGTAAGAGAAAATTCAATAGGTTGGGAGACTTCTGGAACTCTTCTCCCCAGTGAAAAGTACTAACATTCTTAATAGATTTTATGTAATTTGTTCTTTTATAGTTCTCCTAGAAATGAATAATTAAATATTCACGCTGTTTGCATTACTTATGTCTTCATTTGAGTAACAATTGTCATGTATGATTTTCTTGATTTCTTTTCTGTAATTATATTTTCTCATATATGAGAAAAGTCCATAATAGAAGACAGAGAAACTTTCACTGTGGTTTAAATGCTTCCAATGTCAGAATCCAGTATTTCCAATGTCAGTTACCAGTATTTCAAACTTTTCCAGCTCCAATGTAAAAGAGCACCCTGGAAACCAATGAATAGAGAAAATTATAAAAGCCAAAAAAATGTTAGCAATGATTTAGAAAACAAAGTTTTATGCTAATAACAGTAGATCTTTATTTTTAATTACCCTTGGTAATTCTCTTTCCTTAACAGCAGGAAACTAGTTTTCAGTAATTAATATTGCTTTAAACTTCATCTGTAATTCCTTCTTAAGGAGTTCTTCCTAAAAATATCATATTCAAATCCCTAATCTAGGTGATTTTTGGATTTAATTCAGAGGAAACATTCAGAGCAAATAAGGAAACATGACATTAAAAAGGAAATAAAATATATGGGTGTATATATGTGTACATATTCCAATTCTGAATGTATGGCCCATTCCTTTCATTTTATTGGGGAACTCAACTGACTTCAAAGGAACTAGTATTTTATAAAGAAGTGATTTATAAGACAGGGATCCAAAAATATGTCTCATAACATACACATCTTCAATGCTGGTTTTGTCATTTCCAAGACCTAATGGTTTAAGAAGAGTACTTACAAGTAATGCAGTCTATGTTTGCTTAAAGTGTGATTCATGAATCAACAGCATGGTATAACCTAAGATGAAGAATCCCAGACCCTACCCCAAAACTACATAATCCAAACCTGCATTCCATCAAGATCCCAGGTGAACTGAGTGCACACCTTGGTGTTTCAACTAATTTAGTTGAAATGATAATACCAAAAGTAAAGGGTGGAAGAGTTAAGGTTGAGAAGCAGGAACACGTCATGGAAGGCCTTGTCTGGCATGCAAAATGCAAGTGAGAGAAACCCTGACTCAGTGGACCTTAACAATTGTTCATTGTTCAGAGTCAATCAAGGTGGCATACAGAGATAGTAACTTCAGGAAATGACTTAGGTTATCCTGCAATTGTGGTGGCTTCTTTCTCAAGGGAGTAGCACAATGGGTACAGCTGTTCTAGGCACTGTATCAAGATGCATCATATCTTACCATAAATCTTTCCTAAGAGTGAAGAAATTTTTCCAAGAACCCTTCAAAAGACATCCACAGTTTCTCATTTGCCACAACTAGCTCTCAGCCTATTTCTAAAACAATTAGTGGCTATGGAAAAAGAGATTACTATGATTGGTTTAGGTAATCAGCCTCAGGCCCAGAAACTTACCTTGGGATCTTCTTCCCCTGAGTCAAACCAGGGTAGCTCAAAAATTTAAAAAATAGGTGTTTTGTTGGGATAAAAGAAGGGAAAATAAAGGTGCTTGGCATGCTACTTCATCCGACAGCCAAAGTGGAAACATTGAAAGACTATTAAGCAGAACAATGACATGATTAAGTGTGTTTATAAAAATACTGTAGAATATACATATTGAGTACTAAACAGAGAAAATATTGTTAAGAAGCTGTAGTTCAAGTGAGAAAATCCTATGCGTTCAAACCAGGACAAGTGTGAAGATACAGAGGAGACAGACTTGAGGGACAAAATCTTTACTCTAGAAGAGTTCATAAGATTCTGGGCTACACAGATCAAATATTTCCTCAAGTGTAAGAATTATGCCTATTTTGTTTACTAGATTATACTGAATACCTGGCACAGTGAAAGATATAATCTAGGTGATCAACAAATATTTACTAAGGTAAGAAATAAACATGCATTCACCTGAAATCATTAATTCAGTTGGAGGAGAAGACTTGAGGATGAACTGACATGCTTATCGATCTGTGCAATGATGCTGTTCAGAATACGATTAAAAATTCAAGTCTTTACTATAGTACCGATACTGTGGAACAGAACACCAGAACATATTCTTACTAATTGTAACTTTCTACCCATTGACCAACTTCTCCCCATCCTCCCCAATCTCCTATCTTCCCCATTCTCTAGCAACTAATGTTATACTTTCTGCTTAATAGTAAAATGTTGTATATTGCCAAATAGCTAGAAGACAGACTTTTGGATGTTCTCACTTCAAATAAATGATCAATATATGATGTTGATGGGTATGATAACTACCCTGATTTGATCATTATACAACAAATATATGTATTGAAACATCAATTTGTACCCCCTAAATATTTATAATTATAATAGGTCAGCTGAAAAAAATCAGGTCTTCTGAGAGATATTTAAACTCAAAAAGGAATACATGCTTGGATAATGTCTAGCTCTTTCTTACTTATATTCTCTATTTTTTTCTTATTTTGTTTTTCTTTATCTTTTCTTTCTACTCTTATCTCTCCAACAGGCTTACTTTCCCACTCTACAGACTCAAGCATTACAGATAATTCAAGGTCATCTGAGGAAAATCATGCCCTCTAAATTTCATAATCCCAGATTTAATACTTTGTACACTTCTTCAAGATAACTATGTTATCTCCTATGAGGGTAAAATAATAAACTAGGAAAATTCTCAGAAATAAGATTCATTTTTGAATAATATTATAGGATAACCAGAGACCTTATTTTCCCACAACCCTTCATTTTTTACATTATGTTTCTTCTTCCTAGAATGTTCTTACTGCCTTTGTCTTTCTGTTTAATTTCTACTCATCCTTGATGTTTTCAAATAAGTGTGATTTTCAGAAAGTGAATTCACTTTTGAAATTTTAATTATGCATATTAACCCCATTTATTATGTAACCCCCAATTGTGCCAGGTGCTGGAATTTAAAAGATAATGAGATGTAATCTTTGTGGCTAAAAAGCTTATCATGTAGCTAACAAAGAATCTTAGTAGAAAGAATTTTAGTAGAAAGTACATGGATGAAAGCATAGATGTGCCTTAGATTTTATAAGAGCCAGATGGCTGCTAACCTAGAGTTTGGATGGAGAGCTAAATGAGGTCAAAGAAATCTGAAATAAGGTGTCCCAAATGGAGACTCAATTCTGAGATAGCAAGTGTGAGTAGAGACTATCAAGGAAAAGAGGATTGCAGGAGGAAATGCAAGAAGATGATAGAAACAGTGCATGTGCAGGGTAGGTGAATGAAGATTGGGGATAGACTATTGAACCTCAGGTGAATTCTTTTTTTTTGTATATAATAATACATATGAAGGGTGAGGCAGGTTATTGACAAAAGCTGAAGTGGAAAGTTAAGCATAGTCTAGTTCATGGAGAGCCTTGGATGCCAGGTCAGTTAGCATGGAACTTATCATGTAGGTTATGAGAAGGCTTTGTTTGATCTTCCTCCCTCCCCTCCTATCCCACCATGTTGATTTGCAGAACTTTCTGATCTTTTCCTGTAATACAAGATGTATAGCACTGTTAGAAAACTTATTTTTGTTTGTGTGCATTTTTTACATACTATGTGTGGATGTGTTGTCCTACCAATATCTGTCTATTTGTATAGTATAAAGCCTAAATATAACAGTTCTTTGAACATGTTTTTTGAGTCTATTAATAAGTGTACCACTATAAAATTATACTTTCTTATGTTTAATGTCTATTTGCCAATTCACCAGATTGTTAGACTCTTGTAAACAAGGCTTGTAATTTTTTTCTTATTGTATTAATTTATGATGCCTACTTAGGTAATTATATATATATATATATTTTATATATGTGTGTGGGATATATATCCCCCACATACATAAATGTATATATAACTCTCAATAAATTTGTAGCCTGAATTAAAGACAAATAGAGCAAGGGATGAATTCTGCTTTTCTAAAAGTTTTATTATACCAGGATAAAAGCTTTATTTCCAATATTTTATATACTTTTAATATAATTAGCTATATTCCTATCTCACTTAGGAAAAAAAAGGTGAACAAATACAATAACTGCGTGATTTCAACCTTCTCTATTAACATTTTTATATACTCTTTCAAGATCTTTCCCACAGTCTACAGGAATTAAGGTAAAAATAAATGACCACTATCATTTGCTTGAGTAGTTTTGATGTCATTTAATAACCCATCTGCATAGATTTCTGTTATAGAATCTATTGGCCTAATACATACATTAGGTTAACCTTCAAGTAGACTTGAGAGAAAGAGCCATTAAGCATGCATGGATGGTTAAAACAGGTATACAAGCAAAGTTTATAAACCAGCACGAATGAGAAACAACCCAACCTATTAAACAGACCTGTTCCACCATCCCATCCAGCTAGCAAACACTTAAATTATATTATGTATTTTAAAAGACTTTATTCAATGATTTTGCAGTACATTACACAAGCAATAGCCCTTTCAGATGATCTGAATGTTCCCGGAAAGTGTTAATTGACAGGAATCTATGGAGTTGGGAGTACAGTCTTGAATATTGCACAGACTAGTTCTTGACCTAGCAATATATAAACTAGAGCAGAGAAAAATAACATATTATCTTAAGAAACATATTAAGTTTGGGTGCAGAGGTCAAAATAGATTTTAAAATATCAAAAATGCACTGTGAAGTTATCTTACATTCTCCTTAAGCCTACATTTTACAAAAGTCACATTAGAAGTGTTATAGTGGAGTAAAAATGAGATTTTGGCAAAAGATAGTCTTTGGTTTGAATCCCTGTTCACCCATTTATTATTTGGATAACCTTGGGTAAATAACTTAACATCTTTATATCTTTTCTATTCCTCAAGTTGAGTTGATAATTCCTATCTTGCAGTATTATTATGGATATTAATAACAGTAAATAAAGGCTAAGAGAGAGACGAAGATAGATGCAGTGCCAAGAGTATGCATGCACTCAATGAAAAATTTATAATTATTGCCATATATATGAATTTACTGCCTTTGCTAATCTTTGATAGGATTGATTTCTTGCGCATGGACCATTAGCATATAACATTTATGGAGTCCCTTGTTCTTACTACAGCTCTCAACTAGCTGGGGTTCCTTGAGAAAGTCATTTAATTTCTTCATAACTTTGGTTTCTACGCTGGAAAGTTATAAGAAGAAAAATGAGAGGAAAATAATAGTTTGCTCAGAAGAATTTACCAGGTTGTTTAACTGCTCAATAATAATAATAGAACATACTTTCATGGCACTTATTATATATTAGGCACTGTTCTAAGCACTTTATATTTAGTTAATTAATTTAATCCTCAGAAAATCTCTATGAGGAATGTACTCTTACTATCCACATTTTAGATAAGTGGACACTGAGCTACGAAGCTAAGTAAACAGCCATGAACATACAGTTAGTAAGTGGTGGAACCAGTGTTCCAATTCAAGTCATCGGCGCCAAAGTTGATGCCTTAACCAATACACTGCAATGCCTTTCAAGTGTGCTTTGTTTTAATAAATAATTTTAAAGCACTACTCAGCTATAAAAAGGAATGAAATAATGTCTTTTGCAGCAACTTGGATGGAAATGGAGACCATTATCCTAAGTGAATTATCTCAGGAATGGAAAAACAAACTAATAACTAGGAACTAAACTATGGGCACACATAGGCAATACGTATTTGTGTGTTTTTTTAATGTAGATTACCAAACTGAGAATTATAATTTCTGTTAATAAGTTTATGTTTAAGGTTTTTAAATACATATTACATTTTGAGAGTCTTACTAGGACAATTGCAGTATTTTTTATCATGCATTCAATTTATTTGCCAAAATATGAAATATATAAGGTCAGATTGAATCTCAAAATAAACGCACAATTTCAGATTTATAGATACAAATTTAAATGTGATTTCCAATTAACTTGAGTTTTGAAAATTCTTCAAGGTATTGTTTTATAACCAATCGGGAATTCATTCATAGGATTGGCAAAGGTTTCATTTACAGGACAAATATATCTCAGAGGTCATTCTACATTTGCAAAATGATTATTTTTTAATATAATACTTAGACACCTAACCACAGTGCTTGTCTTATGAATGAAAGTAATAGCTTATTTACTGATAAACCATAAGACAATGACATCTTATTTTGCAATTTTATCTGTAAAACATTATATATCTCAGTGAACAACATTGCAACTGACATCTTGTAGGATAATCAAATAAAATAGTAAATTAAAATATAAAATATCTGTTTTAAAAACACCAAATCTTTAGAATGATGATATGGTAATAAAATGGGATTATGAAAAAATTGTAATAATTGCTTTTTTATCTGCCCAGCAACCCACACACCCTTCAGTTTTGCTCCTTCTCCTCTAAATATCCATATAGTTACAATAAGAGATAAGATACAATTAATCCAGAAAGGACATGTGACCTAACTAGGGCCAATGGTCCTTATCTCCTGAGCAATATTTTTTAGTTTTTGTTGAACTATATCTTCATCAGTACTAAATATTTAATGTTAATTTTTTGCCAATCCAGTATGTGTAAAATGGTATATCATTGTTCTTTTAATTTGCATCTTCCTGGTTGCTAAAGAGGTAAAGCCTCTATTAATGTACTTATAAATTTTTTTGTATTTCCTCTTCTGTTAGTATTTTTAAAAATATTTTTGGGCAGAAACATTATTGATTACAACTTCTTGAAATACTGTCTCTTGGTCTTTTTTAATATAAGTGTCTATATAGGTAGAGATACAGACATAATTTGTGTAGCTCCCTGGGCTCTGCCTATGTTTTACTACCATATTTTCCACTTCTTTTATATGTTCATATTATCCAAATGTGAACTTGTTAATAAATTGTTTTCGAAGATAGTCAGTACTTAGGCACAAAAGTTTAAGTTTATACTTAAGTAGTTATTTTGAAATCAGAGAGGATTACAGTCCTGTGAAATCTACCCCTAAGTCTGGCTATGTTCACATAACACCAAACTTGTAATTATCCTATATGTGTTAACACAATGAAAAATAGTCACAACTGTAACTGCAAATTTTTTGAACTGAGAAGCTGGCAAATTTGGAATTTTCCTTTACAGAAATGAGGAGATGTAGAGAAGACTTAATGAATTCATCAGGTGTTTATAGGGAACATAATATAATCGAAGAGTTATTTCTAGAGTCTTTTATTTAGAGGTCAAAATCCAACAACAGAGAATTAGAATGAGTGGCCATTAAGTAGGAGAGAATAAGTCAAATAAGATTAGAACTAAGGATCAGCCATTGAATTTGTCAATGTAAGTGCTATCTATGTACTTGGCAAGACCTGTTTTGTGGAGGAGTATGCTGAAGGTGACATAGATTTCGGAGAAATGGGAAGGTGAGTAGATTTCGGGGAAAATGGGAATAAGAAAAGGAGAGAGAGAACTAGTGTAGACATGTTTCTCAATGAGGTTTCTCTGAAGGAGGGAAGAGAAATGGGCCAGTAGCTGAAGCTGAAGTTTGGTTCAATGGAAAACAGTTTAAGATAGGAGCTTTGTCAGCATGCACCTTTGATAGAAATGAGTCACATGGGATTAGTGGCATTGGAGAGGGGAAAATTACAGAGGTAAAACTTGGAAAGTCAGAATGTTAATTTAATGAATATTTATCTAAAAATCTCAGCGGATCTTGGGAACAGATGATTTGGGAAAACAGGAAGAAAAAGGAAAATCCATTAACGTTTCTTTTTTGCAATATTGTGTATATTTCCAAATGATTTCTTCTGATGCTAAACAAATTATAATACATAGAACTTAACAAATTGAAAAATTAAAACAACAAAATGAATTAGGCTTTTAATCATTTTAAATTATTATATACATTCTTAATGGGATGATATTGTCCACATGAGGGTGAAAATTGGTTCTATAGGGGTAAAAAAAATCCAGATATTACAATGATTTGTGGATCTCTGAAGGACCATAAATAGTTATACAGTATATATGTGGTACTAAAATTTAATGGAAGTTGACAGTATTTAGAAAAAAAAAAATCTAAAAAGGCTCTGAGGTGGATGGTATGAAAAAAGTCTAAAATGTCTCTTTAGGGTAGGCAGTAATGAAAAATATTGATTGAGTAACAATAATAAGTTGTATTTCTGTTTTGAATTTACAGATGTATTTTACATGGTACAGCATATAAAAATATTAGTTAATATATTAATAAAAATGGTGAATAACCTAAACCTTAGTTTAAACTGTTAACTAAATATAACTTACTTTTGGTCTTAATCACTTAAAAAAAAAACACAGATGGCTTTGTAACATAGGGTATTTGCACTTGCAATGGTGAAATGAAGTCTTCAATCCATAGACTCAGCCCCTCTGGACCAGGGCAGACAGGACTACTATTCGGGAGAATCTAGATTTGGTCAGATTTCCAAGAGATATAAGACGGACCCAAGCCATATGCTCCTTTAGGCTTCTTCCTTCTCGTAACCCAGGCCATATTACTACAAGTAGACCCTTTCCTTTGTATATGTCCTGCTTCTGAAGATGAGTTGTAAGTTTGCTGAAGTCCAGTTTACTCCGTCATCTGCTTTCTGGAGACTAGGCCCAATGTTTTGAACTATCTCTACAAAAACCCAGTGTAATAATGTCTTGCTCTAAACAAATTGATGACCCAGAAACAATACAATGACATCCATCTGAATTCTCATGTCACTTAGGCCTAGAATGTTCTGCTCCCATGTTTTACTGACAGACTAGATTCCCTTAGAGTAAACACTAAAAAGCATTACATTAAACTATGCTACTGGCCCACCCAAATCTAGATTCCTACTCAAATTTCAATTGTTCCATAATGCAGAGTTCTCAGTATTCCTCAAATCCAGATCAGAATTCCCTGTGGCAGGACGTAAACAGATGAATAATGAGATGTTAGGAGTGTACACTACACATCTGTTTCTTTCGTCATTCTTATACATTTTGAATATTAGTCAGGCCATTAAAATAAACATGTTACTTGAATCTGAAAATAAAGAACTTGCAAACTCTGTTTTTCATAATTACCTTTCTGCTTATAATTTCACCATTGTCATCATTTTCTTAAAATTTTATCCTTATTTTTTTATGTTTTTACATAATTCTTCTTTTAATATACTCTGAAAAGGAGTTTTTCCTAAAATCAATCAGTTGTATATGTTTTAGTGAGATAAGAATACATATTTTGGACATCTCAGATCCATCATTTTGGGCTTGTTGAAAATAGATATCACATAGAAATAATTAAGAAATTGAATGAAAAGTTTTATTAAATATATAATGTAGTCCTGAGCATAAGAAATAGCCTGAAAATATATACAAGGGTGAGAAAAAGAAAGTACAACAAAGATAGCTCATTCTAAAAAAGTAAAAATACATGGAATAAATGGAAAGAATCAGAAGAATGTGTAGATAAGTGAACAACCGTGTGATTTACATTTTCCTAACAATAAAACTCTTTTATTTATATATTATATATTTTATATTTAATTTCTAATACTATCGGAGTGTAGCAATTATAGATTTGAAGTATATATTATAGTGATTCATTTCAATATTAAATAATGTCACTCAAGTTAAATTTATTTTCAATCTCACTTTATATTTTATCTTAGAAAAAA
This sequence comes from Cheirogaleus medius, assembly GCA_008086735.1. Classification (NCBI taxonomy): domain Eukaryota; kingdom Metazoa; phylum Chordata; class Mammalia; order Primates; family Cheirogaleidae; genus Cheirogaleus; species Cheirogaleus medius. The sequence continues at coordinate 49,225,477 of VBSM01000361.1, forward strand.
ATCTTTTACTTCAGAGTACAAAGGGGAAAGAAGTCCATGTTTCTGAATTTAAAATCTGCAGTAGTATTAAACCATGTAGAATATTAAAAAATGAGAAATTTGCCTGAATGTATAATTTTTCCATACCATATTCAGCTAAAATGAAGGCTATGTCAGGAGTAGAACATATTCTGCTTGCAATGATGAATAACTGGTGTTAACGGCAGCTACAGAGGCAGAGCCATTAGAGAGATGGATGAACGTATCAGTAAGTAGAGGCACACATATCAGCTAATGGGAAGGTCACAAAGCAAACATTAACAATCAAGAACATTAATACATTTTTGCACACCAATACTTTCTCAATAGTGACTTTTGACAGGTACAATCTGGCTTCCATACGTCTCTGGCTAAACTGCAGGGATAGTTTTATTTCAGTATACAAACATATCCACAGATTTGCCTTCAAGATGATAGAAACAACTAAGATAAAGTGTTCAGGGTTTTCCTTTTGCATTTTGTATATATTGGAACATGTCCCTTCCCTGAGTAGACAAATGAGAAGACTGGTTTATGAAGTATAGGCATACCTTGTTTTATTGCACTTTACTTTATTGTGCTATATAGATATTGTATATTTTTACAAATTGAAGGTTTGTGGCAACCCTACATCAAGAAAGACTATCAGTATCATTTTTCTAATAGCATGTGCTCACTTCACATCTCTGTCACATTTTGGCAATTCTTACAATACCTCAAACTTTTTATATTATTGTTATAACTGTTATGGTGATCTGTGATCAGTGATTTTTGATGTTACTATTTTAATTGTTTTGGGATACCATGATCCGAGCCCATATAAGATAATAAACTTAATAAATGCTGTGTGTGTTGACTCCTCCATTGATCAGCCTTTCCCCAATCTCTCTCCCTCTCTTTGGGCCTCCCTATTCCCTGAGACACAGCAATATTGAAATGAGGCCACTTAATAATCCCACAGTGAGCCAGGTAGGGTGGTGAGTCTATAGTTCCCACTACTTGGGAGGCTGAGGTAGGAGGATCATGTGAGCCCAGGAGTTCCAGTTCAGCCTGGACCACTTAGCAAGATCTCATCTCTTAAAAACAAAATATAACCCTTCAATGTCCTCTAAGTGTTCAATGAAAGTAGGAGTCACACATGACTCACTTTAAATCAAAAGCTAAAAATGAATAAACTTAGCGAGGAAGGCATGTCAAAAGTCAAGATAGGCCCAAACTAGACCTCTTGTACCAAATCATTAGCCAAATTGTGAATATAAAGAAAAAGTTTTTGAAGAAAGTTTAAAGTTCTACTCTAGTGAACACACGAATGATAAGAAAGTGAAGCAGTCTTATTACTGATATGGAGAAAGTTTTAGTGGTCTGGATAGAAGACCAAAGCAGCCACAACTTCCTATGAGCTCTAACCCAGAGCAAGACCCTAATTCTCTTCGATTTTATGTAGGCTGAGAGACAAGAGGGGTTTTCAAAAGAGAAGTTGGAAGCTAGCAGAGGTTGGTTCATGAAATTGAAGGAAAGAGGTCAAACTCCATAACATAAAAGTACAAGGTGAACCAGCAAATGCTGATATAGGAGCTATACCAAGCTACTCAGAAGAGCTAGCTAAGATCATTGATGAAGGTGACAGAGAGATTCTGGAGTTGGAATTATCACTGGAACAAGCCAGAAAAGGAGACACAGGGAGTGCTCACTCTCCTCTTAAAGCAAGCGTAAGTCTCAGACCCCTTACAGGGGAAGATTTCTGACCTTAAGCTATGACTAAAGCAAGTCAGGGAAGAAGGTACAGGGACTGCTGTCTCTCCTATTTAGGCTGGGGAAGGTTTATTCTTTATTTTTTGTGTAGACTCCAAGATAATGAGTCATTAGAAGACAGAACTACAGGGAGATGCTCATAAAATATGTGGCCAAACCCTTTTCATGGACAAATTGGAAGCTGGGTTGATTCTGTGGGCTACAGCTGCTTAGAGTACTGACAGGATTCAAAACTCTCCTTTGTTATTAGTGCTCGAATGAAATCCTCTGTCCCTGCTACTCCTCAAGCACAGTGATTTAAGAGACATGCCCTCCGGAAGAAACTGTAAAAGCTGGGCAGTGTATATTGATTTCTCCACTCATACTTTGGAAATAAACTGAGAATTGGGGTTTCCTTCTGGCTTGTAAGGTGCTGTACTCAGGATGGGGTTAGTGTATCTGTTTTTCCTACTCATTTTGATGTGTATATTTTCTCATTTGTTCAGGGTGTTTTTCAACTGAATTCTGACTTTCTCTTGGATAAAATTGATCTTTGTGCACATGTTTACTTAGTATGTCTGTCTGTGTAAAGAGGGATAGTCAAGAATCTCCTATTCTGCCTTGTTGCTCCTATTTTCCCTGACATTTTTAGAAACTCTCCAGTTTTCTTAGGCTTATCATCTGCATAGCATCCTTTCCCAACTTTCCAATATTATTCTATTAAATATTTGTGCCTTTGTATTTAAAGTGCATCTCAGGTAGAACATAGTCAGTTCTTTTTATCCAGTCTAAAAATTTTTGCCTAGTGATTGGAAAGGTCAATTTACATTTAATGTAAGTCAATCTTACTCTACTGTGTGTGCTCCACAACATCCACATTCCCATATTCCCCACGTTTTGTGGCTGGCATATCTTGGAATTTCCTTCATTAAATATATTTCTTTCTTATGTCCCAACATCTTAGCTGTTCTACTTCTGTGCAATGCTATTATTAGATAATAGCATAATAAAAGGTGTGATCATGGTCATTAAAGAGGCAAAAATGATGTTTCCCAGATTATGCTACCAAGTAGTGGGTGTACAATGACATATACATATATATATGCCAGTGTAATACAGAAACTTCTTTCATGTCTCTCCAAATCTAGTGAAAACTAAATCTTCTTAGTTGTCTATAAATCCAAAACCGCAAAATTCTCTTTTGGCCTCAGAGCAGTGTATCTTTCCCTATTTAACTATTATGTTACCATGTCTATGAGTATCTATCTCCTTGGGAGGCACTGGTTGGAAAGGTAGAGGCTTCATTTAGGAATGTTGAATGAAGAGCCTCAAGGGTAAGAGAGAGGGAGAAGAAAGTTGAATGAACATAGATGAAAAAAGATCAACATGTCATTTAGTAAACACCTGTTGACAGAGAAACATTGAAAAAATCTCCACACAGTGAAACATCAAGAATTTCGTTGCAAAGAGTGCAAAAAATATAAAATAAGTGACCACTGAGATAAGAAGCTCAGTGTGTTGGGGATAAAAGGTAAGAATGTAAGAGTTATAGATGGAGAATAGAGATCAAACCAAGAGCAATTTAAAAAGCTCTGGAGGGCAGCTCAGCAGGAAGAAATTGTTTCAGCTTGGACTCTTCCTGGGAGGTCAGCATACTAGTCATGGAGAAAGTCATCCAGCCAAGAAGTAAGGATATTGGATATTTCCTATGCAGTTAGTCAAATAGAAATTTTCTACATTTCTATTTAGGACTAAACAATCCTGAGCATAAAACTAAAACATAGAAGATGATTTTATTGAATATGTTATCATATTTGCTCTATAGTTTAATGTACTTCCATGATGAGATTATTGAAGAAGTCCTGTTCTGATTATTATTCTCTCTGCTAACACAGTGCTAATGGTTATACTTAATCATGCCAACATCTTCTGATGAACTTTTTATTTTTTTCTAAAGGTCAGTCACCTCTACGTAGAGCTGCTTGTTAAATTCTTATTTATTTGTAGCATACACATTAAGTATTGCACAAGGATATTAGCTTATTAATGGCTTATTTTTTAATGGAATATATTGACTTTGTTGTTTTTAAATTCAGTACTATTCAGGAGGAGGAGATGAAGAGTTCATTTTACAAAAATGAGTGGGACCAAAATAAACTCTGCAGAGACCCTAGTTTTGAACCCCTTATTCAGAAAATACTTTCACTGAAAAAAAAGTTAATATGCTTAAAGAAGAGAGAATAAAATTTAAAGGATAAATATGAACAGTAGCAACACTCACAAAGAAAAACAGCTTATTATTCTTTTAATTTTTAAAAATTTTTTGAAGGAAGGAATGAATTTCTAACTCTTAATGGAGAAGTTTGGATTCTTCTTGAAGATAATTGTAATAACGTTTTTTCTCCTTTCTGTATTTCCATAGTACCTATTTCAACCATCACTCTTGCTTATCACCCTAGGTCCATCTATGTCCCGTTGACCAATCACAATTAAATACATCTATATTTCTTGCCTACATCAATAAGGAATATTTGCTTTTCCTAATTTTTTGCCACAATCACAAGAAAGGCTCTGGCCCACAGTTCTGCTCTCTGTTTGCCTGCCCACCTTGCCTTGGTGCTTCCCTGTTTTGCCCTCTTCTGGCATGCTGACTTTCCCGTTTCAAAAAACTTGTGAGACTCGTAAATTTCTTCCTTCACGTCAGTCATTTCCGTGTCTTCATGTCTTGATGTTTTATCATACCTGATTAGAGCAAATCTCAAGTACACTTAAAACAGTAATAGTTATGAGGAGTAAATAAAGTTATTTTATTCTTATACATAATACTATATAAAATACCATATACATCATTAAATTTGCACATATGTACTTACAAATAATTTTACATAGTATAATGAAAACAAAAGGATAGATCTAACATTATCATTTTTATTTTACATTATTAAAATGGATGTGTAAGAAATCTCCTTTGTGGGTAGAAATAACAGGCAGCTATCCAAAATTTTAACCATCTCCTCAATGCTCTCTTCCATTAAGCTGATACTCTTAAAATTCTCGAGGAAACACCTCGTTCATCTAGCAAAAATGTCTTAAATTTTCTAAATACTTACTTCATCTACATCCATCTATATTTTTCTCATTTATGTAAGGTACACCTACAGTCTGGAGTTCCCCAATCTGCCCAAGACTAAATCCTCTTTTTCTAAATGCTTGATTTGTAGCTCCCATATATCTTTTAATATCTCTTTGTGTAAATGTTTAAAGATAAAAACAAATCACACCTCACATATATGCAAATATATGTCAAATATTATCCAACTTTTACAATTTTATGTGTAATGGATATAAAATAATTTTCATTATGCTTATAATTTGAATTTCACTAACTGTTAAGGAATCTGAGCATGTATATTTATGTTTTACCTTTTACGGAATGCTTGTTCATGATTTTTATCCATTACTTGTGTTTGTATTTTGTCTTTTTTTGTCCTCTTGATTTGTAGTTCTTCACTATGTATTTTGGATACTGTCCTTTTTCAGTTAAAAAATATGACAGATCATTTGTCCTGATTTCTAGCTTGCTTTCTACATTCGCTGATGAGAAGTTCTTAATTTGCATAAAAACACAAATATGTCATTTTAATGGTTTGAACTTTTTACATTTTATTTTAGAAGTTTTTCATATTCTGAATTCATAAAATTACTCTGAGTTTGTAAAAATATTTACCCTTTTTGCACATTTAAGTGTGAAATTCACTTGTATTTGATTTTTGGCATGGTTTAAAAAATAATTCATTATTTTGACTTTTGCATCAAAAGTAATAAATAATGATAGCACCTTTTAGAGATTAATTCATTCTTATAATACTACTCTTCATCAGCACCTTTGACACATAAAAGTTTCCAAATATATGTGGGTCTGTGCCTGAGGTTTATTGTTATGTTGATTCATATGTTAACTCCTTTACTAACATTTCACTATATTAATAAGTATACAGTTACCAATTTTTGTTATGCTATGAATATGTCCACTCTTCCTTATTCAAATTACTCAGGAGTTTCATGGATATTTGTAATCCACTGTTCTTTCACATACATTTTTTTTTATTTTAGTTTGTCAAGATTTTCAAAATTTCTTAGCCAGTTTTCCTAGCCTTGGACTTCTTGGAATGTCACTGTATTTACGAAGGTCATTTATATATTTTTATAAAGTTTTATAAATATCTCTATAAATAGCTATTACACATTTATCAGAATTAATCCTATATATTTTAAATTTTGTTGCTGTCCTACACATATTTTGAACCTTAATGTCCTAAATATTAATATTTGTGACTTGTATATTAGACTGATATGACAGTCATGATAAATCCTCTAATATTCTAATATTTCTAAATGAAATTCTGTGTTTTCTATGGAAATAATTTTATCATCTTTGTATAAAGACATTTATTATGGTCTAATTTTTATTCTTATTAGATGAATAGGATGTCTGATAAAATACAGAAAATGAAAATGTCTTTGCCTTATTCCTGATTTTCCAGTTAGTGCTTTTAACTTTTAAAAAGTTACATTTTATGTTTGCCATATTATTTTTTTAAGATTTATCCTTTATCAGGTTAGGCAGCTCCTCTTTCAAGTCTAATTGACTAAAACCTTAAAAAAATCAGGCATGAAATTTGAACTTATTCTCTGCCTCTATTGAGCTGTGGTTTTTTGTCAAATAACATGAAATTATATTGACAGATTTTCTAATATTCAAGCAAACTATATTCTTAGACTGAAATAAATTAGTCATAATATGTATTATCTTATTTATATATATTTCTTCATCTAGCTTATGTTATATTGTTAAGCATTTTTATATGTTTTTACGAGTCAGAATAATTTCTTAAATCCTTTCTTTTGACTCTTTTCACTCTTCGCAATGTTTGTGAGAATCATTTGTTTCTAAATGTATCATCAATTTGTCCTTTCATGCAGCTGCCTTACAAATGTAATCATTTATAAATACATGATATGGAAATTCAAGGATCCAAAACTAGTCAAGACAATCTTGAAACAATCTTGAAAAGAACAAAGTTGGAGGACTCACACTTCCAATTTCAAAACATACTACAAAACTACAAAGATCAAAACAATGTTTTAGCAGCACGAGGATAGACACAGAGACAAATAGAATAGAACTAAGTCCATAAATAAACCCATACACGTATGGCCAATTGATTTTTGGCAGTTTGACAATACCATTCAATGGGGAAAGAACAGGCTTTTCAAGTAATGGTGATGGAACTACTGGATATCCACATGTAAAACAATGAAGTTGGAACCTACTTTACACCATATATAAAAAAATTAACCCCAAATAGAACAACCTAATGGTGAGATCTAAAACCATAAAGTTTTAGAAGAAAACAGGGGTAAAGCATGAATTTGGCAATAGATTCTTAGATATACCATCAATGCATAAGCAACAAATGAAAAAAGAAAAGATAAATTGATAATAAAAATGATATACATAGATAAATTTCATTAAAATTAAAATTTATTCATCAAAGGATGTTATGAAGAAAGTGCAAAGACAACCTACAGAACAGCATAAAATATTTGAGAATCTTAATAGTATATATATAATATCATATGCAACTGAAATAAGATATCCAGAATTCTAAAAAAATTCCCATAACTCAGCAACAGCAACAATAAAAAACAAACAATGCACTTTTAAGATGTACAAAAGACTTGAATAGGCATTTTTTTCAAGGAAGATATGCAAATAATCAGCAATCACATGAAAAGCTGTTCATCATCCTTGGTCATTAGGGAAACAAAATCAAAATTACAACGATATACACCTTCACAGTCACTTGAAGGACAATAACTTAAAAAGTGGAAAATAGTAATTGTTGGAAAACATGTGGAGAAATTGGAACTCTTGTGTACATTGCTGGTGGAAATGTAAATTCATGCAGCCACTAAGGGAAAGAGTTTGGTGGTTCCTTAAAAAAATAAATATAGAATTATCACATTTTCTTTGGTGTGGTGGTTTATTCATTTTTCTTTTCTAGATAACTCATTATGATTCTACTTTACAGTGATCCAGGTTTGTACTGATGTTGCCATTTGTGCAGATGCTGTTTTAGCTTTTACCCTGCAACCAGACTGTCACAACCTGAACTTTGGACAACCAAGTATTAATATAATATTTCCCTCATACAAAGTGCCAGTTTCAGGATTCATCTATTTAAGTTTTGACCTTTGAGATTTTTCTCTAACTTTATAGGTATCACAGCTCTGGTATGTGTGATGTATTTTATATAACATTTTACATGTTTTGTACTAAGCTTTTTTTTTTTTTTTTTCAGAATCTCTAGACTGCCGGATCACCAGAGATGAGTCATATTGCCTTCCCGTTTACTTATACTTAACTGTTCATACCGAAAATGTTCCTTCCAGGATCATAATGATTTATATTGCAAAATACAATAGACAGCATTCTTTCCATCTCTTATTTGACCTTAATGTGATATCCGAAGTTTTCCTAATCTTTCCTCATCCTCAAGAGTTCCAGTCTTTTTTAAATTTCATTCCATTTGTCTGAATATTGACTCTTCCCCGTGCTTTTTTATCCATACCAGTGATTCTCAATTCTGTCCATAAATCATAATCACCTTGTAACATTTGAAAAATATATTTGTGAATATATGATATTAGGCCTATTAGGCCAGAATATTTGATATTATATCCAGCACATCTTTATTTATATTTTTAATCTTTAAATTGATTTTTATAAGTAGATCTACTATTATACATCTTTTCAGTTTGATACACTTATTCCTAGATAATATTTAACTGCATATTTATTTCAACTTCAGTAAATGAAATGTTGAAGTAATAAACTTTCACCAACTATTATGCCTCCTGTATTGCCTGTCTCAGTCAGTAGCAATACTACTCATTCTGTTATCTGTGCCAATATTTGGGAGTTTCATATACTTCTCATCCTTATTTATTAAATGTACTTTATGACCATCATTGGACAGCATAAAGCAATGAGTCATTTTCTTAATACAGGAATTTAATAATTCATGGAATTTAATAATTAGTCATAAAACAGATCATGAGTTTAAAGCTACCAAATTAAAATGACATAGTATGTCAGGAAAGCCAGTATAAAACTAGTAGTCTATGTCCAGAGGTAGACAAAGTTTACTGGAAATAGAATTGGGTAACTCTGAGCTATTGAGAAAAAGCATCACCAATGTACAAAATTTTTTGTGTGGTTGTGTTCAGGATTATGATCTGACAATTTGACAGTATGGTTAAGGAGAGGTAAGTACTTCCTATTCAAAACCCCATCATTTTCTATAATACTTTACTTTTTATTTCTAACTTTGAGGTTATGTTTTCACCACCGTTATGCTTTCTAATTTACAGATTCAAGGATACCAAATCCTTGAGCAGGAGGTAGTATATCAAGAGATAAGACAGACATTTAATAAAGATTAATAATCTCCACAATGGGCCACTTTGTAGATTGGAAGGTTTCTACTACAGAATGGGGTTTTGTTGAATCAGATTTAGCAGAAAGTAATAAAATGTGTCTGTAGATTCTTACTCTGCAGATAAAGATAAAGAGACTAGGTAATGAAGGCTATTGAATTTATGATATCTTATCCTATTTTCAGTAATCCAGGTCCTTGTCTTTGAGCACCTAACATAGAGGGATGTCTCTCCCTTGAAGAGCAATGGTCAGCCTCTTCTAGCCAACCTCATGGGATCTTGGTGCATCTGTGGATATCACATGGATTCCCCAGTTATTCCACCTGCTTGGGATTTGACAAGTCTTAGGGATCAGAGATTCATGAGAGAGTAACTGTAAAGAAAATAGGAGCTGGGTGTGGTGCCTCGTGCCTATAAACCCAGGTACCTGGGAAGCTGAGGTGAGAGGATTCCTTGAAGCTAGGAGTTTGAGACAAGCCTGGGCAACAGAGTGAGACTTCATTTCTACAGAACAATTTTTAGATTAGCCTATCATGGTGGTGCATGCCTGTAGTCCTAACTACTAGGGAGGCTAGGGCAGGAAGATGCTTCAGTTTAGGAGTTTGAGGCTGCAGCAAGCTATGATATCTTGCCACTGCACTCCAGCCTGGGCAACAGAGTGAGACCCCATCACAAAATAAAAATAGAAAAGATACTTCCTAAACTGTAGCTTTTGTATTAAGTCATATATTTTTAGCTCAGTTCACCAGAGTGACATTTCTAGTACAAGCCAGGTTAATAATAAAAAAAAACCACCTTTTATTTAATTTTCCATTATCCCTTGTGTATTTCCATCCAAGAATATATAGGGGTAAGTTGGTGATTCTGCCAAGTCAAGATTAGGATTCTTCTGTTTCTCTGTATACTCCTGTCAAGAATCCTATGCATTTCTCTAATGATTAGAGATGTTGAGCATTGTTTTATATGTTTGCTGGCCATTATGCTGTCTTCTTTGGAAAAGTTTCTGTTCATTTCCATTGCTCATTTCTTGATGAGGTTGTTTGATTTTTTTCTTGTTAATTCTTTTGAGTTCTAGATAGATTCTTGTTATCAGACCTTTATCAGAAGTGTAGAGAGTAAATATTTTCTCCCATTCTGTAGGTTGTCTATTTGCACTAATGATAGTTTCCTTGGCTGTTCAGAAGCTTTTTAATTTGATCAGATCCCATTTGTTTATTTTTGTTGCTACGGTGATTGCTTTGGGGATCTTCCTTGAGAATTCTTTGCCTAGGCCAATGTCTGAAAGGATCTTCCCAACATCTTCTTCTAGGATTCTTAAGGTTTCATGCCTTAGGTTTAAGTCTGTTATCCATCTGAGTGGATTTTTGTGAGAGGTGAGAGGTAGGGATCCAGATTCATTCTTCTGCATGTAGATATCCAGTTTTCCCAGTACCATTTATTGAAAAGAGATTCTTTTTTCCAATGTATATTTTTATCTGCTTTATCAAGATTAGGTTACCATATTCAGATGGTTTCATTTCTGGAATCTCAGTCCTGTTCCAAAGATCGATGCCTCTGTTCTTGTGCCAATACCAGGCTGATTTAATTCTTATTGCTTTATAGTACAGCTCGAAGTCAGGAAGACTGATTGAGCTTAAGCCCATTATCCAAAGTGAGGTGACACAGGATCAGAAGAATGG
>VBSM01000361.1:49236507-49257989 GCA_008086735.1 Cheirogaleus medius
TCTAACCCTTGCTAGGGAGAGGCAAAGGTATAAAATGCAACCAAAATGTTTGTATCTTCATATTTTCTTTAAATAAAATAAAAAATAATAATATATATAAAAAAAGAATCCTATGCAGTGGCACCCCAGTTTCTCTATGTAATATCTAAGACATATAATCACTTGCACTAGTGACCAACAAAGACATAAGATTTGAGATGAGAGAAGTCTAGAATGACCTCAATGTGTCAGATATGAAAGGCAGGGTTAATGGTTGTGCCAGCTAAGGGCAAGATTTCAGAAGAGCATATGACCTTGAGAAACTGAGAAGAGACTACTTTATGGTGTAGGTTTGGCATCTCTATACAAAACTGTAAATGTACATTTACCATTATTAACAATGCATATTCACTACCAGTTTCAGTGTTGCTATATGATATTTAATCCTTGCTTTTAGGGACAAAAACAAAATTATTCTCTTCATTTTACAATTTGTTGTGCAGGATAGTTTTAAGAACATTATATATGACTTCTGTCACAGCTGAGTATCAATTTAGTTCATCATCACAGTCGGAGTATTAGAGTTTATGTACAGTAGACACAACTGATCTTCTGAGAATGATAACAGGAGGACAGATAGAAACAGATAGAAATTGGATATACTGAAAGGTAAAGATTGAAATGAATTTTATTGTGACTTAAAAAAATTCAATTCAAAACAAATGGTGTTCCAGCTAATTGGAAATTCCTTACTATTATTAGTTTTCTCAATTTCAAATGGATTACTGTGCTGCCAGCTTAAAAGATTCTAATAAAACTCATAATGAATATAGATCCTGATATAAACTAAAGAAAAAGCTCATTTTAAATCGTGCATTTCTTGCATTTGATTTTGCTCATATATTTTAAAGATTGCAAGTGCTAACCCTGTTAGGTTGTTATTAGCATTTCAATTAATGATTTTCCATTAATAAAAAGCAAATAGCCTCATTCTCATGTTATTTGTAAAACAAACACTAAAAATAAAAGATATCTGATCCAAATATTTCCGAGCTAAATTTAAGTACATGTCAATGAAATGTTGGCAAAAGCTTCTTCTAAATTTCTGGCACAAAGTGCACCCAAATTGTCATCTGTAAACCACAGCTTGTGAGCATTTAAGAATCCACAATCTAATCTGCTGAAAAATTTCTTCTATTTATGTGCAATGGCTTCCTGTACAATTAAAATATAGTTAATTATTCCTTTCCTACTCTCTGATCTTCTACATCCTTTCCCCTTCTGCATAAAATAATAATCTCATTTTAATTTTAAAAATAATTTTTAAATGCCTGAAATAGTTTTGGTTTTACAGAAAAATTTCAAAGATAATACAGAGAATTACCATATACTTCACATCCCAATTCTATTATAAACATTTAACACTAGCGTGGGATACCTGTCGCAATTAATGAAACAGTATCCATAAATTATTGTTACATAAAGCCCATACATTATTCAGATTTCCTTAGTTTTACCCAATGTTCCTCTTCCGTCCCAGGATCCTATCTAGAATACCATGTTACATACAGTCATCTCAGGTTTCTCTTGAATGTGACTGTTAATCACTTTTCTTGTTTTTGATGACCTTGAAAATTTTGCAGAGAACTGGTCAGGTATTTTGCAGAATATTCCTTAATTAGCAATTATCTGATATTTTTCTCATGAATAGAATGGATTATGTGCTTGGGGAATGAAGAGTATAGAGGTAAAGTGTCACTTTCATCACATCATGTCAAGGGTGCGTACTTTCAAAGTAATTTATTACCATTGATGTTGACTTTGAACAGCTAGCTTAGTTAGTGTTTCTCAAGTTTCTTCACTGTAAAATTACTCTTAGCTCCCTCAACCCCTGTCCACACAATATTCTTTGGAAGGAAGTTGTTATGCACTGCCATCCTAAGGAGTAGAGTTACTCCTCCTCCTTGAGTGAGGAGTATCTACATAAATTATTTGGAATTCTTCTGCATGGAAAATTGATGTACTCTACTACATTTATTTATTTAATCAATCATTTATTTACATCACTTTGTATAGCAGATATTTATTTTATAACATGAGCATAATACAGTGCTGCTATATATACTGTGTTGTTCCAGTTGTTTAAGTTTAGGCCACTGGGGGCTCTTTCATCTGGCTTCTGAGTCCTTTTGACATACACCCATCATTGTTTGTTTTGTTTTGCTTTTTCAGTATTTTAAATCATATCCTTAATTTTGGCACTACAAGATGCTTCAAGATTCTCTTGCATATTTCTTGGCACAGTCCTAGAATCAACTATTTCTTCAAGGAGCCATGGTTTCATTTATTGGAAGACACTATTAGAAATCAAGATTTAGGTGCTAGTAGGCTCATTGCTACTAGTAAAGTTTTTATAGAAATAAGAGCCATAAATAATTAATTTTTCGACGTGTATCTAAGTCTGTAGGTATATAAAACATCGGTGATACATTGTTTCTTCATTGCCTTATTCAATTCAAGTTATATACAAAGGCCCTATGTCAATACAAATACTTTTAAGTGGAGTTACAGTCTGTTTCTTTGACTGTGACAAACAAGCTATATTTTACTATGACATTGGAACAGTAATTGGAAGGAAAGCAACAGATGGAGAGAAGGTGTCTTGAGAAATAACACTGAAATTTGTATTAGTTTTTATTAGATTTCTATTGCTGTATAAAAAGTTACTATCAATTTAGTAGCTATAAAATCATTCATTTATTATCGTATAGTATCTCTTGATCAGAAATGCAGTCATAACTGAACTGGTTCTCTGTTCAGAATCACACAATACTAACACAAGGGTATTGGCCAGGCTGTGTTCTCGTGTGGGATTTAAGATTTTCTTTCTAAGTGCATCACAAAATTCAGTTCTCTGCATGTATAGACTGAGGACCCATCCTATTGCCAGCTGTCATCCAGGTGCCATTCTAAACTTCTAGAGGCCACTTGCATTCCCTGTCATATGATCTCCACTGATTTCAAAGTTATCAAAGGATAATCACCCTTATGTTGACTCCCTCTCAGGCTTTAAATCCCTTTTTTCAGGAGGAACTCAATTGTCTTAGCTTTCACCGGATTGGATTCTGACCACTGAGGCTCATCTTTCTCTCTTACAGTCTCCTGTGCCTTATCAAAAACTCCAGTCATGAGAGTGAAACCTACTACATTTGCAAGTCTTTGGGACAGAGTGCGTAGACTGGGGGCAGTAATCTTGGAGACCGCCTTAAGAATTTTGCCTACCACAGATCTGTATCTTGAAAATTTTGTAGAACATTACTCAGGTGCAGATGGAGAAAGCAGGCATGAGGCAGAAAAGAGACATAAGCAATAGTAAGACATGTAGGGTGAAAATATAAGCAATTCAGGATTGATAGGGTAGGGGACTTTCCATCAGGACTTTGGGAGATGAGACCATAGACATAATTCAGCCTGAATTATGGAGAACCTTCCTTCAGCTAAGCAGTTTGAAATTTTTCAGTAGTTAGTGGAGCATGTTAATCAAGGGAGTATAACAAGGTAAAATTTGTTATACTGATAAAACACCAAGGCAATAGCAGAAGTGATAATTCAATATGATAAAAAGCTGGAGTCAGAATCAAAAAATAGGTCCAAGCAAGAGTTGATAAAGCCCTAAAATAGGAAAATGGTGGTAAGAAAGAAGAGGCTTGTGTAATTAACCTTGAACATTGGGTAAGGGTTTCATAATGCCTTCAGGTGTATAGGGTATGCAAAGATTGTCCAGGGAGTGGCATGGTCAAAAACACAGGAGAAAAAAGCTTGGGATCTGTTAGGAGAATGTAGAGTTACTGATTATGAAGTACAGGATATACGTGAAAGGTTCTAGGAAATAAGGCTAGGAAGATGGGACCAATCATTCATTAAAGTATCTTGAATGGAAGCATGGAAAAAGTAATTCAAGGAGAAACCATAAGAAACTGGAATATCAAACACTAGAAAGTAAAAAGAAATACCTCACTAATTAAACAGTGGAAAAGTTCATTTAACTTGGGCATTGAATGGACAAGATTTAAGTGTTTAATATTCCACTTAGTAAGTAGTCTTGTTAAAATTATTTAAGAATAGTTCATATCATGCAACAGTTCATATCATAGGGTTTTGTGTATGCTTGCTTTAATTCTGGCAAGGAATAACATGAAATAGGAACTATTTTATTTTTGGAACTTACTATACCATCCCTGGTCCATTCATGCCCAACCTGGGACAAATCGAATGGCTTGTGACAGACAAAGAAGAGCTAAATAAACAAGGAATGCTAAATGTAAAAAGTAACATAGTGGGGGAGAAGACACTCCATCATCTCTTCTTTTTCTGTTCTCTTGACTTTGCAGCCAGCTAGGGATTATGCCAACAGGTGCAAGAAAGACTGTTCGCTATGTTTAAATGACAGGTTTCTATTTAACATCCATCATTTCAAACCTGAAACAAACTTTGTTATTTATTAGAATGGAATATGCATTCATATAGGAAATGCATTTCTATTTTTCTTCTGGAACTACGATTTCTGTAAGTGCACACCATCTTTAAATTATACACAGAGTACAGGGATGATTACACATTGCATTGTCATTGGGAATTAGCTTTCTGTACACAGAGTAGAAAGAGAAGTGGTCATATGGCAACTATCCATTTTATTTGATCAGTCTAGAAAATTTGATTTTCTTTGTTTTGACATTGTTTGGCTATCTAGATGGATCTATTTATTTGATAGTAGTCAAATTTCTATGTCACTTTATATTTAGATTTAGCTTGAGCCAAGGAAATGTTTTTATCCTCCTTACTTCTAAGATATCAGCTTAAGAATCTGGGTAAAGAGAGAAATGCAATTGAAAGGCCCAGCAAGGTAAACAGTGAACAAAAAAGTTGTATGGATATTTTAAAGTTGATTTTTAGTACATATCAACAAGGTGAAAAAGGAAAGAAAAATAACTGCCAAAGATACACAGTATAGGACAGTCAGTGAAGTTCCACGACCGGCATAAGTACCAGGACTGTATAAAAGAAGATAATTATTTAATCAGTGCATAACTCTTTTATGAGTACACTACCTAATCCACCCACCCAAGAATGAGAGATAGTACACAAGCAAATCTCCTCCTTTTCTAGCTTGTTCTATATTACCTTTGTTCTTTTTTAATAAAGTGCTGTATGTAAAGTAGTATCTTGTTTAAAATTTTGATATATTAAGGAAATGGAGTATAGGTAAAGGGAACAATATGAAATTAAGCCATAATCTTATCTTCAAGATTAAAGACCATGTTTAACTTTTTTTTTTTTATATTTTTCAGTTCACAAAGTAACTGCTTCACAAGCTTAATTTTACTTGGTCATAATAATGGAAATAAAGAGAATATACACAAAAACAATGATTACTTTTTGGATGAGAATTTTGTAAGATTTGGGAATGAAATCTTGATGATTCTTCTGCCTTTCAGAATAGGTACATATACAATTGAGCATTTGTTCCATAGTTTGATCATCAAGTTTCCAGAACTCTCTATTAACTTCACAATGTAATTTGTCCCTAGGTAGTAGCAGTACGTGGTAGACTTTTCTTGGAGTTCCACTCACATGTGCCACCTTCACTCTGTCTCCTCTCTGGTAGTCCTTCTAAGTCTCCTAAGATAGCATAGAGGAAGTTAAAAAAGACTCAATTCTAAATTCTTAGCCTGGATTTTTCATGACTTTGCTTTTGGCCAATAAACATATTCTCTATTTCATAAATCTCACTCTTACAAAGTAAGAGGCTTGCCTTTCAAGATTCTTGTCTGTGTCATCATTTAAAAATTCTCTCAGATGGATAGAAGGTAGGATAAAATGAAGACAAACTGGCCACTCTTAATCTTCCTTGACTAAATGGATGTCTTGGCCTGAACAGGGGGAGGGTCACATACAAGAAAAGACCAAAAACAAAAACAGATAAATATTTCATGATATTATCCCACTGTAATAATTTTACATATGAGGAAAATAAGGTTCATAGTGACTTAGAGACTTGCATGTGATTATCAAGGCAGAAAATGGAAGGAATAGTTTAAGAAACTCTTGGTCAAATCTCATGGAAGAATATTTTGGTGTAATAATCTAATTTATCTCATAGAGAAATTCACTTGATAGGAGAAATATAGAATCTGTGCTCCTCTTTTGTTGTGAAGAGCAAGTGGCATTTTGAGAGAGGGGCAAGGAAGTTGGATAAACCAATTTTCATATACAATGGCATGCATTCATATACCAGAAACTGTAATTAATTTAATTATAGGGTACATTTTGGGTAGGAAGAGGAAAGGAAAATAATTGGTAAACGTTGTAGAAGATGAGGCTTGCACGTAGGTCATAAACAATCTTATATAGCACTCGTTGCAAAGTCAAAAGATTTATGTTTCCAAGATACAGACAAAACATGATTAAATCTGTGATTGGGAAAGATAATTATTGATGGTACAGTGTTAAAATAGAACTTCTTGGCAGGAAGAGCAGTTTGGAAGTAATAGGAGAATTCTAAGAAGGAGATTATGGTTTATACCTGAAATAATTCAAGGACAAGTGGTATTATGAAAAAAAAAAACAGGTCAAGATATATTTAGTAGGAAGAACCAATAGGGCGTAATGACTGATGGTAGGAGACACTGTGTGTGAAAATATTTGATACTTGGCACATAAAGCTATCCAACAAATGTCCAGTTTCTCCTTTCTTGCAACCCATGTTAGATTGCCTTTAACATGGATATTACTCAGACCTGTCTGCCATGGAAGTTATGTCAATATAACTCCTAAAGCAACTGGACTACGGTATGAAGATCTCTCTTCGTATATAATGAAAAAGTCAGGAAAAGGAAAGAGATCATGTTTATATACATGTTTGCCTATATGAGCACATGTTTAGAAACATATAAATTTATACATTGACAAATATGGGTGTTAGATTACTCTAATGTGGATGTCATATCTGCATATTTAGAATGTCAAAAACTATGGTATCAAACTAGTGTGCAATTGACATTTGTGAAATAAAAGAATGTTTTGAAAAGTCTTGGTGTTTTTTGTGGTTCTATATTTTGCAAGTTTAAAGCAGTAGGATTTACCCTAGTAAATTCTAATAATATCCACCAAGCAAAATCAATCAAGATTCTCCGTTAGTTCCCACCCCCACTCTGCACTTTGTGCATTTGTTTTTTCATCTAGATACATAACAGGCCCAAAAGATTAAGTTGGTTTAGTAGTATCAATAAGCTGAAAACAATTTAAAGAAAAAAAGGAAATAGAAAGTAATAAAGGAAAGGAAAATTACTCCATTCAAAATTAAAAATAAACCACAAATCTCTCACATCCCTCATGTGCAGTGTCTACTCCTAGTGTGCCTTCAAATGCCCTCTGCCTCTCTGTAAAGACTGTTGTTATTCCCCTCTCACTTGAATTCTTGCTCTCCACTCATAATATTAATGCAATTGGGAAATCCTATTTATCTCACCTTAATAAAAATATATCTCATAATGGCAGGGAAAGCACTCCTCAGAAAGTTAAACACTGCTTTCTAGTCAGGGAATTGTAATTAATTATATTGAGAAACTTGACTACATTACTCCTAATATTAAGCTATTTGGATAGTACCAAATCCACTGCATGCTAAGTATAGGAGGCCCATTTATTCTGTTGCTCTAATCACCCCTATTTTCAGTACAGACTATGTTTACTGATAAGTTACCTTAAGGAATTACATAGAGATATTTAGGATGAGAGCTTGAGTCCTGAGAAAGCTAAATCAAAATATAAATAGAGTTTTAAGGGTCAAAAAACTCATATCATATAATATTATGTAATAAATATTCCTCATTAAGTTAGTAAAACAAAATAATAAATAATGTGTTAGGATTAAATAAAAGTTTGTATTTCAAAGCCATGGTTCTTATCCTTGACATTTCATCAAAATCACTTATGAAATATTTAAAAATATAGATTATTGGTGTCACCTTATCCCAACCATTTCTAGAGATTACATGTAAGTACAGGCAGGAGTCCTGATATTATAATTTATGATTTCCTAGATCACACTTAGTCATACACAACTTTGAACACTACTATTTTTAAAAAGTAGATTTTTATATATGTACATATATTTTTATTTCAGAATATTACAGAGGTACAAATGTTTACGTGATATATGTTGTCTTTGCCTGCCCCTGCCGAGTCAGAGCTACAAGCCTGCCCATCACACAGACAGTGCACACCGTACCCATTAGGTGTGTATATACCCATCCCCTCCTACCCCTTCCCACCTACCCAACACCAGATGAATCTTGCTACTATACATGCACATAAGTGTTGATAAGTTAACATCAATTTGATGGTAAGTACATGTAGTGCTTGTTTTTCCATTTTTGTGATACTTCACTTAGTAGAATGAGTTCCAGCTCCACCCAGGATAATACAAGAGGTGCTAAATCACCATTGTTTTTTGTGGCTAAGTAGTACTCCATGGTATGCATATACCACATTTTATTAATCCACTCATGTATTGATGGGCACTTGGGTTGGTTCCACATCTTTGCAATTGTGAATTGTGCTGCTACAAACATTCTAGTGCAGATGCCTTTTTTGTAGAATGTCTTTTTTCCCTTTGGGTAGATGATCAGTTAATGGGATTGCCGGATCAAATGATAATTCTACTTTTAGCTCTTTGAGGAATCTCCATATTACTTTCCACAGAGGTTGTACCAGTTTGCAGTCCCACCAGCAGTGTATGAGTGTTCCTATCTCTCCATATCCACACCACCATTTATTGTTTTGGGACTTTTTGATAAAAGCCATTCTCTCTAGAGTTAAGTAATATCTCCTTGTTGTTTTGATTTACCTTTCCCTGATGATTAGGGATGTTGAGCATTTTTTCATTTGTTTGTTGACCATTAGTCTATCTTCTTTTGAAAAGTTTCTGCTCACGTCCTTTGCCTGCTTTTTAATGGGGTTGATTTTTTTCTCACTGATTTTCCTGAGGTCTATATAGATTCTAGTTTTCAGCTGCCCTTTATGGGATGTGTAGCATTTGAATTTTCTATTCTGTAGGTTGTCTATTCACTCTAGTGATAGTTTCTTTGGCTGTGCAGAAGCTTTTTAATTTGATCAAGTTCCATTTATTTATTTTTGTTGTTGCTGTGATTGTCTTTGGGGTCTTCTTCATAAATTCTTTCCCTAGGCTGATCTTTATAAGAGTTTTTCCAACATTTTCTTTTAGAATTCTTATAGTTCCATGCCTTAGGTTTAAGTCTGTTATCCACTGTGAGTTGATTTTTGTAATAGGTGAGAGGTATGGATCCTGTTTCAGTCTTCTACATGTGACTATCCAATTTTCCCAGCACCATTTATTGAATAAGAATTCTTTTTCCCAGTGTATGTTTTGTCTGCTTTGTCAAAGATCAGATGGCTATATGAGGATGGTTTTATTCTCATTTTTGTTCCATTGGTCTCTGTTCTTGTGCCAGTCCATGCTGTTTTGGTTGCTATAGCCTTGTAGTATAGTTTGAAGTCTGGTAAATTGATGCCTTCCAATTTGTTCTTTTTGTTTAATGTTGCTTTTGCTATATGGGGTGTTCTCTGGTTCCATATGAAGTGTAGAATTATTTTTTCTAGATCTGAGAAAAATGATGTTGGTATTTTAATAGGGATTGTATTGACTCCGTAGATTACTTAGGGTAGTACAGACATTCTGCTATGCAGACTAAAGATTGTTAACATTATCTTCCCCATCATTAGAATGGTTGGGGAATTCGAAAATTATTAATAACCAGTGGTGTTCCAACTCAATTAAAGTTGATACTAATATCCAATGTCATTCCAATTCCAGTAAGAATCTCTGGGAATGGAACCCACACAGTGGTATTTTCAAGCTCCTGGTATACAACTTTGTTAAACTAAGTAGAAAGACGGCCTCCAATATGTAGATATTTGAATGTTTTTTATTGAATTACCTAAATTTGAAGTACTTTGCTTAATAATCATCTTTGAACTAACCTTAAAGTTTACTAATATAATGTGTAATATGACAACTTAAAATATTTGAGGTGTAGATACATTGTGTTTAGTATTTGTTGTTCTGGACAGTTCACTTGATCTCCAACTATCCCGACATTTATGGCTAAATGATTTTTAAAGTTTTTGCTTTTAAGACTGAATGTATCATCTACTTAGGTTCCCTTGTCACCAGCAAAAGCCTATATCAGTTTTAATGTGAAGACTTTAAAGTCAGTGTCTCAAATTAATTTTAATTTACTTTAAATAAAATTCCATATTTACTATGATCTAGGAAAATGTGAATTTGAGTGATGATGTGATGTTAAAGTATTCCCTGGCATATTATGTAATTTTTATGAGAAACAGATGATAAAAATCGTAACTTTTTTTTTAATAGTGGTAAGATAATATCTATTAGCTGAACAGGGATAACTCTATGCTTATCCTTCAGCTGAACAGAGGTAACTCCAGACTTATTCTTATCCTGTCCAAAAGTCTAGCTTTTGGACAGGATAAGAATGAGCAGTATCATTAATAATTTATAATGCTCTGTTTAAAGTTAGAAACTTCAATGGAAGCAATCCATGGTCAGTTTGTTTAGTGATGGCTTACATCTGATGTACTTGGTTAAACAGCCTGGCTTCTTTACATGATCAGTGTGGCACAGTTGGCTCTAGTGGAAATTGTTGCCCCAACTGTCCTGAAACCAAGACCCTTTGAAAACATATTGGCAGTTCATGTTGCAGACAGGAAGCATGTCCTAAGAAAGGACTCAGGGGGACTACATCTGGAAGTCTCTTCAATCCTCATACTTGCCTTTCCTTCTTTCACCTGTGGAACTGTATTCTTTATTAAACTCTTTAAGATACTTCTATGGGATCTTATGAGTCCTTTCACCTTCCTGATTCCGTGAACTCATTGCAGCTATCTATTACAAATATAGCTCTGTATTCATTGTCTCCAGTGTAAAGTCATTTTGATTCCTGGGGGGAAATATGTTGTCCTGTACGTCGGCATAGGATCTCCCTATGCACGTCTCTATTTGAGTACCTGTTTTGTTATTCTGTAATTGTTGTTATTCTGCCTGATTTCTTCAGTGCATTATAAACTTCTGAGGAGCAATGATAATGATTAAATTATCTACACAGTTTAAAAAAATTTGCAAATCTATTTTATTTAATTTTTGATTGTTGTTCATTTATTTGTCTAAAACACAGACCATATAACATGAACCAAATATGAGTTCAATCTGAGAATGAATAAATGTATGATTTTTTAAAAAAATGTTTATATACTTTTGTCCAGGCACCTGAGAAGGAAAAAAAAAACATTATATTTCTGGAACTTTAGGGCATTCAATCTGAAAACAAAAATCACTAGTATTTTTTGTAAAAATGCAAATATTGTTAAAAATCCAGGAAATTGTAATGTCAAGCGTCTTGCTCTTTACATTAAGCCACCATTCAACAATATTGCAGCTCATCATATTATAGTTAAATTAGTGTATAAAGGTTGAATTGGACTTTTTACCCCATGCATTCCAGTCTGAATGTATATGTGTGTATATTAATATTGGGACATATTTTTCTTACATGCTTGGATAGCATTCGTGTTAGGCATACATATCAAGATTTTGAACTTCTCTTCTTATGCTTGCTAAACAACACTGAAAACTTTTCCAAAATCTTACTAAACAGACTGTCTCAAATAGTATTCTTTAAGAAAACATTTCACCAACCTAGAGAACTTAGCTTCTATCTATCTTTCTATTCATATCTGTCATCACTCATCTATCACTCCAACTACGTGTACCAAAGTGAAAAAGGAAAAAACGAAGCCATGCACCTTCTTGGTCAAAATCTTTTACCCTCCACCTCTGACATTGTAGAGTCTTTAGCAGACATGCCTCAGGTACAAATACATATATCTTACACTATCTCTAAACTTGTGATTTCATCTCTTAAAAATAAAAAATGTAGTTGGAATTTCAACAGAAAAGTGTGGTACATGCAATTAGGGTACTTGTGACACTGGGGAGGGGGCATGCAATATAAAAAATTAGTTTTTTATTTCTCTTATAATGAGGTTCCAGGTTGATTTTCATGGGAAAAAATATTTAGCAAGACTAAAGTGTTAAAACACCATTCTAGATAATGAAATACACTTTTTAGATAAGAGTGACACGATTATATTTTCATAGATATTAAAGTTATGTAAAGAAATTAAAGACTAAATTACTAATTCATTTGAATAAATGCTGATGAATTTGTTGTCTAGCCATATAGAAAACAGGAATTTTGACATCTAACTTATACTATATCCCCAAATCAATTCCAGGTATTTATGTATACAACTGTGGAAAGTAAAAAATCAAAACTATCTAAAAGATATTACTTAAGAATATCTTCATAATGTTTAAGAGAGTGAAAGGTAAAAAATATTAGCAACATGGATAACTAAGAAAATGCTTATATAGATAAGACACAACAGTTATAATAAAATAAACATAAAGAACAAAACATCAAGAGGTTTGAACAGGAATTTCATTTAAACAATCCAAATCACCAAAATATATGGGAAAAGAGTTGTGTCCTTGTTGAAGTACAAAAAAATTCAGTTTCAAACCATAATTAGATACCACTAGACAATAACCAGAGTGGATAAAAACAAATGCAGACAAATCTAAGTGTTACAAAGGAAATGGAGCAATTGGAATTCTCATAGACTATTGGCATGAGAGTAAAATGGTATAACTATTTTGGAAAATTGATTTTAACTATGTACTAAAGTTAAATATACATGCTCTATGTTCAATTATGTATGTACCTCTAAATGCATAACTAAGACAGTACATGTGTATGTACAACATAAGACATCAATAAGAATATTCATAGCAGCATTATTTGTAATAACTCTATGTTAGAAACAAGTCACATGGCTATTATTGGTATGATGAGTAAATAAGTTATGACACTTATTCAGTAGGATAGTATACAGTAACAGTGAATAAACTAACTATACACAATGACATGAACTGATATCATAAACATAACATTGGAAAAAGATATAAAGGAATATATAACACATAGATGACAAGATTGTGATCATTAGGGAGAAGGAAGCAAGTACTGATTTATAGAAGCAAAAATAGGGATTTAAGAGGTCAACAATTTATTCTTTATCTTAGTAGTGGCTAGAGGGGTAAGTTTACAATAATTCACTAATTGGATAATTTGGATTTGGGCATTGCTCTGTACAATTAATTTACTTCAAAAAAGTTAAAAAATATAATTAATTATAAATATGTGATAATGCTCTTCAGAGTAGATAAATTCAGATAATTAATATCAATTTAATTAGGTGTTAATTCAAGTCCAAACATCTCTAACCTGGATTGCTTCAATAACCTCCTTAACTGGTCTTCCCACCTCTAATACTTGTCAGCTTCAATCAATTCTCCACTTTAGAGTCAGAGTGGTCTTTTTTTAAAGCCAGATTTAATCACCTTACTTTCTTGATTAGAATGATTTAATGACTCCCCTATACTGAACATAAGATAAAGCCCTAGCAAGTATTTAGGTACTCATTTTATATTTATTGAAATAAATCAACATATTACACCAGTGCTTTTTCTTAATCAAAATGGGGACTCAAAATTGGTACTAGAATGTATTGCACAAACTTGAAGGATGTTTAATAACATTTCAAAATTGGAATTGGCTGAGCTATGCTCCATCTTCAGTATTTGCCAAATAAATAGACAGATAGATATTGTAGTTTATTTAAAAGGCAAACCTCTAAATTTTCTAGATTAGTTTCAAAGGTGCAAAATTAACACAAGTTGCTCTGGTATTGCTCCCTGGTAGCAAAAAAATAAAAAGCATTGTCCAAGGAAGAATGCTCAGTGAAACCCAATTCAGAAGGAAAGGAATAGGAAAGCTAATGAATCAGGAATTTGCAGGTCTTGATGTAGAATGGTTCAATATAATCAGGGCTTACCACACTGGAATGAGTATGATTTCCACACTCAGTAATGATATGTGTATGTTTCCAACATACTATACTAGTAGAAGTGTTATTTTAGTCCTTTATGTATTTTGTTTGTCCTGACTGGGAGGAAGGATATATTGGCTGGGATAAAGTTGCAGTTAGAAAAAAGGGATTTTTGTCGGGCAGGTGGGAGGGGGGAGGAGGGGATGGGTATATACAAACATAATGAGTGAGATGTGCAATGTTTGGGGGATGGTCATGCTTGAGGCTCTGCCTCGAGGGGGGAGGGGGGCATGGGCAATATACGTAACTGTAATATTGGTACCCCCATAATATGCTGAAATAAAAAAAGAAAAAAAAAGAAAAAAAAATTTTAATATTGGGAAGCACTACTGATAGAATTCAGTTGGACTATAGGAATAGGATCAAGATTGAGTTTCTAGCAATAATGTCCATGAAGACTCCACAGATCTGTTTCATCGTGGGAGCTTCTGGTTCTGCCACAATGATTCAGTTAGATAATCAAGAAGCTGTCACCACAATTGTAGGATCACAATCTACTCTATCCATTCTATCCATTTTGAAATGGACATCACATTTACTGTTTCACAGCTGGATTAAGAACTGCTTCCATATAAAGTGAAGCACATCTATGACTAGACTTGCCTACAGAGATAGCAAAAGCAGAATAACTGCAGCTACCTCACGCTCTTCCACATATGCCTTATAATCATGGAAAGATTGGATTGGAAGTACCTACATGTAAGCTGGAAAAGTGATTGCACAGGTATCTTAGGTATATATTTAAAAGCTCTGAGTTGAAGGGGATACACTACTAGAGTGTTAGGAACTCCCCCCCAAATAAATCCTCCTCAAGGGACATGGAGATATTAGAGGGAAAAGTTTGTGGTTTTTAAAAATTTTGTATTTTATCTTATTTTTTTTCATGCTTCAACCAGTAGCCCCTATGGGAAGTAAATCATAAATTTGAAGGGAGCTAAACAAATAGACAAGGTACTGGTTTCCCTACAGATAGAATTTGTCGTTTCATGCTATGCATGGGTGAATTACATAGTGGGTAGTTCAGAATTTTATGTAATTACAAAAAGTTTTTTTATGAAATACAAAGGGATATGTATAATTAATAATATATGGTTCTGGACAAAAGTATTTTAGAAAAAGATAATTTACTTCATTTTTTGTTTGTTTTATTTTTTTTACATATTTATACTTTAATCAGTCACTATTTTCCTAAATAAATTTTAGAGATTTTTGAAAATATGTTAATTAGAGAAGAAAATCAGTTCACTTTATGTCTAACATCATTTACCATATGTTTAATAAACATTCTCATTCCATAAATATATGGATAAATATATAAATATATATTTATAATATATAATATATATTTATATATAAATATATATTTATCCATAAATATATAAATATATATATATTTACTGCTTTTTATTGTATTGGCACATTTTTTCCTTTCTGTGCCCAAATCGACTTTTTAATTTCTTACAAGTCACAAAGCATTTTTCCTAAATACTAAGAAACAAAGGCTGAACAATCAAAAGATCTTGAAATTTATTTTTTTATTAAACACAGGTTATTGTGTTCATAAAAGTATATCTTTTTAATCCATTTCATTCTTTTTTAAAAAAGATATTGTTTAGGCCAACAAAAATATCAATTACTTTATCTAGTTTATAGAAATACTTTTAAATATGGGCTATTAGGCATGTTTAGCTTGTCATTCTTTTCTGTGTGATTTCATTAGTTAGATTACTATCAACTTGGAAAATATCCAATATTATACAGAAACTGGGTCAGCAGAGTATTATTCAAGCTTTTGCTTTTGGACTTGACTTTGAGACTATGTAATTGCATAATATTAAGAAACGGCTTTTTATGAGAGGTATTTGAATGCAGGAAGTTTACTAATAAAATATATTTGTTTTCTCAATTAGTGTTTATAATTTCCCAGATATGCCTAAAATCAAAACACTATAAATATTAGATAACGTTTAAGTTTAAGACAAGGCTTGTATAATTATAATGGCATTTACTACAGAAATTTTAAAACAAACTTTTGTACCAGCAAGATGAGTCAAAGTAAAATTATTTTGAGGTACTACAATGAAAAATTGATTTTAAAAGTTTAGCTAAATTGAATAATTTCAGATTAACCACCACCTGTCATTGCTTTTTCTAAACTAAAAGCATTTATTACTTTACATGTGAAACTTCTGCTATTACAAATCAAACGTCTTTTCCAAATGGCTCTGAGGCCTATTAACCCATAGTGCAATAGGTCTTGTGCTGAGAGCCACTGAAGTCCATAAAGTGGGTGGCGATTTTGTGTCAAAGTTTGACCAAACTGGGACAAACAAGTGGAGTGAAGATGGATGTTTTGTAAAGAGCTGGAATTGCAGTTTTGTTGCTCTCTTTATCTTGGTTTCGAGCTGGCCCTAAATCTAGATCACAAGCAGGAAAATATAAAGGAAAATATAAAGAACGAATATTTAATTACTATATTAACTTCAGGTAAGTATCGATCTCTGCCCTGAATTCAGAGATAAATGGAGATCAGAGAGGTAAACCTCTTTTTTTGTGAATCATCTTAAAGCAACACTTTAGGTGTTTGGTATTAACCATCACTATCTCTTGTCTAAAGACCAAAATTAAACTTGCATTCCTTTCCTGCTTCCCTTGGGGATTTTTGACCGGTTTTTTTGTTTTTATATACAATAGATTTATTCCACTAAGAGACTCAGCTATGTTCAAGTTTGACTTTCTCCATATGTATTTTTATATTTCTGTGCTCAAGTTTCATAATATGTTTCTTAATATGGAAAATTTAGTGCAGAGTTTTTAAACTTTAGATTTTCAGTTTTTTTATTATAAAATGCATGCTTAACATAAAAATTTAAAGTAATATAAAATCAGCCGGGTGTGGTGGCTCACGCCTGTAATCCTAGCTCTCTGGGAGGCCGAGGCGGGCGGATCGCTCAAGGTCAGGAGTTCAAGACCAGCCTGAGCAAGAGCGAGACCCCATCTCTAATAAAAATAGAAAGAAATTAATTGGCCAACTAAAAATATATAGAAAAAAAAAATTAGCCGGGCATGGTGGCACATGCCTGTAGTCCCAGCTACTTGGGAGGCTGAGGCAGGAGGATCGCTTGAGCCCAGGAGTTTGAGGTTGCTGTGAGCTAGGCTGACGCCACGGCACTCACTCTAGCCTGGGCAACAAAGTGAGACTCTGTCTCAAAAAAAAAAAAATAAAGTAATATAAAATCAATACAAGAGTCTTACTCTTCACTCTTTTTTGATTATCCCTCTTTCCAGAGGTTAGGACTATTAACAGTTTAGTGTGCATACATCTGCATTAAATTCGCTTTTTCCTTGAGGATATACAAATCTAGTTCATGAGAGATTATATGTGTAAACTTTATTTGTTGTGTGGCTAGGAAAGAAAAGTTAAATGCTTTTATGTAATCAATTTCTGGCTAAATAAACTCTATAAAAACTGACTTTTCTTAGGAATTCTAGAAGGGGCTTGTACAGATGTCTTAGACACCATAAATGGGAAAGTATCCACAGCAAAAGATTCTGAAGGTTGTAGCCTCCAGAAAGTGTTCTTCAAGCACGAGGGTAAAATAAGCCAAATGGAGTCACTTAGTCTCAGCATGTGGTAGAAAATAAGACAATACTGACTTATTTTTTAAAAAAATCAAAAATTCCTCTAACCACTTGGATGAAACTCCTAAGTAAGCTGTTGGTTTTTTTTTTCCCCTCATGAATAAGGAGCATCCTATCCAGAGATAGTTCAAAATGGATCCATATATCTCACATACATATGCACACATCCATACATACACACACTAAAACAACTGAAGCTTCTATTCTCCTATATGGGTGGCCCATGCAACAGGAAGCACTGAAATCTAATCAACATGCTTCCTGATGAAATCATTTTTAACAGGTAATAATAAAGCCATCCTGTCTCTTCTGTTATTGTGTCATGTTCCATGATTATCATTCCTTTCATTCCTGGCTTATCAAACTAAACAGTAGAAAACAATTTAAAAACTAAAAACAATTAAAAAGTTATAACCAAAAGATACTATTGTTACTATGCATTTTCTGGGCACTAGTTACTGAAAATTATTTTCTATTACACAATCGGTTAGTGAGCAGTTAAACTCCACCAGAAACAATACAGCACTGCCTGGGCATTATTAATAGTTTAGTACTCAGATGGTGCTTGTGTCCATGAAAATTTAGATACAGCAAATGACATATTTTTGACACAAATAAAACAACCAAAATTGTTTTTGAATCTTTTAAATGAATTCCTTACTTGGATTCTTGACTTAAGATGGATGTACTAAGAAACTTTCATAATATATAATGTCTAAGATCCTAGACAAAATACTCTTAAGCTCTGGTTTTGAAAAATAATGCTGATTAGCAAGAGAAGCAATAAGACAGAATTATTCCTGTACTGGAGTATAGCATTTATTCAAAAGCATGACCGTATGTTTTAAGACAGTTATAACCAACTTAATTATGCCATTTATTATTTTTAAAATCCAACCCTAGGCACTCAAGACTCTCTGTGCACCCATTTACTGGAATTTTATCATCATAAGCCTTCATATTCTGTTTTGACTCCATTTCTTACCTCTTCACAAGTCTAAAATACTTCCTCTATATTTTCGGAAACACATAGTCAATCATTATTTACATCTTTCATATATTCAGACTTTGCTCTGATCATTCCTTTGCCTTCTTATACTAAGAAAAAAAATCATACTCTGCTAATGATGCTGCCTTCCTACACTCTTTTTTAGTAGACTTTTTTGTTGTTGTTTCTCACCTCCCATTCCACTAGCCTGGACAATGGGTAGTGTCTCTCTTGCTCCTCAATGCCCCCCTTCTAAACCAGTGATGCCCCTTCCTCCCTAAAATTCATGCCTCCACACTATCTCTTATTATTATCTGCCACTCACATTCTAAATTTCCTTCAAGGTCCATCATTATATATACAGTTATCCCTTGGCATCTGCAGAGGATTGGTTCCATGACCTCCCACGGACACCAAAATCCAGGGATGCTCAAGTCTCTGACATAAAATGGTATAATATTTGCATATAATCTATGCACATCTTTCAGTGTACTAACTTTAAATCATTTCTAGATTATTTATAATACCTAATAAAATGTAAACACTATGTATTGTAAATAGTTGTACTGTGTTTAGGGAATAATGACAAGGGGGAAAAAGCCTATACATGTTCAGTACAGATGTAATTTTTGTTCTGAATATTTTCTATCCCTGATTGGTTGAATCCCTGAATGCAAAACACGCAGATGTGGAAGTCCAACTGTACTCCTTCATTTAAGCTGTCAATTATATTGTGCTTTCCTTTCTTCCACAGTTCCTTGGTGATATTTTCATCATGGCTAAATCCAACTCTCTGACTACTCCACGCCTAAAAAAATGTAGATTAATCTGTTCAAGAAAAAAGCAAATTCATGCTCCTGGATCTCACTTTATTTTTTTTTCCTTATTACATTGCTTTATTTTTTTTTATTTCAGCATATTACGGGGGTACAAATGCTTAAGTTACATATATTGCCTTTGTCCTACCAGAGTCAGAGCTTCAAGTGTGTCCATCCCCCAGAAAGTGTACACCACACCCATTAGGTATGTATATACCCATCCCCTCTTCTACCCCCCCACCTGCCTAACAACCTATGAATGTTACTACTTTATGTGCACATAACTGTTGATTAGTTAAAACCAATTAGATGGTGAGTACATGTGGTGCTTATTTTTCCATTCTTGTGATACTTCACTTAGTAAAATGGGTTACAGCTCTATCCGGTATAGTATAAGAGGTGCTAGATTATCATTGTTTTTTGTAGCTGAGTAGAACTCCATAGTATACACATACCACATTTTATTAATCCGCTCATGTATTGATGGGCACTTGGGTTGTTTCCACATCTTTGCAATTGTGAATTGTGCTTCTATAAACATTAGAGTGCAGGTGTCTCTTTTATAGAATGTCTTGTGTTCTTTTGGGTAGATGCCTAGTAATGGGGTTGCTGGATCAAATGGTAGTTCTATTTGTAGCTCTTTGAGGTATCTCTATATTACTTTCCACAGAAGTTGTACTAGAAGTTGTGGAGGAGACCTGTAAGGAGAAAGGCCCCCGAGTGCCTTGGAAACCAGTGACAAGGGTAGGTAGAGCAGTTATATTCATTTTTTAAATTGTCTTTTCATGAGGGTGCTTAATCAGCACACTAAAATGCAGATAAATACTAATATCACAAACATTAGAATGGAAAAAAGAACCAAACTGACTTGTTTGTAAATGATATAATCATATACCTTTATAACCAAAATAATAAGAAAGTATTGAATCATTTAATGAGTTATTTAGCTATAAGATTATTAAATAAAATCAATTTATATGCCCAAACATAAACAAAAAATGTAGCTTATACAAATATTTCTCTCCCAAAGTAAGGAAGTTTTAAAAGGTTTCATACAGTGAATTCTTTGGGGGATAAATACACAGAAAAGGTAACATCTTAAAAAAATAAACAAGGAAATGTTTAACACAAATTTCAGGAGACTGTTTACCTATCCTGATTTTATTGTGGAAAAGATATACAGGGATTTTCAAAGATTCTGAACTATTCTTTTTATTAGTCTGGGTGGTGGATACAATAATATTCATGTTATTTTAAACTTTAAGCAACATATAATCATTTTGCATTTTTAACATGTATATTTCACCACTTAAAATCATGTGGAACAACAGAGCTAAGAATAGCAATGAGACAGCCATGGAAGATTTGTCCTAACAGATATTAAAACTCATTGTAGCCTTGTTGAGATAAATACAATGTGGTTTTGTAGAACAATGAAATTTTTTAAAAAGTCAAGAAATAGACTTCCACTTGAATAGAAACTTGAATGACAGAGTTTGTATTTGAGATTATTGTGGAAAAAAGAGACCATTCTATAAATGACACAGGGACAATGCATTATCCATATGAAAAATAAAATGAAATATTATAATTATAATAGAAAAATTTGAATACATTAAAATGAAATATTTTGTACATCAAAAGGCACCATAAAATGAATGAAAGTATAAAACATACGTTGGGAGAGTATAATTTTACACAAATAACTGATGAAGTTTTAGAACTCATATAAATAACCTCTACAAACTGGGGAAGACATGGGTCAATGGGAACTGATGAGAAAAAATTGGTACAACCACTTCAGAAAATAATTTTTATTTATACTGTAAGTTAAGAAATTTGAAAACTGCTAAACTGAAATTCTAGTTCTAACAATATAACCTAGAGAAATTCTTGAGAATTAGAACCAGACATCAGATACAGGCTCTTCTTAGTATTCT
>VBSM01000361.1:49258089-49272930 GCA_008086735.1 Cheirogaleus medius
ATAAAATGTAACCAAAATGTTTTTACTCTCATAATTTCCTGAAATAAAAAAAAAAAATTAGGAAGGATGAAAAAAAAACTTAAAAAAAACCCCCAGAAATGTAATAAAATCTTTTTGTTTTTGAAAACATTATACATATGCATTGAGAGGAAAATAAAATAATAATAAATCATAGTATGTTCCTACTATGGACATACTCTAGCATCTCTATTGTTTTACTCTAAAGCCATGAATATATCTTAGAAGAAGAATACTTCTCTTGTATGAATATAGTAGTATATGCTATCAACAAATTTACAGGTTCTAGTGATTAGGATGTAGACATCTGAGTACCACAACTAGATTGAGTATTGTAACAGTTTTATAAATCTCAGAAACAAACAAAAAAGTACACTATATATTTTTAGTTGAAATAACTTCTATGGTAATGTTCTACTTTTAAAAATGAGATAATGATGAAGACAGTACCCAAGATAGTATTTTCTTCTGTGAGTGTAGGGGAAGGCTAGGGAATGAGACAGTACAGAAGCATATGGCTAGATGAAAGACATTAGCAATGTTAAAATTCTTAAGGTCAGTAGTATGTTCTTGGGTTTTAAATTATGCTTTATAATTTAGTGTACATGTTGCATATATTATTTTACTTGTAACATCTTTTACATTAAAGCATCATTGAGATAATGTGGTTTAACAAAAATGAAGACATTAAACACGGAATTTGAAAAATATGTACATCTTTACAAAGAGAGCATATATTTGTTTTTAGCACTACATGCATTATGCATTATATAGTTGATCATTTATAAACACAAGAGAGGTAAATTATATTTTAATATGGTTGATATGAAAAGCAATATGAGACTATGATCATGAACCTCTTTACTGTCATAACTTACCTAAGAAAAATACAAGGCTCATGATAGCCTAATATTTTTAATTCATGTTTTATTTGTATAACTCAAATATCTAATGCCAAAAATACCTAGTATAGTGTAAAACAGTTTACTAGTCAATATACTTTTATAACTTGTAGATAGATGTGTAGTCAAGCACAGTATATTAGTCAACATAAAATAATATCATGAATTGGGTGGCTTAAACAACAGAAATTTATTTTCTCAATAATTTTGAAGTCTTCAAGTATGAGAGCAGGGTGCCAGCAAGGTCAGTTTCTGGTGAGGGCTTTCTTCTTGGCTTGTACATGGCTGTTTTCTTGCTGTGTCCTCACAGGGCAAAAAAAGAGAGCAATTTCTCTGGTGTCTCTTCATACAAGGACACTAATCCCATCATGAGGGACCCTTAGGACTTTATCTAAACCTAAGTAATTCACAAAGGCCCCATCCATAAATACTACTATATAGGACATTTGGGGTTCTACAATTTGGAAGTAGGGAGGGACACAATTTAGTCAATAGCACACATTTTCATTTTTTAAAGAAACCTCTGCAAATAAAGTATTCTTTACAAAGTTTTCCACAGTATTGAATACAGTGAAGAACTTTATTCCTGGAGGTCACCATCAGAATCCCTAGAATGTGTACCCAATAATCACCTATTATTATAAATAAAATCTAAAACCAGTTTTGTTTTACAAGTATGTTTTATTTGTCCTGGCAATGTGGTGCATAGTAAACAAATAATTCTATTTATAGTACAGACAGATATACTAACATTTTCTAATGTAACATTGGAGGAAGGTGAAGGAAGAAAGTAAAACCAAATAAGAAATAACATCTAATAGTGGAGATTAATTAAGAACATAAAACTAATAACATATTGATCACTATTTTTCAATACATTATTTTATAAAATGATCTTTTTCCAAGATAACAGGTCTCATATGTGGATTTTAAATTTTTAGATGTATTTTCCTAATTTGAATCTTATATCAATCTGTGTTTTAGGAAATATGCATAAATTGACATCAAGCTATAAATATTTCAAATTTTAATTCTTGAAATTAATAACTGAAAACATGTCTGAATGTGAACTACCCTGCTGCAGTCCTAAATTATTTAACAAGCGATAGTAAGATCAAATTACTGTTTGACCCACATAGACAGACCAAATCCAGATTTACTCACAGTGGATCAATTTAAAAATCTCATTCCATGACCCACACATACCCTATTTTATGCCCATCTGCACCCAGACAGACTCATCTTTATACTGATCCTCAAATTTGATTTGTTTTAATCATGAAAGGAGATTAAAAGCCTTTACTTAAATGGCCAAGAATTTTCATTTAAACTAATTGCAACTAGTGATCCTCCCTACACAACATATTTAAGTAGCTATCAATGTCTGCATTTATTGCTTGTGTGTGTCATTTACTTATCAGTCTCTTAAATCCTTTTGATTGAGGATATTTAAACACACCACACAGAAACAGAACATGAAAAGACTGATCACCATGAAAAATAGGCATCCTAGAAAAATGTGCATATATATCAAATTATTACAAATTTGAAGCACACTGATCAAATGCAGAAAGAATTCTACTAAGTGTTAAAACAGTTGAAAAAGTTCTCCCCCACCCTCAAGACCTACTTTTAAGTTCCTTTGATACAAGGTGGCACAAAGTCAAGAGAGAACTTAAAACAAGCTTCACATTAATATTTGAAAAAGGGCACCCACTGTGTTTGATGTGGCGCCCTTCATGCAAATCATGTAGTCCAAGAGAAATCCCAGTAGGAAAGATGCTGCTTTCTTCTTAGCATGCTCCTTTTTTTCTGTTGGATAATAATGAACTTCTCACACTCCCTTTGCAACCCTCCCTGAGCTATACAGAAATTAAGTTATTACTTGCTAGATGAAGACTCTTTTGGCAGTTATCAGGACATCTTTTTTTATTATTATTGATTTTTGGTTAAAAGAAAAATGCAAATTCTAAACTTCATTAGGGAGAAAAAATTTTGACTAATTTTTAAATAATTAACAAAATAAGCTTTGAGTAAATGTGGCCAAAAGAAGATATATTCATTTAAATTATTTCTAAATCATGACTGGTATTTATAAAAAGCATTCCTTTATGCCCTGGGAGCATGCAGGGGCAATGATCTATCTGAAAAGGAGAAATTATTAATGGAGTGAGCCAATGTATAGGAAACATGCCACATAGCCAACTGTAGACCCTCATAATGCACTCTCACCTTTGGGGGAGAATGTAGAAATTAAAAAAAACAATACTGTATTACTATTTTCACAGCGCTCATTCTGTTCTGTACTTGGGGGCTCTAAATTTTTGATTATTACACACATATCTTCAGTAATATTTAGAAAAATGGAAGAAAGATGATCCTAACCCTTTTCTGCTTTAATAATAATAATAATAATATAGGAATAATTAACTCCTCCCACCGAGCCTCCCTACCATCCCCCACCACACTACACACACACCAAATTCATCCAGGAGAAACCCTGGGTAACTTTTCTTTGGTCTCCTAAAAATGGTGATCATTTTCATTGCAGCTAAACCTAAAGTGTCAAGTTTATACTATTAAACATAACAAGGGAAACATCAATTGAACTTCACTTAATGGTTTATCAAACACTTTCACATACTCATTTTCCATTTGATCCTTTCCACAACTGAATTTGGAAACTATTCTTACTATACCCATTTGGAAAATAAAGAAATTAATTCTTGGAAATATTATTTAAATTACCTCATTATTATTAAAAAGTGATATAATACTATTGTCCTTCAACTGCAGATAACTTGAATTTCTTAGAATAATCCAGTTTCTATATTTCAAGGAAATAAAATCTGGCCTGAAATCTCCATACCTCCATATTTACTATTCACATCAGCTCCAAGGTGTGAATCTGAGCATTTATGGCTATTTAAAGAGGTTTTGGAAGTTCTCCAGGATGTTGGCACTCTTTTGACTAGGAAAAAAATGGATAAAAACTGCATGCCAAGTCCAGGTTAAATTTTACTTCACGTAAACCCACTGAAAACTATTATCCTAAGACTGTTTCAAAAAGTCCCTCTAGTACACCACAACCTCCTTCCTACTGGAACATCATAGTTTTACTCTAGTGAATATAAAATATTTGGTAGGAATGTGGAATTGATCTTGGTTCTCTCCTATACTATTGGCTTAATTGTTCTGTCTCTTAATAATGCATTTTTACATTTTTGTTTTACTTATTTTTAAAGATATACAACTTTAGCAGGATCTAGGTTTTATATGGTTTATTTGAATAATCATCTGATACTATAAAAAAGAAGCTTTCACACCGGGAGTACATTTTTTCTTTTGTTTTTATAACTGATCATTCTCATTCTTGCTGTGATCAATTTCAGAAACTACTAGAACACAATGTGCCAGAGTAATTGATTTGTCATATCAAAATCTAAACATTCTTGGAATTTTTTATTTCTATACAAATACTAAATTCTTAATAAACATTTTATTCTGATGATAAAAGTATAATGAGTATATTCATTTCCTATTAGTAGGCTCACATAATTTCCTGTGGGTTCAATGATTTTGACCCTGCTATTTCCCTTATATATATTGTTCCTACTTTTAATCTGCTATTTTAGAAAATATTTTGCTTCTTAAGCTATTGCCTGTGTTGAATACCAGCATAGCGCCATTTTTTTAGAAAATAGGACACCTGATGCATATTTAGAATTAAGAACTACAGATATAAAAAGGCCTCTTTTAATATTCTGCTCACATTCTGCCAAAATATCACAGTAAAGCTACAAAAGCAACATCAATAGTACTGAATTTAAATTTTGGAAAAACCTTGGACAAAGGCTTTAGTTTCCTCCTTGAATAAAATTAACATGTCTACCGACAAAGAAAATAAATCCAAGGAAGTAAATAGATAATAATGATGAAAAGGATATGCTTGTCAAAACATAGACTCTAATGATTATTTTACACAATTACCATCACTTTGATGTCCTTTAAATAATAATTTCTCATCATCTCTTCAAATAAGACCATGCATTTCAATATGATGGATCAGACAATTAGAGCATCTAAACTAAAGCCTGCATGAGGTAGGTGCCAGTGGGCTGTTTGAGGGACAGGCTAAACAAATTGCACCTCTGCACTGCTATACACAGCTTCTGGTACTGTTCCTGACTTAATCAGATGATAAGCTCATGCCTAGCAGCTTCTAATTATTATTTTAATGACCTTATCTTTCATAGCTAACACACAGTAGCCATTTAAAGATGGAACAGATAGATATGCTTCATAAACACATGTCTAGACAGTGTTCTATGAGTATTTAAAATTTTTTTCTGATACTATATACATTGTAAAATTTATTAGGAATCTATCATTGTCTTGGCTTAAACATGAGGATATTCCTGGAAGGCAAAGACAAAAATTACATTTATTATAAACTAATGAAGAAGATATAAGAAATCTACCAAACCGAATTTTGTTTTGTTGCTTTTCATAACTTCCTAAATAACAAATATACGAATATGTAAGGAAAAAAGAATATGCCATTTAGATTTTTTTAAAGAAAATGTTAGTGAGATCTGTTTAAGCATGGGATCAACAATTGAAAGATGTTATCATATCTTCATAGGCTGTTTCTGTTATACACCTTAAGTTTAATGCCTATTAATTCAGCATATATTCTAAGATTGATACATGTAGAATGTACTAATCATAACATGGCCGGTAGTCAGATTGATAAGTAATTAAAAGCTAAAAGCCTCTCAAAATTATGCTTTCTAGAGATGATGAGATTCAGTAATAATTTGGAACATAGTATACAATTGTTTTTTAATCTATTTTTGTGCTTTCTGAATATTCTCTATATATCTTTCAACAATGATAGTTTAGATTTAATTAGTGTCCAAATTCAAACAATAAAAAAGCTTTACATGCATTATTTATCAATCCTCATAAAATGCCCATGAAATCAAGAGTATTATCCTTGTCTTTCAGATGTAGATACTTGGCAAACTTTAGAAGCTGATTCAAAGTGAAATGAGTCATCTACAGATAAATTTCATCAGTTTATCCAACACAGTATTTTGCTTCTTTTAATAATTAATGTAAAATACAATGTTTATTACTTCCCTTTATATGAAAATGTGTGTGATTTATTATATTAGGTAAACATAAAAGTTGATAATCAAGATACAGCTATATGTTAGTGCATTGTCTTTCTGTGACATAAATTTCTACAAGAAGTTACTAATAAAGTAAAAAGAACAAAAGATAATATTAAACATATGTATACATATTGCTTAAAATTACCTTCCACAGACTACCTTCCAAAGAGTACAATTAGTAGAATTTTAGAGACTGGAAGAGTCTCCCCATAGTTAACTTTATGCTGAAATTGAAGTATTGTTTAGAATTAGCAAAGCAAAACAAGGAAGGAAGTGGGAGGGAAACTGTTTCAAATGGAGAGAAGGATGTCTTTGCATTGTTTGATAAAAGCACAGAAGTTCATAAGCTTATTGCTTGAATGAATCAAACAAAAGCAGAATATAGCAGCCTAAGAAAAGTAAGAGTGTTTCCAGATGAGGCAGGAAGCCAGACTGAGAAGAGTCCTGCAAGTGTAATAACATTTAGTTTGTATCATAGTAGCAACATGAAGCCATAAAAGAGTTTGTACAGGTGAGTCCATCTGACAAAATTTTTAAAAGAATATTCTAGCTGCTCTATACAAAGTGGATTGGAGCAGAGCAAGGATGAATGTAATGCATTACTCCGGCCGTGATCAAAGTGTGTGATAATGACACTGCAAACATTTTACTATCTGTTTGCATAGAGCAATGTTTCTCAAAATTTAGTGAGCATCAGATGATGAGTAATAACACAAATTGCCAGGCACAAGGCCCAGAGAGAGTTTCTGAGTCAATAGCTCTGGAATGAGGCCTGAGAATTTGTATTTCTCACACATTCCCAAGCGATGCTGCTGCTTCAAATACCACAAATTGAGGACCACTGGCCCAGAGAATAAAAGTTACATTGCCTTCAACTCACTCATGACTAAATAATGTGCACAGACCCTTATAGTGTTTGCTGGCTTTAGCTAATAAAAAATACTATACTCCCAGCTAAATTTTAGATAAACAAATTTTTAGTGTGTGTCCCATGCAATATATTGATGTACTTATACTAAAATATGTATTCTTGTTGTTTATTCAATATTCAAATTTAACTGGCAATTAAAATGTAATTTTATCTGGCAACCCTCAAGTCCTGATGAACCTGTAATGGAATCTTGTGGAAAATATACTCAGAAGTGTATTTTATTAAGAACTGCTAGTAGCTTTCCAAAATGGACAAGTGAGTTTATTTCTCCTCCCAGATCAATATACATGCATTCTCTATCTATAATCTCACTGATTCTTGATATTGTAAAGCAGGTATTACAATTCTTAATTTTTACCAGTCTTCTGCATTTTTTGTCTCAAACATTTAAATCTAACTGCAAGTAGCCAAAACTCACCATTTTTGATAAACCATAGACTTTTAATCATAAACCTATAATTATATTTTAAAAATTACATATGAAAGGACAATGGTGGTGGAGGAGAAAAACTTCCAGCCAGAGTGTCTCTGCAAGAAAGAAAGATTTTAGATGAAAGTGAAAAAACAAACA
This sequence comes from Cheirogaleus medius, assembly GCA_008086735.1. Taxonomy (NCBI): domain Eukaryota; kingdom Metazoa; phylum Chordata; class Mammalia; order Primates; family Cheirogaleidae; genus Cheirogaleus; species Cheirogaleus medius. The sequence continues at coordinate 49,265,692 of VBSM01000361.1, forward strand.
GGCAGACAAACATAGATCAGATGAGGGTCAGAAGGAAGTGTGCCTGAACCTACAGGATACACCACAGGAAGAAGTTGTAGAGCAGAAGTGGAAGGAGAAAGGCATCTGTAGGGTCTAAATCCCTAGAGGGTTGGAGACTAGCTACAAGGGTAGGCAGAGCAGATAAATTTCCCCTCCCTTGCATCTCGGACTGCTGGTGGGCTCCTGAGCTGCTGGAGAGACCTGCCAACACCAGCCCAGAGACAGATGCTGCCAGTGAGCGGTGAGCCTTTGCCCGACAGGGCACCAGGCTCCCAACTCCCTCTGGGATACCATACCTCCTGCCACACAGACTCAAGCTGATTGGAGGGCACCATATTGCTTCATTCTTCCCTTCCCCTCCCCTACCCATGCTACCTAAAGAGACAATTTAGCCACCACCTGGAGGCATTCACAGGGAATGAGACCTTTCCTTTTGAGGCCCTGCAGCAGACTGAGGGGTACTCAGACTGTAAACTCCCCATCCGCCGGCCCTCCCTGGTGCTGCTTGCCTGGTGACTCTAGAAGAGTGGGGCAAATCCCAAGATGGAGAGACATTGATCCAGCTTAGATATCACGTGGGTGACATGAAACCAGCACTCTTCTCCCTGGCAGGGTCAGGGAATGATCTCTGGGCCCAGGAAACAGGCCTGCAGGCCAGATCCTGTACACTCAGGTCTCAATCGCTTTGCTAGGGAGCACAGAAGGGATACTTGTGAACTAGTCTACTGAGGTGTGTGTGCCTAAAGGGGCAGATCAGAGTGGGTCCTAGCTGCAGCATGCTTGAAGGGCCACCATCTTCCCAAATGAGAGTTGCACTCCCAGCTCTGACTCGGGCAGGGAACCTCCTGGCTCGCATCACAGTCAGGGAAGATCCTCTGGCTTGATGTCCTGCCTGCTGGCAGAGGCCCAGGGAGAAATGGCAGAATAGGGGAAGGTGGAAACAAGTGAAGCCAGCTCCAGACTGCAGGTCTCTGACAGCCCTACCTCCACAGGCAGACTTTTGGGCTGAGTGGTGCCATTTCAGCCCTTCCCTGGCAGCTTTGCCCAGAAACAGAGAACAGATTTTTGACCCCTGCTAACAGCATTTGTGGAGCTTGAGGGCAGGCTCACCCAATGGATCCCCTCCCAGCCTCACTCCTCAACCTGCCTCTGCTGAGGTAGAGAATAAGGACACACACCTGGAAGTCCCATGACACAACCTACCACCTGAGGCACTAGAGTGCCTCTCCAGAGGAAGGAGAGCTGGTTACAGGACCCAAAAAACAACACTGCAGCTTGCTCCTCCCAGCAAGCACCACTTCCTGACAGGGAGGTCAATTTGCACACACTTTTACTGCATTTACTGACCATCATACAGGGGATGGTTGACTCTTACCCACAAGCACCACCTACTGGCTCACAGACTAAACTGGGCATATCATTATCTAAATGAAAATCTAAAGATAAGAAGCAACAGCTGCTCCAGATGGGAAGGAATCAGCAAAAGAACTCTGGAAATATGAAGAATCAAACTGAAAGCACACCCCCAAAAGGGAGCACCAGCTCTCTAGCAATGGACATCAACCAAATTCAGAACACTGAAATGATATAAGAATTTCAAACATGGATTATAAGAAAACTCAATGATATGCAAGGGAAGCAATAAATGTTGGCATGGATGCAGAGTGACGGGAATACTCATACACTGCTGGTGGGACTGCAAACTAGTACAACTTATGTGGAAAGCAATATGGAGATACTGCAAAGAACTACAAGTAGAATTACCATTTCATCCAGCAATCCCATTACTGGGCATCTACTCAAAGGAAAAAAAGACATTCTGTAAAAAAGATATTTGCATTAGAATGTTTATAGCAGCACAATTCATAATTGCAAAGATGTGGAAACAACCCAAGTGCCCATCAATACATGAGCAGATTAATAAAATGTGGTATATGTATAACACGGAATTCTACTCAGCCACAAAAAACAATGGTGATCTAGTACCTCTTATACTATCCTGGATAGAGCTGAAGCCCATTCTACTAAGTGAAGTATCACAAGTGTGGAAAAACAAGCACCACACTGTGCAATTACCAAACTAGATTTGAAACTATTCATTGTAGATTTGTCCATTTTCTTTTCTAGTCTATCATTTTTTACTTTATGCATTTTGTAGCTATATTTTTGGGTACATATACACTTAGTCAACATAACTTTCTTTTCATTAGTGTTTGTTTCTATGTATTTTTCCACTTCTTCCCTTCTATCTTGCCTACATCATTATATTCAGTGTTTTATATGTATGCAGAAGTTGCTCATGTATTTGCTTTAGGGATTACAATGCACATTATTAATATTTTACAATCTAGAATTAGACTGTGAAATTAATTAGAATTAATTGGAATTAATATTTTATTTCTTCAAGGGAATGTAGAAAACTTACCAACATATTGGTCCCTTTCCCTCCCCTCTTCCTGTTGTAGTTGTCATAGGTGTATAACTGCCTGTGCTGAAATCCCACCAGACAATGTTTTAATTTTTTCCTTCCTTTCAATGATCATACATATGTCAAAGAACTTAAATACAAAAAAAATCTTTACAGAGTTTTATTATTTCTTCAATTATCTTTTGATATGATTTATTTTATTTTAATATAATCAAACTCATTGACATTATTCTTTAAGTTTTATAAGGATTTTGTGGGCTTCTAGAAATCCTCAGATTGTACAGTCTTTTTCCTTCTATTAATAAATGTCTTACATATTTACTTGTCATTGTATATCTAAATATGATAGAAAAAATTGTTAGTAAAGATCTATCATTGACTAATTGTGCAAGAGTGTCATCTCCAACATATATCAGCTCCCATATAAAGGTTCATTCATGTTCCATTCCTTTGTCTATGGATCAAAGTTTTCCAACTAATGCTAAAATTGCTTATTGCATTTCCATAATCAATATGCTATTTTATAGGAAAGTTCCCAAACTTACCTACTTTTTCAGAATTTTTTATGTGTATTTTTGGAAAATACCCTTCATATTTCCTTAGAATCATGTTAAAATACATTAAAAAATTGAACTTTTACTAAAATTTCAGTGAATTTAAAGATTAATCTTAAATGATTTTTTACATTATTATCTCACTTTTATCTGAGTGTGGTATACATCTCCATTAATTTAGAATATTTTGTGACTCTTACTACATTCTAATTTTCTGTATATCTTGTATATATTACTATGTATCCTATAGTAATGTTGCATTTGATGAAAATGTATTTTGTGTTTAACTACATTTTCTGTTTTTTGCACATATACTCAAATATATTTGATTTCTACCCATTGTCCTTATACCTAAAACTTACAAAACATGCTCATTTTTCCCCCTAGAAATTTCCCTGGGCATTTATTTCAAAAACCTTATCATTTTAAATAATACTAATTTTTCTTCTTGGTCCTTACACAAACCACTTGCTTTTTTTTCCTTTCTTACTCACCTATACTGACTAAAACCTCAACTGTAATGTTGACTAGAAGTACTGATAGTAGGTATGCTTCCCTTGTTTCTAATTTCATTGGAAGTGCTCCTAATAGTGTATAATTACAAATTATATACCATGTATAAATATTGTAGATGGAATTTATCATCAAATTGAGAAACTTACTATCTTGCTAAAAAATTCAATCATGAAGTAATTGAATATTACCAAATACTTTTGTAACTTTTGACATGATTTTATATATATGTATATATACATATATATATATACACACACACATATACTTTATTACATAATATTGGATTTATATAATTATCAAGATTTTTGAAGGGTCACAAATTTTAATCTACTTGTTTGTTACTAATTTATTGATGACATCAGGCAGAAGACATGATATTCTTGGATCAAAGGCAAAGGGCTTTATTTCTCAAGGTGGAGCAAACAGAGTGAGCATCAGGTCTTTTGCACTGGTTTCCTTTGCTCCTAAGCCCCACAGGCTGATGTGAGGGGTCCAGATGATTTCTAAGGATGCAGTGAGTTTGTGTCACATGAGGATAAGGGCTTGGCCTTTATGATAAAGCAGCATACCTTATAGAAAGTAGGGCAGGGGGAAATGGCCAGGTACAATGGTTCATGCCTAGAAGTCAGGAGTTCCAGACCAGCCTGAGCAACAGAGCAAAACCCCATGGTGGCGGTGGTGTGTGCCTGTGCTCCCAGCTACTTAGAAAGCTGAGGCAGGAGGATCCTTTGAGCACAGGAGTTTGAAGTTGCAGTGCACTATTATTGTGCCACTGTACTCTAGCCTGGGTGACAGAGTGAGACCATGTCTCAAAACAATAAATAAATAAATAAGAAAAAACATTTATTCTTTTGGCCCATTACAGGGTTACGTGGTAGTTATGCTGTAGTTGCCTTGACCTTCTTTTATTTTTAATTTATTTATTCATTTATTTTTGAGACAGGGTCTTGCTGTCACACGGGCTAGAGTGCAGTGGCTTCATCATGGTCCAGTGAAACATCAAACTCCTAAGCTCAAGCAATCCTCCTTCCTCATCTTCTCAAGTAGCAGGGATTATAGGTGCAGGACACCACATTCAAACCTGGCTAATTTTTTTCTATTTTTTTGTACAGACACGTGATCTTGCTCTTGCTCAGGCTGGTCTTCAACTCCTGACTTGCTTTGACCTTATTAGCCTATGTGACCAGCTAAAGAAATTCCTCACTATCAGGAAGTAGAAAAGCCTTGTACTATGGTCTGTGCAATATAAAACAAGTACAGGAACCATACAAACTATTTTTCCTATCACATATAAATTAAACTGCATATAGTAATATTTAATATTGGATGTACTTTTCTAATATGTTGTTCAGGATTTTTGTGCTGTTGCTAGTCTATGAGATTGACTTCTAATTTCCTCTTTTAATACTCTTTTTTGCATGGCATAGGCATTAAAATTGTTGATTAGCCTCATAAAATGAGTTGGGTTATATTTTCCCTATTTGTATTTCTTAGAAAAATTTACATAAAATTGAGTTTTTTGTTTTGAAAAATTTATTAGGAGTAATTTATTAGTTCTTTCTTTGGGAAAGATTAATTTCTGATTAGAAGTCTGCATGAGTATTTTTATTTCCTTTTTCTTTCTGCAAATTTATTATATTCTAATATAGATCAATTATAAATAATGTTAGTTAGGAAATTTTTATTCTGTTCTTTGGCGATATAATTCTGTAAGCATAATATATATGTATGCACAAGTCTGGAAAAAGTATGAATTTATAATATAACAAATATTTTACAAGTTTGTAATATTTGATGGAATATCTGCCCTAACCAAAGTTTGCATTTCTTATTTATCTTATTTAGAGAATTATTTGACGATAGCTTTCTTTTAGCTGACTTAGATAAGAAAGTTTAATAGTTGGGTTACAGGAAGCCTGCATTTACTAGAAAATAGAATCATGTTATGTTAGCTTTGAGGTTTCAGTATTCCGCAAAGACTGGGAATGTTATCTTTGTAATGTATTTGTAAGAGTAATCTGCGTGAAAGAACTATTCCCAAGTTTTCAGAGCTTCACTGGAATATGAAGAGCTATACAACTCTGGACCATCCTAAACTTCTAGAGTGGCTTAACTTGGCATAGCCAAAATAAAATTTAGAAGCAAAATCCATAAACTGATATTTATTTTATTTGTTCAGGGCTTGACAAAACCATTTAATAATACTGCAGTGAAATGTGTAATGACCTATAATGCTCACGCTCATTTTATGTAAATATTCATAATAGTAACTGCAAAGGGACATGGATCACAGTTACAGAAATCAGAAGAACAATGAGATTATTAAGACTTTTTATATATTACACTTTCAAAATTATAAAATCTTTTAAAGTTACAGCCAGTAAGACTTATGGTAAACACTCCCCATGGTCTTCCACAATGTTTGCTGTATGAGGAAAATGGGTTAGAAAAGCTATGAGTTTTTCATCTGTTTGCAGACACACACACACACACACACACACACAGAGTACATGGAAAGAGGAGAACATTATGGGAACTTTGAGAATTATCCCAAGTTTTAGAATTATCCCAATAATAAATAGATCCATTGGCTTATATATATGGGCATCACAAAACACACAGTAATTTTATGCTACATTTTCATGGACTTCACCAGACTTTATAAAGGTTGCACTGGTTAAAGGCAACCCTCTGGCTGTGTATTCAGGGGAGTTGTTTAGGTTGTGTAATAATATCTCTTTATGATGATTTTTCTTAAAAGACTGACCAGATTTACATGTGGCATTGTTCTGACTACGATATGAAAGAAGAAACAGCATTATGGAAGTGTCAACTCAACACAGGTTGTGGGAGAAAGCACAGGGAGGGGTTGGCACTCAGGTCAGGAGCAGTAAAATGACCACAAAGTCAACATTTAGTTAGAAAAGTGTTGTCCTAGGACAACTTACCCAATCAGAGAAAATCATGATCCAAACCAGACATGGTCCTGTCTCAAAACACTGTTCTCGCAGTTACTGCAGATCATCAAAATCTCAGACACTAATCCTATAACTCTGCTTCCTTCTCTTTAGTGCACTTTTAAAGTGTGCTTTTATATTACCATCTATATATGGCTGTTCAAAATTTAGCTTTTTGGGGAATGACTTCTAGCTTAATTATGCCTGAGGAGGATTATAATATATTTGACTGTAAATTTTGGAACTTATTTAATTATCTACTATGTGGTCAGGTTTTAAAATGTCCCATGTATACTAGCATACAATGTGCATTGCCTACTTGTTGGGTACAATAATCTATATGAGCATACCAGCAAAAATTATTAGCTGTATGATCCAATTTACTATATTTTTTCTGATTTTTATTTGCTTGATCATTAATAGCTATGAGGTAATGAGTGACAGATATGTCAGTTCCTCTTTGAAGGTAGCCCAAATTTTCTACATATACTTGAAACTAAGTTAGTAGGAGCAAATAGACATCCCACAGAGTGGAAGAAAATATTTGCTCTCTACACCACTGATAAAGGCCTAATAACAAGAATCTATCTAGAACTTAAAAGAATTAACAAGAAAAAATCAAACAATCCCATCAAGAAATGGGCAATGGAAATGAACAGAAATTTCTCCAAAGAAGACAGACTAACAACATGCAAACATATAAAAAAATTGTTCATCATCTCTAATCATCAGAGAAATGCAAATCAAAACCACAATGAGATAC
>VBSM01000361.1:49273030-49286387 GCA_008086735.1 Cheirogaleus medius
AGGAAGTGTATAGTTACATAATGGGTGCCGTGTGCGCCACCTGGGGATTGGACATGCTTGAAGCTCTGGCATTGGAGGCGGGAGGGGTGGTAGGGGCAATGTATGTAAACCCAACAATATTTGTACCCCCATTATATGATGAAATAAAAGGAAAAAAATTTAGCATTTAAAATTTTTATATAAAATATTAAAATAAATTGGGCTGATTTTCCTCTAGTTGTTCTTTTTTGGATAACATGTGTAAGCCAGGAAGTATACTTCTAAAATTTTGGAGTAGGGAGGGTACTGTTTCCATTTAGATAGTAGTTATTATATTTGGATTTTTTCTTCTTCAAAATTTTAGAATTTAACTTTCTATAAATTAATCAATATTTCTTAGGTTATTAAATTTATTGAAATAACATATAGGCTTTTTATCTAAAATAACTCTTGTTAGTGTATCTCTTAATACACAATTGATTACTTTAGTCTTTATTCATTGAGTCTCTACCAAATGAAATATTCTAGGTTATAGGCTCTGAAGATATAACCATCCGACAGGATATACTCCATATGTGCCTTCAAGAAACTTATATTCTACTTGGAAATAACATATTATAATAAAACAAATATATAAATTATGATACATGGTTTTGAAAACAAAATATGCAAGATAGTAGAGCTAAGAGAATGCAGGAAAGAAGAGCATTTAGATTTCTTTATTATTTAATAAAATATATTCAGTAAAGACTCCTTTAGTAAGGTTATACTTTACAAAAACTTTCAGGAAGTGATATAGAGAGCTATTTGATTATCTGGAACTCATCTACCTGGCTGAGGAACATTAAGTGCAAAGGACTGAGGATGGGGAATGTTTGGTGAATTCAAGGAGGAGCAGCGAGGGTAGTGGAGCTACAGCAGTGGTGCGAATAAGAGGAGGGTAGTTAGAAAATGAGTTCAGAGACACAGTCAGGGGACAGGTCTAGAAGGCTACTTAAGCTATCATAAGGCCTTTACTCTCAAAAAAAAGTTCTGCTTTGGATGACAAGATTTATTACCCTAGCTGTACTCATTTCCTAGGAATGATATTCTCCCATAGCTCAGGGGGTCAGAAGTCTAAAATCAAGGTGTCAGTAGGTTGGTTCCTTCCAGAACCAACCATCCTATAATATCCTTATCCCATCTCACCTAGCTTCTGGTGGTTATGAGAAATCCTTGGTGTTTCTTACCTCTTCCAGCTTCTGGTGGCCCCAGGCATCCCTTGGTTTGTAGCAGCATGACACCAATCTTTGCCTCCATCTTCACACGGCCTTCTCTGTGTGAGTTTCTCTGTGTCATCTCCTCTCCTATTTATTAATGTATGTATGTATGTTATTTTCAGAACATTACGGGGGTACGAACATTCACATCTCATATATTGCCTTTGCACCGCCCAAGTCAGAGCTACAAGAGTGCCCCACTCTAATCCACTGTGACCTCATCTTAACTAAATACATTTGCAAAGATCCTATTTCCCAATAAAATCACATTCTGACATGAATTTGAGGGCAGAGAGCAGTAGGTGAGTGTCTCTATTAAACCTATTACACTAGTCAAAGTTGAATAAGCACAATTTCCTTCCCAGTATCTACTCTGGTCTGCAAGAAACATCTACCAATATTCCCTGTAGTGTTGTCTGCCTGGTCTGCCTTCAGGAAACTCAGCAATGCTCTTCTCTGGAGGTGTTTCTAGTTGAGGGGCAGAACCAATCTGATTCTCACAAACTACAGAAGACACAGATCAAACTCTTACATGTTCTACTATTTAGTATAAGATATTGGGGCTCAGAGATCTCTGTACTGTAGCCAGTATTCAGCCAAGCAAGAAGACAGGGTCTTTCCTCTTGGCAAGCACCTGCACTCTTCAAGTGGTGAGGGGAGGGGAGGAAATATACAACATTCAGACAATCTCCTCCAAATAAATCCTTTCTCTTGGTTGCCCTCTACCAGTCACCCCATCATACTTCTCTAGGTATGCTAAGGGACAGGACATGGTGCAATTTTCCAGTCCTCTTTTAGTAAATTCTGCACACATAAGATCTGGCAACTCTTCTTAGAATGTGGGATAACTTGACAATCTTTGTTTCAGGCTCATGGGCCTCAGCCAAAGCTAAGACAACTGAAAAAGTACATTTAACACTCTGGTACAGAAGAACTCAAGAAAGCAATAATAATAAATTCTTATTCATTTTTTATGGCACCAATCTCAGAGATCTTTAAGTTTATGAGAGTAATGTACTCTGAACCCAAATATAAAACAACAACATAAACTCAAAATGTCACATTCAAATTTCAGGATTCCTAGACATCAAAGGAGGGTTTTATTGCCTTCAGATTAATTAATGTGGCCTGAAATGAACATATACCACATTGTAAGGAATAAGAATGCTATAGTATAAATTGATACAAATTCTATTGGTTATGAATATGTAAAGCTGTTACTGCCAGAGATTTGAGAATGGCAATAAGATCATCTTTAGCCATTTTAAAGAGCATAAATTAAAGAACTACATATGTCCCAAAAGACAAATCTAAATAAAAATGGACATAATGTAAAATGATGACACTGGTAAAAGAAAACTTAGCAGAAATATTTGTAACCTGGACAAAATTTTCTTAGATGCAATACCAAAAGCAAAATCCACAAAATGATAAGTTAAATTTCATTAAAATTAAAAACTTCTGCTTTTTAAAAGTTATTATGAAGAAAATAAATAATAAGCTACATATAGTGAGAAAATATTTGAAAATCCACAAAAGACTTGTATGCAAGCTACATAATGAACTTTCAAAACTGAGCAACAAGAAAGCAACTTACTTAAAAAAATGGGCAAAAGGTTTAAACAGACATTTCACCAATGAAAATTGAAAATATGTGGATGGCAAATAAGCAGCTAAAAACATTAGTCATTAGGGAAATGCAAATTGAAACTATAATGATATACCACTGCTTACCTATTATAATGGCTTATAACAAACAAATTGATGATACCAAATAATGCCAAGAATGCTCAAAAGTTAATCCTTAGGCACACTTTTCTTCATTATGTAATCTAGAATAATCAATTTTTTATATTCTCAGTTTCTACATCTGTAAAATGTGGCTGCAAATGCCTGTCCTTTCTTATTGGCTGTTGAGAGAAATAAATGCAAGATATGTAGAAAACATTTTGCAAAATACAAAGTAATTTACTAATGTAACAAAATATTATAGTGTAATTTAAGTGAATATTTTAGAAAAGATTCAAAATGTAAATGTGCAAAGCAAGATAATTATCCATTTGTAAATTAGGTATATTTGTAACATTTTTAGGCAAAAATTGTTGAAAGAACCATAAGAAGTATCATTATCAGTTAATCATTACAATTGATCATAGAATTATGGGCCCATGATATCAAGAAATATTACTAACCTAATCAATGAAATAAATATTAATTTTGAATGTACAATTTATATTGCAATATTTAAATAAACATATATTAATCAATTATTATAATGCTTTCCTTCAAAATAGCCTTAATTTGAATAAAAATGTTCATCCTACTAATATTTTCCATTTTCTTTGCATCTATATCTGATTGTTCACTATACAGCATACTGATAATGCATTGAACTATACTATTCTGCAAAGAAAAGATAAAAAGAAATAAAATAAGAACTCCCAATCTAAAGAAAAAATTAAAATGTCAGCAGTCCCTTGGTGACAGTTTTAAATGAATCTTTAAAAGAAGCTTATTTTGGAAAGCCTTCTGGTCACCCCCAATTACTATGGTTGCCTTAGTTGTGACAGCTGGTGTATAATCTTTGATTACACTGTCATTAAAATGTCTTTTATACCTTTTTTAATGCCATCAACACACCATTTGCTTTTCAAATCACACCCTAAAGTGGGTGGATCATGGGCACTGAGGTATCTATGAAGTTTCTAAGCCTTTTTCACACTTTCAGGAGCTGGTAAATTCAGGCACAATATGGGAATCTGATACTGCTCCAGCTCTGATACATTAAATTTATCCTAGATTTTTTTTAACATCTACTCACATTTTTTTATTATTTTCTCTTACTCTCTATCTCAGTAGGAAAAAAATTCATTTCATTAGAGTTCATCAATGTATCTTGTTGAGAATTTTAATAACGAAGTCAGGACAGAGGTTAGATGGACAGATGCAGCCCTCAAGTGCATCAATTATGGCTTCACAAGGTGAAAACAACAACAACAAAAAATATTGCTTCATAGCTTTAGACCACTTTTTTAACCCAGTTGATAAGCTTTAAAATTTGCACTATGAGGTAAAGGAGAAAGCAGATTCATATTTATGAAGGGGAAACTTAATGAGGAATCAGAGTTATTTTTTTTTCTATTACTCATCATGAGATTTAACAAATAAATTTAGATAACTTCACAGAGCCCAGTTTCTTTGAAGATAAAATTAGAGCAATAACTGCTTTTTACTTCTTGGACTTGTCATGGCCATTAAAAATATAGTGCCTGACAACATATTACAACCCAGAAAACACTGTAATGTAATACAGAAGTTACTCAACTAACAATGGGGTTACGTCATGATAAACCCGTTGTAACTTGAAAATACATTTAATACACCTAAGCGACCAAACATCATAGGTTAGCCTAGCCTAGACCTACATGTGCTCTGAACACTTACATCAGCCTACAGTTGGGCAACATCATCTGGCAACACATTACACTGTATTTACCCTTCTGATCGTGATCACATGGTTGACTGAGAGCTGCCCAGCATCACAAAAGAGTATCTACCACTTATTAGGGAATGTGTATCACTTTCATACCATCCTAAAGTCACAAAATTACAAGTTAAATCATTATCATTCAGGGACTATCTGTTCATTGCTGGTGGTAGTGGTACTTCTACAGGTAAATCAATCAGAACAAGTGTCCAGCTCCTAATGAAACTGCAACCTACATATCACAATATCAGTCAGTTGGGGCAGTTTTGTGTCCAGCTGTCCTTAACCACACAGGCAGGCAGGCAGGAATTAAAGTCTCCTCATTAGGGGGAAAGAAAAAACAGCTCTTTACACAGTTTTGAAAAACAATATTTTGAAAGAAGTATATTTACTATGATTCCTTTTTACCTTTATTGGAGATATTTTGAAATATTTTTAAGGATTATGATAAAGTTTTAAAAATTTAAGTGTTTTAGCACATTTTTTTCAATGAGAGATTCTCAGGTCCTTTAAAGTATTCACAAATATTAATAATAATGGAATATGGAAGTTGCTTTAAAATTTCAAAAAACCCTGAAAGAAATATATTCAAAACAAAATGTTTTAATTTTAATGTTTAAAATTATTTATGCTTTGCCTTTTGTTGTGTAAACACTGGATTTCTGATGCTGATTAAAATATTTGATTGACAATGTCTTGGAATAATGCAGACCAAGCTAACTTAAAAGTAATTTAATACATTCAATTAGGAAATGTTTAAGTCACGGGGTTCATTTGGGAAAGACTATATGCGTTTTTTAATCAGGAAAAGGCGAGTATTCTCGCCTTTAAACCTTAAAACAATTATCCATAAAGTGTGTTACAATTATATTATAGTCATGTCTCACTGAATGATGGGGATAAGTTCTGAGAAATGCTTTGTTAGGTGATTTCCTTATTGTGCAAACATCATAGAGTGTATTTACACAAACCCAGACAGTATAGCCTACTACATGCTTAGGTTATATAGTGTAGCCTATTGCTCTTAGACTACAAACTTGTACAGCATGTTACTGTGCTGAATACTGTGGGCAACTGTAACACAATGGTTAAGTATTTTTGTATCTAAACACAGGAAAGGTACAGTAAAAATACTGTATAAAAGATTAAAAATGAAACACTTGTACCACTTTTCTAGGGAATTTACCACAAATGGAGCTTGCAGGATTGGAAGTGGCTCTAGGTGAGTCAGTGAGGGAGTGGTGAGTGAGTGTGAAGGCCTTGCACATTACTGTGCACCATGGTAGAGGTTATAAACACTGTACACTTAGGCTACATCAAACGTATACAAATATTTTTCTTTCTTCAATAGTAAATTAATCTTCGCTTATTGTAACAAGATTATAAGCTTTTTAATTCTTTAAACTCTTTGACTCTTTTGTAGCAACAGCCTAAAACACAATCACATTTTAGAACCGTACAAAAAATATTTTTTCTCTTCATATCCCGATTCTATAAGCTTTTTTACTATTTATTTATTTATTTTTTAAACTTTGTTGTTAAAAACTAAGACACAAATGCACCCATTAGCCTAGGCCTACACGGGGTCAGGATCATAAACATTACTGTCGTCTACCTCCACATCTTGTGCCACTAGAAGGTCTTCAGGGGCAATAACACATATGGAGCTGTCATCTCCTGTGATAATGCCTTCTGAATACTTCAGGAATACCTCTTGAAGGAACTGCCTGAGACTGTTTTACAGTTAACTTTTTTTTTATAAGAAGAAGGAGTACACTCTAAAATAACAATAAAAAGCATAGTATGATAAACATATACTCCAGGAAGGAGAACCACTTGAGCCCAGGAATTTGAGGTTGCAGTGAGCTATGATGAGCTACGCCACTACACCCTAGCTAAAATGACAGACAGAAACCCAGTCTCAAAAAAGCAAACAAGTAAACAAAAAACATATACTCCAATAAATTAATTGTTTATTATCATATCAAGTATTGTATACTGCACATAAATTGCACATATGTGCTATACTTTTATTCAATTGGTAGCATAGTAGGTTCATGTATTACCTGCATCACATGTGAGTAATGTGTTGTGTTATGATGTCATAATGACTACAAGAGATAAGAATTTTTAAGCTCCATTATAATCTTATGGAACCCCTGTCATATATGCAGTCGGTCATTGACCAAAATGTCATTATGCAACACATAACCACACTTTATACGACTCATCAATTTACCATATTATTTATACCATTTCTTAGTTTAAACTCGTTAGACTACTTTGCTGAGATTTCTATACTCCTTTTTGAGAATGGAAAACTTTCCAATCAGCAAGTGCTTAAAGCTTTTAAGGTATTTCCTTGTCAATATCTCTGCTATTTCACACAGTATTTTCTCCACACCTCATCATAGAGTGCTCATCCAGTTCCAGTGATTTACTGCTGGTGCATTTCTGGAGTTATATCATGAATGCCTTCATAGAGACTTCACTCTCTGTTAAATCCACACTGATTTTCCATGAAGAGCTCATTTGGAAATGGAATTTATTTGTCATCATATATAGTAAAGTCTCATGTAAAATACTGAAATTTTATACTAGCTCTTTTTTTACATATTAGATATTTAGAGGGCCTTGATTATGAATGCTGCCTACAGTTAAGAATATAGTGGTTCTTAGATAATTCTTTTCTTTAACAATGTTATGAATGATGAAACAGTTATCAGTTCTTCATAATAAAATGGTACAACTTCTTTTGCTAATAATTATGTTAAAAATGATTCTAGAAAAAATTGAATTCTGGATATTTTGTCATCTACAACCAAGTTCATTCAAATTTGTAAAAAAACTGAACTAGACACCATAATAAACATAAAAAATAAGAGTTATATTTGCTTTTAAGGAGCTTGTTCTCTCATTACTAAAATAATTTAATTATACAGATAACTACTAAGCAATATCAGAGAAAAGACTATATACTAAGTGAGACTAAATGGAACACATTGAGAGTTCCAGTATGGATTTGGGACTATAGCACACCACTGACATTTTCCTGGTTTCCAAGAGATTTTCTTCAATGTTGTGATATCTAAATGTTAAGAAATAAGTGTTATAGACAGTGGCCAATACTTAGCTAAATTTAATACTGTTTTAAACAGGGCTGTGATGTACAGTTCCCTTATTGATTGAAGCTGAGATAATTCTAACTTAAAGAATAGATTAATATAAGCATTAGCGGGACTTTTCAAAAGCATAAATGTAAGAGTATGATTAAGTTTAAAATTGACCAAAGCCTTGTTTAGAGAACGAACCAAATGCCAGGATCTCCTGAAGGTCCATTTGCCATATGCTTAAAGACTGAAGGGTCTGGATGTGATTAAAAGTACATTTCGTGCAAGCAAAGGAATAATGGCCTTTCTCTTTGAGTTTGTCAATCCTTGACCAATTCAGCAATATAAAGGTTTGTAAATTATCTGTCTGGGTTTACATGATGACTCAGTGTATACTGAGAGTACCGCAAAAGAAAAGGAGGTAGTGATATGAGTAATAAAAAAAAGTATGAGGAAGAATGAAGGAAAAATATCCTGACTATATGTGAGTCCTGATTATAGTTTTGAGAACAGCACAATCTCCATCTCTCGCAAGGATTTATTCACCTTTGACCACAGTTGATGGATTGTCATAACTGAGTGAGTACCTCTAGCAGTTGAGTGTGTGAGTTTTCTCTGAAAACCAACAAGTGCTTAAAATGGTATTATGAGTCTGTCATTCATTAAATACTTTTTTAATTCTATGTCAATTTTATTCTCTTAAAACTTTGCTTAGAAATTATCTAATCTGGAATATATGATGTTAAGTGCTACTTCTCTGTGCTACCAATATACTTTCAATTGCAGCACTTAAGTATTTATATTGAGTAAATTCTCTTAGGCTTAAAACTTTAAGCTCACATTCACCAATGTGAGCAATAAATCACATGTTTAGCATAGAAGGCAAATATATTTTTTCCTAACTCATACCTTACCTCTTTATGTCTTTTTCTTTCTGCTATCCAGGCTTTGAGATGTCTAAAGTTTTCTATCCCCTTTGGCCTTTCTTCCATGTTCCCCAGGTCACTAACAGTGAGAAGTATTTTATTTAATTAATGAGACTTAATATGTTACTACCACTCATGGACATGCCCATGTAAACATTTATTTAATTTTTTATTAAGGTATATTAATCTCTAAAATTTAAATTATACCCTACTCATAGGTTGATATAAAAAAGAGTTTATGGGGTAGAATATAAGTCTTGGTTCATCTTAAATAAAACTATGTTTATCAGAATGCCCTTCACCTCACTTCACCCACTGATAATCTTAGCCTTTAATAGATATGATGATTTGGTTTTGAAAACACATTTCTCCTAGAACCAACTCAGCACTTGTCTTTTTTTTTTTGAAACAGAGTCTTACTCTGTTGCCCGGGCTAGAGTGCTGTGGCATCAGCCTGCCTCACAGCAAGCACAAACTCCTAGGCTCAAGCAATCCTTCTGCCTCAGCCTCCCGAGTAGCTGGGACTAGAGGCATGCGCCACCATGCCCGGCTAATTTTTTCTATATATTTTTAGTTGGCCAATTAATTTGTTTCTATTTTTAGTAGAGACGGGGTCTTGCTCTTGCTCAGGCTGGTCTCGAACTCCTGACCTCGAGCGATCTGCCTACCTTGGTCTCCCAGAGTGCTAGGATTACAGGTGTGAGCCACCACGCCCAGCCTCAACACTTGTCTTGATCAACAACTATGTTCTTGACCATATCTTGATTATTATGTGAACACTAGCTTTTTTTTCTTCAGAATAAGCATACTATGTTTTGCTTAATAATTCCTATCATATTATCCAAAGTACACAAAGCCACTGAACCACTTTCTTGATCTAATCCAAATGAGCTGAGCATGTAGTAAACAATGAGACCTAACATGAAAAAAGAGTAACTATTTTAGCATCTGTGTATGTTTCTATAAAGCCTTTGATCAATTATGATACATTTCTTAATAAATCCCTCAAATATCTAAACATTATAAATAGTATCTATCTACTCCAGTGTCTATATTTTCACTTCCCTTTATTCTTAAATCGTTCATCTATAGTTTCTTTCAACATCATGTGTTTTGAAACGCTGTCTCACCAAGGTAAATATTACCCCTTGTTCTTGTTTCAACATCATCTGTATGGATATGTTTTCTCTGGAGATTGTGACACTAGTCTCTACTCCCTACTTACCTAAAAGCTCTCCTCTTTGATTCTGTGATAAGTCATAATATTGCAGTCATTCATATTTAGGCTTCTGTGCTGGCTCCATTTCTCTGTGCATTTTTTTTACCTCAGTTTTTGTTCTGCACCATTTTACTACTTCATATACATTCTTTTAGTGATCTCATTTCCACTTAAGGCTTCCCTGTTCACCTGCATACTTATAGCTATTGCAAACTTTTCTGTAAATCCAGACCCACACATCCTGCTGTAGACTGCACATTGCCACCCAAATGCCTACAGACTTCCCAAATCCAATATGCCCAAATAAGAACTCATCCGTCTTTGAATTGCTGCATCAATGCACCTGCCAAAATAAGTATTTCTTAAGGAATGATTAATTTAATGTTTAGAGATCACTGTTGTATTAAAGGCCAAGTGTAGGAAAAATATGTTTTAAGAAGGAACTTTGTTTCAGTACCTGTCCCTATTTTATTATTCTTTTTCCATGTCTTCTTCCCCTTCCTCCCAGCCACATGTGGCTCTCGAGTGACATACATTTCATATAAAAGTTTATATATGTATATGTGTATTTGTTCCTCTAGATTGCTGAAGTCCTATGGTTTACAATATGCCTGAGAAAATAATTATTAAATTCTCATTGTATGTATTTTAAGAGGGCTCACATCTAGGTAAGAGGTGTGTAGTATGCTTCTAAGCTCAAGAAGCCCAAACTAGGAAGGCAGAGCAAGATGGCGGATGAGAAACACTGCCAGACAGAGTGTCTCTGCAGAAAAGATAGCTTCTAGAAGAAATAAGAAGAAAGAAGCAAGCAGACAACCATATATTGGACGGGGGTCGGAAGGAGGGGTACCGGAGACTATGGGAGACTCCATGGGAGGAGGTTACCGAGCAGAACTGGAAGGAGAGACCTCCTGAGCAGTTTGGAGACCAGCAGCAAGGGTAGGCAGAGCGGTTAACTTCCTCTCCCTTGCATCTCGGGCTGCTGGTGGGCTCCCCAGCAGTTGGGGGGACCTGCGGACGCCAGTCCATACACGGCTGCCACCAGTGAGTGGTAAGCCTGTAGCAGATGTGGCACCAGGCTCCAACTCCCTCGGAGCACCTTCGGGTGCACAGACTCAACCGCATGGCAAGTGCCATATTGCTACACTATCCCTTTCCCCATCCCTATCTGCGGCTACCAAGAGAGACAATATAGCCACTAGCTGGAGGCATCTTCAGGGGATGGGATCTTCTCTTTTGGGGCCCTATAGCTGACTGAGGGGTAATCAGATGGGGAGCTCCCTACCCTCCAGTCCTCCCAGGTGCTGCTGGCCTGATGATTCCAGGAGAACAGGTCAGACCCTAAAGCTGAGAGACATCAACCCAGCCTGGGCTCCCCATGGGGGAATTAGGACTGGCACTCCTCTCCCTGGTGGGGTCAGGGATGGAACTCTGGGGCCCAGAGGTCAGACCTGCAGAAAAGATCCTATGCACCCAGGTCTCGCATTACCCGGGGCACAGAAGGAATATTCAAAATGAGCCTACTAAGTTGTGTGTGACTTCAGGGGCAGATCAGCATGCTTGAGGGCAACCCTGCTCCCAAAGGTGGGCCGTGTGCCCAGCCCACAAAGCGAACCTGCGCAGAGAACCTCTTGGCCTGCATCACAGCCAGGGGAGATGCGGTGGCGAGACATTGGGACTACTGGCAGAGGCCCAGGATAAGCCGCAGAGTTGGGGAGGGTGGAAAGGAGCGAGGTCTTCTCCAGACTGCAGGTCTCAGACAGCCCTACCCCACACGCAGACTTTCTGACTGAGTGGGGCCATCCTAGCCCCTCCCTGAAAACTTTTCCCAGAAGCAGAAAACAGGACTTTGACCCCTGCTAACAGCATTTGTGGTGCTCAGGAGCAGGCGTACCAAACCCGGATCCACCCAGACTCACTCCCAGAAAAGCCCTCACTGAAGTGGAGAATAAGGACACACCTGGAAGTCCCAGGGCCCCACCCACCACCTGAGACACTACAGTGCCTCTCCGGAGGAAGAAGAGCTGGTTACAGGACCCAAAAACAGCAGTGCAGCCTGCTCCTCTGAGTAAGTGCCATCTACTGACAGGAAGGATATTCTGCACACCCTTTTACAGCATCTAGTGACTCCTCATACAGGGTGTGGTCGAATCTCATCCACAAACACCATCTACAGGCTCAGAGACTAAACAGAGCATGCCGTTATCTGAACGAAAACCTAAAAGTAGGAAGCAACAACTGATCTAGATGGGAAGAAATCAGAGAAGGAACTCTGAAAATATGAAGGAACTCTGAAAATATGAAGACCCTAATGGAAAGCATACTACCAAAGAGGAGCCCCAGCCCCTTAGAAATGTACAGCAACCAAAATCAGAGCAGTAAAATGACAGAAAAAGAACTGACAACGACTTACAAGAACAACTGGATAACCAACACAAAGAAAATGCAAAAAGATTACAGGACCTGAAACAAAAACTTCAATAAAGAAATTGAAACAATGAAGAAAAATCTAACCAAACTATTGGAAATGAAGAATCAATTCAGGGAACTACAAAACACAGTGGAAAGCCTCAATAACAGGGTAGATCAAACAGAAGAAAGAATCTCAGAGATTGAAGATAACACCTTCTAATT
The DNA here is from genome assembly GCA_008086735.1 of Cheirogaleus medius. Classification (NCBI taxonomy): domain Eukaryota; kingdom Metazoa; phylum Chordata; class Mammalia; order Primates; family Cheirogaleidae; genus Cheirogaleus; species Cheirogaleus medius. The sequence goes on from VBSM01000361.1 coordinate 49,285,645, forward strand.
AAATAAATAAGTCACAGAGATAGAGTAGAGAAACTAGAGAAAAGAACAAAGCCTATAAGAGATGTGGGATTATGTGAAGAAACCTAATGTGAGGGTTATAGAGTTACCCCAAGGGGAAGAAGAAAACACTCAAGGGTTGGATAAGCTATTTGAAGATATAATAGAGGAAAATTTCCCAGGCTTTGGTAAAAATATCAATATACAAGTTCAAGAAGCTCAAAGGACCCCAGGGAGATTCAATGCAAACAGGAAGATGTCACAACATGCAGTCATCAGACTGACCAAAATATCAATGAAAGAGGCTCTTCTATGAAAGAAGCAAGTAATATACAAAGGAAAGCCAATCCGAATAACACCAGAATTCTCTACTGAAACTTTACAAGCAAAGAGAGACTGGGGCCCCATTCTCACTCTTCTGAAACAGAATAATGCCCCACCTAGAATCTTATTCCCTGCAAAACTAAGTTTTGTATACAAAGGAGAAATCAAGGCATTCTCAGATAAGCAAAGACTGAGGGAATTCACCAAGACAAGACCAGCCCTCCAAGAAGTACTTAAAACAGTGTTACCCACAGATCAGCACAATAAATACTCACAAATGTAAATCGATTCAAAAGCAAAGATCAAAGCCCAGATACCACAACGACTCAAGAGAGAAAACAAAGCAGCAAAGTTTGACCCAACATAACGAACAGAAATATGCCCCACCTATCAGTTATCTCAATAAATGTGAATGGCTTGAA
>VBSM01000361.1:49289235-49315291 GCA_008086735.1 Cheirogaleus medius
GGGGGTCATGGGCAATATACGTAACCATAATATTTGTACCCCCATAATATGCTGGAAGAAAGAAAGACATAAAGAAAGACAGGAAGGAAGGAAGGAAGGAAGGAAGGAAGGAAGGAAGGAAGGAAGGAAGGAAGGAAAGATGGAAGGAAGAAAGAAAACCAAACTAGTATGGTCTTGCTTTTAGCTGCAGGAGACATTTGAGTAGAGAAAGTGACAGTTCTGAAAACATTCTAAGTTCTTAGATATAAGGTCTGTTTTCTCTTGGGAAAGCTTGGTGTAGACATCAGTGCTATAGGGCGAAGGAATATACTTTTATATAGGACATGATCCCTGATCCTGATCTGGAGATTTTTAAAGCTGATAAGTACATAAGGCTTAAATAGACCAAAGTTGAGTTGCCTAGGAATGAGAACATAAAATTCCTTCCTTTCAAATACATTTTTAGAGGTTGGAAATAGGTGTGGACTTTTCCCATGCCTTTATGTAGTGTAGCATGGAAGTTAGTGGAATGGTTGGTATCACAGCTGAGCTGAGAAAGCATGCCAGCTAAGCAATCTCCCAGACAAGTCACATGCAATGTTAGTGGGACTAATGGGTATAGCTTAGCCTATGGAGGTCCTCCATCAGGAAAATCCTGTTGAAGCTCATCATGTCCACAAGAAACAATCATACATCCTTCTGATTCTGTTCCATAACCTCATCAACATACTCATTCCATACTCTTAGAATGCTTTAGATGAATTGATTAGCTAATAAATAATGCAAAATAAAACTTTACAACATGATTTCCACCAATAAAAAATTATATAATATGAGGAATATAGGAATTTAAGGCAATGTGATCAGAAGAATGAAATTAATCTTATTTTTTAGCATTGTTTATGTGGCAAGCAATATTCTCAGCACCTTCATGTAATAAATTGTTGATTTTTTTCTTTTTTATCACTATTATATTATCCAGGAGAATGTAATAAATTGTTTAACACTATGAAATAAATATTACTATTGCAATTTGTTAGATGAGAAAAGTGATTTTCAGATCACTGAACTAATTTTCCTAAGAACTCACAAACAGATATTGGAAGAGCCAGAAATAAACCCATATCTGTGCCCCTCAACAGTTGCTTTTGTTATGAATGCATCAGCAAGGAGAACATTTTCATCATGGGACCTTTTATCGATTAAACTGTGAGTTTTCTTTTCCATCCACTTAGAAAATTATCATTGCCTTTAAGACCTATTCTCATGACATCTGAGTATCCCTCTATTAGAAATACATATATTTTAAGCATCACTAAATTCTGATTATATATTATTTTAACAAGTTTTTAAATGTATATATTCTCAATATATGTGTATTTATTTATTTATAAATCATATATAAAAATACTTTAATAATAGCTAAACATGCCATTCCCTATTCTAAGTTCTTTATAACTTTTAACTCATTTAATCATCATATCATTAATGAGGTAGTTACAGGTACTATTACCATCCCTGTTTAAAAGATAATGAACAGAGAAGTAACTTGTCAAAGTGCCTTATCTAGCAAGGGATTAATGGAGGGTTTGGAGTCAAGTAATTAGGTTCAAGAGGCACATCCTTAACCACTTTAAAATATTATTGCTTCTATATGATTTTTTCTGATAATTTTGTAAGAATATTATAAAATGTTCAAAAATAGAAATTCAAAAATGACATATAATTAAAGATGAAAATATCTTCTGTGACTTTTTCTAAATTTGAATGGATCATCTTATGCATCCAGTTTGGAAAATATTAGTTTATTTTCCAAAAAATGGATCTCCTCTTGACTTTAATAACACGAATGCTATCTTCAGATATATTTTGAGAGGAAGATTTTATTCCTTTACAAAATAAGCAAGGAAAGAATACAAGTTGTATTCCCTCAAAAGGTTTTGTTGACTAGACCCTGAAGATCATCTTTGGAATAAGAAAGAAGAGAGCATATGGAAATTTGTAGCAAACTATCAAAAGAACGATATCATGGAAGCAGTGAGCAGAGTTTAAAAACCATCTGTTTTATTTATTGGATATGTCTACATAATAAACATGTTTTGTAGGATGTTACTTGGGTTTGCAGGAGTGGTTTTATCTTCATTATTTGACTGATTAGAAAAAGTATCCTCACCTTCTGAAGAAATGCTTTACCATTAGGCATAGAAACTTAAAAAAAAAAAAAAAGGACTACTTAAATATTTACCTATGTTAAATGCAATAAGCCTTAGCATCATAGATACAGAAATAAAATGCTTTCATTTCATTTAAAGAAATTCATACCTAAATAGGGATTTTTATATAATAAACTACTAGATTCCTGCTATTTGTCCAATTTTTGCTTTTGGCAAAAACATGAGTTTTAGCTTCATTGCACAGTTCCCTCTGAGTTTACCCAGCCACAAGTAGACAGGTAATTCATATGTCCCAGTGGGGGTGTTTTGAATCATGTTTCATGCGTGGTTTTGGAGAAAGAGAGGCAAATGAAATAAGCAGGAGCAATCCCAGGAGCTAACTCTTTCTAGGCGGAAGCTCCATTTAAAAAGCATAAAATTGTAATAAAAATTAAAAATGCACAACCTGCATAGAAGCAATGTTTGCAGTTAGAGAAAAATAAACCCAATTTAATCAATCTTTTTCATAAAAATTATATCATTTATTATAGAATGACAGACAATCGTTTTAGTGGTAAAATTTAGCTAGTAGGCAAATGTCAACATGAAGTTGCCAATTTAAATTATCCACCTCAGTTTCAATATCCTTCATCCTGAAAACAGTTTCAACTAAAGTAACTAATAAATAGAAAGGTGACTATTCAATTCCAAATACTTTAAGTCAGTGTGTTAAAAATATTTTAAAAATCTACTCTCAGATGTGGAACATGTCATATTTCTCTACTCTAGAAAAATCACTTTAAAGTAACTTGTTTTGTTTATTATCATGTCACAATTTCTAAAAAGAAGAGTTACTCTGAAGAGAGGCCATCCTACATAATTTGTGCATTTTCCAGAGTTTAAAAAAATTAATTTGAAATTTACATCTACTCAGCACATTTTCACATTACCTCAGCCCACAAGGCTTAACATAAGTTTATATTTTCTCTGGAAAGAATCAGAAGTTATTTCCCAGAAAAGACATATTTACTAAGAGAAAAAAGTAATTGTTAATAAGTAAATGTTTTAAATTTAATATATATTTTGGTGAATAGTGTGGATATAATTTCTCATGAAAACCCAGAATCTATCCTACCCACTTCAATGTGTCTCCATGCTAATTATTCCTGCAGCCAAGCTAAAATAGATATTCACCTTGTTCAGATAAATGTTGTATTTTATCAGCAGAAAAATAATACTAAAAATATATTGTGATTTTCTTTCAAATCAAGATCTCAAAACTTATTTTTTCCATCTTTTAAATTAAGAGTTGTAATAATTCTATCCAATTCAGAAGGATAAACTCTAGAAACTATCCAACCACACAAAATGTTCACTTCACCCAGTTGTAGATAACATATATATAGGAAAACATGGACTGGAACTTGATCTGGTCTTCAGCCCTTATGACAGCTAAAGGCAATATTTTATCTAAAATGTTTTTACTCAGAATTCTCAGAAAATATTATTCTTCCAAACAATAAAAGCTACCCCTAAACAACTATTTAGGTATTCCATATTTTGGAGATACAGGGAAATTGTTTTCTCTCCCTAGTCTAAATGTATTTTTTAAATAAATTGCTTCCAAATTTAACCTACTTTTGACTTTAAAATGCCCCATTTTTGTTTTAATCTAAATAGTTATTTGGATTTTAAATATACCAATTTTATCCCTAAACTCTTATTGGAATTACCTTTATAGCATGGTAAGTTTATCATAGAACTGCTCATATTTCACTATTGTTAAATCTTCTTTCAGATATTGTCACTTTATCATTTTCTTACCTTTTATCTTTCTTCTCTAAAGCTAAAAGAGATAGAGATATATTATTAAACAGAGCCCTTTGACTATATAAACAATTTAAACCACAAAACACAGCATCAGAACCACATTGGATGCCCCATTTTGTGCAATTCTTTGAAAGAAGTACCACACTGGAGAACAGGACCAGTCTGTTCCCTAAGCTATACTTCTGGAACCACCATGATCACAAGGTCTTAGAAAATCCCCATATCTGAATGCCAGCACTTTTCAGGACATTTAGTCAAGCCCACAGTCAGAGAAAGTGGAATGTGGCATAGAGGTTCACAAAATGAAGGGTCAGAGTCAGGACATGGGAGACCTTGCTCATAACATTTTGTCTGTGCTGGCAGATCCAACATCAGAATGGAACTTAAAAAAATATTTAGGAGAACACACAAAGGTGCAGGAGCCCACTGAGTCTGTGTCTCTACTTCAATAGAGACACAGCTTACTAAGTGATACTCCTATGGAAACTACCCCTCCTTTTTTTTTCTAGCAAGATGTTTTAACAACCTCCTTTCATTTATAATACAATTAGTTGAGGGACTAAATCACAAGACCATAGTTCTCTAACTTTTCTACTCTTTCATCATTGTAATTAATACTGAACAGCTTTTATTTTAACTTGAGTTTTAGCTCTGAACTTCAGGTCAAAGAGGTGGAGGTGTTTTCCCTAAAGCACTGGAATATAATATGAACAGATGGGAACTGAGAAATTTTTAAACATAGTTAAAATGACTTCCTTATAACTGTACTGCCTTTATTAACCTTACATATACCCCTTCTTTGAAAAATGTTTCGAAATATTCATTGATGACCCTGGGAGTCAACTATTGTAGGGCTGATTTTAGTCAAAATTATGAAATGTTAGCTATTGAAGCCATAATATATTAAGTACAATATGTACCCAGACACTCTGTCAGATATTTGGATAGCAAATGAATTTCATTTTCATAGTTCTTTGCATTCTTTTGATAACCTCCCATCTTTATGAATTGATATATTCTTTCTTGTTTGCTATCTGTATAAATTCATGAGGTACCAGTGTAATTTTGTTACATGGATATATTGCATAGTGGTGAAGCCAGGGTTTTTAGTGTATCCATCACCTTATATATTCTTTTGACAAATATCGATGGCTTCTTCTTATGTGCCAGATGCTAATCTAGATACACATAACAGAACAAAACAGGAAAAGCAATTACGCATATTCACTTCTATCACAACTCCTTTGGCTTTCCTTACTCATACCCAAAGGCCTCTAAACCACTAACCAATGGCAATTTTGCTTCCTAAGTTCAAGTCTCCTCATTTTACCAGATGGACTCTCTACATGCCTTCTCCCATCCACATGGGCTTCATTTCTCTCCGCTTTTTTCTTTGTCATGAAGCTTACCTATTTTTGGCCAGAATTTATTATCCTGGTAAACCTCTTATCTAGTACATCTAGTAAGATATTAAGTTGTTATCCATACATTCATTTCAACCTTGATCTCCTGGAGCTACCTTCACTGCAATTCTTGCTTAACCTAAAGAAATGATGGTTTCTTTTGCTCTGCATATTTCTGAGTTTTTATTCATGCTATGTGTATCAGTACTATGTTCTTTTATTGCTAAATGTTATTTACAGATATATGTATAATAAATTGTTCATCCATTCATTTATTGATGAACATTTCAGTTGGTTCCAGTTTGGGCTTATCAAAATAAAGCTGCTATGGCATTTTTGTTCAAGTCTCTTTTGGACATCTCTAAGAAGGGACTTGCTGGGATATATACATATGTGTGTATATATATATATATATATATAATCTAACTATTTAAGAGACCACAAGACTGTTTTCCAAAGTACTGTTCACATTTTACATTCCTGAAAGCAGTGTATGAAAATTTGGCATTGCTCTATATTTTGTCCAACAGTTGATATTGCCAATCTTTATTGATTTTAGTCATTCTAATGTATATGTAATATCTTGTTGTGGTTTTCATTTTTGTTTACTTGAGAACATAAGATATTGAATATCTCATCCTGCACTCAATGTATGTCCTTTCACAAAGAGATTTGTAACTAATATAAATAATAAATTATTAATAATGTTTGTATATATGTAAATAATATATTTATAGAAAACATGTAATATTTACAAATCAATAATAAGAAGTCAAGCAATACAATAATAATGGTTAAAAAAGTTGAACAGAACCTTAATGAAAAGAGATTAGAGGAGACACAGCAAGATGGCTGGATATAACACTCCAGCAATTTTCCTCTCATAGGAACAGCAAATTGAACAACTACCCATGCAAAAAAACACACTCATAAAAACCAAAAATTAGGTAAGTGATCACAGTACACTAAAGAGGGTAGAAAAGAAAGTCTTGCACTGCCTACACTATCCCTCCCCTCTCCCAACCATAGGTAGCATAGCACAGAAAGAATGTGCATACCTGGGAAGGGAGAGCAAAGTGAGTGTCAGACCTTGTGTTGGAATTGAATGCTGCCCTGTCACAGCAGAGTACAACACAGGGCATTATTTTTTGGGTGCCCATGGAGGGGGAATTCAGATTAGCACTGGGAAAGAGGGGAATCCCCCTCCCCAGCAGAAAGAATTTGAGTCCTGGCTGGCTTCACCACTGGGTGGCTAAAATTGCCTTGAGTCCAGAATAAATTGAGTGGCAGTCAGGAAACAAGGACTCCAGTCCTAGGACAAGCACTAGTGCTGTGTTAGTCTCAGAGGCAGTAGACTTGGGGTGCAACTCTCACCCCAAGTGTGACACCAGCTGTGGCAGCCAAGGGAGTGCCTCCATCACCACTCCCACAGTTCCAGGCAGTGAAGTTCCCTTTTGGTTTCCATTTTTATGGAATTTATTTTCTACTTGTTTACCTTGAATCTATGAGAATATTTGTGAGTTAAATATGTTTCTTGGAGACATCATATATTTGAGTTATTTTTTTCATCCATTCAGCCAATATACATCTTTTAAGGAGCACATTAAGACCATTGAAATTCAATGTTAGTATTGATATGTGAGATACTTTCCTGGTCATTATATTTGATTGTTACCTAGTTCCTTTGTCTGTCTATTGGTGTTACTGTTTTGTAAGAGCTGTGAGCTTTAAGTTTTGAGGGTTTTTACACTGGTGCATATTGATCATCCTTTTCTATCTATAGAACACTTTTAAGCATTTTTTTATAGGGCAAGTCTAGTGGTGACAAATTCCCTTAGTGTTTTCTTCTCTGAGAACGACTTTATTTCTCCTTCATTTATGAAAGTGGGTTTCACAGGATATAAAATTATTGGCTGGCAGTTATTCATGATGTCTATGTGCCTTGTTGATGCTCTTTTTGCAATGAATCTCCCAGATGTTTGTTAACCTTCTTGTACCTGGATGTCTAAATCTCTAGTATGACTAGGGATGTTTTCCTTAATTATTAACTCAAATAGGTTTTCCAGACCTTTTGCTTTTTCTTCTTCACCCTCAGGGATTCCTATTATTATTATATTTGGCTATTTTATATAATAATCCTATATTTGTTATAATCTCTGTTCCCCTTGATTCTTTGTTTGTTATTTTTCACTGACCGTGTTAATTCAAAAAAGTTATCTTCAGACTCTGAAAATCTTTTTCTGCTTGGTCTCGTCTATTCTTAAAGCTTTCTACTGTGTTTTGTATTTCACTAAATGAATTTTTCATTTCCAGAAGTTCCATTTTGTTGTATATATATTTTTAGTAATTTTTTCTTTCATTTCCTGTATTATTTTTCTTCCTTCTTTGAGTTGATTTTCCATTTTCTCTTGGATCATATTGAGTTTCCTTAAAATCTGTATTTGGAATTCTTTGTCATTTGAGCATTTTCATTTTGGTTGGGATCCATTGGTGGAGCACTGGTATGCTCCTTTGTGGGGGCAGGTCCTTTTACTCTGATTTTTATACTTCTAGAATTCTTGTGCTGATTTCTTCTCATCTGAAGCAGCTGTTGCTTCTTGTTTTTAGATTTTATTTTTGTTTACATGGGACTTTTTTTTCTTCTCACTCTTAGGGGTGTGCCTGTAACATATGTTGGGTACAAATCTTTGGCTTTGCTTGTGGATATTTTGATGGGGTCTAGATTCTGGATAGATACCTTGGTTATAGATATCCTCAGTGTGGTGATTTTCTCAATTACTAGTTATTTATAGGTTATAGTGGTGGTGTATTATGTGCATGGGTGGATTCCCTGTCTCTTGTCAACAAGCAGAGATGAAAGTCTTTGTAATCCTTTCTCTTTCCCTGGACCTATGGTCTTCTTGACAGCATGTATTATATTGAGATACCCAGTTTAATCTCTAGGTCAGTGGGTGGTGCTTGTGGGTAAGAGTCAGCCATGCCCTGTATGATCGAAACAGTAAATACTGCAATGAGCTTTAAAGGTTTTCCTACCTATCAGTAGGTGACACTTGCAGTAGAGAGTAAGCTGCAGTGGTGTTTTCTGAGACCAATGACCAGCTCTAGGCAATCAGGAGCAGCAATCAGATGTCCCAGGCTGTCGGTGGGCCCCTGCAGCTCCCAAGAGATTCATTTTTGTGTTCTTTTTGCCTGCATGACTTATCAGAAAAAGTCAGTTGTAATTCTTATCTTTACTTTTTTATAGATAATGTGTTCCCAACCCTTCTGCCTGGCTTCTTTCCAGATTTTTTATTTATTTACCTTAGATTTTCTGTAGTTTAATAATGATCTCCTTAGGTGTGGTGTTTCTGACATCAATATTGCACAATGTTCCATAAACTGCCTATATGAGTGGTTTGGTGTTCAACATTAATTTGAGAAAATTTTCTACCATTATTGATTCAAATATTACTTCTGTTTCTTCTTTCTTTCCTCTCCTTTTAAATTCTCATTATGCATATGCTACTGCAACTTTTGTAGTTGTCCCACTGTTCTTGGATAGTCTGTTCTGGGTTTTTCTTATTTGTTTATTTGTTTTGTTTCACTTTTTTTCTCTCTGCTTTTTAGTTTTGGAAGTTTCTATTGGCATATCCTCAATCTCAGAGAGTTTTTCCTTAGTTGTGTTTACTCTTCTAAAGAGCCTATTAAAGACATTCTTTATTTCTATTACAGTGTTTTGATCTCTATCATTTCTTCTTTATTCTTAGAATTTTCATTTCTCTGCTTGCATTAGGGCCTTTAGAATATTAATCATAGTTTTAAATTCCTAATTTGATATTTCTCATGTTTCTTCCATATCTGAGTTTGGTTCTGATGCTTTCTCTGTCTCTTTAAACTGTTTGTTGCCTCATCATTTCTTTGTCGAAAGATATGAGATACTGGGTGAAAGGATTTCCAGTAAAAAGCCCATTAGTATTGTTTATGATAAGGTGAGGTGGAGGACAAGTGTTCTATAGGCCCATGATTAGGTATCAGTCTTTTAGTGAGTCTGTGCCTCAGAGCTGTGAACTTAAAAATGCTTCTCAGTTTTTTCCCATGTTGGGAGGGGCAGGATGGCAGGACAGGGTTGGAGTTGGGTATTTTCCTTCCCCCACAAGGAATGTTAGAGAGAACTGGAATTGGATATTTCCTTTCCTTCATGTAGGTTAGACTCTTATAAAACCCCAATAAGTTAGACTCTAGTAAAATAGTTTTTTTTGAGGGTGAGCCTTCTTAAGAAAACAAAATACTTTGGTATGTATTTAAAGGTGATTAATTTTTCTCTCCCCCTGCTGGAACCATAAGAGTATTTTTCTTGCCTTTCACTGTGAACCTTGTAGAGCTCCAGGAGGCAAAACTCACAAAAGTGTGGGTTTCTCCACTGGAGTTTTAACTCAAAGGCTTGTCCAAACAAAGCCTCCACTTATCAATTACAGTTTAAATTTTCCTACTCAGTTTCTAGTTTCCTTGGAAGTTTCTGCTTGTGAGTTTCTGCTCTGCTAAGTTGTGATTACCTATATCCAACTATCTCTCCAATTTTGGGAACAGTGGTTTTGCCTTGTGGCCTCACTTATCAGATTGATCTAAGAAAAATTATCATTTTTTTAGTTTGTTCAGCTTTTTCTTTGCTATTTGAACAAAGTGATGACTTCCAAATTTTTTACATGCCAGAGTGGGAAATAGAAATTTTCATAGCCAAAGACTTAACTTTTCCCCATTTAATTACTCCAGCATCTTTGTCAAAACCTAATTGACCACATATGTGTGACCATATGCGGCCAAATACAGATTATCTCTTCTCTTCCACTGACCAATATGTTTTTTACTTGCACTAATATTTTGCTGTCCCAATCACTGCAGATTTTCAAAGAAAGGCTTGAAATCAGGAAGTGAAAACTCATCAACTTTTTGTTTCTTTCTTTGCATTTTCATAAAAATTTTAGAATCAGTTTGTCACTTTATACTTAGGTGGGAGGCTTTTTAGTAATTTAATCTATTTTAGATAATATAGGCTCTTTCTATTTTTCTATATTATGTAAATTAGTTTTAGAAACTTTCACCTCACAAGGAATTTCTGTTTCATCAATACTTCAAATACATCAAATACGTTGGCAAAATGTTTTTCATATTTCCTTATTATTTATTTATATTTCTATTCCTTATTTCATTTCTATTATTGGTAATTTGTGTTTCTCTCTCTCTCTTTTTTTCCTCAATCTAGCTAGAGATTTTACCATTTTATCAATATTATCTAAGAAAACACTTTTGGTTTAATTGTTTTACCTAATATTTTTAATTTTATATTTATTTCTGTTATTGCAATTATTTACTACCTCTCATTATTTGGAATGGATTTGCTTCTCTTTTTCTACCTTCTAAAATTTGAAGGTTTGATTATTGAAATTTTTCTTTACTTAATATAATCATTTAAATCTATAAATTTTCCTGTGTAGACTGCTTTAGCTGCAGCAAGAAACATTGGATTTTTTCATTTTCAATTATTTTGAATATTTCTAATGTATTTTGTGATTGTTTTCTTTGTTTGACTTACATTATTTAATTTCTGAATATTTGGGTATTTGAATGTTTTATGGATTTTTAATTTCATTTTATTCCAATGATGTGAAATATTTCATATGATACACTATTACATTTATAAAGACAGGCATTATGAGACAGCAGATGGTCAACCTTGGTGAATGTGATTATAAAATGAATATATACTTGTAGTTATTTGTTAGAGTATTTTATAAATGATAGTCAGTTTAGCTGATAATATTGTATCTTCTGTATCTCTACATATTTTTTATTTGCTTTATTAATTATAGAGACAGCAGGGCTGAAATACCTAACTATAAATGTGAACAGCTCCTTCCATTTTACTTCACATACTTTTAAGCCCTAAGATGGATATTTCTCATGAATTTGCATTATTATTGTTTTAATTAGTTGTTCCCTTTATCACTTTAAAATTCTTATTTATCCCTGGTGTTATATTTTTATTTGAAATCTAATTTGTCTTATAATTATATGAAAAATACTTCCACCTTAACTTTTGAGGATTTCTTTTTGCATGCTATGCATTTTTATTCATTTTACTTTTTATTGTGTATTTATTAATGTATTTAAGTTCAGTATCTGTAGACAGCATATATTTCGCTCCCACTCTTGTATCCAGTTTTGCAAACTGACTTATTTTTCTTCTTACCATGTTTATGTTTTCTACTAAGTAATTGACCATAGTTTTGAGAGCTGCTTTAATGCAATTTTTCATCTTTGTTATTTATCTAATTCATCTTTGTTATTTATCTAATTCATCTTTTTATTCATCTAAATTGACTAAATTTGTTCCTAATCTCTTTCACATTTCATTCCTTATCTACATAGCTGATAAATTTTTCTTGGTTGTAGGATGTAGTGATGTTATATGGCTAAGGGCTGAATATTTGTATTTCTACAAATGTTGATTTGCCAAGTAGTTTAGAAGTTACTTACAGACTGCTTTAATAATTTTTTTTCGTGATGGTTGTTGTCTGTCTTTGGTTTTATAAGATTGGCATACAATTGTATATAATATTGAACAAGTTTAGCCCCACTACTGAGGCATAACCCTTCTGAGATCTCTACTGAGTGCATTCAGCATTTTTCCACATTGGCAGGCAAAAATACAAATGACTGCTAGTATGTGTGAATTCTGGGAATTATGATATTTCCAAATATTGGTCTGTGACCAGTCTGTCAATGTTCATCATCTGTATGCATGGATTGTTATTATTGTCAAAGACTAAAGGTAAATTCATACAGATTTATTGTGCTTTTCATTGCTCTGAAGATACCCTTTCTATACTTTAATCTGGAAATTTCCTCAGGAGAAAAATTGGAGCAAATATATGTTACACCTCATTTGTTCTCCTTTTTTTGAGGACTGTAGTACTGGTCCTCTTCTTGTTCAATGTCTAGAATCATTATCTATATTTTTCCTAGTTTTATAGAAGATTGTGGGTAAGTATTGAAACTGTTATTCCTTTATAGCTGAAATTGGAATTTCCTCTTCTCTGTCCCTTTTTATGATGATGATGATGTTGGTAGTGATGATAATAATAACTACTTTGCAACTCCAACTTTTTCATTTGATAATTGGAAAGACTGAGCTTGTTTGTGTTCTGAATTGAACAAAAATTCATTGTAATTGTTTTAAAATAAAATAGTTTATTCTATGGACAGTAGATAAAATATTTAACTTCACACATATGCACACACACACACACACACACACAATGCACTTTCTTCAAAGGTATTCTCACTAGAGTAGATACCAGGGTTCTTACTAACAAAGCTGACAATGTTTCAAGTGTTTCCTTGGAAGTCAGAATGTGGTCATTTGAAAACAATCTGCAATGACCCATAAGAAGGTTTGAAACTTCTCGGTGATGTTGCAAATTCACAGCTTTGCTGCACTGTGCAGAAAGAGCTTTCATCTGTCCACTACTAATTTAATATAACGGACTTCCTTATCCTGGAAAGCACTAGAGGTAATGACCTGAATTATACTTCTTCAGCACTACATCATAAAGAATAAGAAAATGCTCTGGGGGCTGTATACATAGGAAACACTTCATCCATTGCTAAAATGTTACTTCCTTTTAGCTGAAGTATCACAACTGTTTTAAATCATCTAGTCATCATGGGGCATAATGCCTGAAAAGCTGTTTGAAAAGCAAATATAACACTGCATTTTGATGAAACTTGCCAAATAACAGTTCAACTGAAAAAAATGGCAACAACATAATAAACCATACATCCTTGATATATAAACTATAACCTGCTTGCCAGAGAGATTTGTGGAGAATGGTATCAATCTGAGGGATTCTAGATGATTTTAGTACCCTGGAACTTTTAGTTTTATATTGGATATGCACAGTGTCCAAACAGCCTAATAAGACTCTTAATCAGCTAATAGTAACATATGGAGGGTATTTTCTCCTGAAAATGTTTTGAATTATTAGAACAGAATCTCTACACACTTCAAGGAAAAATTGAGGATGAAGTACACAGTCCCTAAACAGCCACAGGGCAACTAGAAGTTTTTCAAGTTAAATGTGGCTGTGTCATTTTCTACCATTAATCATTCTTTAACTGTTAATTTAAACAATAATTGACATACCCTATCTTAGAAATCCTATACTTTGTTTTAACTTATTAGCTTACATATTTTTTTAGAATAAATGACTGATAAATATTATGGAAAGTTAATAACTTATTTGCTTTAAGATTCCAGGAGTCAATAACATTCATATTAAATTAGGAGAAAAGTTACTTAGAGTACTCCTAAAACATTAAGGGTTTCCATTGCTGGCCAAACACCTAACTGTAAAATTCACCATTCATTACTCTAGGACTTGCCATTTTATCTGTGTTTAGCTTTTGGCATACTATAGATTTTCATCAATTTGAACTATGGCAAAGAGACTTTTACTTCCACAGGTGATATGTATAATGCAACAAAATAGGATGTAATACAGAAAATATAAGGAAAAGGGACCACTGCTCATGTTGAAAATGATTTCCACATGAACCTTGTTTAGTTTTATTTTCTTAATTTTTTAAATAGGTGCATACTTACTCCCTAGGCAGTCTTCTCCTTTCATAATAACAGGTATTCAAGCATTTTATCCTATTTGACAGCTTGCACATAAAAAAAGAACTGAAACGTGTTGGTTTTCATTTTCTTTGACTTTTCACATTACAAAGGACTGCATTAATGCTGCATTTCATAAATTAAAGTAGACCCCCTTGATCTCACAATAGATCTTGCTGAAATAGTACTTCATGCATTTTGTACATAAACCGATTTTAGCATTATGGAAAAGGCAATTTAGAGTTACATCGATGCAAGCAGAAATGTATAGAAAAACCAAACAAAAGAGCCATTTTTAGCATGACTTTGTGCCTTGATAACATTCTGATGTCTGCATCTATTTGTGGTTCTATTGCTAGAAACTCTAACTTTAGTGGTCTGTAACACTATAAATTTTGTTCACCAATAAGCCATGTCCTGCAAAATAATCTATTGAAACAAGTCTCCTTACTACTATAATTATATTTTATTGAGATCTTACACAGGTACAGAAGGAGTCCTGGAAAGAGTACAATGCTCACAGAACCTGAGTACTCCACAGGGACAGGAATGGTGAGCAAAAGACAAATTCTCACTTGTACCTACCCACTCCTATACACCCGGCATACTTTTTCCTTACTCTCTCTCTATTCCCAGAAACCATGTATTAAATAGTGTTTGAAACATACAATTGAGATTATTGTGGGAAAAGGCACAACTCAATCAGACAATTAATTTCTCTGGAACAAATTCATTATATCCTCTGTGCTCCTATAGTACAAGACTTCTGTTTCCCATTCCCTTTTTTAAAATAAAACTGAAAACCACAAAATTTTCTTTGTATGTAATACTACTTCTCAATAGGACACTTTGGGAGTAGACAGAGGCTACCTGATTGGTTATAATCAGGTAAAAATTAGACAGGTAATAGGTTTGTCTCTTTCCTGCATTTTGGCAGAGTTGAGTTACACTTGAATGAAAGAATTAACCATTTGACAGTCTAAAAACCATGCAATTTGGTTACAATGAAACTCTAGAGAATAGCATTCATATCTTTTTTAAAGTTTGTACCTAAAGATCATAATTATTCTATCAACAATCTCTTTAATTATCATCTATAATATATCTTTAAGGCACATATATTTAAGAGATATATTTGTATTTGGGTGTGGGATATAGCAACTGAGGGGTGGATGGTGATAACAAATTTGGTATATATGCATATAAGTCTAATGTATTAATATTACCATAGAACTGGCGAAATTTTGATATAACTTATCATTTCCATCCTCTTTTAGGTATTCACCAAAAGACTCTAAATAGTTGCAAAGAAATAGGATCCCTATACATATCTTAGAAAGAGTGAATCTGAGTTTATATAGTCTTGAAACACTATCCCAAATAGAGTTCCATACTTGAATTTGGTTCAACCCTCTCCCCAAAGAGATACTTTGGTCTGATTGGCTTCTCTGATTTCCAGTCTTGCTGCTTCTTTGAAAACACATTTATTGGGATCAAGCTCCATTTTTATTCTCTCAGTTCCCTCATCTACTAGCTCCTGGTAGTAAATTTAGATTTCTTAAAATTAAATAATGAAGACATTAACAAATTAATGGCTGCCCTGCTTTCCTAGGTTTTAGGTAGATTCTTTCCCATTCTGCAATCAGTGGATTCTGTTGTTTATATAACAGTTCTAGAAAAAGAGGAGCAATCTATTTTCTTGTTATCCCTCAAGTCAGAGCTGCTTTTGCCTGAGAAGACATGTAGGAGATATAGAATTCTCCAGATCATATTAAAACAAAAAAGTCCTATTAAAAACACCTAGTTTGTCTGGTATATAAAAAATTTCCTATCAAATAATCAATTTGATTTGAAGTTGAGCTACAGGTTTTGTGCTCTCCAAACCATAGAGGTTTTGAGAACATGCCACTGGACTCTATGCTAAGTGTATCCTTCATACTATATCACCTGATATGATGTAACTAAGCAGAAAACAAAATATCAAAACTACCTCTGTGGCACTGTACTACAGAAGTAGATAAAAACAGATTTCAATACATAGGTGCCATATTAAAATATGGCTGGAAATGTAACCTTCCTATATTTATTCTGTACTGATGATGATTGTTAGAAATCATAAAAAGCAGGAAGCCTTTATTTCTGAATTATTAATTATTATATTTTAAAATACATTATATAATACTATAAAAATATTAGTAAGTAATAAACACAAATTGACCAGGATGAAGCTTACAAATAGAATTATCATAAACATAGGCACATCTGAAAAAATGGTAGCATAACCATCTTGGAGCAATGTTGAATAATGCACTCAATGAAATGTGCTGCTGAAAGAGGTTGAGTAGCTGCCTCTTGGGAATCCTAGCATTGAACAGTACAATCTAGGGTTCCATTCTGTCCCTGGCCTGCTACTTTTATGCTTAAATTCTAAATATCTGTGCTCATAACTATCTCTCCCACTATGTTATAAATTTTTAGTATATAGTTACCATGTCTTATTCATCTTTGTATCTTCCAGAGTTCTTGAAGGATATAAATCACATAGTAGTTGCTCTAGAAATGCTAATTATGTAATTCTAAAAGATGACACTATATATATATTCTATATATATATATATATATATATATAAAATCTTATTTAGGGAAGTCATTCCCAGAAAAGGCAAACCAAAGGTGAAAGTCCTGTTAAGGCCTTTTTATACTTAAAAAATTAGGGTTTTAAACATTTTTACTTCTGCTTCTCATGAGATTATGACCCATGTTCTTGACTAATAACCACATCAAGTTCATACTTTTCCTGGCTGTATTTTTCAGAAGATTAATGATTCAATCTTGGACAAGATTGCCAAAGCAACAGTATACCATAAAACTGGCTACTTCCCCAATTTAAACAATGAAACAGATTAAAGGAGCTTGGGTACAGCAATGAAAATATGCCATTGGAATTCAAATGCAGACACAGCCTAAGATTGTTTGATTCACACCAACATAATTACATTTAGAGAATATAAAGAAATCTTTCCCCTGAAGGAAAGATCTATTCTTGCCCAGAAATAATGTGTGTCCTCCTGTCTAAAGCATGCCAATATGGCATCACTGTAACAAGCTTGCCTTGCCTCTAAAAGGTATATTTGGCTAAAATATAAAGGGCTTTGAGTCTATTTTCTACTTTAAGATTAGGTCATACAAAATATTCTGATTCACTGTTCCCTTAGATCAACAATCAACTTCCATTAGGTTCATATGAAATCGAGTTTCATGCTCTGGTCAAATACTAGCATAGAAAAATGTAGTCATGGAGATAATAGGTATAAGGAGTCACTTCTTTTAGTAACGAACTAAATCAAATCAACTTTTCATGAATAAGTAATTAATAATAAAATTTACAAAAATAATTACACAATTTTAAGGAAGAATCTACTTTATTGTAGAGACAAAGCCTCATTTCATCGAACTGCTTAGGTTAGGGCAATTAAAGTACAGGTTTGCACAATTACAAATGAAACTGAACCTGCCTAAAGGCAAGCCCTGACTGTCCAGGAAGAGAAATCTGCCCCACCCCACCATAGAAAAACCCTTTGATGACTAACGCAGACATCTTGCATGAAGAAAAAAATTTAATAGTATGCAATCGCTGATATGAATATGCAAACAGACATATAAATATATTTATATATAACTATATGAATATATATCTTCGACCTATCCAAATTGCACCAGTTTCTATAGAAATCTAAGAGGAATCACATTAAATTCAATCCAACAATAAGTTAATAGTTAACCATGTAAATAAATATGTATACTACTTATGAAGACTGTAAAAGGGTAGCCTAATTTTTAGAAAACCTAAAAGAAACGGTTAAAAATTAGGATGAAGTTGAATTTTCTTGCCAACTGAGATAAATCACTTATTAGTGAATATGTGATACTTTTGAAATTATAACTAAATCAAAATTTAAAAATGCTTATTTAAAGTAATATAAACTGAGAAAATATTAACTTTAGTATAAACTGAACTAATATTAAAGTTCTCCCTTTGTTTCAGGGTTATTATTATGACCAAATGTGGACTTTGTACATATGCTAACATAGACCAAGAATGAGATTGGCTGACATTCTATCTTGCAACATATCCTTTTGTTAGCATAGTTCACTTGATTGCCATTTGTCTTATAAAAATGGGAGCAAGGGGCCTTCTAAATCCTTAGTCTTTCTACATATTAACATTTACAATTTTACAATTTAGTAGTAAGTTTATTACAGATACCATGCTAAAAATATGGAATAAATATTGATGAACTGATCTGTGCTCTCACAAATATCACTGTATTATATTCTTCTTTATCTAAGGATGCCCGTACTTTGAGATAATCATCTTTTAAACTAATTTCTAAAAAATAGCGTTAACTCCAATTTGAGAATAACATTTTTGAATAAGACAGCTACATTTATAAATTATCTATGGACATGGGTATATGCAAAAAACCTCAACTATTAGAGAACATTCAAATAAAAAATTTCAGCAGACCTTTCTTAAGAATCTGTTATGAGTAAAACAACGGGGTAAATTCTGGGGTTTCAAACGTGCAGTAGCTGCCCTTATTCCATGTATCTACACATGTGCTCGTTTATATGGAGGGAAGAAGAGAGAAGCACAGGACACATTCCCCAACCTTTGGAAGCTTATACTCAAAGTAGGAAAGTAAAACCAACAAGCACCAAACAATTGGAAAATTATGAAAGAAAGAACATATATGTACATACTGTATATATGCAGAAAAATATTGAAGGGAGAATGTTCTAATAAAGTAGATTGTAGGGTTTTTTTTTCCTGTTTTACACTAAAACTATGTCAATGCCAATGCAAAATGGAAAGCTGGCAATAAACAATTTCTCATTTGCATGAGAAATTGCCCAAGTGCCCCCCACCCACATACTGCTTTCCATGCACAATACAAGTGGTTCTACTTTCAGTGGAACATATGCTAAATGTTTAAGCTCAAGGAAGATTTAGATGAAATTGAGAAGATTTTTTAAACATTTATTTTACACTCTACAGGATTCATTTAGATTGGCAGATGTTCTAAAATTCAAAAAAAAAAAAGTAACTTAACTAGCTAGGGGAAATGACAATGTTTGAGAAGAATGCAGGAAGGAGGAAAAAAATATTTCACCTTGTAGCATTCAGTATCAGAAAGCATATGAATAACTAAATAAGTAATAAATACATAAATAAAATCTCAGAGGAAATCTAATAGTTAAAATACTAAAGGACTTCCAAATTATTTCGGGTACCTGCAGCAAATGATGTATTGATTTTGCTGTTAAACTGCACAGCTGTAACCAACACATTAGACATGGAAGATAAAAGCAATGACTAAAAGCACCTTATTTCATCTGTCACACCTGAGGCACTGCCTTCTTTAGACCTTTACTGTATTAGCACAGAAAATCAATTAGGTAAAGAGCTAAACAAATGAAGGGAGAATAAAAAAGGCCTCATGCACAAAGTGTCAGGGATGTCAACAAGCCCAGGAAACTTCTGTAAACTATGTGATATCTCCAAATAAACCGTAACAACTTTTTCTGAACTTTTAAAAGTCAGCAATTATGTATCACATATTCTTCCAATCCTATTTTGGAAGGTCCTCAGCCTTTAAACCACACATGATAACACTGAATTGCTTATGGACAAAAATGAGTGATCTATCACATGCACTTCAAAGTATTTTGTTTTGGTGTAAAGTTTAGTACATATACATCTCTTAAACTATACATATTCTGTGTCAAAACTCAAACCCATGGTAGCTATTTTCCTAATAGATTCTCAAAATGATTATACACCTGAAACTTTAGGTAAAGGCTTTTGTTACTCCTTGTTACTTTAAATTTGTATTCTGTGCTTCTACATAGCCCCAAATATGCAGTGCAACCATAATGATTAATCTTCTCTGCCATTGAAATAGTCAGTTTTTATCACAACAGTCAGATGGCTCCTTTTTAAGTAGACAAATCACTGAGCATAGGATCAACCTCACGAATTTTGCTAACTTTTGAGTACCATTATATTACTCTTTCTTTAAGGAACTTATTTTTTCATACTAATAAAATCATGCTGCTTCTTGAGATGAGGTCTTATAAAGTACCAAGGGAATGTATGGAAGCCACATTTGGACGCTGAAATTAAGTTTTATGGCCAATGCTTACCCCTTTTCTTGCAGCATAGCCAAATTAGAAAACTATTTCTTCTTTGTATATCTATTCCTTATACCACTGATACATACTACCTCACTGATTTTCAAGTCACTGCCTCTTCATCTCATTTACCTAGAGCCGTTCATCTAGAATCTCATTCTTCTCCTTTATCCATATCTATTTTCTCCCCATAAAACACTGTAGAATTCCATACAGAGAGTGCCACAATCTCCAGCTCTACTCTAACCAAAGTCTCATTTAATTACCTCTTGGATTTGCTTGTAACCTCTACCTTCTCATATTAATCACTGATGTCCAGATATCTGGATCTCTCTCACAAGGACCTGTTTTTCCCACTTTCCTTCCTGGTTTGCTTCTTTTTCCCTGGGGTCAATACCAGCCACTAACTCCCTGCATACTGCTTCATCACCTGTTATTCAAATCAAGAGATATTCACTGAGTATCTCCTATGTTTCAGGTACAATGCTGCCACTTTTATAGATATAGAAGCATATATAAATTAGTCATTTGAATTTCATCTTGTGACCCATTATATCAATTTTACAGTTGAGTAAACAGACTCAGACAAGTTAAGAAACCTCACAAATCTCATAACAACATCTAGTCATACAACACCCATTGCTAGCTCTTTGTAACCTCCTTTTAAAAAACAACTCTAGACTTCTCTCTTTGTACATCAACTCTTTGCCATCTTGGATTTTTATAAAGCCTCAAGAAGAAGAAAAGAGATCCATGTTCAAAATTTCCAATGTGCCATTGAGAAGAACTAATAAACTATGGAAATGTGAGAAGATGGTTATAGCTTTTGGGGATAAGTTTAATGTGTGTGTATTTTGTAAGCACAAACATATCAAATGTAGGTATAAGTATATATATATGAATACACACACATACATGTCTGTGTTTCTCTTCCTCCCTCTCCCTCTCCCTCTCTAGAGAGGGAGAGGGAAGCATGGAACATAGAAATATGAGACTAAAGATGGAAGCAACAGAGGCCTAAAATATGTGCTATATCTTAAAAATCAGCCTAGGTTGGTGTTCAGAAAACCAATACAAAAGGAAATGCATATTGAAAGAACACAGGGGTCAAAAAGCAAATCTTAATCACTACAACATTTCCCTGAAATACAATGATTTTTTGTAGCAAAATTTTATATATGGAAATGCTACTTTCAATGTGGAAAACTACTGGACCAGAAAAACTACTGGACCAGAACTCAATCCTTTATCAATGGTCATAACACAATTTTGATTATATTGTGTAAACTCAGATTTTCTCAGGCCAAGATAAATATTGGAGAATAGTTGCTTTCATATACATTGTTGAGGGAATGCTTAGGGTTCTTTCAATAAAAATTAAACTTTTGAAATGTGGCATATGGGTAGCCTGTTTGGTGACCACTTAATAAATATTTGGTGACAATAAAGTAATTTTTAATATTTGTATAATTTATGATAGATTTCATAGATTGATATTGAAAGCAGGAATAATAAGCATCTATGATTTTGGTGCCCTTGTTTTATTATTATCAATTGTCTAATTGAAAGTATGTCATGTAGTCAGTGGTTTATAGTATATAGCCAGAGACTTTAAAAATTCTATAATTGATCATATATGTTGTCCACTATCGCATTAGAAAGTGAAGATATTTTCTTTATTAACAGTTATACAGGCATAGCTCTGAGCCTGGACTGCTCAGAAAAATTTGTAGGATTTCAGAATATTTTGTAGCCAACACAATATCCTGTACTTTTGTACAATTTCTCAAGGCAATATCACTTAAGATTGTACATAGCTGAGTATACCAAAAACACATGTCTTGGTGGTATCCTTTTAGTCCTTCCTTAGAGAAGAAAGATCCATGTCAGTTTCAGGTTTACCAGGTTTTCACTGCTAAATACATGTAAACATCTTGATTCAACTCCTAAAAGTGAACAATTCTGTTCAAACTGATATCCTCAGATCACCATGAGCAGCTTGTACTTTGACAAGGCAATTTAGAACATCTCTAGGGGTCACAGATGTTTAAAAGTTCAGCTTTTACCAGAGTGACTTGGATGCTATGTGTAAGTACATTATGTACGGAAGAGAACAGAATGACTTTCTGAGTTACTTCAGTTATTAGGGAAGAGGCCTGCTTGATACCTGAAAGTCTCAATCAACATCAATTATTTTCCATAAGTTAATATCATAAGTTAATGTCTCGAATAATGGCTCTTTTGAAATGCAGCTCTATTAGCTGGGAAGGTAGCACATTGTTTCATTAGCCTGTGAGAAGAAATTACTTAGCTAGGTCTTCAGGGAATGAACACCAATAAATAAATTTTGATAAAGAAAGAAAATGAATGCCAGAAAAAATCTGAGCATGTATCTCTGCCCAACCAAATAGGCCTAGGTAAGTCATTCCAAAAGACAGAAGAAGGGCACTTTTGAAGAAGCAGAGACAAAGATGAGGTCATGATAAAGATAATTTTCCCCCCCAGAGTTTAATAGGGCTCTACAGGGAAATTTAAAAGGGCATTTTTTATGGATCCACAGTGTATGGGTCCACTCTGTTTTTCTGGTACTACTTCTGTAAAACAGGGATAGTAATAGAAGCTCCATCATAGGTAGGGCTACAACATCATAGAGAATTCATTGATATAACATATAAAGTATTTAGAAGTTTACAATAATATAATAGCATTGTTTAATGTAGAGATTCATTAATATTACAATGGAATGCCTTGGCACATTCTCCATTTTATATAAAAAAGTATTATTACTTCTGTGAATTATTCATATTCCAATAAGCCAACACTCTGAAAAAGAAAAAGAAAAGAAAAATTATTTTGCATTGTTTTACTTTCTGCAACATCATCAAGGGTATTTAATTTTGTTTTCTTTAACCTAGTGAAGTGTCTAAAGCCTTTCTTTCTCATGCTAGAAAATGAATTTGAAACCAGTTATAAGCAACTATCCTCAATTTTATTCCTAGCAAATGAACACGCTTTAAAATAATATTACAGGGTATTTTTCACACTTCTCTTAGATGATAGATAAATTCATAAGGCACTTCTCATTGCCAAGAAATGAGAGTTCTTGTTGCTGTTCCAATAAAGTGAGCATACATAAGAATCTCTGGGAGATTGATAGTCTAACTATCAGTTGTCAGCTGATAGTGAGCTCCCTATAGTCTATGAGCTTGTCTTTGAGGAGATTTCACCTGCATGAGGATTTCAGGACTAGGTTTTTCTTTGTAATTTCACCCTCTAATAATGAGATTCTGGGAGTACTTTCTCAATTATTTCTACTTCCTAGGGTCAGACTACAAAAGTAAAAACAGAGATTTATGAACTTCATTCCATGTGGATCAAAATGAAAATACCCACTTTGATTTATACTTACTTTTTAAATTTTTGTTCAACTGTAATTTCCTCTAATTTGCAGACTAATGTGGTGGTGTAAATTTTTTTTTTTTGCCTTCTCCTCTTTCTTCCTTCATTCTTTGTACCCTTCCTACTTTTTTCCTCCATTTAATTAAGTTTTCTTTGATATCTCTCTTCAATGTTTTCTAGTATTTTTAGGAGACAAATCTTGCAAGTACTTTGTTAGATTTAAACCAAAGTTATTCATGTTTATGGTGCTATTGTAAACAGTATTTTGTTTTATTTCATCATATTATGGGGGTACAAATGTTGTTAAGGTTACATATATTGCCCTTGCCACACCCCCCAGTCAGAGCTTCAAGCGTGTCCATCCTCCAGGTGGTGTGCATCGCACTCATTATGTAAGTATACACTCATCCGCTCCCCCCCCCTCCCACCTGCCCAACACCTGATAAATGTTTTTTGGTGGGTTTTTTTTTGACATTTTGGTTACATTTTATATCTTTGCTTCTCCCTAGGAAGGGTTAGAAGTATGCCCTTCCCCTCCACAATGCTCACCACATCCCTAAGATGTGGGTCTACCCCCACCCCCAAATCCCTGGTGAATACTACAACCATTTGAGCACCATAGTTTTAATCAGTCAATACCAATTTGATGGCGAGTACATACGGAGACCATTTTGCTGATCTTGTGTCGCCTCACTTTGGATAATAGGCTTACACTTAATCCAGGATAGTATAAGCGGTGCTAGCTCGCTGTCGTTTCTTAGAATTGAGTAATATTCCTTTGGGAACATATACCAAATTTTAATCATCCACTCATGAATTGATGGGCACTTGGGTTGTTTCCATGTCCTTGCAATAGTGAATTGTGCTGCCATAAACATTCGGGTGCAGATGTCTTTATAATGGAAAGTCTTATGCTCTTTTGGGTAGATGCCTAAAAATGCTATTGCTGGTTTGAATGGTATTTCTATTTTTAGTTGGTAAACAGTATTTTTATATAACTTTAATTTCTACTTATACATTGCTATCATATAGGAATTACATTTATTTTTCTATATTGTCATGATATCATATGATCTTTATTAACTTACTTATTACTTCTATTAGCTTCTGAAAGACTCTTTTGGAATTTGGTACATGGAAAAATCATGCCATCTGCAAGTAAGAGAATTTTTATTTTTCTTTTCAAAATGGTATGCTTTTTGTTTTTTCTTACCTTTAGACTCACTAGAATTTTAGTAAAATGGTACATTACAATGGCAAATACAAATGTATCTGCCTGTCCCTATTGTCAGAAAATAGATGAGAAAACACTTATCAATTCTTTTCACCATTAAGTGTTTTATTATGTAAGTATTCCATTGATAAATATGGTGTTATCTGTAGGATGTTTGTTTTGTTTTTTGTTTTTGTGTTTTGTGGGGTTTTTTCCATAGATTCTCTAACAGGTTAAGGAATATGATTCTATTTTTAGTGAGTGGCACATACACACACGCACACACATTAGTATATGTAGTCTATGGATATGGTAAATTAGATTGTTTTGATTTTCAAATGTTGACACAATCTTGCATTATCAGGATATGGTCATGATATATTATCCTTTTCATATATTGATGGATTTCTTATTTAATATATTATTGAGGATTTTTGTGTCTATGTTCCTGATGAATATTGAACTGTCATTCTTTAATTATTTCATTCTTAGTTTCTTTCAATATGAACATAGAGCATAACATCAACCTGGTAAAATTAATTGTATAGCATTCTATTCAATTTTCTGGAAAAGATGTTTGGTAATTGGCATAGTTATTTTCTTAACTGTTCAGGAGAATTCACCATAAAGGATTATCTGCCTCAAGTTTTATTTGCCTGGAGGGTTTTAACTATTAATTCAGTTTATTCAATGGAGAGTACTATTCAGGTTAACAGTTTCCTGATTAAACATTATAGTTTAGTATTTCAAGAAATTTGTCCAATTTGATCTTAGGCATATTATACAATTCATTAGTATAATAGTCATTGTATTATAACATTTTGATAGCAATAGGATCTGTAGGAACATCCACCTTTTAATATTTATAATTTGGTCTTTTTATTTTTTAATTAGGCTGGCTAAATATTTGGATTTTTAAATTTTTTATCTTTACAATTAAGCAGCTTTTAGTTTTCCTTTTTATTCTGTTTTTCTTTACAGTTTCATTAATTTCTCATTTTATCTTTATTACTTCCTTTTTCCACTTTATTTTATTATAATTTGATCTTCTTTTTGTAATTTCTTAAAATGAATACTTAGAGCATTGATTAGATAGTTTACATTTTTCTAATATAAGCAATTTTTTTATTTCAGCATATTATGAGGGTACAAATATTACAGTTATGCATATTGTCCATGCCCCCCTCCCCCTCGAGGCAGAGCTTCAAGTGTGACCATCCCCCAAACG